>CM053770.1:271951308-272058396 GCA_028658325.1 Potorous gilbertii | reverse complement strand
TCAAAGGAACTAGGTCTAAAACCAAGAATCACCTACCCAGCAAAACTGAGTATAATACTTCAGGGGAAAATATGGTCTTTCAATGAAACTGAGGACTTCCAAGCATTCTTGATGAAAAGACCAGATCTGAAAAGAAAATTTGACTTGCATTTCTTCTGTCTGTTCAAATCATGGAGACAATGTCTCCTCTGGTCAAAGGCAAACTCTTGGAGAGCAGTTTCATTTTTGTCCAGTACCTGGCATACAGCAGGCACCTAACTGATGAGTGTTGACTGACTGCAGAGGATGTACCAAGGTGGAGAGAAGAACTAGTACAGGAAGGGTGGATAGTAGAAATAGTGTGTGGGTGCCCTGCTCATTTTTGGAAAGCTTAATTAACTGAACTGCCCCAGCTCAGAGGACAGCTAGCTGCCTGAGACATTATGGGTGGGCTCCTCCTGAACTCTTGCCCCTGGGGTCCCCCATGGTCACACAGGTGTCTCTCCAGGGCCCCTCCTCCCAATCTGTCTGCAAGCTTGCTACAGGGGGCACAGCCAGGGTCACTGACCCAGCACCTAAACCAATGTCAGTCCCCCTTCCTGTTTACCTCATCCGTTCTTGAAAAATGCTGCAGTAAAAAACACATGGGAAGTCCATGATCCTTACCTGAAAATCATTGCCGAGCTGGTAGTCACCAATGCCATAATTGTAGGTCAGCTCTGCAACAAAGTGACTATCTTCAGGTCCATAGCCCACCATGGTTTTACTCCATTTTCCATCATAAGGCCTGGAAGCAGAGTTAATGAACAGTGACAATGGGAAAACCTGCCTCCAGTCTCCCAGGAACTATAAGCTCTGAGGCAGGCAATGGCTCCTGGCAAGGCCCTGGCCTGAAATCTTCCTGCACCTTGTTTAAAAAGAACTTCGTTTCTGTCATACCAATTAAACTGTCAGATAATTATTTTCTAGAGCTGGAAAACATAGTATCAAGATTCATCTGGACAAACAAAAGGTCTAAAATATCAAGGGGACTAATGAAAAGAAATGCTAGAGAAGGTGGCCTAGCTCTAACAGATCTCAAATTGTATTATAAAGCAGCAATTATCAAAAGCACTTGGTACTGGCTAAGAAACAGAAGGGTAGACAAGTGGAATAGGATAGGTACTCAAGACACAGCAGACAATGAATATAGCAATCTGTTTGATAAACCCAAGGACCCCCAACTTCGGGGATAAGAACTCACTGTTCGACAAAAATTGCTGGGAAAACTGGATAAAAGTGCGGCGGAAACTAGGCACAGACCAATGCCTGACACTGTACACAAGAATAAAATCTAAATGGATACATCTAGGTATAAAGATGGATACTATGGACAAATTAGTGGAACAAGGAATAGTGTATGTATCAGATTTATGGAGATAAATTTTTGACTAAACAATAGATAGAAAACATTATGAAGTGCAAGATAAATAATTTTGATTACATTAAACTGAAAAATTTTTGCACAACCAAACTCAATGCAACCAAAATTCGGAGGGATGTAGAAAACTGGGAAAGAATTTTTACAGCTAATCTTGGGGATAAAGGCCTCATTTCTAGAATACATAGAGAACTAAATCAAATACAAAAATACAAGTCATTCCCCAATTGATAAATGGTCAAAGCATACAAACAGGCAATTTTCCAAGAAAGAAATTAAAGGTATCTATAGTCATACGAAAAAATGCTCTAAATCACTTTTGATCAGAGAGATGCAAATCAAAAAAATTCTGAGGTACCACATCACACCTATCAGATTGGCAAACATGACAGAACAGGATGATAAATGTTGAAGAGGATGTGGGAGAGTTGGAACACTAATACACTGTTGGTGAAGCTGCAAGTTGATCCAACCATTCTAGAGAGCAATTTGGAACTATACCCAAAGGGCTACAAAAATAATGCGTACCCTTTGACCCAGACAGTATTCCTAAAAGATCATAAAAATGGGAAAGGGTCCCACATGTACAAAAATATTTACAGCAGCACTCTTTGTGGTGGCCAAAAACTAGAAATCAAGGGGATGTCCATCAATTGGTGAATGGCTGAATAAATTACGGTATATGAATGTAATGGAATTCTACTGTGCTATAAGAAATGATGAACAGGAAGACTTCAGAGAGGCCTGGAAAGACTTATACAACCTGATACTAAGCAGAACCAGAACTTTGTGCACAGCAAGGACCACAGTGTGCGAGAGTTTTTTCTGGTTGGCTTGGAACTTCATTGCAATGCAAGGACTTAAAAAAAAAATTCCCAATGGTCTTCTAAGGCAAAATGCCTTCCACATCCAGAGAAAGAACTATAGAATTCAATCATAGATTGTAGTAGATCATTTTTGTGTGTGTATGTATTGCGTTTTGGTTTGTTAGATGATTTTTCCCACTCATTTTAACTCTTCAACACAGCATGACTATAGTGAAAATATGTTTAACAGGAATGTATGTGTAGAACCTATACAAAATTGTACACCATCTCAGGGAGGGAGGGGGGAGGTAGGGGAAAATAATGGTCTAAATCATATGGTAGTTACTGTAGAACCCTGAAAATAAATAAAATAATTAAAAAAAAAAAGAACTTGGCTTCTATTATGTTAAGTAAGCCTCAAAGACAACAGCTTGGGAAATAGACCAAAAGATTTTGCCTTTCACAGCTATGACCACTGACTGGGACAGACATCTTAAAATCTAACATTAGGAGTTACTGGTTTGTTACCCAGCTCCAAAAGAAGATGCTCAGCGGTCAGCACTGGGTCCACCAAGGGCTTACTTGTACATTTCTATAAAAATTGGGTCACTTGGGGGAGGGGGGAGATCGCTTTCCATTCATTCACTAGGTGATAATCCTGTAAAGATGCAGAACCCAAGGATGCTGAGAATTATTGAATCAATATTGAATCAATAAGCATTTAGTAAACACCCACTGTCTGCAAGGCAGTGTACTAGGAACACAAAGACATAGGAAAGCCAATCTCTGTCCTCATGGAGCTTCCATTCCACTGGGGACTGATACCAGCATGTAAACAGGAGGAAGAGAATACTAACCCCTGGGATACACACCCACACCCACATACAGTGAGCCCTGGCTGGTAACAATCTGAGTTGAATCTTGAAGAAAATCTAAGTGACAGGGATGAGAATGGGGCACATGTCACATATGGAGGATGGAAGGCAAAGAGACAAGATCAATATCTAGAATTAGACGGGATTAGTTATCTTGTCATCCCCCTCATTTTACAGAAAGATAAGCTGAGGCCTACAGAGGTAAAGGGACTTGCCCAAGGTGACCTAAGAAGCAGCAGCAGCGATGGGGTGATCAAGGTCAAGGGTCTTTGCCCTCCAATCCAGGGCATCTTCACAACTAGGCCCCATCTCCCTTTCTAGACTTAATACCACACAACTCTCCCTGCCTGGAATGCCCTCCCTCCTTTACCATCTCAGAACCCCTGGTTTCCTCCAAGGCTCAGGGTGGGCACTACCTTCTAAAACAAGCTTTTCCTTATTGCCCTCCCCAAATCATCTTGTATCTGTTTTGCATCTACCTACATACACGCTGCTTTACCCTTGGCTAGACTGGGAGGGCAAGGTGGGAGGCCCCTTCTGTCTTGCATGCTGCTTAACAAATACTTATTTAGTGATTGACTGTGATGCCAAATTCAAAGCAGAGCTCAGATCAGTGTGGCAGGAACACAGCAGCAGGGGATTAACATGAGAGAAGTCTGGGAAGCAAGGAAGCAGCCAAATTTCAGTGGGTTACAAATGCTTAGTGATTGGGGCCTGTATTTTATCCTTGAGGTCACAGAACAGGGCTCTTAACCTGGGGTCCATGGACTGGTTCTTAAAAATATTCTGACAAGTTTGTTTCAATATAATTGATTTCTTTTGTAACCCTATCTATTTTATTTCATGCATTTAAAACCAGGATTTGGAGAAGGGATTCCTAGGCTTCATCCAGTGTTGCCAGAGGGGGTCTAGGACACAAAAAAGTGAAGAATCCTTGTCATAAGGAGTTATAAAAGATTTCTGAACAGGAAGTGACACTATTAAGAAATAACACAGCTTGTGAGGTGGGGCCTATGGGTGTGGAATGCTGCATGTTAGACTTGGTGTTGGGTGGCTGTTTACTTTGGCTGAACAGTTTTCTTCTTACTATTATAATCAGGGATGGCTCTCTGGAAGGGGGGGAGGGGCTCACTGGGAAACAGAAATGATAATGAAACAGTAAGTCACCTACCCATTACAGGAAGCTTTGCAGCCTTCCTCGAACTCCTCATGCCGCAGAATCTGTAAGGAAATCAGTGTCAGCTGCCAGGCTGGATGCCATCCACAGCTGGAAAGGGGAAAAATGAGCGGGGATCATTTCATTCTTTGGATAAGTATGAGTGAGTGTGTGCGTGTGCATGCCTTTGTGTAGGACAGGGGACACGGCATTTCCCGTGGCTTTCAACTTTGCTACATTCCTTTTTTGCGGTCCTTCACCCCTGTGCCAACCCTACCAGTAGGATCCAACATCTCTGGCTGGAATGGTCTGTCAAAAGTTTTTGAAAGTATGAAAAGTTATATGCCCCCTGTGGGTCAAGGACCTCGGAAGTATAAGACCTTGTGCCAGGTGCTACTGGGAGGTGGGAATGGGAACAGAATGGGGAAGACACAGCACTGGCCCTTAGCCCAAGTGTCTGCTTGGGGAAATAAGATGTTCACATACATATCACAAAAACAAAGACAGAGTTCAGGAAGATGATATTGAGAACACATCTGGTGGGGGATGGTGCTTCATGGAGGAGTCCAACAGTCCAGTAGGGCTCTGCACAAGGGGTAAGAATCAGACTGGCAAAGTCTGTTGTTGTTTATAGTTCAATAGATGGGCATGATACAAAGGAAAATGGCAAAAGTACCTAAAAGGAGAGCTAGGAGAGCTTAGAGGAGGAAGGGTGAACAGCATTAGGGGAGACTTTATAGGCTTGAGAGGGACAGTTCCCCACAGGCAGGTAAGAGGACTGGGCCAGCCTGGGGCATGGGAGTGGTTCGGACTGTATGAAGCACAGTGAAGGGTGAGAATATGAAGTAAGGCTGGAGAGGGAGGTTAGAGGTGGGCAGTGAGGGCCTGGAGCTGTCCTCTGATGTCCTCATGTGGCCGGGAGGTGACTCTGCATTCTTGAAGTCATCTAGGCAGAGCACAGAGGTTTGGCAAGTCCTGCTGAGAGGACTGGACTGGCTTTATGTTTGGGCCTGTCTACAGAGCACCAGTTCAGGGAAGTTCCAAGATATTTACACTCATCACCAGAATGAACTTCTTGGCCACTCCAACCCATGATGATGGCCCTCTGAGGCCCAGAGGGATGGAGATGACAGATCAGTGAAAGGAGGGCAGCACCCACAAAGAGGTCCTCAAACATTAAGTATTTTACCCTTCTGGTACTAAGGAGTGGCAGAAGGCTTCCTAATGCTACTTATCCAATGGTAAGGAGATCTCTTAGGAAGCTCTGAAAAGGATCAGGTGGGAGTAGTGGGAGGCACTGAGCCCTTGGAGGAACCTGTTGGAATAATCCCAGGGGAGGTCAATGTAACCATGGATCTGGAAAGGAAGGGAACAGAGTAAATGATATGGAGGGTGGGGAACTGACAGGGCTTGGCAACTGAACACCTGGGTGTGGGGATGGTGGTGAGGGAGAGTCCAAGGAGACTGAGGCTTGGAGCCAGGATGGTGATGCCATTAAGAAAGACAGAATTAGGGAGAAGGGGAAAGCTGGTGGGGAAAAGGAGGAGTTTCATTTTGGACAGAGGGGTGTTTGCTCTGGGACCAAGTTCTGCTTGACTTTGACAAGGTGCCTTGGAGCACATTCCTTGGCCTCCCTGGGTCTCAGTTTCTTGGTCCAGGAGGAGGTGTCTGCCAGACAGATGAAGGCTGGATTAGGGGTGGGGAGGTGGACACACAACACCACTGTCTCCTGCAGTGACCCTTTCCATGCCAGCTGGGATGAACTTCTTAGCCTGGCACATCGCAACCTGGTTCCAAGGTCCCTACCTTGGACTTGAGCTTTTCTGATGCACATCTGCCTTAGTTTCCCATTTTTCCAACCAGACTGGGCAATATCAAAGGCAGGGCCCAAGTTCCTCCCCTTGGAAGTCCCTCATTCCTTTAAACCCAGCCACCTGATTCAGGGGATGAATTTATACTCCTGCTGAGGCAAAACTGAGAGAGCACTAGGCTTGGAGGTGAGATCACAGGGAGAGGATGAGGGTCCTCAGAGCCCATCCAGCTCAAACCTTCTCATCTGACAAATAAGGAAACAGGTCAGAAGCAACAAAATTACTTGCCCCAAATCACTTGATTTCTCTGGGTCTCAGTTTCCCCATCTCTTCTACATCACACCTCAAACCCTCCACATTTCCACCTGTCCTTTCCTCCTCTACCCAGCGTCTGAGAAGGAGTTTGGCCTTGTCCTCGCCAAAACATGGCAACACAACCTTTCTCATCTTCATCAATCATTTCTTCTCTCTCATTTCCAGTCTCTTCCCCACCCTCTGTCTCCTTTCCTGTAGCCTGGAGGTAGGGACTCCCCTTTCCTATTGTAGGACAACCTTCCCTAGATCCCAGTTATCACCCCTTTCCCTATTAAGCTCCAAGAGTTGTCTACACTTCCTGTTTCTATGTCCTATTAAGCTCCAAGAGTTGTCTACACTTCCTGTTTCTATGTCCTATTAAGCTCCAAGAGTGGTCTACACTTCCTGTTTCCATGTCCTCACCACCCCATGGTCCCTTAACATCACACAAGGTTCAGCCGCCATTCCTCTTAACTCGATTGCTCTCAGAGGTGACCAAGGAACTTTCAGGTCTTAAACTTCATGGCTTTTCCTCAGTCCTCATCCTTCTCGTGTCCCTGCAGCTTACACTACCGATATTCCTGTCTCCTGCCCCCTCAATGCTCTTGGGTTTTCTCTCAACTCCCCGTTCTTCTTCCTTCATCAGCTCCTTTTCTGGCTGATCCATCGAGATGTCCCCTGAATTACCTTCCTGTAGATTTCTAAATCTATACATCCTGAACTTTTCTGCCAAAAGGCCAGCGCCATCGTGCCAATAGAACGTCTCCTCTGGCTATGTCTTCGTAACCTATCCTGGATGGGGCTCCCCTTCGGCTTTCTTTGGAGGGCCCCACTATCCTGAGTCACCCAGGTTGCTGAGGTTGGTGGCCCCAGGGGGCAGAGGAGCTCGGGGCAGTCTGCGGCCGCAGGGACGCCCGGCTCTCTCCCCAGGCTGCCAGGGCGAAGCCACAGGGCGGTGGAGAACCCTGGTCTGGGGGTCAGTGTAATTCTTCTCTTTTGCCCACCCCACCCCGTCAGAGACCCGGTTTTGGCTCCGGGTCTCTCCCATCTCCTCGGGAATCTTTTACACGGGGCTCCCTAGGAGCCCAGGTCTCCCCTGGTGAACTCCGCCCGCGTTTAAGGCTCCGATCCGCCGCCCGCCCCCTCGGGTCCCACCTGCGGTCCCCTCCCCTCCCCCATCTCTGCACGGGCACGACCAGGACGGCCCCTCGAGGCGTGTCTTAGGGGCCGGGCACCATCCCCGAGCCCGCACCGAGGCGCCCGTCGCTTCCAGAAGGGACCAGAGCGCCGGGCGGGGCCCAAGGCCCTGGCTTGGAATCCCGGCACTGCTGCGCGCCACCTGACTTAGGTTCGGGGGCTGCCCCTGCCTGGCCTCAGTTTCCTTTCCTGTAAGATGGAGGGCTTTGCCTAGCTGGTCTCTGGGCTCCCTGCCGGAGCCGCAGCTGAGGCGTCGCCAGGCTTTCCCCGTGCCTCAGTTTCTCTCTCTGCCAAGGGAGGGGTTGGCCGCCTGCCGCCTGCCCCCGTCACCTTCATCCCCAGCAGGTCCCGGTAGAAGCGCGCCGTCTGGAAGCGATTTCCCACTTTGAACACGAAGTGCAGAGCCCGCCGCGAAGCCGCCGCCGCCGCCGCCTCCGCCATAGCGCCGCGCCTCGGAGAGCCGGAGCGCCGCCCCTTTCCGGGGCCCGCTGATGACGCGAGCCGCCGCCGGCGCGCGTCCGTGACGTCAGCGCGAAGATGGCGGCCCTGGCGCTGGCCCGCGGCGTGGGCTTCCCGGCGTCGCTGCTCGCGGCGGGGCGGGTCTGGAGCGGGGGCGCGCGGCGCGGCGTGCGGGCTCTGAGGCGGAGCCCCGTGAGGGTGCTGAGCCCCGGCCGGGAGTCGGGGGAGCCGGAGCCGCAGCGGCGGGGGAGGGAGAGCTCCGGCCCGGCCCGGGCCCCGAAGCCGGAGGCGCGGGCGGGCCCCGGCGCGTGGGAGGAGGCGGGGCTGCGCTACGAGCGGGCCCTGCCCGGGGACCGGAGGCTGAGGTGAGCCTCCTCCTCCCCCGCACCTTCCCCCTCTCCCCGCCCCCTCCCCACGCCTTCCTCGCCCCCCAGGCGAGGCCTCTCCTCGGGCCCCCACCCTCCATCCTGCCGCCCCGGTGCCCACCTGAGTCAGGCCCGAGCCGGCCCCCCATCCCCCCAACCAGTGCCGTGACTCTACTCCTCGGTCACAGTAGAAACTCCCCTGACGGCGTTGGAAGTCTTCCCAGCCTGACCCCCTGCTGCCCTTTTATTGCGTGTTCTCCCTCCCCTCCTCCGCCCTGCGTTCTGCTGGTTCAGAAGCCGTCAGTGCCCTTGTTGTTCAGTCATTTCAGTCCTGTCAGACTCTGCCACCCACTTGAGGGTCTTTTAAGCGAAGACTGCTTTGCCATCTCCTCCAGGTCGTTTTTACAGATGAGGAAACTGACTTGCCCAGGGTCACACAGCTAATAAGTGACTTGGGCTAGATTTGAACTCAGGTCTTCCTGACTCCAGACTTGTTGCCCTACCCATTGTGCCACCTACCTGTAAACAGCCATTTGTTATTTATATGCCTACTAACAATATAACATCCCTGTTTTTAGAAAGCACAAGATACATAGAGGTTCTCTCTTCATTAGGAAGTCAATAAAAAGTATTTTTTATTTCCCCCTAATACCACCACGTTAAATGATCATTTATTTCTCCACGCATAATCTTACTTTTTTTATGTTCTTGGCTACTGTTTAATATTTTATTAAAAAATATTTTTCATTAAAACACATTCTCAAGAAAACTACTGTATGAAAGTACCTTTTTTCTCCAAAGTGCAAACATTTAAATACTATACTTGTAATTTAAACTTGAAAAATGAAATATTTTGACCATTTCAGTGTGATACTTTGGCATGAATAGTCTGGAAGCTTCTGACATTTCTACTATAGTAAATAATGCAAAGTACATAGGAATGTGGGGTATTTTATAATTTCTTAAACCTGAAATCATCAGAACTGAAAGGAGTATTAGAGATCATCTATTCCCAGAGTCATAAAAGTTCATGAGGTTGAGGTGATATCAGAGGCTATCCATTTAGTTCATCCTCCCTCATCTTACAGGTGAGGAAACTGAGGAAGCTGCATCTCCTGGAAATGAAAGAGCCGGGGTACGAATCCAAATCTGGCACTATACCACACTGGCTCCTAAAGAGAGCTTCTGAAAGAGTGGACTGGGATTGTATGTGATCTACGTAATGGAATGGAGTTGCACATGTGCCTTCCATCATGTCTCGACTCTTCTCTGATGGGCCTCAGTTTGAGGGCCTCTTCCTCATTTCACACTCTCAGGGAGCTGTGTGATGCACACTCAGGACTCAGTTATTTATCTGTTTGTTTTTTCTTACCCATAGCAAAGTGATGACAATTGTGAAGTCCAGGACCTTCCGGGATAAACAGGGGAAGATCTTGCTGGAGGGCCGGAGGCTGATTGCTGATGCCCTGAGAGCCGGAGCGGTGCCCCAGACAGTCTTCTTTAGTCGACTTGAATACATCCAGGCGCTTCCTCTGGATAAGCTGAAAGGTGTCAGCCTCATCAAGGTGAAGTTTGATGATATCAAGGAGTGGTCCGACCTCGTAACTCCACAAGGAATAATGGGTCAGTGGCTCGTGTCTTTGTAGAAATGCATCTTTCAGCCTTTTATGACTTCCTTGAGCTGAAGATAGTCTGGCAGCTTAGCTGAGCAGGTCCCCAGGGAACCATAATCAGATCAGTACAGTCTCTGGAAAGGGCATGTTGGCTGTTCTGTAGCCTAGCTCACCTCCCTAATACTGCCCAGATCAAAATTCCCTTCCCTGGCCACTGCTGCTGTACACATGGTGTCGTCTTCTGTTAGATTAAAAGCTTTTTGAGGGCAGGGACTATCTCTTGTGTTTGTGTCTGCAGTGCTTAGTACAGGGCCTGCACATAAGAGTTGCTTAATAAATACTTCATCCATTCATTCATTCTTGATCAGTCTGGCTAATGGCTCAGTGTGTTGTCCACAGGCCTGACCTCTTTCCTTAAACAATGTTAATCAGAAGTGTTTGCCATGCCACCTTATAACTAAGCACCAGGCTCCTCCCCAGCCCCTTTTCTGTCCTTGGCTCTACTCCCTAGACTTTGCTGGCCTGTCTCAGCCCTGCTGTTCTCCAGGAGCCTTGGGAAGAGTGCTTCTAAAGTCTTCCCACTTATTTGCCTCCTGCACTGACACCTTTGGCTTTGGAAGTTGAGGGCTGCCCAGAGGCAGCACGGGTCCAGCTTCTCATCTCTCCACACCTGTGTGGGTAGGCTGGGCCCCATTAAGCCCAAGGAGGATGGAGGAGAGGTCAGGATTGCTCTGTTGGTCTTTCCTCAGCTGCTTCCATTGTTGCCCCCTTTGGACTCTATGGTGCTACCCCTTTCCTCTACCCCCGTGCTACCTCCTGGGACTACCTGGATTATTGCCTTTCATTGCTTTTCATAAACCCTGCTTAGCTCCTTCCCATTTCAGTTAATTGGGATTGAAGAGAGAGTAGACACAAGGCAGCATGCTTTATGACTTAACAGGAAGGGCTGTAGCCAGGAGATTTGGGTTCTAAACTCAGTTCTGTTCCTTGGGTGAGTCCTTCTCTGGGCCCATGACTTCCTCTGAAATGTGAGAGGAACTGTGGGACTCATGGGATTTGTGGACCTCGCTGGGTCCTACTTCGTCCATCAGATGAGGAGATTGGACTTTGTGAACTCGAACCCTAGAGGGTAACATTGTATGTGTCTAAATTATAAGCTAGAAGCCTTGTTCTTATATTTCCTCCTCTGGCAGGACATTGCTAGATTCTGAGAGCTGCTGGACTAAGTGCCCTCCTGAGGTTGCTGCCCTTAGCAGAGTGAGCCCCTTGCCATGGGAAGGCTGGCCTGCAAGGCCTCCCTCCAGGAGGCTGTAGTGGCATTTCTTGTGCCAAGGGGAAGAGGACTCCAGATGAGCCCCATGGGGCTGTAGAGATCCACCTTGAAGACTCTGTGCCTCCTCCACTAGGGGTCACCTTTACTAGCTCTCTGCTGCAAGATGGTGAATTCTGGTTACGCGGGAGCCAGGGTAAAATCCTGGAGTTCTGCCCCAGTCTCTTCCTCTACACACTGGGCTGCCAGAGCAACACATGCCACCCCTTTCTAGAAAGCAGAATTGTTGTGGCTTCATTCTGTCACCTGTGTGACTTCTGCCATAGAGGTATGCTGCTGGGGGGCATGTGTTTGCTTTGGGACGGTAAATGTTTTTCTTTGTTTGGGTGCATGGTAAAATTGGATCTGTAATTACAGGGAAAATCATTCCTAAGTAGAATTTGAGTGTCTTGTTACGATGGCTCGGGATAGCTTTGTGTTTTTAATGAACGGGTGGATGCGCATTTATTAAGTGTTTCCTGTGTGCTGAGCACTTGGGGTCCAAAGAGAGGCAGCTCTTGATTCCAGGAGTTCATATTCTAATGGGGGAAATGCCTTCCCTGGGGAGGAGGGGCTGGTCAAGGACTCTGGTGCTGAAAATGAGAGGGATGGGAAGTGGGTGACAGGGGAGTCGATCCACACATCCACTTCAGCAGAAAGGCAAAGTCAGTCTGGTCTTGGTCCAGGGTTCCAGAACTGGAGGGGCCGAGGAGGAAGGGATGGGGTAGAACAGCGCAAGACTTGGCCAGGGGCTGTGGTAGAGGGGGCCAAGGGAGGCATAGCCAGGGCTCTCTGGAAGAAATGTTCTGAGAGAAAGTCACTGATTGAGAACAAGGAAAAGAAGGGCACTAGAAGCATTGAGGCAGAAGTAAAGAAGAATCCGTACTGACTTTGTTAGGGCAAGCTTGAGGCAGTGCCTCAGTTATGGGGACAGTTGTCCCTTCAGCCAAACTCAAGCACAACTAACATGCTGGCCCTGGCCTTTCAGATTCGAGTGGAAGGGAAGGGATTTGGCGTGGCCTTGGTGTCCGGATAATGGGTCTGTCCTCCTCTTGTGTTACTGTATTGTGCATCGCAGAGATATTTTGTTCATTAGTGTGTATGTGTTTGTCCTTCGTTGCTGAAGAAGACCGTGCCGTCAGAGAAATGGTGACATGACTTGCACTTGACTTTGTTTGAGTGAGGGAGGGCTGTGCAGGTCACCAGCTTCACTTCTCCTTCAGAGCCATCTGAATCCAGTGACCAGATATTCATCAGGATGACTGGAGATGACCCAGGATGAGGCAGTTGGAGTTAAGTGACTTGCCCAAGGTCACACAGTTAGTGAGTGTCAAGTGTCTGAAGTGAGATTTGAACTCAGGTCCTCCTGACTCCTGCACTGGTGCTCTATCCACTGCACCATCTAGCTGCTCCTTGTTCATTACTACAGATGGAGTAGATGCAAAGTAGAGCTAGAACATAGGAGGTCATTGAGTCCAGCTACCTAATTTTATAGAATGAGGATACTGAAAGAAGTGACAGGTTGACTAGTATGTCACAGACAGGATTTGAACCCAGGGCTAGGAGATGCTTAATAAATATTGATTGATTTTTGACTCTCAACTTCTCTACTATATCATGCTGCCTTTCATATTATATTATTAGTTACTTACTAAAATCCTGTGAACTGATAGGAAACTGGTTCTGAGGGTAGCATGTCAATGAAAGGACTTTTTTAAAGGTATTTTTCTGCTGAAGCTCCAAAAAACCTCTTTCCAGTTTCTGCTCACATACCTTCCAGTGAAGCTTCATTTTTGGGAGTAGGGGATGCAGTAGAACTTTTGAGGTAAGATAAAAAGATTTCAAGTCATGCCACTTAGGGTTTGTAGGATCCTAGGCCCCTCAGACCTGTTTATCTTCCTTTAAATTGGTCTGAGGACAGTGAGCTAGGCTGGGTATTCAAATCTCCAGGGAATGCCAGGCTCCTGGAGTTTCCTGCTAGAGGACCCCCCTGGGATGTGCCCACTAATCTGCAGATGGCTTTTCTTCCCAGGAGCTTTGCACACAACCTTCCTGGGGCATCTGAGAAGTAGGGCCTTTGAGGTCTTCGATGGGTAGACATTTGTTTGCAGAAGGGAGCATGACTTGGATGTCTAGAAATTTTAGATGTGGATTCCAGCTCTGTGTCTGAGAATCTGCTTCTAATTGGACCTGCATGAAGGAAAAGCTGGGGAAGCTACCGCCACGTTGCTATTAGCATGCCGGGCTGAGAGCTTATCATTATCTGGGCCGGCTAACCAAGGAGGGTCCTGCTGCTCAGTTAGGTGAACTCCTATTTCATTCCCCTAGGGATATTTGCCAAACCTGACCACATTAAGATAAAGTATCCAGAGAGCCAGCTTCAACATTCATTGCCTTTGTTGCTGATCTGTGACAATCTCCGTGATCCTGGAAACTTGGGTACCATCCTTCGATCTGCCGCTGGGGCCGGCTGCCAGAAGGTGCTGCTCACCAAAGGTAAGGGGCTTTTTTACCTGGAGTCTGTGATGGGGCAGGAGAGCAGCTGGTTGGAGCAGGTAGAGGGAACAGACCTTAGAAGCAAGCAACTGGCATTAAAGGGATAAGATGCCGATTGTGACTGATGGCTTTGTATTTGTTTTTATGGCCTTGAATTCTGAAACTTTGGGATTTGTAAAAAATTTTATGAACCGAGTACAAGCTCCAGATGAGAACCAGCCTTTACAATCCCTTCTTCTAGGGAGGGGGAAGACACTTAGCTTTAAACAGAATCACTGCAAAGTCACAGAATAACCTCAAGGGCTGGAAGAGACCTTGTCAGCATTGAGTCCAGCCTCCTTCATTTTGTAGGCAACAAGCCCTGGGGAGGCTGGGTGACTTTCCAAGGTCGTGTAAGTCATGTCAGAGGTTGGATCTAAACAACCGTGTCCTCTGATTTGTGAACCTTTCACTGGACCCCAGTGGAGTGTGTTGGGGATAGGCTGAGTGAGATAGATGTTGACATTTGGAAGAAGCAGCCACACCCATCTTCTTTAGACAGGACATAAATTGGTGTTGGAATCAATTGGTGAGATGTGCCTAAATTGTAACCTGTACGCAGTTTTGTGCTGCTACCACGTCAGGGGTCCCCCTTGTTTTTTCCTGTTTTTTTCCACATTTTGAGGAAGAGACATTTTCCTTCTTTACAGGGAGAAAGGCTCAAATCCCCATGAGTCCCAGCTGGTGTTCAAGTTGATACTAGTGTATTGGTAGCAGTGCAGAAGAAGGCAGCTCTGTTCACCAGAATCCCAGATCCCATGTTAGGAATTCCAATCCTTCTTCAGTCTATTACCCTTTCCCTACTCCTCCTCCTAACTACTATCCCTTCCCTCCACCCCCACCGCCAAGGTTGAGGAGGCTTCAGATGCCCCAGAGGCAGCTGTGACCTGAGATGGGGAGCCTCACAGAGCGGGGAGAACTGCCTCTGCTTGGCTGCTTCCCCACCTTTGGCAGACTCCTCCTGAGGAGAGGTGGTGCTGCTTCAGCTCTGCCCTCTGTCCCTTATCGCATGGTTTTCCTGGCTTGCCTAGCTGACTTCTTCTGAGGTTAAGATGGAAAGGTTTCCAGAAATGATTGCTAGAAAAACCAAAACACCTCTGAAGTACCTCCTGAGATCAGCAAAATTAAAACAGAAAGATGACAAATACTGGAGATGTTGTAGGAATACGGGTACATTAATGCACTGGTAGTGGAGCTGTGGACTGGTATGGCCCTTGTAGGTTTGGAACTGTGCCCAAAAGCTATTAAACTACACATACGTTTTGACCCGGCAATGTTGCTACTAGGTCTTTATCCCAAATAGGACAAAGTAAAAAGGAAAAGGGCCCCTGTAAACAAAAATGTTTGTAGCAGCTTTTTGTGATGGCAAAGAATGTGGAAATGAAGGGAACAGAACCATGAGAACATGAGCCTGTAAATACAAAAAAGATTGAATTTGAAAGATACAGAAACTTTGGTCAGCACAGTGACCCATCATGACGAAACGTGCTGCTACCCACCTCCCCGACAGAGAGGTGAAAGACTTGGAGGGCAGGTGAGAATTTTTTAAAGAAACATGATCAAGGCAGGAATTTGTTTTGCTTGTGTATTTTTTTTAATGGGTTTTGTTTTTCTTGTCTTTAAAAAAAAAAGGAGCGGAGGGGTGAGAGGCAGGAGGGAGAGAATGCCACCCTGAAAGTAAAATAAAATTGAATTAAAAAGAAAATTGCTGGGCTTGCTGCCACAGTGGACCTCTAAGGAAGAGTGAGGAGAAGTGAACACTTGTCCTAAGGTGCCTGCTGCTTCCCGCTTCCCAGTCTTCAGGGCCGGGTTGGGGTAGTGAAGGGAAAGGAAAGGGCCTGCCCTAGTGGCAGAAATGGGTAGTTCAACCCCCCAGGGGAACGGGCCCCCTTATGATCAACTTCTTCTAGTCTTTTTGTTTTTAAATAATTTTGTCAGTTAGCAAAAATCCACCTTCTTTCCTTCTTATCCCCTCATCACAAACATAGTCAGTCAAAACACAGTTGACACTGTGTCCAAAAGAAGTAGACACAGATGCATATCATTCTGCATTCTGTGTCTTATAATGTTGTTGTTGTATAAATTGGTTCTGGTTCTGCTCACTTTCTTCTGCATCAGAAGCCATACACGTCTTCAAAGGTCTCTCTGAACCATCCCCTTCATTAGTTCTTCCAGCACAATAGGATTCTGAAACATCATCATGTTGAAGCTCAGTACCTGAAGTCTTTTCTCTGCCTGCTTGTAGTATTTTTTCTTTGACCTGGAAGTTCTGAATTTTAGCTCAAAGAGAGTTTTTTTAAAAAGTTTGGGCTTTCTTTTAGGAGTTAGATTCTAGTTCTACTTTGCCCTCTGGTTCTAAGAGATCTGGGCAGTTTTCTTTTAAGATTGCTTAAACTATGGTGTGTAGGGGGTTTTTTTTATGGTCATGGTATTCAGGTAGTCTGGGGATTCTTAATTTTTTTCTCCTTGATTTGCTTTCCAGGTCAGTTGTTTTTGCTATGAGATACCTTTTCTTGTTTTTTTAGTCCTTTGACTTTGTTTTCGTATTTCTTGTTTCATGGAATTAATTATTGGCCTCTCTTTGGTTCATTTCGTTGCTTGGGCAAGGTTTTGTTATACCAGACTGTTAATTCCCTTTCCAAATCTTTCTGTCACAGCTCTCATTTCATTTCTGTTTTCCCCCCACTACTGCCCTTTCTTCGTTGGTAAAAACACATCTTAAAACTTTCTGGCTTCATATTTTCCAGGAATTCTAGTTGAATTTGTGTTCAAGCTGTGTTTTTTTAGAAGGTTTTTCTTGTTGATGTTTCAGAGTTATTCTCTTCTGGGTCTGTAGCATGAGCATCTCTGTTGCCACAGTAGCCCGAAAAACTGGGATCCTTATTCTTTTGGCTCATTCTTCTAGCCTCCTTCTTGACCTCAGAGCACTTCTAGAGGGGAGGTCTGGCCTGGGCCTGTTGATTTATTCTTGGGGTATTGAAAATCTTCATGTTCTCAGGGACAGCTCAGACTCCCAAATAGTTCTGGGGCAAAGTCTGATTGATGCCCCTTGGCCCAAGTTCAGCAAGTTCCTGACCTGGGTTTGGTTCTGGGCAACAGTAAATGCTGCTGGACTCTGCCTAGGAAACTTTTGTAGCTTGGAGTGAAAGAAGTGCAGGCTTCCCTTTGGTCTGGGTTTCCAGCCATGATAGGCTTTAGCCTGGGTGAGAAGCTGGAACTGAGACCCCTTTCTGCTCTTGGCTTCTTAATTTGCTTCTTTCTCCATTCACTGGCTAGACCCTGCGTTAGCTCCTCATGCTGAAACACCTCCCTTGGCACAGGTCCTTTCCTCAGGCTGCCTTGAACCTGTAATCTGGAGCTGGGTGGTGTTGCCAAGGTCTCACATAGGGTCCCTGTGCTCCATTGTGGGTCTTGGGCCTTTTCTCCCTGCACTGCAAGGTTTCACATGGCATGTTTCTGGTCGGATCCTATCCCCAAATCTCTGTTCCCCCAAGCTGACTTGAGCTGGTTAAGTAACTCACTTAGTCTTTCTGTTGGATTTCTCCTCCTGATGTAGTTTGGTGGGGAGAAGCTTCAGGCTGCTCCACCCTCTTGGCCCCACCCTGGTCATTCTTATAGATGTGTTTCAGTGACAGAGCACTCTGAAAGAGCTCTTGCTGTGCATGTGTCCTCATCCTAGGTCAATAGTGGTCTTGTGGGAGGATGTGGTTGTCCTCATTTTGCAGAGGACACTGAGGCTTTGAGGGATTAAGTGACTGGTCACCTTCCTTTGCAGTGTCACTGATGGCATTTGAATCAGGACCTGTCCTAATATGAAGGCTACTTGTTACCGTACTTGTTTTCTCCTGCTGAGACTGCTGCCCCTTTTTGGGCTTGAGCATCCCTGGGTTCCTGAAAAGCCAGCTCACAGGAAGACAGTGCTAATTGGGCACCTTATTCCTGACACATCAGCCAGTCTTTCCAAGGCTCTTTGGATTGACGCCTATGCTCCCTTATGTGGCGCAGTTCTGACACTACTCAGTTCTTCCTTTTCTTTTTTCAGGTTGTGTGGATGCTTGGGAGCCCAAAGTGCTCCGGGCTGGCATGGGTGCTCACTTCCAGGTGCCCATCATCAGCAACCTGGAGTGGGAGGCCATCCCCAACTACTTACCCTCAGACACCAGAGTCCATGTAGCTGACAATTGTGGCCTGCACGCCCAGGCCCAGAGGTCTGGGGGAGCAAGTGACCAGAGCTGGGTTTGTGACCGACGTTTTCAGAAACATCGCAAGTATAAGGAGGTGGATGATCTCGAGGAGGAAGCAGAGCCGGCCAACAGCTGGCTCCCAGAACTCGAGGTCCAGGGTTATGACACCATTTGGACAGATGCTCCAGCAGCTGTGGTGATAGGGGGGGAGACGCATGGGGTCAGCTTGGAGTCCCTCCAGCTGGCTGAGAGCACTAGAGGGAAGAGACTGCTGATCCCCATCGTGCCGGGCGTGGACAGTCTGAACTCTGCCATGGCTGCCAGCATCCTGCTCTTTGAAGGGAGGAGACAGCTGCGCCTCCTCCAAGAAGAACGCGCCTGTGCCAGGGAGGCAGGTGTCCCCGGGCAGGCATCGCCAGGGCTGAGGTGATGGGTGCAGTGTGGCGCCCCTCCCCCTCCCCCCACTGCTCGGGATCCTCTCCGCTCAGGACCTCAGCTCTCCTTACTTCATTTTCACTTCTGAGGAGTCAGGAGGGACTGTGTGATGCTTGCCTGATCCCTGCATTTATTTCTAATTATATTTTTTTCGTAGAAGCCACAGTCTCTTAGGTGCTTGTATTTTTCTGAAGAAAATCAGTGGGAGGGGGATGACCTTGGGTCACTTCCCCAGATTCTGGAATAGCTCCCATTATCCCTCCCCTCCACAAAGCCAGCAGGGGGCAGCAGCAACAATGAATGTGGAAAGGAAAGGCATTAATGTTTAAACAGGAGACCCCTGCAGCATCTGCTTGTTTGTAGTTTAAAGTCAGGAAGAAAAACAGTCTTTGGACAAAGACTCATCACTATCAGGGTAGTAAGGGAACCAGGGAAGGCAGGTAGGACCATTTGATCCATGTGGCTTTTTGGGAAATTGGTTTGAAAAGCAAACTCTTGGCTTTCTTTATAATAACAAAATTAGACAATGTAGTGGGAGCCAGGAGCATGTGGTCACAGGGGCTGCAGGAGCTGTCCAGAGGAGCATGGGTAGCAGGTTGTACCAATATCATTCTGTTCTTAATGTCCCAGTGGCTCAGGAGCCAACTTTTCACATCTGACCTCTTGACAAGGTTGTTGCCAAGTGGGCGCTAAGCCAAGAGGCTGAAGAAGGGCTGGTGGCTCCACCACTCTGGGGCTCTTTGTTCAGGCTTTGGACATGAAGGCTCTTAAAACAGTGAGCTTGAACATAACAGACCCGGAGAATCCTCTCCTGGATAAGTGACTGAAACAGGCCCAGTCATCCATCAGGGTTCGTGTCCTGGGAATGTTTATTTCTGATGCTTTGGTGCCAGCCCTTCCTGTTGCCCCCTGCAGAGTGCTGCTTCTGTATGGGTTTTAGCCAGGGTTTGGGGATTCTGAACTGAACACTAATCCTTCCCCCTTGCTCACCCACCAGCGCCCCTCGGGGTTGTGATCTCACCAAAGGATGAGATTTTCTGGTTAATTTGCAGCAACTCAAGTCAGTATCCTGTAATACATACAGCCTCCTTTCCTCTCCTCTACAGGAGCAAAATTAGACCACTTGAGAATATGTCAGGGACTTAGATAACTAAAAATAGTCTCCATGTCAGGCAGTGGGGATCCAAAAAAGACAGAAGGCCGTGGGGGGTGGCAAAGGTCCTGAAGGCCTGACTCAGGGTTGTCTCTCATTTAATCAGGGTCTGGGAATTAAAAAAGACCTTATTGTCTCAGTGACCCTCCCTTCCCCTTCCCAGGAGTGCACCTGACCAGAGCTCATCCAGCCTTTGACCTCCAGAGGACAGCCCATTCCACCCCATTGGAGAGCTATTAGTAAGTTCTTCCTGACATCCAGTCTCAAGTTGTCTGCCCTGGTTAAGAACTG
The DNA here is from genome assembly GCA_028658325.1 of Potorous gilbertii. Taxonomy (NCBI): domain Eukaryota; kingdom Metazoa; phylum Chordata; class Mammalia; order Diprotodontia; family Potoroidae; genus Potorous; species Potorous gilbertii. The sequence continues at coordinate 272,038,514 of CM053770.1, read as the reverse complement.
CTTGGCCCTTACTGGCAGCAGTCCTGGTACCTGCCTGCTCCTCTTGAGTGAAAGGAACCATCTCCCTTGCCCAGGCCAGGGTAGGAAATCAGCAGCAGCAAAGAGACAGACAGAAAGGCTGCACTTTTGGAGACGGCTGTGACCAGTGTGTCAGGGCCCTGTCCTTGTGTGTATAGGGAGCAACATCCTGCTTCTACCTGGTGGAGAGTGAAGGTCACTCAGCAAGTCTCTCACTTTCCAGGTTTACCTGATTGAAACTGCTAGAAATAGGCCATGTTTTTTGGGTCTTCACCAAAAGGCTAAGAACTCTGGCTACATAGAAGGTGTGTGCATTGTAATGATGGAGTTGCAGCTTGTTTTAACAGGTTTCTCCGACCCCTGAGTGCCCCTAAATGGTTTGGCTCCTCCTGGCATCCTATGTGCCTTTAGCAGCCTAGGACCCCAGGGGTCTTGTGCAGGGGCCGTGGGAGAGCTCAGTTACATGCATGTTGTCATTAGCTTACCTGACAGGGGTTGTGGGGTACAGAACCCATTAGTGCTACACCTGGACATTTCCACCAGCATAAGGGAGGGGAATTCACTCCCCCAGTTAGCCTTTGGCCAGCTCTCCTATTCCTGTTTGGGGAGTACTGAGGTATATTTAATCTGAGCCACCGAGAATGGCCCATAGCTCAGGGCGAAGGCTTGATGGAAAACGGCAGATGTTTGTCTCTTGATGAAGAATGGCGAAGGATGTGCCAGGTTTGAGGTTCAGCTGGGGGGAGGGAGCTCTCCTCCTAACTCCTGCATGTTAGAATCTAGGCATGGCAACAGCCTTTCAGCTGCCAGGCCCCACAAAAGGCTGCTACTGGGGCCTGAGACCTCGCTGGCGACACTCCCCATCCACCAATCAGGAGAGCATAATCGGGGATGGAGAGTAAAATTCCAGGCTGAGTTTCACTTCTTGAGAACCGTAGGGAACCACTGGGCACCAGCCAGAAAGCTGCTCACGTGAAACAGACACGGAATCCATGGGCATTGTCTTCTCTGAGTGTTGGTCACATTCCCACTGGCCTTTGTATCGCTTTTTTTAGACAGAGGCTGCAGAGAGGCCTGCTTCCACCAGGGGGCGCCATGCAGCAGCAGGAGAGGTGTGGACTCGAGATGATGCAGTCTTTTCTAGGGTGTTGGTTAATGGGCTTGGCTTGCATGTGGTTTATAAGTGTCCAAACCTGCTGCAGACCCAAGGCCCACACTGGGGCCTCTCCCACCAAACCGTCACCAGTACTGTCTTACTGGAAGGAAGAACTTCGAACACAGCCAGGCCATGTTGGGTGGAAGTAGAGAACTCACACTCAGGAACAGAAAACCCAGCCAGGGTTTCCTGAGTTTGTGTCTCTGGCCCCAGTACAGACCTCTCTGGGAATCACTGTCCCTGTGCCCTGGGATGTGAGGCCAAGAAGTGCAGCCGGACCCACCAGAAGATGCCCGATTTTGTTCGGTTGCTGGTGCTTCTAGTGCACTTCCTGGCCAGCCTGAGGATAAGCAAGCCTGAGCTGCCCCCTCAGAGACCTCAGCTTCAATGCCCTGGCCTGCCCCAGGCTCTCCACACAAAAGCTCTTCAGGGACAGCAGCACAGCTTTTGTTCACAGCGGTTTTAGGCAGGGCCTGGGGATCAGAGTCCAGTGCCAGAGTCTGCTCCCAGGCCTCATCCTCCTCCCTTCACAGATCTTCCTGGGGCTAGGGGCACTTCTGTGTTCTAGCACCACAATCTTATCTTCCATAGCAGAGGCATCAAAGGTGATGGTCTAGAACCAAATCAGAGAGGTGAGTGGATTGCTGTGGAGCTGGGTGGTTTGAAAAGGTGCTTTGCTCAAAAGATAAAGAGCCTGTGAACAACTGAGGAAAAGTGATCACTGAAAACCCCCGTCTCCTTCAGACTCCACTCTACGGTACAGAAACTGATGCACTTAAGATGAGAACTACCAGGTTCTGTGTCAAGTGTGGCAGTGTTGAAGGGAACCTCTGAAGTCATTAAATCTGAATCCTACCTGACACATGAATCCTTTACAAAAGCCCAGAAAAATGTTCCTCTTCCTGTATCCGTCTTCAGTAACAAGTAACGTCTTACCTCTCATGGCTGCCCATTCCTTCACTGGAAAGCTGTACATGTTCAAGAGTTCTTACACTGAACTGAAATCTGCCCACCGATAACTTGATAACCAAATCTGCCTGTGGAAGATACACAGATTCATTCTTCAAAGACTTAAAAGTAGCCATATCTCTCTCAGTCTTAGGGTTACAGCTTTGGAGCTGGGAGAAGCTCAGGGGGACTTCCTGCCCAACTCCCTTATTTTGCAGTTGAGGAAACTGAGGCCTGGGAAGGGGAAGGCCCTTGCTCCAGATGATGCCACGATTCCAGCCCAGATCCAGAGGGACCTGGGAAAGGCATCTGGCTTGATTTGGGAAGTTGTAGCTTTGGATCCCAGCTCTTCCATCTATTACTTGGGCGAATCACTTCTTTCTGGGCCTTCCTAGATTTCCTCCTCTGTAAAATGAGGTGTTTGGCCTGGACAGCCCCTAAAGTCCTTTCAGCTCTCCACCTGTGGTCGACGGCCTCTCCCCCTTTTCCCTCCACCATGTTGCCTCTCACAGCCACCTCTCATTAATCTGATTGTCCTCTGGATGAAGTTGATATCGGCCGGTCCTTGAAATGCAACCCCCAAACAGTCACTGACGATCCAGGAGTAAATTGAGAAGTATTGTGTTTCAGTGGAAAGAATTTTGGACTTGCCTTCAGAATCACAACAATCTCCCTTTTGGGCTGCTGGCTCCAAGTCTTATCAAGGCAGTATTTTTAATGCGCCTACGATGTGCCAGGCACTGTGTCAAGACATTTAGAATATAAAGAAAGGCAAAAAATCATCCATCCGTGTTTTCAAGGAACTCGCAGTCTAATGGGGGAGACAAATTACAGACTGAGCACCAGTACTTCCTTGTACCGCTGACAGTCTCCCCAACCCTGGAATGACTATTTCATATGTCAATCATAATGTAAAATCCTGGCACATAGGGACTTGTCCCCAGTCACCACTTAGCACCGTCTGGCACAAAGTAGGCTTTTAATAGGTACATGTCTCTGAAATGGAATCTAAGCACCCTGAGGATGGGGACTGTGATTCCTATTCACACCCAAGCATCTAACATAGTATCCCGCACATGATAGGTGCCTAATCAGTGCTGGTTGAGTGAATGGCTCTTGGAGTTAAATTCTAATTCTGACACTCATGATGGGGACCTGGACAAGCCACTTAACTTTTCAGACTCAGTTTCCTCATCTGTAAAGTGATGCTTATACTTGCACTACTTACTGCTCAAGGCTATTATGAAGAGAAAGCACTTTGTAAACTTTAACAAGTTAGATAAATGAGTTAGATAAATTGTTGGGAATTCCTGGTTTATCTATCCCTTTTGGTATTGAAAAAGCATTAAAAAGAAAATGCTAGAGATCAGGGATACCTTTCTCTTTTGTATTATCATACCTAAGAAATAAGGAAGACCTTTTGGACCCCAGCTTAGTGCCTGATCAGCCCGAGCAGCCTCTCTGGAGGGGCCCCGGAAGGATCACCTGCCTTGGGCTGTATATTTGTCCACTTGCCTGTAAATAAATTTTTTTTCCCTTTCACAACATCACTGAAGTTAAGTTGCAAACCCAAAAGCCCTCAAGAGCAGGTCCTGGTCTAAACCTAGTGGGATATTTTTAGGAGGGGGTGCATTCTACAGCACGTGTGGGTAAGGGCACCCACTCAGTGATGCCCTGGAAGGATAGGAGGGTATATACAGAGCTGGATATTGTTCATGCTCAAAAATACCAAACGTCAGAGCTTGAAAGGAAATTCCAGAACCAGTCTAGTCCAGCCTCCCTCAGTTTGGAGAAAGACTTGGATGTGTCCTGCTTCCCAGGTCAACCCTCTCCTATCCCCTTCTACATCATGTAATATTGTCCCCCTTGGGGGGGAGAAATTCCAACCAGAATACCCAGGAAATAAATTTACCCATTATGGTGTTTTCCACATAAAATGCTCAAAAAACAAAACAATAAACCTTTTGTTTCCTGGAAAATATTATGTTTTACCCTTCTCGCATGCGCATGCATGCCCCATTAACCCTAATAACAGAGCTAGTAAACAGCTGCCATTTGGCCTCAAAGACAGGAGTTTTCAGTCACCAGATCGCTGCAGGGAAAGCTGGAATGCCCCGTTTTTGTCTCTGTCCATGTCAATAAAGTGGATCATGGAGGAAGCTAAGCAAAAAATAACAAAAACCTCCCCTTCCTTCAATTACAACCATCAAAGGGAAGGCCTGGAGGCACCTTTAGAACCTGAAGACCCCACTGGAAGCAGCCCCCTCCTCCAGGGGCAGGGCTGAAGATAAACATCCAGATCCTGCTCTACCCGAAGCCTGCAGCTCTCTCGTACCCCAAACTTAACGAGGGGGAGGAATGGCCTGGCTCATGCTGGGAGGGGGAAGCTGGCACCGACAACAGACACATGGGGTTATGTGTGCGCATATAACACAAACACATGGGACAGCAGACGTTTTCTCTTCTTAAGCCAAGCAATGATAAACAACTTGAAAGTGCTTGTTTGAGCTACACGGGTCTAGCTGATCTGTTCCTGGCCCATTTCCCTAGTCTTTATGATGCCACAGACTCCAATCTGTTGCCTTGGGAATCATTCTCTCACCACAAACACGGGCCTGGCTATGGCTATGTGAAGGCAGAGGTGGAGGAGGCTTTAGTTAGACAACAGGAAAAAACAAAGTCTGCATCTGAACTTGCTAAGCTTCACTCTAAGAGAAGATGCCACCCCAAAGTGGCAACATGCCGCTGGCATTTGGGGAAGGGGAGTCACTGACTGCGCCCAGAGGGAAATCCAAATGTCCAGTTCCAGGCAGTGGGTCTGATTTCTGCTCTGCCTCCTCCACATTCATGGGCCAGGCTCCCACTCTCATCTTTGCTAAGCAGAACCTCATTGCTAAGTGATCGCTGTGAAAACCTCTCCTTTGTTTTGTAAACGGTAAGATCAGATCTGGAATTCATCGTGGAGAAAAAAAATAGGGGACTCCTCGGGTAGCTTTTTTTGTACAGGGTGCTGGCGGAAGCCCTTAAAGAGGGCCCAGCGGATGTCTTAACCTGCTTCTAATTAGTGACAAGAATTTTAAGGTATTCCTGAGCTGCTCAGGGGAAGCACTCATACCACCCACTCTGTTTGCACCAATATCCCTTGGATCATCTCACCCTCGGGCAAAGGCCAGCCCTCTTTTCTGGTCTTGGTGGTATTATGTTCTTTTTTTCTTCTAGAGGAACCACTGCATGGGGCATAAGTATGAGAGGGAAGAGTAGGCACCCTGAGCCTTCAGCCATGGTACAAATGAACCTATCCTTCTCTTAAAACAGTTAAGGCTCCTTGGGGCAGACTCTAGCGGTTTATCTGGCAGGTATATCAGAGTCATAATTGGAAGTGCCAGGAGAGCCCTGGAGATAGCCTGGTTATTTTTTGGTTTTGCTTGGTATCTGCTTACAGCCCCTGAGGTGCTGAGGCACGCAGCATTGCCTGGCAGAAATCCTTGTTCCTGTTGCTTCAAAGGACGTGCAGGTGCTCAATGGGACAGAGGATCTTTTGCTCCACAGTAGGAAAAATGGGACTTCCCCTTTCTCTCCTCTTTCAGCCTCAGTGGAAACATTCAGCCATCCTTGGCTCGCTGTATGATGCATTTCAGATTTAGACTTGGTAGCACCACAGTGCAAATCATGAACTGTGTTCAAAGGCTAGGTGAGCTTTAGGCCAAGGTCAGGTTTAGGGGTTTCCAAATGCTCTCTGTATCTTTTTTTTTTTTTTCACTTAGAGCCAGGTTCTCCCTGCCTTGCCCAGTCTATAGTGCAGCAGCTACTCACAAGCCTGATGCCATTTCTGATCAGGAGGGGAGCTTCTACTTACTGTTTCCAAACTAGGCTGATTTGAGCTTCCTTGGGTAAACGTTCCCTCCTCCCCCTGGGGACCTCACCTTCTTGGTATAATTGGTTTAGCCTACTACAAGCTCAGCATTCAGGACTTCAGGGATTTAGCCTCAGTCTCCCAATTAAACACGGATTACCAGTTTCTGCCACCATACCTAGGCTGGCCTAGCCTTGCCCAAGTCTTCTAACAGTGGGCCTCCAAGTCAGGAAGACCTGGGTTTGGGTCCTGCCTCTACCTTATACTCATTCTGGGATCCTGGGCAAGTCATGTATCCTCTCTGCTCTGAGCAACAATCAAGTGACTATCAGATGGCCAAATGGGTGTCAACTTTCCCCAGCGGAGGGAGTTTCCTTATCTATTAATTCCTAGGGAAATCACAGGTTCATGCTATCTCTGCTAACAGTTTCTCTGTCATTACTGCTTTTGAGTTTTTACCCTTCTCTTTGATCTCCAACAAGAAGGGCTGCACACCCATAGGCAATTCAATGTCCAGAGATCTGAATGGTAACAAGGGGGTCAGGGCTCTGGGCTAAGGGCTGTGTGGAGTAGGCCGGCCCCACTTCTGGGGCCGGTTGGATCTGCCCATGGAGAACTCATCTCGTGCCCCCACTGTTCTTCTGGAAATCATATGGAAGGGATTCCCGTGACCTGGCCATCTCTTCACAGCATCTGGATGCAGTTCCTGGGTCCCAGTGGGGAATCAAGAGGAAATGTTCTTTTCCCTCCAAAGACCTAGCAACCTTGTGAAAACAGCACCTAAATAAACACCTCTTGGGGATGAAAGCAGGGTAAGTGCATGGTGGATGTGTCCAACAACTCCCTTCACAAAGGAACTCTACACGCCAGTGAAAAACCCAAAGGTGCCTGTTTTATTTTTAAGTGACCGCATTTCAGACCTGGGCCATCATTAACGACTAACTTCCTACCCTTTGAACTACAAGAAACAAAACCACACAGCAAGGGCCAGCAAAGTCAACAGCTTCCTCTTAGGGAGCTGGGTCTCCCTGTAAGCATTCACCCCAGACCCCTTTCCCAGAGGCTGCTCTGTGCCCAAGTCTGAGGAAGGCCTGGCACAGCTCTATCCAGAGGCCTCCAATTCCTGACTCCAGATAACGCTGCTCTTTTGGATGCATACATTTAGGTGTGGGATGGAAGCAATGAGATGCAGCGGAAAGAACACTGAATTTAGAGCCTGGGGACCTGGGTTCCAATCCTGGCTCTGCCACTTTCTACCTGTGTGACCTTGGACAAATCACTCCCCCCTGTGGGCCTCAGTTTCCTTCTCTGTAAGGACGGGGGCCATGCCCCCATCATCTTGGGGATGCTTTTCATCTTTTGAGAGCCCAGGGGCCTGGCGAGTGAAGCAGTGACCAGATCCAGGCTCACAAGCCTCTAGGAAAGGGCACTGTGCCATGGACTCCCATGGGGTTCTCTGATGCCATCTTAGCCAGGGGACTGTTTTTTAAGAGTGTGCATCAGAGTCTGGGCTCAATGTGTTGGGCCCCTCTGAGGAGAGGTGGCAGAATTCCTTGGTCAAGGGAGCAGGGAGAACAATTTATGTAACTGAAGGCAGCAGGGGGAGTGTTCCTAGAAGGTGGGCCCTGTGCGGGGAGCCTGGGGAGGAGAAGAGAGCCACTCCTCTCTTGCTTTTCCTTGCAGCACTTTTCATCACCAGTAATGACAAAGATCCCCTCTTGGTTTGGGAGGAAGCCCTTAAGAACCCTAGAGTTGGTAAGTAGAGACTTTTCTTTAGCCAAGAGACAAGGACACCTAGGACACCTGATGAATGGCACCGACAACCAGAGGCATCCCCAACAACCACCCTTCTGTTTGTGTGTATTTATGAAGGTGTAAGTGTCTGGAGAAGGCAGATGTGTAAAGGATGCTGAGAAACGGAACCAAGTTAACTGCCTGCCTGCTGCCTAACCTGGGGGAGGATATCCTTGTAAGGATTTCACTGTGAGGATCCCAGTTCTGGCCCAGCTAAATTATCTGTGAAGCAGAAGCAGGCTCCAAGACACGGGCTCGAAGGAGGCGCCCCTCAGGGAGCTGGCAAGGACCAAACTCAGAAAAAAAGGCACCACCAAGAGGTTGGACATCAGGATTGAGTGAGTGCGTCAAAAACAGCTGAAAAGTCCAAGGGCGCAGAGGAGGGGGAGAGGAGGCAGCGGCTGAGTTTTAAATAATGTCCAGGGAGGCCAAGGTCCCGTTAGATGGGCTCTGGCTTTAGCTTTTCTGCTAGGAAGTCGTTCACAAAGGCTTCCACAATGACAGGCGTGATCTCCTCCACATCCATCACGTACTTGGCTCGGGCTGACATGTCCAGGATGGTGAGCAGGGGGGCAGCCTCGGGCAGGTTGGTATAATCTCTCAGGGAGTCTGTCATGTCATCCTGGAAGAGCCACCAGAAGGGAAAGAAAATCAGCATGTTTGAGAGGAAGAAGACAGGGAGGGAACTCCCAGTTCAATATGAAATGCATAAGTCTTTCTTCATTGGCCTGGGTGCCAACAGCCCCAAGAACTCTGATTCCTCAGGGTCACCAGTCAGGGGTGGGCTGGGAGCACTGAGAGGTTGGCAGCACTGGCCATGGTACACCCTTCTCTGCTTAGCGTGTTTGAACACACTGGTGGACTTTTAGGTCATTAGACAGCTTTTCTATTCGGGCTCTAACGATATTACCACCACGCTGATCATAACTGCTCATTTGGTTCATTTTAGTTTATTTGTTGTATAGTCAGCTCTTAATTATGCATTGCTACGCTGGGACCATCTGTGACCAATAAGCCTTCCATGCTGCTGAAGGTCTTTTGAATATAAAGGACTCATTATGTCAGAGGCCCTGGGGGGAGGTGGGGCTCCCACAGAGCAGGTTTAGAAGACAGTTTGCTGAAGTTGGCGCTTTGGGTTAGTCTAAGAAGGAATGGGACATCTTGTTGTCTGGGGAGGATAGTAGTCTACAAGGCTGAGGCTGAGGCTTTAGTTCTAGTCGAGCAGGAATGGATTGGGGGGAGGGGGATCTCGTTACCCCATTCATTCATAGGAACACAGATTTAGAGCCAAAAGGATTGTCAGAGGCCATCTAGTTCAACGCCCTCATTTGGCAGGTAAGGAAACAGACCCCAGGAGATGAAATGACTTGTCCAATGTTACACAGGAAGTAAACATCAGAGGCAGGATTTGAACCCAGGTCCTGTAATGCCAAGGCCTGTGTGGAAGTTGACTGTGTATATATCCTAAGGTGGTTTCACCGTAAAGTATGCCATTATAGACCTCTAAGGTATCCTGGCAGAAAAAGACCCATTTCCCCTGCCTCCACTGCCTAGTTTTGGTCATTCTCGGCCACTACAGGAGGTAGGTGAACTGAATCCATAGACAGTTTCTGGGGGAAAATGTGTCTCTTTCAAGCGACAAGCCTGAGGGAAGATGGTGGGTAAGGCTCTTTCCCAAGAACGGAATCCCACAAGTTTTGCTTGATTAGTACATCAGGTCCTGTCTCTCTTGAACATGTAAGCATTCTCATTCTCTCATTTTCATTTTCTCATTCTCTCTCTCCCAGCCTGTGTTGACAAGGTAACAAGAGAGCACCAGAACTCGGCTAGGAAGTCTAGAAGTTAAAAGAGATGATCCAGGATTATCACTGGGCAACTAATTTAAAGACCTTTGGGGATTAAAACAAAGAAATTCAAATCCAGGTTAAGAAACAAACACCCAGCCCACATCTTGGCCATGCAGTTTCCTGAGCAGGCAAGAGCAAAATGGAAGATGGTTCCCTCATATGGGGCTGTTCCTAGTTTTCTGGCAGAAAAGAATGATTTTTTTTTTCCAGTTTATAATGGTGGCACCAAGCAAGTGCTCTTCCTTCACTGGGTATAGGACTGGGTAGGGGGCAAGGGCAGACTCCAAAGCATAGAGCCACAAAGCTGAGCCTCCAAAAATAGGGTCAGCAAGGAAGTCTGATAAAGCCCCTGATGAATGGATAAAGCCAGTCTGTACGGGATGGGGGCAGGGATGGATGGTGCAGAGTGTTCTCTCTGGAAACAGAACCTGGATACAGATTCTGCCTCCAAACCCAGATGTTCATGACAAAGACATCAACTTCCCTCTGCCTCAGTTTGCTCGTCTGTAAAATGAGGTTTAATCAACTCCAGTGGCTCCCTGTTCCCTCTAAGATATGACAGACAGCTCCTCTGTTTAGTTTTTGATGTCTTTTACTGCCTGGCCCTGACCTATCTGTGCAGCTTCACTGGACATTACTTCCCTCTCTGCCCTCTACAATCCAGCCAGAATGGACACGTGTTCCATCTCGCACCCTGGGCCTTTGCATCAGCCACCCCCCAGGCCTGGAATGCTCAAACCCATCAACTCCGGAGGCCTTTCCTGATCACTAGCCCTGTCCCCTTCCTCCCAATGCCTCATTTTTAACTACTTTATCTGAATTCTCCCTCTTACTCTGTATATCCTTCTCTATGCCTTGTCCATGATCCCCAGCACCTAGTATGGTGACTTGCACACAGCAGGCATTTTAATGCCTGCTGATTGCCTTAAAGTCCAAATGGGCTCTGAGGTCCCTTCCAGCTCCACCTCAAGGATCCTGGGATGCCCTGCCCATACCCAGGATTTCAGCTCCAAGTCAGGACATATAGTCTAAGAAAGGGCATACCTTTTGTATATCCATAATAAGACTTGATTTTCCTTTCTTGAAACCAGTGACTGTCCAGGAAATCTGGTCACTGTCCATTCAAGGGGAGCCCGGGAAGGCGCGTTTATGCCCAGTGTTGTGATGCCAGTCCCCGACTGGGTCCTGGGCTCCCTCTGGCCCTCGGGAGGCGGCCTCAGAGTCTGAAGCTGCCCCCTCGTGTCTCCTGCCTTTTATTCTAAGGCTATTTCAAAATACTACTGCTACATAAAGGGTATGGCCTCCACCAGCCTCTTTGTGTGGGGGGCCAAAGGCAGAGGGCCCTTTCGAACTTGCTTTGTTTCCCCTGCAACCTCAAGGGTGAAGGGGGGAGCCTGGATGGGCTTAGCCACAGAGGCTATTGAGGAGGCAATGAATGGGTGATTCAGGGTGTTCAGCCATTCTTGCCTGCTCGCCTGGGACTGAGCTCAGCGTGAAATGAATACGTGGCAGACCTCCAGCTGCAGCCCGACCCAGGGCGCAGGCGCGCACCCGCTGGAGGGGGATACTTTTCAAAATCTATGTTTCCCAATAAGAGGCTTATGGATGGACGGCCTTGGGAAAGGTGGTGGTGGGGGAGGCATCCTCTGCGCAGGAAGCACGCTTGTGAAAATGCATCGGGGGAGGGAGCCGAGAGCCCCTGCGCAGACCGCGGCCATTTTGCAGAGAGTTTGCCATTTCTGAGGGATTGAGCCTAGTCATCCCTGCAGAGGGACCAGCTGCAGCTGCCAGCCTGCCGGGCTGAGTGAGGGAGAAATGGGAATCAGTTCACAGAGAAGACACTGACTCATTTATGAAATATTCACATTTTCACCGGCTTTGGGTAAAAGCACTCCTCAGCAAAGCCATGCTCCTCCTGATGGACAACCACTTCTGGGCTTGTGAGAAAGCATGCCATGCAGAGGATCAGGGGAGCTAAAGAGGTCCCATAGACTGGGACTCAAGGGAGAGGAACCTCCCCCAAGGGACTGGCATGGAGGGCTTGTCACTGCGGTACCCAGTGCCAGAGAATCCAAGGAGAGACTGATAAGCAGAGTCAGAGCCCCGCTGCGGGTAGCTTTCTGGGGAGTGGACCAGCACCAAGCTTAGTGACTCCCTGCTGAGCTCTGGGAAGGCCTTGCTTGGCTTCCTCCTTCCTGGAGCCAAAAGGAATTCTCCAAGGCCTGATGATGAGGGCTTGGGAGGGGAAAACTCCCCAGTGAGGAGAGAAGGCACAACAGGAGGGGATGTGGGAGATGGATTCACTCCCTAAGGACTCTGGGACCCCGGTGAAGTGACTCAGAGAATGCCTTTTCAAATCCATTTTAGAGGTGCTAGACCTGCCTTTGCCGTGATCCTCATTTCACTGGATTTTTTTATAGGGAGGGAAACCACTGGCCTATTCATTTCATGGCAGTATGGTAGAAAGGGTGCTGAGTCTGGTGTCATGCCGGCTGGGCTAATGGCTCCTGATGTCCTACCTGTGTGACCTGGAGTGGTCCCTTCACTTCCCTCGGCCTCAGTCCGCTCATCTATAACATGAGGGCACTGGACGAAGTGGCCCCCAGGCTCCTGCTCGAAATCTGTAATCCTATAACTACCCATAAATACTGTGAATCCTGTAGCTCCCAACTCGATACAGAAGACTTAACTTTCCCCCAAACTCCAACAGAAGAGAGAGAAGATCTGGAGTCAAAGGAGCCAGGTTCAAATACTAGATTATCTATGTGACCTTGGGCAAGTCCCTTCCCCTCTCTCGGCCTCAGTTTCCTCATCTATAAAGTGAAGGTTTTGGATTAGACAGTCTCTGAGGTCCCTTCCAGCTCTAGATGGACGATCTTATATAATAAGGAAGTTCATTCCCATGAAGGTCATCTCTGAGGGATTTAGGAATTCTCTTTCAAGTGACCTGGATGGGCATCTCTCTTATTTCCTCACTGGAACAAAAACTGAGAGCTGGAAAGGGCTTTAGAGGCCAAGTCTAGCCTCCTCCTCTCATAGATGAGGAAACTGAGTCCCATGAAGCTCAAGGGACACGTCCAAGGTCACCCAGGTTATGACCATTACAGGTAGGATCTGAGCCCAGGTTCTCTGACCCCACAGCTGGTGTTCTGCACCACTCTAAGTTCAGAAGCATAGCTAGGACCAAGCTCTGAGTGCTCTACCCTTCCCATCTGGGTGCTGCTCCTCCGTCTCCCCCTAGAGGATGATGGTGAAGAGAGGGCACTGGCAGAGTATCTCTCTGAGGGTGGCTGCAGAGCAGGGGATGCCCGGCCCTCAGCCCCAACCCCTCACTCACCTCTCCTGCCACAAAGAAAAGCAGGGGGGCCTCTTCCTCTTTGGCTTTGTACTTGGCAATTATCTTCTCTGCGATTGGCTGGATGAGCTGCTTGGCAGCGTCAGATTCGCCATCATCCTCAGAATCTGCAGGGGGAGAGAAGACAAGGATGCATTGATGAGTGATCAGTGGGGCCAGGAGATACACAGGGCAGTGAGGTCACAGTGAGCTCTTGGTGCCACGGACTCCTTAGGAGAACCCCTCTCATAGGAGGCGGCCCACTGGACCTTCTAGACTCCAACGGGTACGTGCTCAAGACCCTGCCTCCCATCAGCAATGAACCTGCAGGCTTTTGAGTGTCCCACATGCCATCCCCTTTCCTTTCCATTCAGTTGTTGGCCTGTAGTGAACCAAGTTGCATCATGGACACTGGTCTGTTGTCATCCCAGCGAAAGGCGGCATGCTCGTTGCAGAGATCCTTAGACTTGAGTCAGGAGGGCCTGGGTTGAACTCTCATAAGCTGTGTGGCCCCGGGTAAATCATTCAACCTCTCTAGACCTCTTCTGCTCACTTGTTCCCCTTATAAGAAATGGCATTACTAGGTAGCAGCTGCCTGTCTCTACCCCCTGACTAACGGGCTCTCTACAGCCCTGGGCTAGGTGCTCATCTGTGGGCCCTGGATTCAAGGGTGGGTCAGAGTAGTGACTATGGGGGAGGAAAAGAAGGGAGGTCAGCTTTGGACCAGGATAAGAAGACAGGGCCACTGAATCAAACATGATTGGGGAATAGGAAAAGCACTGGCTTAGGGTGCATGAGACTTGGGTCCTGGCCTTGTCTCCTACTCTAGGCTTGGGATGTGACCATGGGTAAGGCATGTTGCCCCTTTGAGCCCTGCTGCCCTTCACCTGTAGAATGAAGGGGCCACAAGAACACAGGATACTGATGTGGTACTGGGAGGGCCCTCAGAGGACAGCAAGGCCAGCTCCTGAGGGGGGAGGCAATTTGCCAAGGTCACAGACTAGGTCCTGACCCCATGTCCTGTACGTTTCCCCCTGTCCCAGAACTCAGAAGCAATAGCCCAAAGCTCCTTTCACCACATGTACTGCCCCCTCCACTTCATCATGGAGACTTTGGTTCTGGGAGCTAGAAATGAAGGTCACAGACAAATCAGAGGATACCTAGAGGTGGAGAGAACGAGGGTTGTTGAGAGGCTGGTGCCACAAGATTGTGTGGCATGAGGGAAAACTCCCAAGGTCCTAGGGAAAATGCAAGGTTTGCTGCTTATGATATGATGGGTGACCTGACTTCCCTGGGACACTGTTTACCCCCTTGTAAAACGAAGGCGGTTGGACCAGAGCAGTGAGAGAGAGAGAGAGAGAGAGAGAGAGAGAGAGAGAGTATGTTTATTCCTAGCCTACTTCTAGCAGAGGCTCATTTGAAAGGGCTGTGTGAACTACAGAGAGGGTGTGTAGAAAAAGGCATCTGAAGAGAGACCTGATGTGACCTCCCTGAAATAATCCAGGCTGATTTCTCTTTCCTCTCTTGTCAGGGGGAACACAAGAGAATCACCTGTTGGAGAATCTTTGCTTCCCGGGTCACTTCTTTCCCTTGAATTCCCAGGTTTGGGAGAGTAGTCCCCAGAGGGCTGGGGTAGAGGATGCTGAGCTTGGGAGGTCTCTTTGGCCCCAGGAGCCCTCCAGGAGCCCGGCAGGATTTGATAATCCCAACTTAGGGTTATGTCTTGAACAATCCTGACATGAGTGATCAGTCACTTGGGATAAGAAAGGGCTCTCAGCGGATCACCCCACCAGGACTGCCGAGCCCTGAGAGGGCTCAAACATCCTTCACCCCCACACCCCGCTGGGAGGTATAAGCCTGCGTCCTCCAGACAAGGCTTCTGTGGGGGGACAAGGGAGATCAGCCCTGGCCTGACCTCTGCTCAGCTGGAAGTCAGGGAGCCACAAGGGAGGTGGGCAGGCAGGGATCCTGTAGAGAGGACAGCCATGAATAAACCATTGGGGTCAAAAGCAAAGCGGTTGGGAAGAGACAAAGGCCTTGGGACGGGCTTTGTTAGGGACAGAAAGAGGCTGTCAAGAAGGGGGCCTCCCCAAGCAGGGTCTTCCCAGACAGGCTAGCTGAATCAAAGGCTGCAGCCCCCTCCCCCCTCCCCAGGCCCCCAGCTGGGCTCCATACCTACAAAGAGCACAAGGCACGGGCCCTCATTGAGCTGCACAGCATTGGAGTCAGAGAGCTCCAGCACAGGCTTGGGGTGCCAGGGGAACTCCCGGCAGTCTTCGTCATTCAAGACCTCCACCCGCCCCTGTCGGGTGATCATCTCTCCCTTTGGGTCCAGCACGATGAGGGTGGGGATGCCTAGGTGGAGAGAGAAGAGACTAGTTCATAGTCCTGGCAGGGAATGGAGCCAGGCAAAAGAAGTCAGTCTGTCCCTCCCATTTACTGACCCCACACCACAGCAAGGCACAAAGGCACTGGCCTTGCCCAGAAAGAGATAGAACAAGAAAGATGGTTGACCAGCTCTATGCAAGGAGGCCTGGCATCTGCACCAGGCTTGTCCTTCCCTTGGGTCACAGACCCCTCAAATTGATTTTTAAAAATTGTGGCCGGCATTTTGATAGCATTTGAAGGTATGATGTGATTGATTGTTCCTTACAATGCCCCTGGGAAGGAGGCGTGATTAGTCTTCCCATTTTACAGATTAGCAAGCTGAGCCTCAGTGGGGTTAGGTGGTGTGTCCAAGGGCACACAACTTTGGAGTATGCGATGCAAGATTCAACCTAGCGGGTAACTTTGTCACCACACACACACACACACACACACACACACACAGACACACACACACACGGACACACACACGTTACAAATAGGTTCCTTGAAGGCTGGGGCTGCCTCCCTTTTGTCTTTGCATCCCCAGGGGGTTGGTCTAGATCCTGGTACATAACAGGCATGTAGTAAATGCTTATTAGCTGATCCATTAGACCTGTGGCAGGGCCAGGCACTAGGCTAACAATGTCATTTTGATGATTAATCATCCACACCTGATCACTGCTCACAGTCAGATTAACTGACCAAGGAGAGGCAGGTTCTCCTCTATCTTCTTGGGCCCTGGATTCAGGAGCCCTGGCTTAGGGTGGGGCTGGGCTGCGTTCCTAGGAACAATCTCCTTCCTCATCACTTTCCCCCTTTTCCCCTCTTCCCAGGGATCCTGCCAACAGCAGTAAAGGGACAGAAGCAGTCCCCACCAACCCCTTAGGGAGATTCTGCAGGCAGTCAACATTCCCCCTTTACATGGCATTGGAGACAATTGTACAAGCTGCCTGCTCCCTCCTGGCTGTGGGGATAAGCATTTCATGTGTTCCAGGGAAATCCAGGGCAGTTTAATATTTATAGATTTCCAGTCCTTTGCTGGGTAATTTGCACCCTTAGGTCATGTCTCGGTGGGGACCATGCCAAAATATTAAAAAGGCAGCTCCGGTGTTTTGGAACTCACCAACACAGCAGGCCCAGCCCTCCTGATTTCAGTCTTCAAAGGGAATAAACATATAAATTACGTTCACACTTATTAGGAGAAGCAGATTAATGTGTTAAGGAACTAACCTGTGAGGGAAACGTGTTACTGAGGGCACCATCTCATAACACGTACACTGAATAAGATTTTGTGAGCGTTCAGGGGTCTGTGTTGAAGCCAATGTGTTCACTAAACAAGAAACTTCCAATCTGTCCTTCACAAGTAACTCTTTGATTCCCCTGGAAGTCTTAGGATGCTTCCAGGGCTAGAATTTGGGAAAGGGGAGATAGACTGGGAAACCCCCATTTGATCATGAGGGAATCAACTTCAGATGCCATTTAACGCACGGCCTTCATTTTACAGATGAGGAAACTGAGGTCTAGAGAGAGAATGTGACTTGCCCAAGGTCACTCATTTTTACTATTACATTTGTTACTCTTAAGTAGCAGTCCTACCTGTATTTTAAACTCTGGGGCCATCTGATCCAGTCACTGCCTGAATAGGAATTCTCTTCAAGAAGATCTGACATGTGACCTTTGCATAAAGACTACTGGTAGATCCACATGGGACAGCTTCCATCGTTAGGAAGATCTTCATAACTCCTCTAATCCTTGGGATCAAAGATTTGGGGCTGAAAGGGACCTAAGTCAGGTAACTTACCCAAGGCCACGCTGGTAAACAAATAGAAGAGCTGGGGCAGTACTATGCCTCACTAAATCTCTCCTCCAGAATAAAAGATCTCGAGCTCTTTGGATCACTTCTTCCATAGCCCCTGGCCATGGAGGTGCACTCCCTCTCCTGGATGCTCTCTCTAACTTATCCAAGAAGGGAAGCTTGCCCATCTGGTTCCTCTTGAGTTACATACTGGGCAAGGGGGATATTCGGAGGCTTCCTTCTCTTTGCATCCCTCCTCTTCTCCTCCTCCTCTCTATGTAGCAGAGAGCTGAAGAGACACCTCCCCCCACCTAAGGCCAGGTCCCTTCTACTCAGAAATAACCCCTTCACTGCCCCATCCACTCTCATCCTGCCTCCTCAAAGAACAAAATTCTACTAAGTAGAGATTTACTTAAATAACATACCAAGAGTCTGAAAGCTCCTAGTTAATAACTTTTAGAAAAATAACAGTTAGACTTGAAAAAAGTGCTTCCACAGGAAGTGATGAGTCCACAGGCATCTTTATACTGTTGTTCTTTTGTATGTCTTCCCAGGGGCCCATGGCTCCCCACAAACTGGGAGGAGCTGGTGGCTAGCAGCCCTTCTAGCAAGAAAGGAAGAGCACAGATCAGATGAAGGTGGACTCTACAGCTCTAAGCAGATACAAGGAACGGGTGTCACCTCCACCCCATAAGACAAGAAGAAAGAAGCTGAACTGAGAAGTGAGTATCAGGGAACAGACAGGTCCTACTTTCGGTAGAGTGTGCTAATTCAAGGGATGAGCCAGACTGGATTGGAGAGTAAGAACAGAGGGATTAAATAAATGAATGAATGCAAAAGCATTTCTTCATCTTCTCAATGTCAAGCGAGTGCTGGAGATACCAAGGGGAGAGGGAGCCTGTCAGTCCCTGCTGTCAAGGAGCTCCAGCTCTGTACAGAGGAGACAGTGACCCATCGAAGGGCAGGGGCAAAGGCTAGCCCACAGGCCATTCTGGAAGCTGGGAGCCAGAAAAAGAGTAGCCTTGGGTGGGGTCTTGTAATGGATTCTCCGAGCACCAGAGGGCAGCATGAAAGCACTGAAGTCAAGCAGGAGAAAGAGGAAGCACCCGAGGAGGTCTCCTAACTGTCTCCTGGGGAAGGGGCTAAGTTGTCTCACACCAGGGAGGCAAGGCCATTTCCCCCGGGGAGCTGGGAGAGGGGCCCTGCATGGCTTTGGCCAAATCTTTTAGCCTGTTTAACCTCCTCTAGGAGATCAGGATGATTCCTGGAGTACCTGGGCTCCAATCCCACCTCTGACTCTGGCCCTGGGCAAGTCACTGAAACTGGGCCTCCTCTGAGGGAGTTGGACTTGATGCCTTCTAAGGTCCCTTCTAACTCCAAACCTATGCTATCTGCGGTCATTGTTGTCATATGCCCTGCAGTTACCTTGTTTATCAATTTGTATTTGGGAGTACAAGCGCCTTATTGGATTGTAACATCCTTGAGGGCAGGATCTGCTTTCTGTCTCTGTATCTCCAGTGCCCAGCATGCAGTAGGCATCTAATAAGTATCTGACTGCCTGATGTCAGTATGTATCTTTGTAGCATTTGCCACAGTTCTTGGGACACAGTCAACACTTAATTATTAAGCAAACCAATTACGGACCTCAGGCAAAAGGGTTAGAAGAGCTCTCTTGGCCCTCAACAGGAAGCTTGGGGGGCTTCACTCTGGTCTCAGTGCTCCCCACACTGAGCAGAGGCTGGCAAATGGTTACTACTTAATAAAGAGTCATTCTTTGATTTCTTCAAAATGTTACTAACCAATCTTCAAAACTTGTATGCATGAACAAATGAGTCTCTTATCCAGAAAATATTTTATCAATTTAGTCAGTTAACAAGCTTTTAAGTCCAAGCAATATGTGTGCGCGCGCATGCATGCACATGTACATTTGCATGTAAGGGGGTTGGTGTTGGTGTTATGAAGACAAAAACTGGGGCCTCTTCCTCCCCTCCAGGAGCTTCAATCCCACCAGGGATCACATATATATAAGTAACACTATACAAGAGAGAGAGACAAAACAAAGACTGGGTAAACCTGGAGGAGAAAGATGCTGAGCAGCTCGAGAAGTCAGGAAAGCTCTGATGTAGAAGGTGTCAGTCACTTCTGTGGGGGGTGGGGAGGTGGGGCGTGGAACAGCCTGTGCTGAGGTGAGAACATGGGATAGAACACCCAAGGAAGAACAAGGCCACTGGAGAATAACATGTAGTTAGGATGGAAAGGGCTTGAAATGCTCATTTAGTCCCAGAAGAGCTCCCTGAGCTCTCCCTCAGTCCAACCTGTCCATTTCATAGATGGAGAAGCTGAAGCCCAGAGGGGGTCATAGAGCTGGTAAGGGTCTGACCTGGTCCCAGCTTCCTCATCAGTAAAACAGGGGTAAGGAGTCCTAGAGAACCCACATTCAGGGCTGTGAAGACCAAGTTAGATAATCAACGTAAAGCACCTTGCCAACCCTAAGATGTTATTTTATAAATCAAGTCTTAGCATGCAGATGAGAAAAATGGAGGCTTAGAGAGATTAGGTGACTGGTCAAGGTCAAATGGTTAGTAAGTAGTGGAATCCGGGCCTTTTGATTTCAAGTTCAACGCTCCTTCCACTACCCTGTGTGGCCGAAGATCCCTGAAGACAGGGCCTAGATCTTTTTTTGTTAAAGGGGCAACCTCATGCCAGCCAGGAAGAGCCCCTGACTCAGATGGGTCCTGCTCCTACCCTGACAAGATGCCTTCTGCCCTGACAGATCATCAGTTACAAATGAGAGATGCCTTTCTCTAACAGCATCTAAACACTTTCTTTAGAAAAACACTTTAAAGATGCTGTCAACTTCAAACTCCGGGTCACACTTCACAGTATACTCATTATCAGGCATAGGCACCAGGAGGGTGGCAAGTTCACATCTTCAGAGGAAGGGGAAGGAGCTGCCAGGGGGCTCTGCTGCTGGCACCAAGACCCAGGTGATGGGAAGCACCTGAACACCTGAAGTCTCTCCCCTACACTCTGAATGGGAGCCACTCGTGACAACCACACAATACTCCGATTCCCTGGAGAGGCTTGGAGACTTTCTTCCCTCCACATGCTGTCAGTTCCCTGGAGAGGCTGTTGGCTCATCCCTGTCAGGACTCTGGGCTCATCCCAGCCACTCTTTGGAAATGGGGTCTCACTGGTCCTGCAATCAGGGCTGATGCGAAGTCCAGCTTTGGTCACGTGGCCATCACTGTTCTCTGTTCATGCACACGGAGGAGCAGCAGCTGGAGCAGGAGACACATCCAATGGAAATTTTCAGGAGTCAGAGGGGGAGGCTTCCTGTTCAGTCAGCGACCTTCTAGATGCTAGCCTAGGTCAAAGTGCAGGCTATTCTCTCCATATATTAACACAGATGATGATGAGAGCTGGTTCCAGGCTACTTTCTGCCACCAACTCTCTATTATACTTTGCTTCTTGCTGGGCTAGTGTTTCCCCTTTTCTAAAATGAAAGAATGAGATGAGGTGGTCCCTCAGGCCCCTTCTAGATCATGTAACCTAAGTTTTTATTCCATGATATACTGACAGCTGTACAGAAAAAGCCTTTTGATTGAATGTGTGGATATTCTCTCCGCTGGTGTAGACTGCAACCTCTCCATACACCTCAGCCTGTACAATTTTCAAAGGAAGAAGGGAATGACTTTCTTATTAATTACCAGGAAGTAGGAATGAATGGATGAAAGAAAAAAGTATTAAGTACTTACTATGTTGCCAGAAAACACAAAAATCAATCAAACACATTCCTGCCCTCAGGGAGCTTTTGTTCTCACAGGGCAGGGAGGCCTTAAGAGGTATTTTGGACAGAGTAGTTCTGAGGATGGAGTCATAGGGCAATCCAAGGTTGTGTCATTTTTTTGAAATGGTAGGAATGGTTTGTTTGATTATTCCTCCCAGAAGAAGACTTGGAAAGAGGGATGGTGAAGGCTACATGCACCACAGCAGGGAAGATGGCCAGGGAGTGGTAGCAATGTGCCAGCTTTGGAACAGGCTGGACATGGTGACCTCATCCCCAACCTAAGACCTCAAGGCAGAAGGCTGGTATGTAGGAACATGGCATGAAGACTTTTGGTGAGGCTGCCAGGGTAACCAAATCTGCCCTCTCTGCTCAGCCGAGTTTCTTGAAGAATCTTGCTGCTGGGCACAAGGTGTTTTGGTGTTAAATCTATTAAACTACAAACACCCTTTGGATCACATGATATTAGAACTAGCAGTGACCTTGCGGAACATCAAGCCTAATGTTTCACATCTGCTAAGGCCAGGACAAATCTGACTCTCTGATTTCATGTGGGTTTTTCTTGGCAAAAATATTACGGTGGTTTGCCATTTCCTTCTCCAGTTCATTTTACAGAGAGGAAACTGAGGCAAACAGTGACTTGCCCAGGGTCACAAAGCTAGTAAGTGTCTGAGGCTAGATTTGAACACAGGAAGATGAGTCTTTCTGACTCCAGGCCCAGTGCTCTATCCAATGAGCCACCTAGCTGCTCTGGGTCAAGTTTTTACCCCTCTACAAAACGTTCACTACTCAAGGACCTTAATTCTTAAACTGGACAGATGCTGTATGGTGATAGAGAAAAGAAAATAAGACTTAACACAGTGCCTGGATCAGGGTAGGCACTTAAAAAATATCTATTGATGGAATGGAGTCAAGAGACCTAGATTTGGATCCGTGCTCTGAGCCTGGGCCTCAGTTTCCTCCTCTGTAGACTAGATGATCTCTGAGGTCTCTTCTAAATCTCTGTCCCTAGGGCCAGCTGTCTCCTTTTCCTCATCCCTCAGAACCACCCTACTGAGGTTTCTGGGAGTAAAACAGGCCATGGCAGAGGATCTGGACACTTTACCACAGTTGAGTCTGGGTTTATGTTTGCTAGTGGAACCTGAGGAAGAAGATGAACTGAAGAGAAGTACTGAGGTGTCCGAGGTCATGCAGCTGATTAGGATGGCGCAACAGACCAAGGAGCAAAAGCCCCTGGATTCAGTGACAGGGGAGGTGGTCACAGAGATGACTTTCTCAAACGTCACAGCTGATAGGTGGGAATAAGGGATTAAGGTGTGTGATCATGCCCTCCCTGAATCTGTAAAATGGGAATGGTCATGCTTCAACTGTGTACCTCACAGGAGATAATGTCTGCAGACCAGTGCTGCTGGCCAGCCCAGGCATAAAAGACTCACTCCAGTGATCCCCACATGCCCAGTCCTGATACCAGCCTAGCCCCCAGATACTGGCCAGGGGATCAATCCTTCGGGAGAGGTGAACTGTCAGCTCAGCCCCCACCTTCATCAGCAGCCAGAGCTACTTGGGACCCTTAGATTTCCTGGTTCAACATTCAAAACGGAAATGGTCTTGTCAACTGAAACAGCACAAAGGAAGATGCCTGCCCGAGTGCTTTAGAGCTGTGCCCTGAGGACCACAGGGCCTTCCCCTCTGACTCGAAGCTGAAACCTCATGTTTCATATAGTACCTCCCCCAGTAGAATGTGAGCTCCTTGAGAACAGCGACTATCTTGCCTTTTACTTGTGGCCCAAGCAATTAGTGCTGTGTTTGGCCCAGAGTACACACATAAATACCGCTTTTTCATTCATTCATATTACGACAAAGAAATAGAGAGACAGGGCAGTAGGTTAAGGAAGGGACAAGTTTGAAAGAAAACTTGTTTTTAAAACCATAAGGAAACTCCCATTTTTAAGGAAAAGAGAAGAAGCCCACGCAGAGAAAGACACAAGATAATGCAAGAGAAGTAGCTGACAGGTCCTCAAGGTCAGTCCTAGAGAACAGGGGAGGAGGTAGAACGCAGAGAGGGAGGAGTCCTCTATTTCCCCTCGCAGATGCGAGTTTTCATAATGCTTCTTGTTCTGTGATGGGAAGGGAAAAGAAGGGATGGTGCTCATGAAAAGGCCAAGTCAGTAAAGGTCAATGGGTCCTGCAATCTCAAGCCCAATTTTCTCATTTGCTGCGACCGAGGGAGGAAAGACTAAGACTAGGGTCTGCCAGGGCTGGGGAATTCCATGGGGGAGGCCACCAGAGGGGTGGGAAAGGCTCTTGGACCTCATGTCACTCGCCACAGGCATTCTACACTGAGTCTATCAGGGCTTCAGAGGCTCCTTTTGGGGAACCCAGCTTTCAAAGACTGCCTCCGACAACTCTCAGCAGGATGGGAGCAGTGAGATGCTTTCAAAGGCTGGGCCACGCAAAGTCTGGGAGAACAATGCTGCTGAACTGTTAGAAAGACGTAAAACACAGAACAGGGATTTATTAACAACATGTGCTTCTACTCAGAGGACAGACCTCCAAGGTTAATACATTAAGGAGCAAAAAAAAGAAAAAAAAAGAAAGAAAGAATGAAAAGAGCTCACAAGTGAAACAGTCTATGAGAAGACACAACTGCCAAGAACTAAAGTCCTTTTAGGGGAGATGGGCACGAGGGAATAAAACAGGGAGGAGGACACCCCTCAAGTCGTCCCGAGTCTCTGTGGGAGCCACATTCTCTTCATTCCAGGCCATGACAAGGCCGTCTCACATTCCCCAGGCCATGCAGTGGATGGATTACGAATGAGAAGATGTGGCCCAGTCATCATCTCATCACAGAATTTGTTCATCATGAGCCAGGGCCTCCAAGAGCAGGCTGGCAGTTCAGAGGGAATCAGTTGCCTTGCTGGATTACCTGCCTCCAGGCACCCACAGCCTCCTGTCAGATTAATTCTCTAAAACCCTATGTGGACAACTCAGCCCCTTCCCCAAAAACATCTTCATGAGGATTCCTTACTTTCCACAAGATAAAACCCTAAGACCAAAGATTGCTCCTGAAAGGCCTCTATAACCTAACCATGAATATAGTGGGGAGAACCCAAGCTCTGGGGTTTAGATGAATTAGTTTCAAATCCTCCTCTGAAGGTGACTTCCTGTGTGTAGTGTACCTGGCTGCTTCCCTGAGCCTCTTTAACCAGGAGGCTTAGACTTCCCTGAAATCCCTTTTAGTTCTACATTTCTGAAGTAGGATTTTCCCAGACTCATCACTCATTGATTCCCTTCAGCTATCCTGGCCCCCAAACACAAACACCCTGTGTCCTGTGGCTTGTTCAGATTCTGTTACGCTCCAGACCCTCTGTCTCCTCCAGCATGGGCCCCTGAGGTCACAGAGTAATAGAGAGGAAATCCAGAATTATCTAAGCCCTCCCTTGTGCCTACAGTGCTCTGGCTAAAAACTGTGGGGGAAGAGGAAACAGGCCCATTCACGTGCTGCTGCTAGAATTATACACTAGTCCCCTCATTCTAGTCTAGAAAGGAGCTTGGAACTATGTTCCCAAAGTCACTTCAAGTATGTACATGCGGGGCAATCACCACTAGGTCTACACTCGGAGAAATCAAGAAAAGAACCCAAAGGTACAAAAGCATTGCTAAGTATTCTTTCCGTAGTGGTAAAGAACTGGAAAGGGAAACAGTGCTCATCAAATAGAGATTGGCAGAATAAATTATAGCTGCTAACGCTTACATCGTGCCTACGTGCTAGGCACTGTGTTAAGTGCTTTACAAGGATCTCACTTGATCCCTACAACCACCATGGGAGGTGGGCACTATTATTACCCCCCATTCACAGATGGGGGAACTGAGGCAAACAGGCTCAGTGACTTGCCTAAGGTCACATAGTGTCTGAGGCTGGATGTGAGCTCAGGTCTTCCTGACTCCAGGCCCAGCACTCGGCCCAGCATCCCATCTAGCTGCCTACAATGGGGACTGTTTGGGAGAAACCCAGGAAAACTGTGTGAACTAACGCAAAGGACAGTAAGCGGAATTGGATCAATTTATCACAATAACAACATTACAAAGATAAACAACTTAAGAACACCGATGGATGAAGAGACTGAGTGCAGTCCAGGCGCATCAACACTGACTGACAGCTGACCAACCCAAGCCTTCAAGGGTTGATTCTGTGTTGTGCTTGATTGTGCATATGTGTTACAAAGGGTCTTCTGAAGCGGGAAAAGGAGGTGGGAATGCTTGTCCATTGTAAAACAAAAGGTAAAAGGTCTGGGAAGAGGCTTGCTCCAAACCCTGCTGACACTTCAGTAACAGCCCATTACAACTCCGTCGCCCTCCTTCTCTCTCAATATAAGCCTCTTCTATTCAGGGCTGATGCCCCTGGGTGCCCTGCCACTCCTGGGGGCTCATTATCTGGCTGGGCATTCCATCTCTTCTTTTGTTATCTTCTACAGCAGTCCTCAGAGTCTGGTCCACTAGGAACTTTTCTCAACATTATCCATCCTGGGTCAAATGATGCACCATCTCCAAGAAGCCTTCCCTTCCCACGATGACCTCTCCTTTCCCTTAACTTGTCTACACCATTCATCTGGCACTAATCCCATTCTGTCCTATGGTATTTCCTGGACTAGTGTTTTGTGCTGGCAAGTCAACTCTACATGTGCCTGATCACTACAACTAGAAAGTGAATTTCCTGAGAACAGGGCCCTTGCTCCATACTTCTTGGGGCCCCTGAAGTACCTGAACCCAGCAGACATGGAGTAAATATTTGAAGAATCAACAAAATAAATGAAAACTCAACTCTTCCTCCTGTGTGGTTTTTTCCTTTTTTTTTTTGGTCTAGAAGTTCTAACAATTTGCACACTCAGCAGGGAACAGAATGAGGCAAGTTGACTTCCTTGTCCCACCTCCTGACAAGCTCAACAGCTCTCCTCCCTAGTCCTTTGTACTCAGCTCTAGAAATACCCTTTGTGTGTCTTCAGGAAGCCTTTTGCCATGGCTCTAGTGAGCTCAGCACTGAGCTTTGAAATCAGGAGAGAACCACATGCCACATAGTACTGGCCCCTCAGCTTCCTCACCGTGTGACTGACAATAAGTCACTTAACTTCTCTAAGACTCAATTTCTTTCCCTGTAAAATAGAGGCCACTGAACTTGCAGCCCTTCTTCATGAGGTGGTTGTAAACCTTAACCAAAGAATGCTCAAACTTTCAATGCACCAGTGATCTCAGGTGGCTACTAGATCCAGATAGCAGCCCACTCATGTCCATCCTGCACAGAGCCTCCCCCATAAGGCTGGGGAATGGGAACCTACATTCTGTGTTACCTTCACTCCTGCCCCCTTTCTGACCAGCTCTCTTCCTTTGCAAGAACAATTAAGAGGGCAAACAGGATTGCCAGCATGAGGACAGAGGTGTACCCACTATGCCATGGCTTCTATGGGAGGTGAGCCTGGCCAAGAGCAGGCTTTGAAGGAGAGGAGAGGGGGATCCCAGCTCTGCCATCCCTCATTCCTAGGGTTATGCAGATTAAGTAAGCCTTAGCTCTCCCCAAAAAACCCTGAGTTAGGAGGCAAGGCACAAGGATAGGTTCCACCAGAAACCACGTGTGTGGCCTTGGGGCAGTCATCTCACCTCTCCAGGTCTCATCCATGTTTTCATCTGTAAAATGAAGGCTGGATGATTTTTACAGCCTCTTCCAGCTCTGCCATTTTGTGATTTTTAAACAATTGCTCCTAGAACTCCCCTCTGGCCAGGCCGCTGCCTGTTCAGAAATCGCCAGGGGTACTCAACTACCTATAGGAGAAACAGTCAAATCCTGGCACCGAAAAACCTCACAAGCTGGTTCCACACCCCTTTCTCATCTTGTCTCCTGTTCTTGTACACATTAAATGTGTAGGTCAGACTAGCTTGGAAGCTCGTCCCACCCCGTACATAAGCAGCCAGGCTGCTTACTTCAAGCTTCCTGGAAAGGACCACTCAGATGCCCCCTCCTAGATAAGGCCTCTCCCAATCTCCAGAGTTGTTATTGTTCTGTCTCTATGAACAGTATTTTGTATTACTTGGTTAAAATTTCCTAAGTATTCATCTGTATACATGTTCCACTCAAGTACAAGGAACATTCCTTAAAGGAAAAGATTATTTTTCTTCTTGTATTCCTAGGATCTAGCAGAAAGATCTGCATTCATCAGGTGCTTAATAAATGTTTGCTGAATTGAAGGCTCTTTTCTGCCTTAGTTTCCCCATCTGTAAAAAGGGAAAAGAATCCACAAGAAACCCACACCTGTCTCCTAAGATTATGCTGACTACTATGGGATGAGGGGAAGGGTATAGGGATATTTTCAATCCTTTTATGGGTCACTTAGTTTCATACCAAGAAAACCTGTTTCTGAGTCAAGGAGTAGCTTCTCTGCTCTCCCTATTTAATTTCTTTCAGGAACATACACTCAGAAGAAAGCTGCAAATGTGTGTACAGACAAGTAAACATCTGCCCATATACCTGGTAAGAGAGCCCAGTACACATGAGCATGAAGGTGGAACAAGGTCTCACAGAGCAGAAACTCACAGAGTGGAAACAGCTACATGCACAAAGATGGCAGCCAGCATGGCCTTCCTAGAAACTCTGAGGGCTGGACCAGCATTGGCCCTTGGGGCCCACTGAGTTCTGGTTCTGTCACAAGATCTGGATGTAGCCTCAACCTGTCTCCATAGAAAGGAGTTGGCCAGGCAGCTGAGGGCCCAGAGTTTATCCATTTAAGGCAAATACAATGGTCACATCCATCACCATAAGCCAGAAGACATGGAGATGATCAACATTCAAGGGCCTAGTTTTTCAGCATAGGACATAAAGAGAAGGGAGAACATGGCACTGGACTTGGAACATGAGAAACGTGTTTCTTTTCTCTTTACAATAAAGACCAAAGCTATGAAGGGAACAGAGGCACAGGTGTACATGGGAAGAAACACTCTGGAAAGGGTCTGTACCTCCTCCTACCTTGGATTCCATAGAGTCGGTTGAGACGTGACCTCCGAGCTTCATCAGTGTAAGGGACAGCGAGCCAGGGCATTTCACTGAAATACTGTTTGAAGGAGTCCTCTGACCTATGGAGAAAAGGCACCCAAAATGAGAATGGCCTCACCCCCCAATCCTACCACCCCCTGAGTCTTCCACCGATTCTTTCCAGACATTGCCCCAAACAAAAGACATCCTGCTATTTACTATTTCGCTTCCTAGACACCCTGGAACTATCCCATTCTAAGAAGGCTTCATCTATAGGCAAATGCAGGGTCCTGGAAATCGTGTGCAGATCCCCATATAAAATGACAAGCCCTTTCAATGTTTTGCAGACTGTTCTATCTCACCTTGTTGCCAGTTCAATCCTTCTCTTTCAAGTCTTTTAACAGGGAAAAGTTATTTGAAAGAGGTCTGCCACCTGTACCACAATATCACACTCCCTGGTGCATTTCTTATTTGTGTGTCTGCCAGGATCCCTATTTTAGGGTCAAGTGACACATGGATGCACAGTATTCTCACCCCATGCTAGGACAGTGGAGGACAGAGAATGGAAGCTCTATAAGGGCAGGACCTCACTCTAATTTTCTCTTCAGATTCACAGTAATAAGCACTGAGTAGGTGCTTAAACGCTTAGTGGACTGGCACCTGATGAGTGCATAGCTCTATCCAAGAATAAAGAAAGGAGACAGTTGGGGGAACCCTCCCAACACTTCCACTTGTTGGCATAGGCCCAACCTGTGAACATGAGCCTGGAGGGGAAGAGGCCAAGGACAGCAGAAGTACCCCCAGGGACAGAGACTGAGACTTTGAGACAGCCTGGCTTCTGAATGAGCAAAGTCATCAGGAATCCTGCCCCCACCCTCAACCCCACCAGCATGGCTCTGCCCCTCTGTTCTCCCTTCTCACCCAGAGGCCTCCTGCATGACAAGGAGCCCCAGCTACAACTGACTCTGCAGCTGAGAAGAAACAACCTATGTTCCCGGGCCAAGCAGGTGGGACATTCTGCAAACATTTGGCTTCTTTCCATCCCCACCCCACCATGCTCTTCTGTCATCCTACAGAAAGCCAAACAAATTTGAAAATGCATTTCATCCCAATCTGCTCTTTCACAAAGACCAAAAAATGTCAGAGCTGGATGGGAACTTGGAGAACTCTGGCTCAGCCTTCACAGGGAATGTGAAGATGCCCCAGTGTTCAAGTCAAGAATAGATTTTTTCTTATCTTCTAGTCAGAGCTACAGGAGTAAGTGTGAAAGGTGTTAGTTTATTCTCCAATGATCATGAATGTGGTTTTTTTATTTTTTTAAAGCACAGGAGGGGATCAAATATTACCTGTCAGCGCTAACAAAAATAATCTCAAATTTCTGTCCTGACTCCTTGATCTTCCGGTAAGACTCCACTAGGACGCGGGTGAGACTTCGGCAAGGCGGACACTGACAATAAAGAAGAAATGTTGTACTTTAAATATGTTTAAAATACCTCCTTCTATTTCTTGGAGGAGATACCTGGTCTAGGAAAGGATCAGAAACAAACTGTCCTCCCAGATGTCAAAAATTGAGTAAATTCCTCTGGAGGGATAGGTGGTTGGTGTAATAGATAGAGCAACAGCCCTGGAGCCAGAAGGACCTGAGTTTAAATTTGGCCTCAGACACTTACTAGCTCTGTGACACCAGGCAAGTCACTTAACCTTGAATGCTTTCCCCACCTCCACCCCCCCAGAAGAAAAGAAAGAAAAAATTTTCTTTGAAGATCATGAGTTCATTCTCTCTACATGCTGCTGACGACTGGTGGGCAGGGAGGCTGCACACTGTACTAGAAAGGATCCAGGTTCCACATTGATTTGTGACACACATTGGTGAGGTAGCTCTGGGTCAGTCCCTTCCCTTTTCTGAGTCTCATCTCACACCTCTGTAAATGGGGGTAATTATAATACAGGCATTGCCTCCCATACAGCATAGTTGTGAGGGAAGGGTATGAACATAAGGTACTGCTGGCCTCTCAAGAATCCCTCATAGTTACTTGGGGCCTGATCAGAAGGGACAAGGAGAAATAGTGTTACTAATGAATACTGAGTTACCAAAGAAGTAATTTTGTATTTATTATGGTTTTATGACTCAGTGCCAATAATACTTGGCATCCCTGAAGGCTGGGAAAATGTTCCCCCACCCATGCCAAGGAAGCTCCCTGCCTAAACTGTGGTACATTTCATGTCCAGCCACTGCTGAACCAATCCCTTCTCCTGCCTAGACTGATGGCAGGGGCAAGAGGGAAGTACTCACCCAATGGGCAGAGAAGTAAACTCCCACATGAGACCCTTCCAGGCAGCTGCTGTCCATCGACTGGCCGTTATTTCTAAGCAAGGACCCGGCAATGACTTCGCTGAAGGGCTTGGGCCCCCAAGGGAATTCCAAACCTGAAAAAGGGGCAAGTGATGTCAGACATGTGACTGACTCAAGCACCATTTGGCTTGTGAGCCTGACAGCAGGGCTCTGGGAAGGTCAGGACCCCTGGGCTCAAATACCACCTTCAGTGCTTGTTGCTTCTGGGACCATGAGCAAGCCCCTCAAATCTCTGAGCCTGCTTTCTC
Source organism: Potorous gilbertii (assembly GCA_028658325.1). Lineage (NCBI taxonomy): Eukaryota > Metazoa > Chordata > Mammalia > Diprotodontia > Potoroidae > Potorous > Potorous gilbertii. Next base: position 272,007,996 of record CM053770.1, on the reverse strand, counting down.
GTCTATACAATGGGAATAAGAACACTTCCGCGATCCTCCTCAGGGCACTGTTGTGAAGAAAGTGCTCGCTAAACCTAAGGATCATGATCATCACTCGTGACTTGATTTAGAACTCTTAGTTCTACCAGAGCAAAGGGAGGAGAAGCCACACGTACTGAGGCATTTTTTCTCAAGGAGCTCCCAGCCAGTGAATCCTCCATGACTCCTAATCTGGAGCATTGTGCAGATGGCCTGTGCCACCAGACTTGCAATCTCTTCACCAACACAAATGCACATAACTTGGGAGGTCATTCATTTGGGAGGTATTTCACCAAACCACAGATCTAGAGCTGGAAGCAATCTGGAGAACGCTGAGGCCCCAGCAGGTGAAGTCACACACATAGGAAGGGTCAGAGGTAGAATTTGAACCCAGGTCCTCTTTCCACAGTAAGAAGAATTTATGAAAGTTGCTACAGCAACAACCACACCACAGGCTTCCCTGGTTCGGCCAGCGTAGTGAGGAGTCTTTCCCAATTTAGCTCAGCTGGTCATCCCTGGGCCTTGGAAAGCTCTGCCAGAGCTTCTGTGTGCTGGCATGAGCTCTAAGCCCCTGAGGAATAGGAACAGGAGAAGGACGAAGTCAGCCCTATTTAAGAGGCCCATCATGAAGCTCTGGGCCACCCTGTGCTCCCCAAACAGGGCAGGGAGTGGGGGCCACACTGGCCAGAGGCAAAGGAATCCACGGAGGTGTCCATGCCTTATATGGCTTTGTTTGAGGGTCATTCCCAAACACTACAGGCTATGCTGATTCCAAGAAACCTAAAATTTTCAGAAGTTGACATCTGTTGACAAAATGGCTCTTAAAGCTAGCCCTGGGCTCAGAGTTGCTCTGTGAGCACCTCTCCCACCTCAGGCTCCAGGCCCAGCTCCCTTTTCTCCTCAGTCAGATTCGGATTTAAGAGCCGCACATTTAGGAGTCAGGAGCCCTGAGTGGGGGTCACAGTCAGTGAGTAATGACTAGTGATTCTGTACCCAGGTCCTTAGTACAGGGTTCAGGGCAGAGAAAGCAGTTGATAAGTGCAGGCTGATTAGCTGTTGGTGGGATATACTCCTTAATCTCTGGGAGCCTTAGTGGCCTCATCAGAAGCCAGGATAACTGGAGTGATCAGCACGCAGAGCTTTACACTCACCAAGTGCCCTACACACATTATCACCCTGGATTGTCACAGATGCCTTAGGAGAGAGGTGTATCGTGATTCCCACTTTACAGATGAGATGACTGGGGTTCAGAGTGACATTTCCAGGGTCACACAGCCAGTGTGACATCTTTACTCCCTCCTGGGGACGCAGTGAGAAGCAAGGAGACAATATATGTGAAATAGCTTAGAAATCTGTGAGGTTCCACTGAAAGATAAGATGGTTTAATGATGAGAGAAACACATGAGATAAGACTCTTTCAGGGGATATCCCAATTTGCACTGAAAATTTTTTTTTATTATTTGTTTAAAACAAAGTATTAAAAAGACAGGAGAAGAGACCCAGAAAAACCAACATCCAAACATGCAAATCCCATGTTATCTGCAGAGTCGCACACATTCTCACATCTTTTCTTTAGAGCCAAGTGTGGCCTTATAATTTCACAGCATTCAGTTTGCACTGTTTTGTTTTGGTTGTGGTTTCTACCATTTGCACTGTTGTAAACACTGTAAGGACTCAGGAAGACCTGAGTCCAAATCCAGCCTCAGACACTGACTAGTGATGTGACCTTGGCCAAGTCATTAGATCTCTGCCTGCCTCAGTTTCCTCAACTGTAAAATGGGGATCAAAACAGAATTTCCCTCCCAGAGATGTGAGGATCAAGAGATTATATTTGTAAAAAGCACTTAGCACAGTGTGCCAGTACACGATGATGACGGTGATTGTGACTATGTTCAGTTGGGTTCTGCTCCCTTCGTTCCATACTGATTCATACTAGTTTAATTTCAAATGAAAATAGGCCACAACTGAGAAAATTAAAGAACCTTTATGAAGAAAGGAATCCTATTTGGGGAGAGGAAAAGACCGACAGAGGCCCCCGTGGCGCTTACCTTCTGGGTCATCTCGGATCACCAGCAGCCCATTCCTGCACACAACTTTCCCTGTGGTGGCATCAATGAAGACCAGTGATGGAATGTTGGAAATTCGGTATTTGTTCCATAGTTTAAGCTAGAAGAGAAAAAGAGGATATTGGTCAGACCCAAAATGCATTCATTAATTCGTTCAGCAAGTCAGTTGCTTGAAAGCAGGAGCTGTTTTGTTTTGTTTGGCCTTTCTTTGCATCCCGAGAGCTTAGGGCAATGCCTGGCACATAGTAGGTACTTAGTAAATGTTTGCTGATCGACTGACTGCCATCTGTGTGACAGACTAGCATCTGCAAGGGGACACAGGGAAAAAACAACCTCTGAAGTCCTCCAATCTAAGCCAGATCAGAAAAAAGAGTACGAAAGCCCCAGATCTAATGGGTCTTACTGCCTAATAGAGGTGCTAAGGATAGATATACCCAGATAAGAATATATATTCTTTCAAGTTTTCCAGGCCTAAGAGGAAAGGAAGAGGCAACTGTGAAGATGAAGGAAAAATGGAAAAATACACCTTCTTGATACTAATAATCACCGTCTTTAATATCCTATTGTGCAATAAGCCTGGTTGGTGTTGGACCAGTTAAAGCCGTCATTCCTTCGGCCTTCTGGGAGCCTCCTGAAGACTTCACTCACCCAAGGCAAGTATCATCAATCACAGACAGGATCAGGAGAGCTGATTGCCCTAAGCACAGATAAATAAAGAGCGGTCATCCTCCTTCTACCTTCCCCCTCAGGTCCTTCGTCTATAAAACCTGGTGAAAGATCAGCCATCTTTCAAACAAAATCAGATCCCTGGCCAGGTGAAGAAGATAGGAGAGGAAGCATTTCATTAGCTCTCCATGTCATCCCATACAGCAAAACAGTCTTCAGCCTTCCCAGCATCCCCTTCGCCCAGCGTGGAAAAGAAATGGGAGCGTCAAACCGAAGGTTAAATATTTATATGTTCCCCGATTTCTCTACATGGGAAATCTCCAGCTATTAGCTGTATCCTATTCAACTTGCTAATAAACAAAGGAAAGAAACAGTCTAGAAGCTGACACACTCTCTTAATCTCTGACACTCAAAACTCGACATTTTGTATTTGCTGATGTTTGACACTGGCCATGCAAACTGGCAGAAGTCCAAAGCCTCAAAGACACCAGGCTGAGAAGCCAAGGATAAAAAATTCAATTCAATAAACATCTGTTAAGTGCCAGTAATTGTAACAACGGAGATGCAAAAGACAACATATGAAGCAGTCCATGCCCTCAGAGGGCATTCTCCTGGGGTGGTATTCCTTACTTCAAAATTTCCAGCTTCTTTCAAAGCTCAGCTTGAGGAATTTTTATTTTATCCTGAAGAAAGTAGAGAAGCACTGAAGACGTCTAAAAAGCAGGAGTGTGGTAAACTAGTCGGACCTGGGCTTTATAGAGATTATCCTGGCCACTGTGCGAAGGACACCCTTATCGAGATGACAGACCAGGGGCAGGGAGGCCACTAGCAGGGAGGCCCGGAGTAGAGCTGATGAGGGACTGCACTAGAGTGGAGGCCGGGGCAGTGGAGAAAAAGGGGATGTGTGTGAAAGGTTTTGAGCATCAGCAAAACAGCAGGGAGGGGCAGGGAGAATCTCACACACCTCCTGGGACCACCACACCAGGGCAGCCCAGACTCTTTACAGGTTCACAAGCTCCTCAGGTAAATAACTTTTTCTGACACTGATAAATCACCGAATCTTAGTGTTGAAAGACACTAGAAATTATCTCATTTAATCTCAGCCTAAAACACAAATTTTCTCTAGAACATCATTCATCAGCTGGCCTCCTGACTTGGAAACCTCTAAGTACAAATTATGTGGTATAGCAGAAAGAGTCCTGTGTGAGAAGGAAGACCTGGGTTTGAAGCCCAGCTCTGCACTAGTTGTGTGAGTCTGAACAAGTCTCAATTTCCTTATCTGTGAAATGGAAACAAATATTCAGATTTGTAGAGTCCCAACTCCCTTTCTAAGACTTACAAACTTTTTTCCGCAACCCAGTGAGAGAGGCAGCATGTATATTTTGACCTCCAGGAGCAACCCCTTTTTCCTTTAGGATAGCTCCAATTGTTAGGAAGTTAACCCCTCTTTTCCCTCTCACTTTCACTCCCTGGTTCTGTGCTCTGGGGCTCTCTCTTCCATGACAAGGAAGGGCTTTGGAGGCAGCATTCAGAGTGGGCCTCAGTGCTAGGAAGGCCTGAGTTTGAGTGCAGCCTCTGTGACCCTGAACAAGTCACTTAACCTCTTGGTACTCCAGGAGCTAACGGGTCCAGAGAGTTTCCTGTTTCCTAATGTGGTCACAGGTCCAGATCCAATCCTGTCCTTCCCAGCCCATTATGATACCTATGTCATTAAATGAAATCAAAGCTACCATTTAACTTGAAGAAAAGCCACCGAACTTCCTCCTCGGTGTAGGTGCTGCTGGGATAAAGGTTCCCTCTGCCAGCTCTGCAGGATACAGGCTGCTCTTCAGACAACACAGCTACTCAGCCAATGAAGTTATCTGGAATCAGTCGGAGGAAAGGTGTGGCTCTCTCAAAGAAAAAGAATCCCTCCCTACACAGCACTCACGAAGGAAACCTGAAGCTGCTGTTGCTAAAACAGTATTGTTTTTTTTTTAATCCTAAGGCAGTTTAGGGCTCAGGGAAGAAAGAGAGGGAGATCAGGATTGCTCTAGAGGATTACTCAAAAGCAAGGGTTGGGCAGCTTCCAGCTGCTTACCTTGAGGGCAAAGGTGGAAGGATGCCCCAACTACTGGGGCTGGGGTCCACAGCGAGCACTTCACCAAGGCTAGCTCACTCCCCTGTTTTTTCCTAGGACCAGAGAACCTGGCTGGCTCCCCAGACCAGAAGTGACGTCACACCCACTAAAAAAACCAACACTGCAACATTCCAGAGAAACCCCAGATGGGATTCAGTTTAAATGCCCTGAGAGAGATGCGGTTGAACAACAAAACAAGACAATCTCAATTAGGACACAGGGATTAGCTGTCATTTAAACCCTGCTATAAAGAATGGGCTTGGAATGCGAGCTAGTGGTTGTGAAGACCCAAACATATTAATTTTGATGTCTGAATCAGAAAGCTCATCAGCCCATTCTGATGATCCTCTGGGGCACAAGCAGGCTGATTGGAAATGAGAAACGCATGCATCTGAAGAGTACTTGCCAAGATTCGCCACTGCCCTGGTTAATGGTCTCCTTCAATCTGGCGTGGCTTTCGAAAAGTACACTGAACACTGGGGAAAAGAGCTCTTAACGGATCATTTTAGTGAACCTCTGACCTCAGTTCACCTCACCTTCTAAGGAATTCAGTTGTGATGGCTACTTCCTTTCCCCACCTTTGTTTCTGCCGCTCTAATTTTCTCCCATCTTTCAAGTTACTCTTTAAAATAAAACCAGCCTTTCTGCCTTTGTGCAAAATAGAGGATGCTGCAAGCTGGAGAGGGCAGAAAGCTCAAAATTCCTCACTGAGCAGCTACTGTAATGTGCAAATTATTCAGACTCACAGGTCTGAGGCTACCCAAGTCTTGTGATTCATAAGAAGGCAAGTAGCTCTAGCCCCTAGGCCTGTGGGGCTGACTATCCACGTGGAAGCATCCCTGGGGACAGAGATATCCGCATCACCATCACGAGGCAGCATATTCTCTAGGGCTTAATCAATCTTATGGGTAATGAGTTCTTCCTCATTTTATTCCTTCCATCAAGAGATCCCTGGTTTCATTGGTGTAAGAACTTCCCACAAGGACAGCTCACTATTTCTTCTCTCTAGGAGATGGTTTTGTGAAATGCTGGGGCCAAGGTATTCACTCCCTAAGGCCCAAGCCTCTGCTGGGGAGCCTTATACTCTCAGCCACATAGTTCCTCTGATCATAGACATAGATTTTGTTTGTGGACCTCACTTAAAGCTTGTCTGCCCTGGAGGTTCCTGATAGAGCTTGGGATCCATTTGTATGGCCTTTAAGAACTCAGCACAATGGGTAATGTAATAAGGCTATGGAGGAATAAACAACAACCATTTAGGTAGCACTTTAAAGTCTGCAAAGTTCTTCACATAGTTCTTTCTTATTCAATCCAATTATATTGAAGGAGGCACCCAGGAAATATTTGGTTTCCCTCTCTCACCTCATGTTGAGAGAACACTGGCCACCAAGTCTCCATCCATTATACTCCCACATCTTCTATCCATCCCCTTCTCTCTATTTGCACACAGCCACCCCCCTCATTCAGGTCCTCATTACCTGATGACTGTTACAACAGCATCCTCATCAGTCTTTCTGACTCCATTGTACCCTACATCCAGCTAGAAAGGGCAAATCTGACCATGTCAGTCCCCTATTGTCTCCCTCCACAAGAGGATCAAATAGAAATGATCCTGTTTGGCATTTAAAGCCCTTTATAACCTAGCTTCTACCTACTCTTCTAGCCTGATTCTCCATCTTTCTCCTTCATACCCTCTTTGGTAGGGCAGACTGGACTTCACACCATGCATTTGCACGCTAAAGTCGGATCCCTCACCAAAGCCTTCCCTCTTTACTTCTGCCTCGTTGAAGCCTTGGTTTCTTTCATTTTTTCTTGTCCTGGTTTCCTTCAAAGGTCACCAAGGAGGAGATGATATCTCTGTTGTGCCTTGAGGGAACATGAGAATGTTGAGAGCTGGAGATAAGAAGGGGTCTGTCTTTCCAGGTAAGGGCACAGGCTTTTGTGAATGAATGTAGGAGATGGAACGCTGAGTTTTGGCAACAGTTGGTCACCCAGTGTAGCTAGAACACAGAATGCATGAAGGAGGTGGAAGGTAATATGTGATAAGCCAGATTTCTGAGGACTTCAAATACTTTCACTTAATAAAATTGCTTTTTGCTGTAACTTCTACCCATTCCTCTCATCTCATTCTTCCAGAAGATGATCAGTCAAGTATCCTTGGCACAATGCAGAAATTTCTCTTACACTGGGGCAGTGGCCAGAGTGCTGTACTTGGAGTCAGAAAGACGAGTCTAACTCTGGATTCAGACATTTACTAGATATGTGACCTTGGGCAAAGTCACTTAACCTCTGCCTGCCTCAGTTTCTTCAACTGTAAAATGCAGATAACCATAACAACTACCCCCTAGGGTTGCTGTGAGGTTCAAATGAGATAAATTTTGTAAAGCTCTTAACACAGTGTCTGGCACATAGTAGGCACTTAATAAATGCTTATCCCCTTCCTTCCTGTTTTCTCATCTAGAACATGGGGATAATCATAGGTATTTATAAGGAAGATCAAAGGAAATAATATAAGTAACATTCTTGCAAACCTTAATATGCTATATGAATGGGAGCAGTTACTTAAAAGAGTGAACATCTTGCTGATGGGCAGCTTGGCATTTGATGCCATGGCAGGGATCCTGAAACAGCTCTTGCTACCTATCTGGCAAACAGCCAGGGTGGAGCTGGAGCTCTCTCAGTCATCAGTCAACATTATTTAAGAGCCACATCGTGCACCAAGTCTTGTACTAGGCCCTCACTATTTGTAAAAATGAAAGATGCAGAAGGTCATGGACATATTAGAAGGGTCTACTGAGTCCAGCTCAGTGATGGTGGCTGGTAATGAATTTGTATTGGCTAGAGGGCAGAGCATTAAACCCCTTCCAAAGCCTTACTTTAGAGAGGGCTCAAGCTAACTCCTCATTTTCTATCAGCTGCTCCACTTGGGTACCCAGTGACTTCTCCCTCTTTCCAGCTTCATTTTGTATTTTCATTCTTTGCTCAAGATTGCAAGATCCCTGAGGGCAGGAATTGTCTTTTTTTGCTCTAATGTGCATCCCCAGGGATGCACAGTGCCTGGCACATAGCAGGTGTTTAATAATCATTTATTGACTACTAGCTCCAACCCCTGATGGTGGTTTTTGAGAAGGACCAAAATGGAGTCAAGGCACAGTGTCTCCAACTGTGGCTGATCAGATCAATACAAGCTCAGAAGGTTTTACCATAGGTTGGGCACAAATAGTCCATATAAACATCTGGAGTGGAGATGTCTCTAAATTTGCATCTCATGTTTCTTTTGAGCTACTGCAATTCTACTTTGCCCATAGAGCATAATGTCTTCTTTGATGTGGTACACCATGCTGGGTGGTCCTTTGCCAGCACCTTCCATGTCACACAATCAATTCCAAAATTCTGCTAAGAGACCTTGAGACCTTGTATCACTTCTTCTGACTACCAGGTGAGTATCTTCCTTGGGCAACTTCTTTGTAAAATAGTCTTTTAGGAAAACATGTGTTTGGTATTTGAACAAAGTAACCAGCTCATCAGAGTTGCTCTTTTTGCAGTAGAGTTTGAAAGCTTGGCAGTTCAGTTTGAGAAAAGATCTCAGCATCTAGTACCTTATCTTGCCAGGTGATCTTCAGAATGTTCCTAAGACAATTCAAATGGAAGTGATTTTGTTGTCTGGCATGGCGCTGGTAGACTGTCCAGGTTTAATAGGCATACAACAATGAGGTCACCCCAACGGCTCTGTAGAACTTCAGTTTGGTAAGCAGTCTTATTAGACTTCTTCTGTCCCAGACTTTTTTTCAGAGCTTCCCAAACACTGAGCTAGTTCTGGCAATGAATGTGTCAACTTCATTATCATGGTGTACATTGTATACATGTATACTGCCAAGGCAAGTGAACTTATCCACGATGTTCAAAACTTCTCCATTGGTTGTAATAGAGAGTTCCATGTATGGATGGTGTCGTAATGGCCAGTGGAGAACCTTTGTTGTAGCTCAGCCTCAGAGGCTACATTGAGTGTATTCTCATCTACAAACAAAAAGTTGAGCATCAACTCTCCCTTCACTTTAGTCTTTACTTGTAGACTTTTCAAGTTAAATAATTTACCCTTAGTATGGTAGCTTACCTTAATGACATTTTTGTACTAATTGAAGGCATCTGACAACATTATGCTTTAAAAGGCATGAGGGTAAGCACACAGCCCACCTTCTCTCCACTGACAACTGGGAAAGCTTGAGAGTATCATGCATTATCCAGACCAAGGAAAGCATTCTGTATCATGAATTTGATGGTTGATACTTATGAGCTTCTCTGAGCAGCCACATTTTGTCATAATTTTCCACAAGTTCCCATGACTAACAGTAACAAAGGCTTTCGTTGTATCTGTGAACACTGTGTACAGACCTCTGTTCCGCTCCTGGAATTTCTCCTGGAGTTGTCAGACAGCAAAAAACATCACACTGACTGCTCCTTGGCCCTTTCTGAAGCCACACTTGCTCTCAGGTGAATAAATATCTCCCAGGTAAAAAAAAAAAAAATCAGCCAATTAAGGAAGATTTGGTAAGAATTTTGCCAGTAAATGACTAAGAAAGAGAGAGATCCCTCTGTAATTGTCACAGGTCAATGTATTTCCTTTACCTTTACAGAGATGGGCAACGGAGGCATCCTTGAACTCCTAGGGGATAACCTCCTCTTGCCATATAACTTGGAAAATTTTAGTCAACTTTTGTATGAGCAATAGTCCCCTTGCCTTATAAATCTCAGCTGTAATAGAATCAGCATCAGGTGCTTTGCTACACGAGAGGAGCTGAATGCATTCAAAACCTCTTTGTCAGTTGGAAATTCAGCTAAAGACAGACTGACTTCAATCTGAGGTATATAGATTAGTAGCTTCAACATCGATTAATGATGGTCTGTTGAGAACACTATGGAAGTGTTCAGTCCATCTCTCCAGGATCATGTCCTTATCACTAATCAATGTGGTTCCATCAGCACTGAGTAGCTGAGATGGACCATAGGTCTTTGGCCTATAAACAGCCTTCAGGGCATCAAAAAGTACTTTGGATTGTTACTTTCAGTACTCATCGGCCTTCTTACTGAGCCAAGAACACTGCATCTCCCTAAGCTTGACTTGCACTTTACTTTGGATAGAGTTGAATGATGCCTTCTTAGAGATGGATATACTATCCTTCTGGTAAGCCCCGTGGAGTTCTCGTTTTTCATGTAGCAGCTTCTGAACTTCCCCATTATTTTCATCAAATCAATCCTGATATTCATGAGTGTTGTGATTCAGATGAATAAAGGCAGTACCGCACGCCAAATCTCTGAAAGGTGCCAACTCCTTTTCTGCTTCACCGTTGCCAACTGTGTCAACTTTCCCTCCAAGTTAGCAACAAACAGTTTGGGAGAAGCACTCCATCTAATCTGTTGACATTAAATATTCTGGTATTTGTCTTAATTGAGACCACCACTTTGGTTGAATGAGAATCTTTAGCTTGGAGAGGATAAGTCAATGATCAGATCAGCTCTCTGAGCCATACATCCCCTTCATCATCTTTGTTGTGAGAGTGCATCCACAAAGTTTTACTGCATTTAGGTAAACAGAAGACAGCGTTGGTGATGAGAAGATCATGAGATACACAAGTCTTCAGTAGTAAGTGACTTTTGGTGTTGTGGTTCCTGATTCCATTCCTCCCAAGGACTCCCTGAGTGTCTCATAATCTGTGCCTACTCTTGTTTTAAAGTCATCCAGAATTATGCACTTGTTCTCTTTTGGCACACTGATGATGAGGATCTCCAGGGCTTCACAAAATTTTTCTTTGACCTCATCAGGGTTCATCATGGTGGGAGTATAGGCACTGATGATGCACAGGCACTTCCCTGCAAGTGGCATTCAAATTGTCTGAGCCTGGCAGACATACAAGCCTGTTGACTACGTTAGTTTTAACTGTGAAACCTACTCCAGCTTCACAGCACTCCCTAATCACTGCACGTACTCTCTACTCACTGCAGACACTCCAGGAAAACATATTGGCTGGCCTTGTTTAACAGAGTTCTTATTTGGATGTGAAACCTGCTGAAGTCTCTCCTTTCAAAAGCTGTTTGTCTTTCAGGTCTATTGGATTTCAGATTGTCCATAAGGTTGCACACATTCCACATTCCAATGGTGAGCGGAATCATCTTTGGAAAAGTTTTTTACATTTTTTAAATGTTTCTACCATAGGGTGGGATGCCCCACCTACTGCAGGAAGCAGGCCAGGGTTGGGTGAAGCAGACAATTTTTAGGGTACCTTTTCTAGTCCCTTCCTCATGCCAGGAGGTGAGCAGTTTAGTCTTTTAAAAAGGCTGCTTAGTCACCTGCAGAGTTGCCGAATCCCACCGCTGTTTAGTTCAGTGAGAAATCAACCCTACGGCCCAGGTCACCTATATGCAGGGCTATGACTACAATTCCCTGTGTATCCATACCTGCTACTTTGTGACTTGCCTGTCACCGCAGGACTTTGAGGTAGGTAAAAATGGTAAAATCGTATGGATGATTGATGTCTTACAAATGAGATTTAAGGGAGGTAGAGTTGCTTGAAACTGTTGGCCTTACTCCCTGTTCCAGGGTCATCAAAATCCAGTGGCAACACAAGTTAAGAAGACTGATGATGTCTTTGATGTCTAACTAAACTCTCAGTGCTCCACAGCCCCTGTTTCACAAACTGTTCTCACCCACCCATTCTTCAGGGGAGTCTTCACATGCTTGGGGTAGACATCCCCATAACTCACCAAAAGGTTACCCTCAACCTGGTTTAGCCAGTCTGCTGAAATGGTTTACTTGGAAGCTACAGTTCCTTGGAGCCACAGAGGACAGCTGGGCAAATCAGGTGGAAGCCAAAGGTGGAAAGCAGCCCAGAGAAGGGTTCAGCAGCCCTTACACCAGAGGTACCAGTCTTCCCTGAACACACCCTATACTCAGTTCTGACCCATTAGCAAAGGGGCTAGGCAAATCTTGGGCTTTCCCCCCAGATACTCCAAAGCCCAGAAACAGCTCAGAGGAACACGTCACTCCCTGCCCTTGTTTGATTTTTTTGAAGGTGATCAAATAACTCATTTCCTCATTGTGGTACTAGGGGATAGAGAGGCAGGGCTTTCTCTCCCAAGGCAGGTGGAATGTTTACCAGATACGACTTCTAAGGAACAAACACATATACTTTCTGACATGCTTTTCTGATATCTAGATTTAAAAGGTTCATCTTATAATGTAAAAAACACAGTAGTTAGGATTTATTTCTTTAAACTGTACTATAGAGATTTGCTTTCTTCGTTACTCATGAAGGTTCAGTTTGGGCTCAGCATTTGGTTCTGACAGAAATCACTGCTTTTATTCCTTAACATGTTGGTCAGGATGACTAAAGGCCCAAAAAGTCAGAGCACTGAGGAATTTAAATGGGGATGAGTCAGTTGAGTCAGGCAGCCAGCCCTGGCCACATCAGATACTGGAAGTCTCACATGCCTTCATAGGGATCAGGAGAACTATTATCCATTTGAATAAGGAAAAGGAAAAAAAAAAGGCCAAACTGACTTCCTCAAAAGTCACCTTCTGGAGGCTGGCAGCTGCTCCAGCCTTCCCCTCCAAGGCTATCCAACGCTGGTTGTTACTACCCATTTATGTACATGTCTTCTTCATTAAAACATAAGCTCCTTGACGTCAGGGACTTATTTCACTTCTTCTTTCTATATATAACACCTACCACAGTGCCTGGCATGGAGTAAGTGCTTAATAAATACTTATTTGATAAAACTGCCCCGAAAGGTAATGATCCTGATTCATACTTCTGTGACTTGAAACAGCCAAGTTCTCATGCCATGACTGTTTCTCCTCAGGCACTTGTGTGGTGACCCTGATGTTTGCCCCAAAAGGGGACCTCCAATGGAACACAAAGCCCAACCACCCATAAAACTCAACTGTTTGGGCAATCAGTCCATCATTCTCTCCAGCAAAGTGACAGCCCAATCAAACAGATGACAAGATGGGTGGGACAATCCAAATGGGAAATTTGGGCTATCCAGTTACTTGCGAAGTCTCAACTCCTCCCCTCCTGGCGGATGGTTCTGGTTAGCTATTCAAAAGCTGTGGTCTGAGCCATCAGCCTAGGAATGCTGGCCAGAGAAAAGTTGGGACTCTTTAAAAATAACCCCTTTAAACAATGACACAAGTATTAAAAAGAACACTGAGGGGAATCAATAGGTTCTGTTAAAAATGCAAAATAGGGGACCCCAATCACAAATTAATTTGAATCAGGGATGAGATTTGTGCATGCCCACAGATGCCACAGGAAAATGCAACGTCAGCCATTTCTGAAAAGCCTTTGCTCTGGAGGATGACCCAGAATGTGTCTCTTGCTGGGAGGAGCTGATCTTGCACTTGACTGGGGGGTGGGGGTGGAGGGGGATCTCAGCTCTTGTTTCTCAACAGCTGCTGTAAATCTGCAGGATCAAGCTAGCACAGATGTGGGAGTAATCAACATGCTCCTTTAGAAGGATCAGCTGATCCTTTTCCGGCAAACCCTGAAACTTGTGCAGTTGTTGGCTTAATGATATCTTCTGCCATCTGCAGGAAGCCACTAAGAAGTGGATGCCCAAAATGTGCCTCTGCTCTCTCCAAATGTGCCCAATGAACATCACCTCCCTAATCAGGCAATTCCACCCCCTGCCCCCAACACCTTCTACTAAATACAGTGGTACAAACGTCACAGCAATCACTTTACCTAGGTTTCAAACATTTTGCTTTCAAAGCATGACACTAAATATGAAACTTAGCCCTTTGTTGGAATGCTTCATGAAGACCACATCTGTTATATTTTCTAAGAAGGGGAGACCTTGTCCCAGAGGCCCTTCCTGCCCAGTCAAGTGCAGTTTTTCTAAGGGTTTAGTTATCTGACATACTTGGGGTAGGATAATAGTATTAGCATCTTAGAGCTGGAAGGGACCTTAAAAGGCTTCTATACCAATGCCCTTACATTACAGAAGAGAAAACTGAGACCCAGAAAGATTAAATCACTTACCCAAAGTCATACAGGTAGTCACAAAGGAAGGGCTCCATTTCAGTGATCATTCTACTATGCTAAGCTGACTTCTGGCTAGTCTTTAGAAACATATTCTCCTGGTTATACTATTAAATGGGGCTATAAAAATATTAAAAATGCTTCATGGTAGCCCAACCAGAGAGCCCAACCATTGTCCTATGATCCCACTCCTAGGTATAATGCCTCAAGGAGATTAGAGATAAAAAGGTCCTGCATACATCAAAATATTTATAGCAGCCCCTTTTGTAGTAGCAAAGAGTTGAAAACACAGTAGACACATATCAACTGGGAAAGAGCTAAACACATCGTGGTTCTTGAATTTAATATAATACTGCTGTGCTTCATGAAAACCTGAACATGATGAATACAGAGGAGATGAATACAAGAGAAGACGTAATGGAACTGAGGCAAAGTGGAGTATGAAGAACCAGGAAAACTTTAGCCAGTGACAAGAGTGATGTATTGCAATGACTAGATCAACATCACTAAGACAAAACAATCAAAATTGAATGTTGTGAAATGCTCATCACGAACCTGTCTCCACAGAAGAGAGGGTGGAAAAGAAGGTGCCTCTCTCAGGTCTTTGAAGAGATGGGCACTGCACAGAATGCTGGATTTGGTCCATACAACCAGCTGGCTTTGCAGAACTACTTTTTCTCCTCAATTTGTTCTTTATCACAAGTAAATGGTTCTCAGGGGATGGAAGGCGAGCATATATCAAGTAATGTAAAAACAGAATATAACAATAAACATTTAAAAATTAATTTAAAAAAGAGGCCTCCTTGCCAAATTAATTAGCCCAGTGTTGGTCAAATAGTCCTTTTAAATGGTTGAGGCAGTCAGTGGTATAGCAGAGAACCAGAAAGACCTAAGTTCAAATCTGGCCTCAGCCACTTACTAGCTGTGTGAGCCTGGGCAAGTGATTTTGCCTCTGTTTGCCTTAGTTTCTGCATCTCCACCTCCCGGAGTTGGTGTGAGAATCACATGAGCTAGTAATTGTAGAGTGCTCACTGAGCAGCATGCTGGGCACATAGTAGGTGCTGTAATACAACTGTTAGCTATTATCATCAATATAGGGGATTGATGATAGGGGATTGAAATTACTTTTACTGATACGTCCCCTTCCTATAATATCCTGTCTTTCTTTTATCCTTTTCCTATCTCAGGCTAACACACAGCACAGTCTGGCCAACTTACAACCTATAGGACTCTGGGCAAGTCATTTAGCTCTCTAAGACTCAGTTTCCTCATCTAAAATGGGAGGTTTGACCTATTTGGTCCTGAGGTCCGCTGCTATGATTATAGCTCTGAAGCTAGAAGGGACCTCAGAAGTCATCTAATATAACCCCATTATTTTACAGATGAGGAAACTGATGCCCAGGGAGGTTACATGACTTGCCCAGGGTCAAAGAGCTCTTAAGTGGCAGAGCTGGGATTTTAACACAGATATTCTGACTACCTTCAATGATTTCCCCACTATAGCAGGACAGAGTTAGTCTGAGGCATTATAAGTAAGACAATCCAACCCTCTTAATGATTTCTGGAGGTAACGTGGCCAAATAGACAAAACACTGGATGCAGGTCAGAGGATCAGACTTGGCTTTGCTGCTTACTACCTCTGAGTGACTCTGAGCAAGTCATTCCCCTCTCTGGCTCTGTTTCCTCATCTGCAAAATAAGAGGAGTGAGATCCTCTCTACCTCTGATCTAGGGTTCTGTGGTTTCTGACTGTGAAGGAAGCAGTCTTAAGGGTCAGTCTTTCCTATTCATTCACCAAGTGTTCAGAGGGCAGATGCTATGGGCAATCAGAAGGTTAGGTAAGGGATTCTTCTGGTTGAACAAAATTGTTTTGACACCTCTCTACTACTCAGCAGGGGATTAAAGAAGGAAAAACAGGCTAGTTGTAGCATGTTACAAATAAGAAATCCTGTCTTCTTTCTCTTGGCTTTTGCCCAGCTTAGGCTTTCCAAGTGAACTTAGAATCAGCATGCAGTTGGACAAGGAAGAAGGGTCCAGAGAGGATGTTAAAAGAACTTCCATCATCATCATCAGGCTAGGAACAGCCCTGAGGGCTGAAAGGAACCCAGACATCTTAAAAACTTCCACTATGAGGGCACCTAACTCCCAGTTCACTATTATGACACTGAAAACAAACAAATAGGAAAACCCAGCTCACTCAGGTGAGATCAGGATCAGTTGTTTATTCTGGTCTCCACCACCTGACGTGGTGGATTTAGAGTACTAAAGGCCTGGGTTCAAGTCCTACCTCAGGCACTTACTGGCAAGTTATCAAACACAGAAGGCTTCAGTTTCCTTATCAGTACAATGGGATAGGGAAGACAGACTTGGTGACTTCCAGAATCCTTTCCAACTCTAAATCTATGATCCTAGAAACAATGCAGGTTTTTCATTAAATGACTGTTGTGAAAGTTGAAATACAAAGACAGATATGATATGACACGGAACTCATTCTCAAGGAATTCAGTGGAAGGAGAAAAAGAGACTGGCACACAAAAAGCTATTAAGTGCAAGGAAGAGAGAATTTTCAGTTAGGAGGGTAAGGGATATCTAGCAGTAACAGCTGAATTGGGCCTTGAAGAGAAAAATTGCAACAGGTGGATATGGAAGGGAAAAGCAAGCCTATAAAAGCTTAGAGTGTGGCATGAGCAGAGATGGCAGAGGGTAGAGTGAGAACAGTGGAAGAAAGTGTCCCAGCTTAGCTGGAGCCCATGGTGGACAGTAGGATGTAAGGCTGGGAAGCCAGACTAGAGTCAAACCAGAAGGCCAAAAGTTAGTTCTGAGATAAGGGGGAGTCACTGAAGTTTGGGGCTGCATTTAAAAGATGATTTGAGTATTGAAGTGAAGGACAAATGGAGAGGGGCAGACCAGAGGCAGAAAGATTCCTTTCTGGGAGACAAGAAGAAACAAAGGCCTGAATGAATGATTTATATTCACATTGTGTTTGAAGAGAAGCTAACCTAGAAAGTGCTGGTTACCTCCAGGCCAGGCAGGCACCAAAATTTTGCTGACTTCTTGTATCCAAAGGGGCAAATACTTCTTTACTGTGGGTTTCTTGTACATTAAAAGGTCCTGTATCCTGCCAGTGGGTGAGAAATGCCTGTCTTCATCAAAGGAAAAGTTGTTTTTATCATGTACCAAACCACAGCACACCATTCTTTGGGCTGCCTTTGTTATTGGGGCTGCTCTGTGCTGTCAAATAGATTGAAACTTTCCAGAAGAAAGAGCCAAGGCCTTCCCTTTATTCAAACCAAATGCCACCCCATTTCTGCCTCCAAAGTCCTTTCTACCAGGGTGGCTACAGGGCTTCCAACACTCCTTAATCTTTCATTTAACAGATGTATTTCGGTTTGTGGAGTCATGGGAGAGCCCTTCAATATGCTGACGATTTCAATCGTAAGGCCCATATAAGAGAATTTGGGTCCCTGGCTAACATAGTCCAAAGACCACACGGGTCCTTAATTAATAGCATCTGATGAGCATGAATAGGGCAGTGACTCCTAAAGTTTCTGGCATCAAAACCTGACCAGCCAATGCCAGGAATACAACCTGAATGATTCACACAGGCCAGTGCGGAGTGGTTGACAGACACCAACTTCAAACAGCCAAATAAATCTTCTCAGACAGAAGAGAAGAGCTGAGGAATGAGGGCTTATGGGCATTTCCCTTCCCTTCAGGGATGATTTTGGGTGGAGACAGAGCATATAAGTTGGTACACAGAAGGGAAGCCAAACTCCAAACTATAATATTTCAGATCAAACCCACACGGCCAGCTCTGTTTAACAATGGAAACAAGATGTTTCCCAGGGCAGCTGTGTTGGGCAGCTTTTGCTTTCCATCAAGGAGGGGAGCCCTGGTACACAGCAGAGGGCCACTGAGTTCAAACTGTGACAGCTGAATGACAGTGGGGCTGATGCTTCCTCAGTGCGCCTGGGGAAAACTGACAGAATGCAGCTTTGCCTGCCCCACTGGGCTCCAGCATCATGGTGATGCCAGCAGGAGAGCTAAGGGGAGAAAGGGATGTACTACAGTTGGGGAGGGAGGGCAGGCTGCGTCCCTGGAGAAATACAAGAAGGGAAGCTTAGGGAGAAAATTGGTTAAAGAGTTCCTAAGGCTTCCTCCAAAGAGACGGAACTGGTGACCTCTTCCCTCCCACATGCTTCCCTTGAGGGAGTTAGTCAATTCTGTTCACAGCCCATTAATCATCACATTTAATTACAACAAAACTTCATTTCAAAGCAATTCCTGCTATAAAATTTCCCTCTCAAAAGACCCAGTCTGAAACTGGCTTCAATAGAGGGAGCTAGCTGAAAAGGAAGAGAGCAGAAATTCCACTCTTCTTCCTGCCTCTTTCCTAGACTGTCCTGAACTATGACATAACAGAAAGCAGTTCTAGAGGTACAAAACGCTTTACAAAGCTGTTCTCTCATCTGATCCTCACGATACCCCTGGGATAGAGGGGGTGCTATTACTGCCCTCATTATATAGATAAGAAAACTGAAGTGCAGCAGCAGTTATGTGGCCTGCTAGGAAGTGTCTGAGGAAGGATTTGAACTAAGGACTTCCTGATTCCAGGTCCAGGTCCGACACTATTCATTTTGCCACTCAGTTAACTGAGGGGAGCTAGCCACTCAAACTCACACTGCTGTCCTCAGGGGTCATGGAGCCGCTCGACAATGGATCCCTGGCCCTCTTCCACTGAACATGAATTCTGGAATCCTCTGATGGGAGATAATTTGGTGCTAGTCAGGACTTCTTGAGACTTTGGACTCGAGCTGACTCCTTGGCTATATTTTTATTCAGCTAGTTTTATTGTCTTATGACCCAGTGACATGGGCCTTCTCACTGTTCCTCAAACACAACCCCATCTCTGCACTTAGGCCTTTTCACTAGCTGAATCTGGTGCTTGGAATGATGTTCCTCCTCATCTCTGCGTCTTGGCTTCCTTCAAGACTCAGCTCAAATCTCACCTCCTACAAGAGGTCTTTCCTACTCCTGCACACTTCACTAGATTCCCTTCATTGACAACTACAAATCTTGTATGCACATAGCTCTGTTCCCATTTACGACAATATATATCTTATATGCACATAGTTGTCTGCATGCTATTTCCCCCATCAGGCCCTTGAGGACACCTTTCTCTGCCACCCAGTAAATGCTTGTTGATAATGATATTGGGGTCCTTTTAGTTCCACAGTTCGCCTCCAGTCCCAGTATGGAGACCTGAGCCTCAGGGGCTCCTCCTATTCCCCCACCCCACTAGGGGCTCTTCTACTCCATTAGCATGAGTTCTAGGTGATCTCTCTTTACTTCTGTACAGTCTTACCCCAGATCCCCCATGATATTTGGTTTTAAAATCACAAACATGGAAAAAGAAAGCAAAAGCCTTCCAATATGATTCTTAAAAAGGGCTGACTCATTCTAAGGGCCTGGACACACTAACTTGGTGATCCTGGAGAATATCCCTAGGCCAAATCTAGGACTTCAGAGCATCTGGAGTGCCAACTGAAGAGTCTCGTTACAGTGCCAATACAACTTCCGGCACTAAGAAGCCAAAAGCCAGGAGATGAGCAGTTTGTTCTTAGTACAAAGCACCATATGGCTCCCAGGTGCTGGCCGACACCACAGAAGGAAAGGAGCAGCCGGTTCTTTCTTCAAATGTCAGTCTTACTGACGAAAGGGATTTCCCAAAGCCAGTGCCTGATGCCTAAACCTTCATCATGCAGAGGAGTCCGGAATAGCAACACAGCTGCCAGAAACAACAGGCCAATGGTCACATAAAGAGAAGGAATAATAGTGGTGGCTACCTTGGGCTGTGATGCAGGATGAATCTTTCTGGAGCATCCGAATATAGGTCTGAGAGGCACAGGACAAAGATTCAGAAAGTACCAGCTATCTGCCAGGCACTGTATGAGCCTGGGGATACAAGGAATGACAAAACCAGCCTCTCCCCTAGAGGAGCTCCTGCTCTAATGGGGAACACAGCATGCAAACACCTGGGCACATGCAGATATTTACGGAGTCGATGGGAAGTTTCTGGGAAAGTCATTCACTTCTCTGAGCCTCAGCTTTTCCCCACCTGTGAAAGGAGGGAGTCCGTCCTGAGGACAATGAGATGGTGCATCTGAAGTAAGAGCTCTGTATCCTGTGAAGGTCCTTTAAGGGAAGGGAATGCTGGTTCATCCCGTTTTTGAACCCTCTGAGGACAGCACCAGTAACACTCCAGTTTAGGAGCATGCTAGGAATAGTGAGGATTTCCAATTATTCACTGGAAAGTTTTATTTATCTGCTCCTCCCAAAGCCCAGCACCTTGCCATGGGAAGTTCACATCTACACACACGCAGAGGTCTTGAGTGTTTTCACTGAGAAAAGGCTTCACATCCATATGGGAACTTGGATCAGAAGAAAGGGTAAACCTGCAAAGGGTAAGCCCAGCAAAAAAACCAAAACAAAACAAAACCAGGATGAAGAAGGAAGAGGGAGCCTCCTCCCAGATTTTCAGCATTCTCTACCAGGGCAAGGTTCTCCACCCCCACCCCCTAGAACTTTGGGCTCTCTCAGGCTCCCAAGTGCCCCAAGTCTCCCCCTCTCCTTGGAGCCTGACATTTGCTAACTCTCCCCTTTTATGTATTATGGCTAGGAGGCACCACAATGCAGAGCATGGGGCCTAGAGTCAGGAAGACAGTTCGAATCCTGCCTCAGACACTAACTGGGTGATCCTTGGCAAAGTCACTTAACCTCTCTCTGCCTCAGTGTAAAATGAGGATGATAACAGCACTTACCACTGAGTTAAAGATTGTGAGACACTTGGCCAGGCACATGGGGAGCTCTGGATAAATGTTAGCTATTATTATTGTTAGAGTGTAAGTTCTTTGAGGGCAGGAGCTGTTTTATTTGCATTTCTAACATTTGGTATAGTTGTTGGAACAGAGTACGTGCATAATAAATGATCTATCATCCATCCATCCATCCATCCATCCATCCATCCATCCATCCATCCATCCAGGAACATGATCTTGTTCTAAGGGACCTGCCTCAGACCAGCACTTTCATTCCATTCACAGCTGATACCACAGGAAAGTCTACAAAAAGCTTTATGTTTCTCTGTTGCCTTAGGTCAGTTGACTAAGGATTCAAGCCAGCAGACTGGGGGGGCAAGGGCACTGGTAAAAACATGCAGAGGGCCAACCTCGGTGAAAGCCAGGGTCTCCACTAAGAGCCCCTCAACAAACCCCCAAGATAGGAAGCTTTGGGGACAAGCACCATTGGTACAAGATCATGTGATGGAGATGAGAGCACTGTGTGTGTGTGTGTGTGTGTGTGTGTGTGTGTATTGCGTGGGCAGATGTACACATTCTTTGCTGTTTCCACCTTATTATTAAGGGTTATATTCAACACTTCCAAGGACCTGAGCACATCACATGGTCATCAAAGCACCTCTACAATAATGGGGACTAGTTCCCAGGAAAAGTAAAGACAAATCTTATTGGGTTGGTAAGTGACAGACTAGGTTGGAATTATGAACCCAGTCAGCAAGGTGGCAGCCTCCTAACATCTGGACATCTACCCCTCTCCTTCACTGTTGTGCTCATGGGTTGTACAGCAAAAAGAGGACAGGGCTGCTCCCCTGGATCTTTAACTCTGTGTGCCCCCTGGCAAGGCAGTCAGTGCAAGCCTTACCAGACTGATATTTCAGGCTCGGTTCTGGCACTCAGAAGCTATGCTCCTGGGCCAGCACCATTCTGAGCTATCTCCTCAGGTTGTAAACAGGCAAGTGTCATTTATAACACAGAGGCTGGAAGGCCAGCTTTGGAGTCAGAATGCTCAGGCTAATGTTCTTCTTCTTTAAACACACCAAATTATGGGACCATATGGTACCAAATCTGGTAGGCTGGCACTGGGAAGTTATTATTTTTTACAAGTCTTATGTCAATACTGGTTTCCCCCACTTTTAATATATCAGTCACATTTCACAATTAAAACTCTTCTTCCCAGAGAAAAATTATATTTAAAACTCTATATTGTAAATTATAATAAAATATAAATTATAATAAATTTTAAAAAAAGAAAAGGAAAAACAACTCAAACAACTGAGTTTCAACATACTGAAAAAATCTGGTACTGTATTGCAGTGTTCTGCCTGCAAAGACTTCCACCTTGACAAAGAAGCAGGAGATCTGGCCTTCCTCTATCTTTTCTTTGGGTCCAAGCCCAGTCATTAGGATTTTGCAGCATTCATTTTCAACTGTTTTGTCACTGTAGTCCCCATTTAACTTGTTGAGGTACACTATGTACACAATGTACCTCGTTTTCCTCATTCAGCTTACTTCTCTTTATATTAGTTCATATGTTTTCAAGGATAAGAACTATGTTTATGATATTCACTGTTTCTTATAATCAGGAGTATGGTAATAAATGTTTAACAGCTGATTTGCCAGGAAAAAAATGTACATGATCTAGCTTTAAGTGTAATCTACAAAAGTGTCTAACACTTTGCTAGGTCTAGACAATCAACAAAATAATAAATTAAGTCCCGATTTATAGCATTTGCCAGTTTCTGAGGTATTAAAAATGCTTATGTGAAAATTTAACTATCAGCTCATGCTGGTCCCCTGTTTAGAGCAATCATATTCAGGTACCACAACTTGTTAACTGCTCCTTGACCTATGGGTATAGACCTTGCCTCTAGTTCTCTGTTACTACAAAATGTGCTGCTATAAATGTTGTTCTCCATATGGACCTTTCTTTTTATTAATGACCAAGGGGAGAGAATTTCTTCACCAAGCATTTTCCTGAAGTAGTAAGGTGGTCTATGTGGAAGCTAAAGTGCTGGATTTGGAGCAAGAAAGAGTTCATTCTTCTCTCTGATACTTATTAGCTCTGTGACCTTGGGGGAAGCACTGCAACTTCTCTGCTTCACTCTCCTCATTCGTAAAATCAAGCAGCTGGACTTGAGGGCTTCTAAGGTCTCCATACCTCTGAATCTGTACTGCTATGATCCCTTGCACCAATAACCCAAATCTCAACAAATACTTCCTACCATTACAAATGTAGAGTCTTTAGAATCTGGGACTACTTTCTGTTTCTTCACATTTCTGGCTTCTGGTGGAGTGCCCTACAGGGCACATACTCGATAAATGGCTGCTCTTATTGACTATTATTTGACTGAGCAAGTGAAAGAAGACGGAACAAAGCAAGGAGAGAAGATGGTTTCTACCATCCCTTCTGGCTCTACCAACTATGATCCTTTATTTCTGTGTCTTGGAGTACATGCTGCTTCTGGCTCTTATCATAGGACCAGTTTGCCTTATCTGTAAAAAGCAAAGGTAGACTCAGTGATCTCTGAGTTCTGATCCTAGGACTCACAATTGTGAGATAGTCACACATACACACCCATCTGAAAAACTCCTGCAACTTTCAGTCAGTTGGGAGGGTGGACACAAATTTAACTATTATAGTACGTGGAATAAGATTTCTATGCATACTTTTGAAAACAAAAACAAGAAGAGGAAAGGTGGTGTCTCTTGGAACCTACAGAAAAGTTTATCATTTCAACCACATACCTGTCTGTCACTGGTCCTCTTTTAACTTCCTATCACTTGTTGCTCTAGCTGGGCAGGCTCTATTTCTTGGCCCAACTCTCTGAGTGCCCAGTTATCAACCCCTTGTTACCTCTTTTCCTGCATCAGGAAGTCCCAAGCTGAGTCCCAGCCAAATGATGAGAGGAAGAAAAAAGGAAATATTTAAAATGAGGTGAGAAATTTCCAGCTAGGAAAAAAAAGACCCAACTGGGCAGAAAGAGAGGACTGCTTGGCAGAGGCCCAGGATGGAAACATCACCATCTCTCAAGGGATTTTGAAAGCCTGTGGGCTCTAAATGTCTTTGTGGAGACCAGCTAGCTCCAGTGGTATCTGCCTGCTGGCCATGCCCACAGTGAAGGGGATTTTTGCACCAATAAGATGCCTGTATATAGAAGAGGATTACAGCTTGTGAAGCATTTCTTGTTCCAATATGGCTATAATTGCTTTGCATTGTTGCTCTATTCAGACTCTTGAAATGAAAGGGTTGTAAAGCACAATGAAATAAATAACAGCCGAGAGAAAGGAAGAGGGAGGTAAATTGTTTGGAAAGGAGAAGACAGGGTGGAAAAGATGAAATTTGAGACAGATGTGAGAGCCACAAACACATGTGTCCTTGAATTTATGCATCCAAGCAATTCATGCAGACTTAGAAAAAAGCTACATACTCAATATAGAAATAAATTTGGAAGTAAACAAAGAAAAAAATGTCAATTTTACATCTCTTTGCGCTTACAAAGAAACATCAATTTCCATTTCTCTCTCTAGATGTCAGAATAAAGTTAGGGACTGGGGTGAGTCAAGGGTCTGGGATGAAGAGATATTAATTAAGCCAAGGGTCTTCATCAATTTACACTATCATCTATCATTCTCAACAATGTGTCATCCCCCCAAATCAATGCATATTACAGAGCCCTGGGTTTGGTTTGGTTTTTCCATTTTAAATCTCCAAAAGGTGCTACTCCTTACATATCAGTAGAAATTCAAAAGCCACCGCACTGGTCAAGTTGGCGCCTCATCATGTAGGGAAGAAAAGCAGGAAGTTTAGATGGGAGTTCCCACTAAAACACAAAAGTTCTCAGATGCCAGGAGGAAAGTCATTTCCACGATCGAGCCTCAGCTGGCCACCAGTTTGTTTCTCACCAGTTAACTCCAAAGGACCGCTACACAATCAGATCCAAACACCTCCCTCTAAGAAACAATACTGGCAACCTGCCTTACTGGTCAAAATCCCAGTTTTTGATTACAGGATAATTGAATAAGGATTAGGGACAGAAGGAAGGCAATCCTAGTGCCAGGAGTTGGTTCTGGGATGGCAAAAGCCTCAGGTGTTAGAGATGCTCTGGATTAAGACCCCTGTTGTTAGCAGTGGCTTGCACTGTTTTTTCTGAATGCACAGAGCATCCTGCTTGAAGATTATAGGATCACAGATTTAGAGCTAAAGGAGGCCCTAAGGAAAGATGATCAAGTCTACCCCAACCCTTCATTTTGCAGATGAGAAAAATGAATTCCATAGAGATTAAATATTTTAATAATTCAGGGTCACAATTAGTAAAAGAGTCTGGGGTCACATTCAAACCCAGATCTTCCTAAATACCAAGTTCAGAACATGCTAAGCCTACACACTGCATCTTCAATACAAAAATGCTTTGCTACAAAAGGAAAAAAAAAGTTTTTCATCCTATCTTTCATTTTGTCTTGGTTTGTTAACTCTCATTTAGGTTTCTAGTATCAAAAATAACCACTGGATTTGCCTCTGAATTCTGAAAGCATTTAAGAACTCAAAGAATTATGCATATGTGTATATATGTCTATATGTACACACATATTCCTCATATGGTATTAGAAAGCGAGCAATAAAACAATGATGAGCTTAGAGTAAAGCAAAAACCCTACGCACATGCCACCAAAAGGGGCACTGCTTGGGCTCATGTAAGATTAGGTCTTCTAAAGGCCAGGCCAGTGGGTGTGATGTCTACCTGGCTCTCCTAGACTCTGGTTTGCTGTAACTCAAGAAAGAGGCAATTCTGGATGGATCAGATGGTGAGGATGGTGCCTGCTGACTTCATGGCTTCCTCAAGCCACACTGGGGTGCTGCTCTTATAGTTAGTTCTCCTGGAAGTTATGGTCCTTGCTCCACTTCTCTCCAATTTATCCTCTATAGATCTCATTCTTAAAAAGTTGATGGCACTATTGGACTAAGGTCTTTGAAATCAGGGACTGGGTTTTTTGCCTTTCTTTGTACTTCTCATACTGAGCACAGTGACTGGCACACAGAAGGCACTTAATAGATGCTTGTCATAGCTTCCAAACACTACACTTTATACCCATTTGTAGACATGGTTTATGCTGTGTTTGTAATAGAAGAAGGTTGGTCTCAGCTGAGTGTATTCTTCTTGGCAAGAAGATCTTGTCAATCAAGTGGGAGCAGGGGGGAGTTGCCTGACTTGGCTCCCCCTATTTGCCAAACATAATGTTTAAATATGACACACATGGTGGTAGAACATGTGGTAAGGGAGCCTAAAACTCAAAAATCTTACTTGCCCCCAAATACTTATTGAAACATACTTTTTTCACTTTTCAAATTTTTTTCTCTGTTACATTAATTGAAAACTCTGTGAGAGAAGTAGAAGAGACAGGTATAAGTACTGTCAGCCAGTCACCAAGCATTTATGAAGTGCCACTGTGTGCCAGGCCCTCCGCTAAGCACCAGAGACACAAAACCAGATAAACACTGCTCCCAAAATTGTCACAATCTATTGGGAGAGACAGTAAGCAAACAAATACGTACAGACAGACAACAGACAGGACAAATGAGGAAATCACTGAGAGGAGCTCTGTAGAAGAGGATTTTAGATGGCAATGAAAGGAAGCCAGCAAAGGCAGTGAGTGGAGAGGAAAGAAAGCATGCCAGGCGTGGGGGACACCCGGAGACCCCCAGCCTCAAGTTGAGAGATGGGGTATGTTTTGCTCAGGAACAGCTAGGAGGATGGTGTCAGTGGATCAGAGAGAACATGGTGGAGAATGAAGTGTAAGAATAACAGGAGGAGGCTGGGTTATGAAGGGCTTTGAATACCAAACACAAGATTTTGTGTTTGATCTTGGAGATAACTGGGAGGCACCAGAGTTTATTAAGTAGGAGGGGGCGACATGGTTGTTTCTGTGCTTCAGTGACTGAATGGAGGCTGAACTGGAGGGGGGAAAGACTGCCCCGCCCCCCCCCCAGCACTGTTGCAATAGCTCAGGTGCAAAGTGATGAGGGATCCATCGCACCAGGGTGGTGTAATGTCGGACGAGAAATGTAAAGGCCAAATTGAAAGACCTTGGCAACAGGTTGGAGATGGGAGAGTGACAAGTCCGGGCTGACTCCAAAGTCACCAGCTTGAGGGACAGGGAGGATGGTGATGTCACTTAAGGAGAAAAGAAATTAGCACCAGGAGATAGTGTGTAGTGAGATGGGTCCAGGTGTCTTGGCCACCAAATGGTGATGCTCTTTCAAAGAGACTACCAGCTTTTGACTTAAGTGTAATTGTAAAATACCCCATAAATATCAAGTGCTGGAACAGCGATACAAAATTATGATGTCATCCACGGTGTATCACTGGATATTTATCAAGCACTGGGCAGAGTTTCTAGAATTCTATCCTTGGAGACAAGATAGAGAGATGTAGACCGGATGTTGGTTGGTTGGTAGTTGCCCTTCATTTTCAAAGAGGACCAAAATGACATCAATATAATAAAGTGAAATTTCAGTGTGTTCGACTGTGGTTGATTAGACCAGTAAGAGCTCGAAATGCTCTGCCACAGGTCGGGCATAGATAGCCCATGTGAATATTTGGGGTGGATAGTCCAAATTTATGCATGCTACGTTTACATTTTGCTGTCTCAATTCTGCTTTGCTCAAAGAGCACAGTACCCTTTCTGATGTGGGAACGCCATGCTGAGGTCCTGTGCTAGTGTCTCCCGTTGCACAGTCAAATCCAAAGTTCCTGAGAGAGGCCCTGAGAGTGTCTTTATATTGCTTCTTCTGACCACCAGGTGATGGCCTGCCCCATGTGAGTTCTCCATAAAAAAGTCTTTTTGGCAAGTGTACATTTTGCATTTGAACAACGTAGCCAGCCCATCAAAGCTGCACTCTCTAAGCACAGTTTGAATGCTTAGTAGTTCAGTTCGAGCAAGGACTTCAGTGTCTAGTACCTTATCCTGCGAGGTGATCCTCAGAATCTTCCTAAGATAGTCCAAATGGAAGCAATTCAGTTTCTTGGCATGGTGCTGGTAGACTGCCCATGTTTCACAGACATACAACGAGGTCAGCACAACGGCTCTGTAGATCTTCAATTTGGTAGTCAGCCTAATACTTCTTCTCTCTAAAACTTTTCTTCGGAGCCTCCTAAACACTGAGCTAGCTCTGACAGTGTGTGCATCAGCCTTGTTGTCAATGTGTACATCTCTGGAAAGTACACTACCAAGGTAAGTGAACTTATCTACAGCATCCAAAACTTCTCCATTTGTTGTAACCGATGGTTCCACATATGGATGGTGTGGTGGTGGCTGATGGAGCACCTATGTTTTCTTTGGTGTTAATTATTAGGCCAAAATTAGCAAAAGCAGCAGAGAATTGATCCATACTTTGTTGCATCTCAGCTGCAGAGGCTACATTGAGTGCAAAACAGAAAATCATGTACCAACACCCCCTTCACTTCGTTCTTGGCTTGTAGCCTTTTCAAATTGAAGAACTTATCATTAGTATGGTAGTTGACCTTGATGCTGTGTTCATCCTCATTGAAAGCATTTGACAACATGGCTGAAAACGTCATGCTAAAAAGCATGGGAGCAAGAACACAGCCCTGTTTCACTCAGTTAGTGACTGGGAAGGCATGAGCGCATTGTCCATTATCCAAAACCTGGGCGAATATGCCATCATGAAACTGATGTACAATACTGATGAACTTCCCTGGGCAGTCAAATTTTGACATAATTTTCCATAAGCCCTCACAACTAACAGTGTCAAAGGCCTTGGTCAGATCTACAAACATTGTGTACAGACCTCTGCTCTGCTCCTGGAGTTGTCGGGTAGCAAACACCATCTTGACTGTTCTTTGGCTCTTTCTGAAGCAACATTGGCTCTTAGGTATATGATCACCTTCCAGGTGAAGGATCAGCCTATTAAGGAGAACACTAGTAAGAATTATGCCAGCAATGACTAAGAGAGAGACCCCCTTGTGATTGTCACAGAACAATCTATTCCCTTTACCTTTATAGTGATGGACAATGGAAGCATCCTTGAACTCCTGGGGGATAATTTCCCCTTGCCATATAACCTGGAAAATTTCAGTTAGCTGTTATATGAGCAATGGTCCCCTTACCTCGTAAATCTCAGCTGGAATAGAATCAGCACCAGGTGCTTTGCCACATGAAAGGAGCCTAATGGACCTCAAAACCTCTTCTTCAGTTGGAAGTTCAACTAAGGAGGGATTGGTTTCACCCTGAGGTAAATGGTCAATGGCCTCAGCAGATTGATGATGGTCTGTGGAGAACACTATGGAAGTGTTCAATCCATCTCTCTAGAATCATGTCCTTATCACTAATCAATGTGGCTCCATCAGCACTGTGTGGTTGTGATGCACCATAGGTTTTTGGTTCATAAATAGCTTTCAGGGAATCATAAAAGTGCTTTGGATTGTTACTATCAGCATAAAACTGAATTTCATCTGCCTTCTTACTGTGTCAGGAATCCTGCATCTCTCTAAGCTTTGCTTGTCCTTTGCTTTTGTTAATTGCTGCCCTCTTAGAGGTGGATGAACTATCCTGCTGGTATATTCTGTGGAGCTCCCATTTTTCATCTAGCAGGTTCTGAATTTTCCCATCATTTTCATCAAACCAGTCTTGGTGTTTGCGAGTGTTCTGACCCAAATGAGCAAATCCAGTGTGCTGTACACCAAATCTCTGAAAGTTGCCCCCTCCTTTTCTGCTCCACTTTTGCCAACTATGTGTTGGCTCAACTTTCCCTCCAAGTTAGCAACAAACTGTTCACGCCCAGGTTGCACTTCCTCTGGTTGAATGGGTGGATGAGAACAAGTTGTTCCAATGGTCATGAAGGCAGCTGAAGTAGGTGATAGTGGAGCATTTAGAGCTTGGTTAGATGCCAAAGATGCCAAGGTCATCCACTGCAGCCTGAGTCATCACCAGTCATCTTAACTCTGGCCTGCCACTGGACTATGATGGCTCTGGAGAAGGGAGTGAGGCTGACTGAAATCCAATTTATGCACGAATCAAAAGACATCACCCATACCATTTTACTATTATACCTCAAAATCTTGTGGCAACAGGCAAGTGCTGAAACAGCAGGTGAGGATACACTGGGAGTTGTAGTCACAACCCTGCACACAGGTGGCCCAGGTCACAGGGTCATTTCTCAATGGAAGCAGCAGTGGGACTTGGCAGCCCCCTGGGTGTCTGAGCAGCCTTTTAAGGATTGCACTCTTCACCTCCTGGTGTGAGGAAGGGGCTAGAAAAGGTGCCCTAAACATTGTCTGTTTACCCAACCCTGGCCTGATTACCATGGCAGGCAGGGAATCTCCCTATGTGGTCAAAACCCAAAAAAAATGTACAAGATGCACAAAAACATCTGTAAAGATGATTCCATGAATGTGGGCACACTTATAGACAACACAAAATTCAATAGACCTGAAAGACGAACTGCTCTTGTTACGAGAGAACTCAGCAGGTATTACAACCAAATAGTAGCCCTGAGTGAAACAAGGTTAGCAAATGAAGACCAGCTTGCTGAAGCTGGAGCTGGATATGCATTTTTCTGGAGTGGGCGCAGTGAAGGGGAGCACTGTGAAGCTGGTGTGGGTTTTGCAATCAAAACTAATCTAATCAGCAAGCTGGTGTGCCTGCCAAAAGGTGTGAATGACAGTCTCATGACAATGCGATTGCCACTAACAGAAAAACACCATGCCACCATCATCAGTGCCTATGCTCCCACCATGATGAACACTGATGAGGTCAAAGAAAAATTTTTTGAAGACCTAGAGACCCTTACCATCAATGTGCCAAAAGAAGAAAAACTTAAGATTCTGGGTGACTTTAATGCTAGAGTAGGCTCGGACTACCAGACTTGGCAGGGAGTCTTAGGAAGGAATGGAGTCGGAAACAGCATTGCATGACCTTCTCATCACCCACACTGTTTCCCATTTACCTAAACGCAATAAAACTTCACAGATGTACCCTCGCAGTAAACATTGGCATCTAATAGACTATGTGACGGTAAGAAGAGACAGATGAGATGTGAGAGTGACAAAGGCAATGTGTGCTGCAGAATGCTGGACTGATCACAGACTTATCCTTTCCAAACTAAATTTTCGCATTCATCAAAAGTGCTACCCCCAAGCCAAAATGACTACCAGAATATTCAATGTCAACCAAATTAGAGCACTTTTCTGAGAGAGGACCAGATGGAGTGGCTGAATTAAGAAGCTAATATTAACTTAGAGGGAGGTTTCTAATAGAAAGCCTCAAGGATCTTATACTCTCAACATTTTTATCAATGACTTGGAAGAAAGCATGGCTTGGCATAATTATCAAACTTGCAAAAATGACAGAGAAAAGTCATTAGGGATAGCTAAAATACTGGATGATAGTGTCAGGAGACAGAAGGATTCTAATGATCATAGGGTTAATTGCCCATACTTGGGCAGCCCCGATGTGATCAAGACGGTCTTGGTGAACAAGAGGAGGAAAACAAGAGTCCTAATGTGTCTTCAACACTGGCCATGTCACCATAGTTAGTGCTAAGTGCCCCAGTTTAGGAAGGATATTGACAAACTGTGGCATGTCCAGAGAAGGGCAATCAGGACGGGCCATGTCATATAAGGACTGGCTCAAAAACTGGGGATATTTCAGCTGAAAAAAAGTATACTCAGGGAGAACGTGGTATCTGCCTTCTAGTATTTGAAGGGCTGTCAAACAGGAGAGAGATTCTTTTTGTTCTCTTCTTCAGAAGACAGAGCTGGGAACAGTGGGTTGCAAAGGAGTAAATTTGGTTTGATGTCATGAAACCATCAGAGCTGTTCAAAGCAAGGCTGAGTTGCCTTGGTGGGAGGGAGGAGGTCCCTGCTGGTCTTCAAAAGGAGGTTGGATGACAACTCGGCCATAATGCTGTAGTAGATGAGGTGTTATTTAAATAATTTTTAAATGATTATTATTTAAATAAATTATTTAAAATTTAAATAATATTTAAAGAGTCATCTTTAATTATGTATATTTTCAAGCATTTCAGTTGCAGTCCGACTCTTTGTGATCTCATTTGGGGTTTCCTTGGCAAAGATACTAGAGTGGTTTTTGAAGAAACTAAGGGCAAACAGGGTTAAATGAATTGCCCAGAGTCACATAGCTATTAAATGTCTGAGACTGGATTTGAACTCATGAAAATGAGTCTTCTGGATACTCTTATCACCTGTGCTACCTAGCTGCTTACTTAACTGTACATATGAAGTCTAAAACCCAACAAACCTAACAATCCAACCCACTCAAACAACCCAAACCTTGAATTTAAAAGAAAATTCAAGGAGGCTATCAGCAGACACACCCAAGATAAATGAGTCTGGCGCCTTTCTGAACAGTTATATTCCTGAAAGCCAAGATTAGATGTGGAAAGTTGTGTAAAAAAAGCATATAGAAGAAGCCAAAGACCAGTAACTGGCAGAGCACAGCATTTCTGAGGTTGGAACTGGACAGCCTTCTTCCTCCAGAACTGAAATGTCCAAGTGAATCAGACCTTGACTATGTGTCTGATCACTTCCCTAGGAAATTTAAACTGCTGTGACTTTTTGAATGGAAATCACATACAAATTGAGCCACCATAAGAAACATGGACTTTCCCAGGCCCACTGACCAGCTCTTCAAGAACAGTCATCAAGATGGCCTTTAGCAGAACACAAATGTGAAACTCAACAGGCATCAAACTGGTTTCCAGATGACCGGTAGATTAATTTGCTTCTGGTTTGCTGTGCTACCCCTGAGCAGGATGAAAAGGGGGCCAGGAAGACGGTTGAGTCTAGACTTGGGTCCCTAACCCAATAATAGGAGCAATTTCTGGCTATGGCTAAGGAAGGATTTCTGGATGAATGTGTTCAGATCCTAAAAGGAATCCAGGCAGGCAGAGAATCAAGAACACAAGAAATACAAGGAAGCATCAAACATCTTTTCACTGTAATATTTTCTCTAAATGTTTTTCTTCTTCAGATTCTTAAAGCACACATACAATATTTCCTTATAGGTAATGTACCAGAAAATGACCAGCACACTGAGACCTGAAGGCCACCAAAAGATATCTGTTGGTACAGAGTGAACAGCATTTTAGGCTCTCCTTCCAAATCTCAAAAATCAGGGACAAAAGGCAAGCAGCAATTCCGGGCACCGGTGTTAACCCCCAATTACTAAAGAATGAGGCTTTGATGTCACTGAGCTGTGAAATTAACAGCCCAATTCTGGCAGAGGGTAGAATGGTGGCAGAAGCCTCAGGTCAGGCTGGAGGAAACTCTCATGAACACACTGTAGTGTCATTTGGAGATGGAAGCCCGTACTTCATTTGTATAATAATAGCAAAACCAACTGACAGATTAAAGCATTTATTAAGTGCTTACCGTGTACCAGGCATTGTACTAAACATTGGGGATACAGATACAAGTGAGACAGTTCCTAACTTCAAGAAGCTTACATTCTCATAGAAGACACAAAGGGCAGCTGTTACCAGGTGTGCGTTTGGGGAGAGGGAGGAGCATGGGACAGAGGATAGGAAGGGAGGGTGTGGTTTGGCGCTGGTGACCAGGAAGTGAGGTCAGAATTGGGTTCCAGGCACAAGGAGGCCTGTCAGAGCCTATGGTGGAGTTTGTTTCCTATGAGGAAGAAGAGGGATGAAGGCTATAAAGGAGGTGGCAGAGCTTGGAACTGGTGGCCAAGAAAAACTAAGATCTATGTAGCGTTTTACACATATGATCTCACTTGATTTGATCCTTACGGAGACCATCAAGTCCAACCCCTTCATTTTACAGATAAGGAAACTGAGACCAAGGTGAAGAACCTTCCTCAGGGATACACAGCTGGTAAGTGTGTGAGGTAGGATTCAAATCCACGTCTTCCTGACTCAAAGTCCAGCATGCTATGTCACACTGCCTTCTTATCCAAGGTTCCCATTTGAATTTCCAGTCAAGCAAGAGTGGGGAAGAATGGCTGTTCAGTGTCAAATATGTTTGGGATGAGAATGCAAAGAGAGCAATGAGAGGACAAACAAGGATAAATCTGTTGTCAACACAGGGTTGGCCTTGCAGCAACGGTGCCAGTACCTCCAGGAGGCAATGAGCTAGGCAGTAAATTCAGAAGCCCTGGGACACTGCTGATCTCTGCTGTTGTTGGGCAGAGCAATTACTTCTGCCCTAAGACCCTCTAAAGAGGAACCAGGGTTCCCAGTGACCCAGCTCCTGCTGTTTCACCAACAAGGAACTTTGTAAAACTAACCACTAACCAGAAAGCTAGCAAGAGAGGATGGTGTGCAGGACCACTGGTGACTTTCAAGGGTGCTAAGACTTTCCTTCCAAAATTCATCCTTACCTTTCCCCTCCTCTTCCTTTCTCTTCCCCCCAGGAAAGGTCAGGATGGTCAGAAAATCAATCAATTAATCCAGACTATTTAAGTGCTTCTGATGTGCCAAACCCTTTGCTCCTACTAGAGATACAGACAATAACAATAAAATGGACAGAGGTTAAAAGCCAAAGCAGGGGCAGACTAATCTGTCAACAAGCATCTGTCAAGTGCTTACCTTGCTGTGCTGGAGAGAAAGGCAAGAAACAGTTCCTACTTTCAAGGTGCTTATGGTCTAATGAGGCAGACAATGCTGTACAAATTAGATCTACACAGGATAAATTAGTCATAATAAAAAAGGAAGGCACTAATCATCTGGATGTTCAGGATATTTAAGGATGTCTAAGTGAAAAAAAGTTTCCCTTCATTCTCTAAGAGGGTTCTCAAAAAGCTGGGTGCTGTTGGACCAGATTTGGTTGCCTAGGGTATCTGGAATAAGGAAGACTCAACCATTTTCCACCTTCCACAGGAAGCCTTTCCCAACCCCTCTTAATTCCACTGCCTTCTTTCCTTTAATTATTTCCTACTTGGCTGGTTTATAGTTTGACTGTAAGAATCTGTTTGCTTATTGCCTCCCTCATTAGATGGTAAACTTCTGGGGTGGGGGGAAGGTAATGCCTTTGGCCTCTTTTTTAATTTGGAGCTCTTAAAAATGTTTACAGGCTGAGTAATGTTTCATCACCACAAAAGCGCAGGCCTGGACAGACTTTCTTCCTTCTCATGAAGGGGCTGAACTAGGTTATTCTAAAGAGCCATCCTGGACCATC
The DNA here is from genome assembly GCA_028658325.1 of Potorous gilbertii. Taxonomy (NCBI): domain Eukaryota; kingdom Metazoa; phylum Chordata; class Mammalia; order Diprotodontia; family Potoroidae; genus Potorous; species Potorous gilbertii. The sequence goes on along the minus strand of CM053770.1, from coordinate 271,973,062 downwards.
TCCAAACATCCTGATGAATATCAGGTCACTGGACCCAGATGACTCTGGAGGAGAAAGTGAGGCTGGTGACTTTGCACAGCCCTGCCTCACTTAAATCCAACTCACTTGCATGCCATGGCATCCTCCCTGATGTCATCGTCCTCTTTGAGTACAAAGGATAAACAACATCTTCTATTCCAAATGATGATGATGATGGCGCACATTTATATAGCACTTACTATGATCCAGGCTCTGCATTAAGCGTTTCACAAATAAGATTAGATGATCTTCACAACAACCCTGGGAGGCAGGGGCTGTAATTATATCCCATGAGCCTCTTCTCCAAAATCCTTTCTGTATGGAGCATGATGGGAACTAAGCAGCCTAGCTGCCCTCCCTCTTCTTTAGAGGGCTGTACTGAAGTGAGGCTTCTCAAAGTGTGGGTCATGCTGAAGGGGTGCTGATCGGAATAAGTTTAAGAAGCCCTAGGAAGAGCACGAGGGTAGAGCACTAGGAAATTCTTCAGGAGAGGCACCATCACTTCTAAAGCCTTACACATTTTAAGTGACTTTGTACTTTCCTAGTTACACATTTAGAAAGAGGAAAGACTCAGTAATAACAATGTGAGCCTCTAAAGTTAAATAAGTGGTGCCAAATGTTCACAGGTAAATTTCAGAAATACAAGGAGGCCTCAGGTGAACTAGAATGGGGGGGGCAGGGCAGGCTGCTTGGCTCCAGCTAGACTTGCAGTCATTTATGATCTAGAGCTAACATTCTCTAGCCAAGTAAATTAGAAGATTTTACAGATTTCTTCCCCTCTCTGAAAAGTGGGTTTGAAGAACTCTTTGTTTCTTGTCTCAAATTGGAAGGGATCATCTTTAACTGATAATATTGACAAATGAACCTTCCTTTTTTTTTCTTCTAATTAATACTAAGTCAATTAGAGGCAGATGTCCTGCTGACAGGACACAAGGAACAAAAGGGCCCAGAGAATCTAGATTGGGAGCTCTCTGAAGGCAGGGACCACATTTTTGCCTTTCTTTGCATCTCTAGTGCCCAGCATAGCATCTGGAACAATTTAAGTCATGAACAAGTTTGCACTTAACAAATGCTTGTTGACTGATTCATTCATTAAACCTAGAATTTGTGGGTCCTTTCCTGGCTTCTTCCCTCACTCTGCAGCCTAGGGCAAAACATTAGGTTAATAAATAACATTGCCCTCAATATCAGTAAAGTACTCCATGGTGTTAGATATGGCCCCTGAAATATTAATGTCATTTTTAGGATTAATCATCTATATTATATTTGGTAATCTCTGTGTCTGGGCCCCTAGTTAAAAAAAAAAGGCCAAACAACCCACAATACTAGGCCTTCATGTAAAATGGATCCCTTTGGGAAAAGGTCTACTGATCATGAAACACCTCATTTAAAAGGACATTCTGGAAAGCTGAGAACAGGCAGCAGCAGCTGTCTGATTCAACAGACACCACCTCCCCAAATCCCACTGGGCAGGTCAAAGTGTGCCTTCACAAAAGCACACACTTCCATTTCCAATTCATATTCAGCTTCCTGGTTTAAAGACAGAAGGGCACAAGCCTGTGAGTGGTGGGCAGGGCAGTTAAATGTACCACGCTCCTAAACTGCTGACTACAAGGATATTACTGCCTTAAAATGTGATTATTACAACGAATCTAATTACCAAGAACAAGCTAGTCCCTTTGTGAACTGATACAGAAGAAGAAAGAAGAACTAGGAGAAAAATATATATACATAATGTCCTACAAAAGTATTGCTGTTAAGCTGTTTCAGTCAAATATGACTCTTCATGACCCTATTTGGGTTTGCTTGGCAAATCAAAGCTAATGGAGTAGTTTGCCATTTCCTTCTTCAGCTTATTTCATAGCTGAAGAACTTGAGACGAACAGGGCTAAGTGACTTGTCCACAGCTACTGTGTCTTGAGGCAGCATTTGAACTCAGGTCTTCCTGACTCCAGGCCTGGGGCTCTATCCACTGAGCCACCTAGCTGTCCCCACACAGAAATACAGGCATATACATGAAGATAACACTATAAGACATTAACACAATTCAGATAAGATGCAATGACTACTCTTGGTTCCAAAGGATCATCTGAATTATAGTTCAAAGATCAGCTGTGTGACCTTGGGCAAGTTATTTTGACCTCTCTGGGTCTCTGATCCTCTTGTAAAATAAATGCTGAAGCTGATGGCTAAGGTTCTTCTAGCTCTAAGAAGCTGTGGGAGGGAAGCTGAGGCATGGAAGGAAACTAGCCCCTTAGTTACCCCGGGGAGTTCAGATAGGGAAACTGTGCCAGTTATTCCTGAGGCCAGCTGGAGTTTAGGGTTTGTTTGTGTTGCTGGTGGTTTTTAATTGCTTATAAAAACTTCCTTAATGTCAAGGAACCAAAAAACAACTGTCCAACTTTAACTTCCCCAAGATATTTATTCCAAAGCAAAAATTTGCTTGTGGCCACTTTGTTATGTTATGCATGATGGGATTAAAACGAGATAATATTGTCCTGGAGGGAAAGGGAAACACAAATCACTCAGGAACAAAACACCAGCGGCAATAAAAGGGCTGGGAAGGGAAGCGACTTATCAGTGTAGTCAGAATCTGTTTCACGGATCCACAGACAAGCTGCAAGATCCCAGGGTTGAGTTCCTCTCCTGTCAAAACTGATTAAATGCTCTATCAGAACTGCCCTCCAACATCTTCATTGGATTTGCAAGGGCTGCATTTCAGATCCTCCCTTGCCCTCCTTAATTATCCCTGCCCAGGCTGTCTTCTGCCAGGATCACTTAGCAACTGAGACAACTTTGCAAATTAGCAGGCTCTGATAGTGGAGGAGATAACAAATTCCACATCCCTCTTTTTCTAAAGCATTTCCTCTGCTTATGATTGACCTTGGAACCCAGAGCCTCAGACCGTGTCCATTTGCAAATAAGGAATGAGTGCCTCTCGGATGCTCCTTCCTCCACCCCTTTCTCCAGGCATCCCACAGACGCAACCAAATAACCACTCTGCTTTAGATTGTTACTCGGTTCACCCCTGCCTTTGAGGAACTGTAGCTGGATTTAACTAATTAGCACTCCAGCCACAGGACAAAAACAGTGATTTGACCAAGATGCAGTCCTGTAAAGCCAAAGAGGCTGGCCTAGAAATCCATGCTCCAGCCCTAGACTCCAAATTCCATCCATCCTTTCGAGTACTGAACTGGAAGTAAAGAAGACCTGGGACCAAATCCCTCCTCAAGACCCTGGGAAAGTTGCTTAGCCTCTCTCTTGTCTCAGGTCCTCATCTCTAAAGCAAGGGAGATGGACTCGATGAGCTCAAAGGTCATTCCAGCTCTGGAGTCTCACAGATCTCTTTAACTGACAACCTCACATTGATTATTTTGTATTATAGTTACGTATGTATACAGGTGTTATTCCCCCAGTGGCCTGAGAATCCTATGATGGCAGGTACTATCTTACTTAACTTTGTATCCCCCTGAGTATATAATAAATGTTTGGAGAAAGCAGTCCTCTGAGACTAAGATCTGAATTCCAATCCTACCTCTTACATAGACTAGCAGGGTGACAGTGGATAAGTAAGTCTAATTGACTCAGAGGTTAATTACTTCTGAGTGACCTAGGCTCTAAACTCCAGAGGAGAACCTGGCTTGTTTTTGTGGCTGGACTTTCCTTTTTGGGGGCACCCCTACACTAAGGCAGTGACAGGTCTCGTTCCTAATCCTAAACATCAGTTAAACTAGTATGTACATCAAGCTCTGGAGAAACAGTGTACCATACCACTGGCTGAGCTGTGACTTGGTCCAACAATTTGGAATGATACCAAAAACAAAAAAATCGCTAAACTCTTTGATTCAGCAGTAGCACTACTAGGCCTAGGCCCCAATGAGATCTATGAAAGAGGAAAGGTCCACACAAACAAAAATACTTGGAGCAGTACAGTACTGGAAATAGATTTCCTTAGGTACCCACAGGATTGACCAAACAAATGGTAGTCTATGAATGTAAAGTACTGTTACGACATGAGAAATAACAGATGTAAAAGAATTTCAAGGACTTTGAGATAATCTGGATAAACTGATGCAGGGTGAAGTAAGCATAATCAGGAGAAAAATTTACACAATGATGCCAATAGTATAAAAGAAAACCACGCTGAAGGACTTCAGAACTCTGATCAATGCAGATCAAGAAAGCACTAAACAGTTACTAAATACCTTCTGGGCCAGGCTTTATGCTAAGTGACTAGGATACAAAAAAAAAAAAAAAAAAAGGGAAAAACAGTTCCTGCTCTCAAGGAACTTACACTCAAATAGGACAGACAACAGGTAAAAATAACTATGTACCTTTAAGATATATAAGGAGTATATGCAAGGTAATCTCAGAGGAAAGAAATTGCATCAATAAAACTTTTTTTAAAGGAAAAACAATCTCACTCACTTTACCTTTCCAATTTTCCGGTACAAAATACCACTCAGCAGATTTATACTAGACTTCCACCCCGAAATCATTCCCAAGCAAATTGCAACTAAAACCATAATTACTCCATCCCTGATACATAAACCTCTAAGTTAGCTTAGGGGTCAGCAAAATATATCTATTTAAAAATACAAAAAGCATTCTTAGCTCAGGGGCTAAAAACAGACCAAAGATCAGATTTGGCCTTGGGGCCACAGACCCTTTACCCCCCACAGACCCTACACCATGAGGACCTTATTCTTCACTAGCAAAACCCAGGTCCTCTGGCCATGCCAGGAGGGAATAGGAGACAAGCTCCTTTAGGAACTAAGCTTTCTGGAAGATAAGGGGTACAGCTTACAGTATGTCATTAACGTTATAAAAGAACAATTTATAGAACAAAGGGGAAAAAAAGAAAAAACTTTTACTTTTGCCCCCAAAAGCATTCAGGCCAGAGAGAAGCCCCAGGGGTTTGTCCTAGATTAAACTCTGCCAGGGTCAGAAGGCTTGAACTCAGCCAATCCATCCACCCCAGAGGGCAGGCAAGAAGCAGTCCAGGAGCCCACGCCAGAGGCAGCAGCTGCTTTTTACCTTTAATAATCTGGCCTTATTCACAGATGGACCTTTGGATTTACATGAAATAATTAAGTGAGTCGTTTCTTTTCCCTTCTTTTTGAGAATTTCTATCACAAATCTGTTTTCCTTTAAAAGGTAGCTATTCATTACACACACTGGGCTACATCAAAGGGCAGGAAACCCAGAAAGAGGAGACCAGGCATTGGTACAGCCCACTGCTGGGGGAGGTTGTGACACTGCCAAGAGCTCCTGACACTCCAGGCACCATCTAATCCCCTCTGATCAGGAAGCTAAGGTTCAAACGGGGAGTCTGTCAGATCACTTGTGTGTTATTCAGCCCTACGTCTCTGCACTGGCCAGTGTCTCAGAATCGGACATGGCCCATCCATTCAATGTTTAAGTCAAACTTTTCAGAAATGATGCCTGGCAAAAAAAAAAAAAATCAGCATTTCTGATCTCTGAAAAATGCAGATGAAGGTGTGGTTTCTGAATCCAAACTCTCAGTGATAAGGAGGAGATAGGTTGGGGAAGAAGGGAAAGAGGTGACAGGTATAAAACTCCGGAGTTAATTTTTGACGCCTCCCATTCTTGCGCAGACCACAAACACCTGGAAGTCAAGCTGCTTTTTCTAAAGCAAGCCTGGGACCCCCAACCCTTCTTTTATAGTTTTCTACTGACATTGATTTAGTCTAGGCCACAAGTCAGCAATTTATATGCATCCAAGGAAGCTGCAAAATATGCAGGATGACTTTGTGGGGTAGGGGGATAGCATTGTGAAAAGGAGGGTGCACAGGACCAGTGTGTGTCCTACAAGACCATGCCTCCCTACCATCAGGCAACATTCTTTTCCATTCTCATCCAACAATCCCTTGACTGCTGGGAGGCAGGGATTATTCCCATCCTTTGACCAGGAGCTAATGCTGAGCCGGTAATTTCACGTCTAGGGTTGCTTAGATCAAGTGTTGATTCTAATACATGGAGACAAAGCTACCTCTTCAGAGATCAAGTCTTGTAGAAAGATAACAGAAAGGAAGCTGGCCAGTGCCCTTATGACGAGTTCTATCTGTCATACTCTGCACCAGAGAAACTACTATGGACTTGCTGTGGGACTTTGCAGAATTCCACGCTTGATTTTAATGGTCTCATTTTCCTTATTTCTTATTAGAAGGCCAAATGGACACAAGAAGGATGATCACAGACCAATTAAAGAATTCTCTCCCAAAGCATCACTTCTGAGATGGTGGGTGGGAGTTACAAATGTGGTTCTCTGAGGCTTTTCATGGGCTTCTAGACCTCTAAGTCCAATGCAAAGGTATGGTTCTCAATGGGTGAGAACCTATTCCCTCCTAAAGGGTCATCTGATTCACAGATGCCAGGCCCTAGTTCTGCTACTTGCTAGGCACTGCAGTCCTGAGTGCAAAGACCCTCAACTTCACTAGCACTTTTCAAGGCCCTCCCCTCACAGCCTGGGATGGGAGAGGAGACAAGATCCCAGTCCTTTAAGAACTAAGCTTTCTGGGAGATAAAAAGCACAGCTTATAGGATGCCAAAATAGCTTGTAAAAACTAGGAAAACATGGTATTCTAATACTGACATCTTAAAAGAATTGCTAGGGACATATATAATAAGAGTGACATATGGAGAGTGGAGACCCCTCTGTGGAGCCACTGGTTGAGTCGTCAGAGGAAGTGGGTCCAAAGCCCCCTCTGACACTTGCTACCTGGATCCTGGGCAAGTTGCTACACATCCCTGAGCCTCCTCAATTATAAAATGAGTGGGATGGACAGGATGACCCCTGAGGTTCTCTTCGGCACCAGATCTTGGATCCCCTAAACCCTCATCAGTACACTACGTAATAAAAAACAAGTCCAAAATGGGAGGCAGTGTGAAATGAGAAAAATGTTATAGAATAACTACAACCTTATTTTTAAAATTAAATTTAAAAAATTATTTTAAAACTAACATCAAATATACATAACCAAATAATAATAGCTTATTGTCCCTGTCCCAAAATGCATGTTCCATTTTGTACAATGACTTCATGTCTGTCATGTTATGGGTTACAGCATGCTTTCTCATCAGCGCTTTGGAATCGTGGCTGGTCACTGTGCTGATTAGAGTTAAGTCTTTCAAAGTCATTTTTCTTTACAATGTTGTTGTTAGTGTATAAAACATTCTTTCCGTTCTTCTCAAGTTAGTTTGCATTAATTCATTAAAATCTTCCAGATTTCTCTGAAGTCACCCCTTTCATCATTTCTTTGGACACAGCAGCACTCCATAACATAACCTTTATATTCCATAACAGAATTTGTTCAGTCATTGCCCAAAGAATGGGTATTCCTTTAGTTTTCAGTTCTCTGTGCTACAAAAAAAGCAGCTATGATCTCCTCTCTCTCTCTCTCTCTCTCTCTCTCTCTCTCTCTCTCTCTCTCTCTCTCTCTCTCTCTTAGTTCTTTGGAGGGTATAGGACTAGTGGTTGTCAAAGGATATGCGCAATTTTGTAATTTTGGACACGACTACAATATTGTAAAAGAAAACAATATCAAAAGTCTTCCAGACTCTGATCAATGCAGTGATCAGTTACAATTCCAAAGGACTATGGATGGATCATGCTTTCCACTTTTCAGCACAGATGACAGGCTAGAGGAACAGAAAGAGACATACATTTTTCAGCAATGGGAAAGAAAAGTAGAGAAATGAATTCAACACAACTATTTTAGATAGTGTCTTTAATTAAGTCCACATGAGAAGCTTGTTTGCTACAGAGAGGTTGAGAACCTTTGGGCCTCCCCTCCACAGCACTTTCAGCAACGAGAGTTTGCTGAACAGTGGTCAGTGCTTTCTGATCACTGCATGGGAAGAGCATGCGGAGAGGGCAAAGCCCCAGACATCGAGAAGTTTTGTTCACTCTACAGCTAGGATGATATAATAGTGACTATCCCAAGGATGTGTGTGAAAGGCCCCAGATCTCCCCTACTTGATGATGCAGAAACTATGAAACTGTTTCAAAGAGAAGCTCTGGGAAAAACAAGACGAGCTCATTTATATAAGATATATCCTGGAAGAGGCAGAGAAGACCAGGAAACAGACTGCGTCATTTGATGTCTGGGGAGGATGTTTCTTCTTTGATTTCTCCTGCTCTTCTAAGATCATAAAAGCAGATTCTCCCTCAATTTCATTACCTTTGGATATTAAAGGGAGAAGTCCTGGCTCCAAGGGGGCTTCCTTTTGGTAGGCCAAAGTCAGGAGAAGATACAAAGAGAAAAGTAGGGACAGATAACCCCCAAGGGACACATCAAGAAGAAGCTCCACACATAGATGGCTAAGAGGACCACCTGAGAGGTATGAGATGGGATGGAAAGAGGGCAGCCTACAGAGCCAGAGAACCTGGTCTGGATCCCTGCTCTGCAGACTACTTGTATGACCTGGAGCAAATCTGGACTGTGAAAAATGCAGGCATAAGACACCCCTCAGAGCTCTACCATCCCCTTATCTATGACAAAATAAAAGACTACAGGCATAACAATACTGCCAATTAATAGCGTATGAACTAATAATAACAGCTAACATTTACACAGTACTTCTACTACCAAGCTAGGCCAAGTGCTTTACAACCATTATCTTACTTGGTTCTCCCCAGAGTCAGACTCGATGGCCTCCGAGATCCCTTTTAGCTCCAGAGCCAGGATCCTTTGATTCTTTATTTCATGTCTGGTTTTATTCTCTGACCACTACTAAATACTTGGAAATGATAACTCCTCCATGGGGCAGAATTTCCTGTAATTCACTTACGTTATAATGGAAGAAGGAAGGCTTGAACTTAGCTTGGAAGGGTCAAGGGGAAAACTCAAAATAATTGTTTATTTTTCTAATTAAAATCAAACAACAAGTAGTCCCCAAGGAAGACTCCACAGGAGAGGAGGCGTGAGGAACCAAACCCTTCCTGATGGTTTCCCAGCTTAAAGGATAAATGAGAATTCCCATTTTGCATCTTTACCACCCACTCCTGGACCAAGGGTCCCAGAAACAAATCAGGAATTCCAATTGTGTGTCAGCCTCCTCAGAGAATAATTAAACCCACGGGAAGAAACTGGTCATGGGGCTGGAGCCCAAAGCAGAAGAAAAAACTGGATAAGACCAAGCTCCAGTGTTTCAAGTATCTGGAAATCCCTTCTTTCCTACTGTCTGACTGAAAGAATCAGGCCTGAAACCTCAAGATGAGCCTGAGCTCAGTCAGAGTCTCTGCTGCAGTCATCTTAGGATCCTAAAAAACAAACCAACAACCACTAGGAAAGAGTATGAGAGGAAGGGCACTCTAGGGAAGGACGCAAGAAGAAACAAGTAAGCCTCTTCTGGTGGTTGCTTTTTTCCTCTGAAGTGGATCTGGGAAGGAAGGTTTCCTCAAAGAAGTGAGATTGAGAAGGGAACCTGAGAGATGCAAAGGAGGCAGTCTTTTTTCATGGAAAATGGGAGAGTGGGCCAAAAGATGCACAGAGAGTGAGCATGAGAAAGGAATGTCACCCAAGGAGGGCATTTCTATGGAGGCACTCAGTCAAACCAAGAGACCCAGAAAGGAGGAAATGTGATGAGGCAGAAAGAGCCATAGAGACGAGAGGATCCCTAGAGGAGTCACAAGTTCATCCAGGGAAAAACTCAACTGGTCAAATACCTACAATGTCATTTAAAGGATTTCAAGGTTCTGTCTAGCTCCAGGGGGCAGGCCTTGGAATAAATGGGTGGAAGGCAGAATTAGGTCTGATGCAAGTTACCCACTGGGAAGGGTGAGTGGCCCGCTACTCAGCTGTGGCTTTGGGCAGGAATTGGGGCTCAGAAATCATGGAAAAAACATGGAGGCTTCTAAATCCTGCTACTCCCTGGGTAGGGAGGAGTATAAAGACAGAATAGAATTACTCTGGCATCAGACTCCTGCAAACGAAATACAGCTACCCTGGCTCTCTGTGAGCTCCAATCTCGCAGACAAACAAGACTCCTCAAAGAGTCGGTGCACCAAAGCACCTTTTGAGAGAGAATTTCCTAACAAGCAAATGTTCCTGACATACTTCACCTCAATAAGAGCTCAGACAAATACAGGAGAACAGAAAACAAAGAGGAAACAAAAATTCTCCTTTGTTCGCTTCTCTTTTTTGCCAACTTGTGGAGGAGAGTGTGGAAAAAATTCAGAGAATTTTACCTGTAGCCTCCTAAAATAGAGGTTCTAGGCTTCTAAAATAAGGGCTAGAGGAAAGCCTAGGTCAGCCCCAGTTCTCCAGTATTATTTGCAGATGTACCAAAGGCACATAATTCTATTCATTTAGCAACACAGAAAACCTTAGGACAACTGAACATCCATCTACTGGGAATGCATCTTGTTTATGCTTATTTCTCTACATGTTATGTCTCCTATTGGAATGTAACGTAAGCTTCCTAATTGGAAAACTAATCCATTGTTGGTGGAATAGTAAGGTGATCCAACCATTCTGGAGAGCAATTTGGAACTATGCCCAAATGGCTATAAAACTGTGCAAACCTTTTGACTCAGCAATAACACTACTGGGTCTGTATCCCATAGAGATCATAAAAATGGGAAAAGGACACACGTGTACAAACACATTTATAGCAGCTCTTTTTGTGGTGGCAAAGAATTGGAAATTGAGGGGATATCCATCCACTGGGGATCAATGAACAAGTTGTGGTATACGAATGTAGGGAATACTACTGTGCTATAAGAAATGGTGAACAGGTAGACATCAGAAAAACCTGGAAAGACTTTATATGAACTGATGCTGAGTGAAGTGAGCAGAACCAGGAGAACATTGTGTATAGTGAAAGCCACAGAGTTTGACAACTAACTTTGATAGACTTAGCTCTTCTCAGCAATGCGAGGAGCTAAGACATCTCCAAAAGACTTGATGGAAAATGCTGTCCACATCCAGAAAAAGAAACTGTGGAGTCTGCTTGCAGAGGGAAATAGGCTATTTGCTTTCTCTTTTTTGTGGCTGTTTAGTTTCTTTTTTCTTCTGGTTCCTCCCATTGATTCTAATTCTTATTTACAACATGACTAATGTGAAAATATATTTAATACGAATGTATATGCAGAGTCTATATCAGGTTGTATACTATCTTGGGGAAGAGGGAAGGAAAGTAGGGGGAGAAAATTTAAAACTCCAAATCCTATGGAAGTGAACATTGAAAACTAAAAATAAATAAATAAAAAATAAATAAATAAAAGGTGTCAGTATGGTTGACAAAAAAAAATGTATACTTCCTGAGTGCAGGGATTGGCTGTCTCTGTAGCAGGGCCAGTTGAGCGCAGCACCTGACACACAGTAAGGGCTTAACAGAAGCTTTTTGATTGGTCAAGTTTTCACAAGGCTTCCTATACTAACACACAAACAGCAAAAACCAGTGTATGGGCCAAATGGAAACAGCACTAGCTTCTTAAAAGAGAATACATTTACTATCATTTGTTGGCCTGGGGCTACCCATCACCACAGTCCTCCCTCTTGTGAAAATCACTTTCTCCCAAAAAAACAAGTTCACAAAGCTAAAGTTAAGTTTCTAAGCCACAATGAATACATGTTTATCCAGGTTTTACAGAAAAGGAAACTAAGTTTCAGAACAATTCTATTGAGATCATTCACAGAGATGATAAGGAGGCTTGGTCTCTCAAAAGAAAGTGCCTTCTCTAAAAGGTGGACTCAAGTTTTTTTTTTTTTCAAATGATCCCCCACTTAAGAGTAATTTATGCTGCTTGAGCCTATTTCAAACCAGAGAATTTTCAAATAATTAATAATGAATGGGCTTCAATGTTGAGGGAGAAATCCAACCACACCACCCATCTCACTTCTATGTTCAATAAACTCCTGTGGCTCTTAAGATCAAATTAAAATCATTTGTATGACTTTTAAAGCTGTTTATAGCCTGGCCCCTCCCTACCTTCCTAGTCTTCTCACACTTCCTTCCCTCAACATCTGCTGAGATACAGGGACACAAACTTTCCCTCCTCATGTTCACCTCCCAGCTTCCTTCAGGTTTCAGCTAAAGTCCCAACTTCCTGATCCCTGTAATGCTAATCTCTTCTCTCCATGCTTAGGTCCAATGTGCTCCATCTACGGCTTGTTTGTATATTGCTGGTTGCTTGTTGTCTCCCCATGAGCACCTTGAGGACAGGGACTATTTTTGCCTTCTTGGTGCCAGGTATGTAACAGGATTTTAATAAATTCTAGTTGACTGACTGAAATAACTTTAAAAAAAATCAACAGACATTTACTTGACTACTATGTGCCAGGTACGGAAGATACAAAGACAAAACCAGTCTCTGTCCTCAAGCAATTTGCCATCTACTGGGGGAAAATAACATATACAACCTCAACCAACCAACAAGCATAGATTAAGTACCTATTATGTGAGAGGCAGTGTGGTATAGTGGATGGAGAGTTAACCTCAAAGCCAGGAAGACTTGAGTTCAAGTCCATTTCTGATAAATGCTGGTTGTGTGCCCCTGGAGAAGTCATTTTAACACTTGATACTCTACCTGACTCTCTTAAGACAATAATTTTCAGAGGATGATTTCCTCAATGGGAGATGTCTATACCAAAGAAATCACAGGACCAGTCCTTATCCCTATTGCCATGGGCCAGGTGCATTGATAGGTGACAGGGATACAATGTGTGGCCTCAAGGACCTCACATTCTTTTGTGAAAAGAGGGATACAGTGTATGCAATCAAGTATGGTACAAGGAAAACTGAGAAGGGGAAGAACAGCATTTACTGAGGAGATCAGGGAAGGCTTCAAGGAAAAAGTAGCATCTGAGCTAAGCCTGGAAAAATGAGAAGGATTCTGGGAAAGGAAGGTGAGAAGGACACAAATCCCAGGCCTGGGGAGTCTTAGAAGTTTGGAGATGTTTACAATACATAATCTTGGTAATCTTGAGTGGCCCCAGTTTAAAAAGCAAAGATGACACTGAGCTTGCATATTCAGAAGTAAAATGGGAAAGCAGGAGAATTCTTTGAAGGCACATTAAAGGCCAGTCATTATTTTTGCCATGTTCACAGTAAGCAGCAATAAACTGGAGAGAATTCACGACGGAGAAATTACAGTAATTCAGGATCCAGATATTAGTGAGATTGGTTGGGTTTTTTTTGGTCAATTTAAGAAAAAATCTGTGTTAAATAAAAATTATAGAATTGGGGAAGTCATAACCGCTGGCAACCACCCAAAAGGGTATGTCAAGTAGGCCAGGAAAGTTCTGTAATTAATGAAGTGACCAGACTATGCTGTACAAAAATTAAGAAAGAGGGAACTGAGCCAGAGGCTGAGGAAGAATTTCTAACTGCACGAATTAAAAGGATCCCCTTTTAGAACACTGCATAAGAATTCAAATAAAAAAGGGATGACCTTTACAGGGACAAATGAACAACTGGCAGCAAAATGTAGATCAAGTTCAATGAACGCTGCTGGTACTAACTTATCCAGGTTAAAGCACACATACACTGCCTTGCTTTTAACAACTGGTAAACTACTAAAGGGCAGATGAAGTTGCATGGACTACCTCCCTGCAATCATGCTTTTTGGTTGTTTCCATTCATTACTTTTGGGGGCTTATACTCTGTTATGATAAAAGGCCTACTGTGCGTACACAACAGCACCAAATGGGACTGGGAGGCAAAGATGGGAAAAGAGGAACTTTCTATACTAAACCACAGAGATCTCCAAGATGAGAAAACACCTTATTCACAAAAAAGCCCAGGTCTCATTTTTTTCCTATTCTCAAAAAGGAGCTTCGTGCTGACTCTTTGTTCTTGGAATGCCCCCAGCACAGAGCCTCACATTTCTGTAATACCCAAAGCCCAAACTCCTCCCATACATGTCATGACCTCCAGGGCTGAAGAAGCTCATCCAGAACTTCCTGGGCTAGGAAAGTCTGGTTCTAGGCCCATGTGAAGGGAAGGATTGCCCCTGAAAGACTTCTGATTCCCTGTATGAAACTGGGTGATTTTTAGTTTCCTACTTAGGTTCACTGAAGGCACGAGGAAAGTTTGTCTGAACGATTTTAAATGTCATTTGTTCCCTATGCCCCAGCTCCAGCCCATTCAGGCTGGGTAAGGCTACCTCCCTCCAGGTATCTCATTAGGCCTCCATATTGTAGAGAAGCTGCTCCCTGTACTGACTGGTGTGAGTTTGCTTACTAGTGAGTTCTTTCTACTAGTGAAATGGTGAGTATGCTTCCCTATGCCTAGCTTTGTTTCATAAAGTTAAAAAATAAAACATTCCCTCTGTCTCAAGACCAGGTCCCATCGATCCCCATGTGAACTGGTGCTCTTAAGACAGAATGCATGGTATGCATATGGGATCTTTAGGTACTGCTGTCCACTGAGGATGTTTTTTTTCCTCTGATTTACTTTGCTTACTATTACTTGGAAATTGCCTTATTTCATTCCAAATCCAACAAATATGAAGGCATAAAAATAAAAGCGACACTTAAGCTGCATAAGACTGGAGATGGGCCACACCCTTCAACACTGGCCTGGCCTGCTCCATCTGGGAAGCCCATGCAGATGGAAAGACAAGATCAGCCCAGGAAGAGTGAGCCGATCATCAGAAGACAGGCATTTCACTACTACCAATACTGCTTGAGTTCCAATGATCACAGCACCCGCCCTTATCTTTAAAAAGGTTACTGACATCTTTTGTTTTCACAAAATTAGCTTCACTTCCCAGGAGATCACCTCTCTCTCTTTTCCTTCTTCATCTCCTGTTACAACAAACAAAGAAAGAGAGAGGGAAGAAAAAAGCAACTGAACAGTGTTCTGAACAACTGAGTCTGCGTGCTATAGAGACAGACAGGAAATAGTCTATCTTCATGGAACTTCCATTCTGTTGAGGGAGACAATGTGGACAGATAAGCATGTATACAGTAAATAGAAGGTAATTTTTTTTTGAGAAGGAAAGAAAAATAATGATGATAAAAAATAATAGCTAGCATTGACATGGCATTTACCATGTACCAGACATTGTGTAAGCACTTTACAAAGAGTATCTCATTTGATGTCCACAACAGCCCTGGGAGGTAGGTGCTGTTATGCTCCCCATTTTACAGAAGGTGATGCTTGAGCAGAACTTTGATGGGAAAAAGAGGAGACTGGAGATTTTGAGAGATGAAGGTAAGGGGAGATAGTGAGGCATGGGGGTCAGAGAAGGGAGGAACACCATGTGTGAGGAACAGCAGTCCCTTTGGCTAGACTATAAGATATAAGAAAGTGAATAATGAGAGGCTAACTAAATGACTTTTTATGTTTAAATGCACTTGAAAAGCCTTTCAAGTTTGTGAATATTTAACTAATCACTCAATAAACATGTGTTAAGTACCTACTATGTGCCAGGCTGAAAGTGCATTTCTAGGATAGTTCCAGAGTGGGGCAGATATTCAGTGTGTGAAAAAGGGAAGTAAGATTGTCAGGAGTAGGATTTGTGGGACTTTGGTTTGTTTAGGGGTCAGGAAGGCAGCATAGGTGTTCCAGTTGGCCTGTGCACTTTCTGGGCTATGCCACGTTAAGGAGGAAGGCTCTTAAAAGACTGACAATAGGCTCCTTTCTTTCTTTCCTGTGACTGTAGGAATCAATGAAAAGAAAAAATCTCCCACTTCCAATTCTCATCTCTAACCTTCAGTCCTTTGTCTCCCCTCCAAGTTTGGAGCTCATTGAGCTTTTGAATCAAGAGACATTCTTCTTTCCCTCCCCTCCCCTTGGAGCCAATTCCTGGGCTTTGAGGACTATGGCCACGCCAGGTTTGTGGCCCTTGGCTGTTCTGCACCACTGAACATCCTGAACAAAGGCCTGGAACACCCCTTCTGAACCTGGATTGGAGGTAGCCATTTATGCAGCATGAAAGGCAAAAGGTGAATCAAGAAGAACTGACAGCAGGCACCTTAAAATGGTTAAAGGCTTCTGCTTTCTGGACCCACTACTGTACTATTAGCAAGCAAACACTTGTCAATGAGCCACCTCCCTTTTGAGCTAACTGGGAAACACTGGATTTCTGTTGGGAGAGTCTTAGAATGAATGGTAAACTTCATGGTACAGTCTCTTGGGCTTTTTTTTTTTTACTCCTGGCTCCCCTAATATGCTTGGCTTTAACAATTAAATAAGAAATAACACTGGTATTTTCCTTCCACCAAGGCTGGTGTTAAGGGTTTTGTCCACTTGGAGCAAAGGGAAAATTCAAAGCAAGTGAGCAGTGGTTTAGACACCTGATACTTTCATATGATTTTTTTTATACAGGAGGGCAAGCAGCCCAGAAGGAGGAATTGCTATATGAGAATCAATGTTGCTAAGCTACGAGAAGTCACTGTTGTGAGTTAACAGTCAGGGACTTCTCCTGGAAGAAAGAATCAGCAGGGAAGGGGAGAAAGGGGGAGGGGACTAAATCCTCTGACTGAACAACTTTAAAGATTCTAAAAGGAAGTGCTGGAATCCCAGACCTAATTGTTAGGGCTGGGCAGCCTCCATCCAAGGAGTAGGCCCATTCCCCCTTTTAATTATCCAGAAATGGTGAGAAATATGGAAAATGGAAGAGTAAAATCTCTTACAATTTTGGTCACTAAGGCCATATTGAGAATATGGATAACTGGAAAAGGAGTGAGAGTGAGGGATAAGGGAGGGGATGGCCCGGGTGATGTAGTGGCATCTGTGAACTATTAAGACACCCAGAAGAGGGCCTCTAGCATGCTAGGCAGAATCTATGGAAGGCTATGTCCAAGAATGACGTGGGATGAGAAGGCATGAATAGTCAGAGCTCTGCACACGTGAAGGAAGGAACACAGAGATCAGGGGTTCATTGTATTATTCTGTATTTCCTACCCAACCAATCTCTTCTAACTCACTTTGACTTCATTTCTATGGAGGAATTTCTTATCTTATTTTATACTCTATTTTTTTCACCTGGGGATCCCAATAGAGCATGCCAATATGTAGCCAGTAGATTTTTAATAAATACCTGTTGACTGACTGACAATTTCCAACCCAAGGGACAGGACACAAGCAGGAGTCTACAAAGGAGGAGAATGTCAGAAGCTTTGGAGAAAGAGATCAGTGTCTGACTCTGTGGTTGCCATGCCCAGCACAGCCCTGGAATCTTTATCACCGAACAAAGACAAACAAAGTCACCTTTTCCCATCCTCCTCCTCCAACCACACATCTGGATATTTTCCAAATCCTTCTTAAACCCCACAGCCTATTATTTCCTCCAAGGGAAGATGCCAAGAAGAAAATCCATTTTCTTTGTCATAACTAGCTGTAAGGTAAACAAGTATAAAAGAGAGCGAGTGTATTAGTTACCCAATTAAACAAGAATGCAGTCAGGCCAGCTACATGACCACAGCTTTCCATGTGTTCTATGCCTTTGTAAGTCTTGTGTGGAGCAGCCTCCACTAACTGGGTCAGATGGAGGCTCAGAAAAGGAGGAACGGTGTTTTCCACAAGAGTCGACGGGCTCTCCCTCCCCCAGACAAAAGAACAAAAATGAATGAAACAAAGGCTGAGAGTCCTAGAGAACGTGAGATCACTCATGAAATCCAACCAACTGCTAGAAAGGGAAGCAAGACACTAATGGGCAGGTGCAGAGATGCTGGCGTTTGAGGTCAGAGGGCTTGGCTCTGAATTCTGGTTCTGCTTATTTGCTTCATGACTGGACATATCACAACCCTTTTAGAAGAACTGTAATTTCCTCATCTGTTGATTCAAAAAGAACAAGGGATTGGACTCAACAGATTATTATAAAAGGTCCTTTGACTTTCAGAGATAGAGAGTTGAAGGGTTAGGCACTTAGGTATCCTCAGATCTGTTGTTGGGGTTTATGCTTCATCCTCAAAGAGGACCATGACATCAGATTTAAAGAAACAAATCTGCAACCAAGAGTGGAGAAGAGCAATGACAGGGGTATTTCCTCTGAACATTGGCTGAGAATCTATATCCACATGGTTCCTAGAAATTCCAGGCTCAAAGAAACAAAATCTGGAGTAAATTTCTAGCCTTCAGAAAAGCAGGTGCCACTAAAAGCTGAGGGTGTTTCAGAATCCAAAGAGAAGTTGGATACCTGTGAAATGCAGCCCCTGCTTCTCTCTGTCATATAAAAGAGAAACAGAGGGAAATGAGGAATGTGGAAAAAACCAAATCCCTGGAGGCAGAATGAATTAGAGGTCTCTGCACTAGACTGTTGGTGAAGGATGATAGTACCTGGCATTTAGAATGTTGGTGATGGATGTGAAACAGGGCACCTGCCCTAGGCTGTTGGCTGGGGCTTGCAGGCTCAGCTGAGAACAGTGGGACACAATACTCTCTTCTCCATCTTAGACATACCCTGCAAAGTGCTTTGGAGAGGGTTTCTGGCTCACCAGCATGTCTGAGGTGCAAAAAACTTAGCTAGCTCGTAATCTTTATTGCTTAGAAGAAAAACAAAAAAAAAAGTGAAAAAAAAACCTAGACCCAGGGGCAGCTAGGCGGTATAGTGGAAAGAACATGGGTACTGGGACCAGGAGGACCTGAGTCCAAATGTAGCCTCAAACACTAACTGTGTGACCCTGGGCAAGTCATTTAACTCCAAATGCCTACAACCCCTCTCCCCCAAACAAGGACATACCCAAAATAAAAATAAGGAGATGAAAAAAAGAAAAAATCTAGAAACTCTTGAGATCTTATAGAGATACTTGATTTGAAATGACAAAAGTTAATGCCTTGCAGGTGGAGTGTTTAATTTAAAAAAAAAATATTAAACACGCCAGTATGAATTGTGTCTGAACTTACTTACTATGAAATAAGCTTGATTAAGAACAAATCCTTTTTAAGATGAGAAAAAACAATGACTAGCAAGCTTTGTACGTCTCTGTGGTACTGTTCTCAATTATCCCTTTCCCTCTGAACTTCACAAAATATCAGCAGGTGGTAGATAATTGAAATTTTAATAAAACTTGTTTTACATCCCTAGCAGAATCTTTTTGTTCCAAGAAGCTCCCCCTCTCTCCATCCCAAAGATGCCCCCACAAATGAGCTGATTCTGGGAGAGTTTCCTAAGCAAGTCAGTTTCTGGTTACATTTTGGTCTGGTGAAGAAATGGGGAATGTCACTTATGAGAAAAAAAAGCAGTATATACATGACTTATATTTACATTCTAGACGCAACAGTTTGATTTTTCTGGTTCCATTTTCATTCCTATCAGGAAAATAGAACCTTTTCTCTACTCTCAAAAAATGTATGGGGCACTAAGAGGTCTCCATGACTGACGTGTACTAGACAAGCTTGAGCGACCAGAGCTCTCTGAACACTGGCCTTCTTTCTTGCCCCAAGTCGGCATGTAGATTCTGTATGAATCTTTCCCGTTCAATAGCAGCCATCTCCTAGGCCTCTCCCTGCCACTCTGCAGCTCAGGTCAGCCTTTTCCCCACAAAAAGGGCTCTCTTGATCCACTCGGAATGCTGAATTCCTTTCTTCTGGAGCTCTGATGACACTGGAGTTCCTGTTGATAATACTCACACTACAACCTAAGATCTCCAAGTCCTTTGCAGGCATTAATTTATGTTCAATGCCAGAGAACAGGAAAACTCCCTTTTCATATGGGGCAAAGACTAACATTCTAAGAGGTTAAAGGAGTGGATTTGAACTCAGAACTCTGGATGTTTTGTTCAAGCCTGAGCAGAGGTGGAATTTATCTGAAACTAATCAAAGCTGATATATCTCTGCAGAAGAGGTTCAAGCCTGTAAGGGGCAAGGGGGAAAGAATATATATAAGGACTGGAGCTAGAATGTTTGAAAAGGCTATGAACTCTTAATTTGCCTCTGACTTTGACTGGCTATGTGACCCAGGGAGAAATACTTAGCTCTCTGGGATTTAGAGGGGTTGATTTGAAGGCCTCAGAGGTCCCTGCCAGCTCTAAAAATCAATGACTCCATGAGGTGGGAACATTCTCGGGAATTGATCTATCTTTTCCCACCTCCTGTGTCTCTTTTCTTTCAACCACATCACCGAGCCATGTAGGGACGCAGGCCGTCCGCTACATATGGCACCCGAACAGGGACCAGGGACCTGATCCAGAAAAAGGACTCGTCTTTCGGTGAGTGGCCCCCTTGGAAAGGAATTCAGAGATTCTGAGTTGTGAGAAGACAACGAAGAGTGCAAGCCAGCAATTTCCAGATAACTGCTCAAGCTATGTATCCCTTGAATAAGATCTATCGAGGCAGGGACAGCTCTACATCCAATCTCAGCAGGAAGCAATTTCAGAAGCTGAGACCTTCATCCCTTACCCCAAATGATCTTTGGTCCCATCTCATACACAACTGCCAGAGCCTATTTCAGAGGGAAATAGACAAGCAGACAGCTTGCTCACACTGACAGTTTTAGAAGCACAGCATTCCTACAACCAATTTCATCAGTCAGCTTCCATGCTTCGAAGGCAATTTCATATTACTAGAGAGCAAGCAAGAAGCATTGTAGTTTCCACGCTGTTTTCCATTTTTGCCAGTTCCGTCAAATACATCCATCAATCTTAGAGGATGCAATCCTCTTGAAATATGGCAAGTGGATGTCACACGTGTCCCAGAATTTGGAAGGAATCAATACCTTCATGTGACTAGACACATATTCAGGTCATATTATTGCCACCCCACTGACTGAGGAATCAACAAAATTTGTTATCGATCATCTGTTTAGGTGTTTTGCAACTCTAGGTATTCCACAAATTATAAAAACAGATAATGGTCCAGCTTAAATTAGTCAAGCCTTTACAAGTTCTGTCTGTCATACAGAATACAGCATAGAACTGGCATCCCATATAATCCTACTGGTCAAGCCATTGTAGAAAGCCACAGTCATGACACAAAAACTACTCCAAAAACAGAAAGGGGGAGAAGGCAAAAGAGTAAGGAGAAGAGTTGATACAGTATTGTACACCATTAATTTCCTGACACCAGATAGAGAGAGGCTTACGCCTGCTCAAAAACAGTTTCAAAAAGGCAAAACACTTCACTGATTGGAAAAAAGTGAAGGTGAGATGGAACAACACAAAGACAGGCCCTGTGTTAACATGGGGGTGAGGGTATGCTTGTATTTCCACAGGAAATGGTGAAAAATGGTCTGGATCCCAGAAAGAAACATCCAACCTCTGCCGTACCTTGGAGAAGATAAGGATCATGAAGAGGAAAAGAGGAAAGAGAAAAGGCCAAGACCACAACGAACCCATCAGACTGACAGGACAATGAAGACACTCATTCTGCTTCTGGGCACCCTTCAGCTGACCACCGCAGCAGAATGAACTGATTGAGAGGAAGCTAGATGGACTTTTTGTACATAATCCATCTTGGATTACGGGTGGTGATATGGGGAGGGAAAATAGAGGAGATAATTACGGTAGCATATGGATCTAAGGTTTTTGGGAAACAAATTGATATAGATAGAATCTTTGCTTTTGTGACTGGGAAATAACATGTCTTAATTGTACTATCACTGAATATGTTGGTTTTCATATAGCTAACACTAGCATTAAATCTGTAATTATGTGTCCTAGGTTTGTTGTAATGCCTATCAAAAGTGAAGGCTGGTATCTGTCTGTATCGGATCAAACTTTTTATTTTTTTTAATTTTTAAAAAATTTTTTTTTTATTTAACTTTTCACAAGATTTTGGGTTCCAAAATTTTCTCTCCATTTGTCCCCTCCCCCCTCCCCAA
>CM053770.1:271914466-271950808 GCA_028658325.1 Potorous gilbertii | reverse complement strand
GGGACCTTCGCAGCCGCCGGAGATTACGGACCCTGAAGCCTGCTTGGGTCTGCTCGCTCCTCTCAGTGCGGTGCGGCCAGGGCAGGGGGAGGGGAGGGCTCCACTCCCGTCTGGGGTTCGATGGACCCCTGGGGTCGGTTTTTCAGGGCTCTCTGCAACGGAAATCTCCTTCACTGTGTTTCTGCGTGGCTTCCACTGTTCCAGAATTTGTCAGGAGTTCTTTTTACAGGAAATCCATGGGCTGTGGGTTCGGAGCTAGCAAATGTGAGTCTTTCTACTCCGCCATCTTGGCTCCGCCCCCCGAATCAAACTTTTAATTAGTTAATGTTGAAAGTAAGACAGAAAAGATGTGCAAGTTGCATTATTTTAGGCATTATGAGTTTTGTGGAAGCATTGGCTTCCTCTGTGTCAATTGGTTTATTTATACATACAATTTAATGGATACTTTAAGGGAAACTATTGTGGTAGGAAACAAAGTCGATGTTTTTGAAACAAGATTGTTCATAAGATGTGATTATAGGTTCATTTCCATTGGTGTTACTTCTGTCTATTATAATACCTTTATATATAATTTATAGAGCAGTCTTATAAGACTGATTTAATCACCCTTGACTGATTTAATCACTGGGACAGGAGCCAAGCAGAATGTCACATAGACTTGCAGTACCTTGTCTATATAAACCTTAACCCTCAGATCAATAAACAGAGTTGGTCTATCTTTAAAAAAAAAAACATTCTCCCTTTTAGTTCCTCCAAATTTAAACAAATCTAGGATCCTGTGATCAAAGAGGGCAATGCAAAGGGTTCCAATCCCAACTTGAGGGTCTTTCTAGAGATTGTTATCTCGCTCTTAGCCTTTCACTATAGCATCAGTCAAGACAGTGCTTTGACAGGGAAAAGTGCCATAAGGACCAGCCCCTTTCTCTTAATAGTTTGAAATTCTTCATACAGACCTACATCCCCTTTTATGAACATGGATAATGAAAAGCTGATTTCAGTTTTATGGACAAGAGTGGACATGCATATGGGAAATATTCATGAAATTCAGGCAAGAAAGCAGCTTCCACAGGCCATGAGAACCCCTCCCCTCTAATTCTTTCACCTTGGCCTTTCTCCCCCTTCTTGTATCGTCTCTTGTCTTGGTTTTTTCTTCTTCCCTTTTGTTTTAAAATCTTCCCCTTTCTCTATTCTCAGAAAAGGAGAGCAAATAAAGAGGGAGAAACTAGAAAAAAAAAGAGTAAGGAAAAAGACTGAGGGATGGGGAAATCCAAACAGACACCTCCATTAGGATGCAGGTAAGTGTAGATGGCAAATGAGAACAGTGGTCACCAAACCAAAGAAGTGACTACAGTATTCCTCCTTCAAGAGTTACTTGCTGAACTAGTTACCTTTCCACACATTCTTTATAGTATTAATCCCCTAATATAACATTTCATTTAATGCGAAATTGTTTTGATGTTTACTAAAATTATGCACTTTGGTTATCCTTCCAAAGGAGCACAATCTCATTCCATTTCACTGATTCCTCACCTAGAAGTTTTTGGTAAATCATCTTTGCCTCTATTGGGGAGGCTGTTCCCAGAGATCAGCCTTTCTCTTTTCCTTCTGAGTTCTCATTCCTCAACCAGCTGAGATTTCACTTCCCCAGATTTCCTTGATGCTAAGAACTAGCAAACAGCAGCTTTTACTCCAAGACTAGGGTGTAATCATTAATCCGCTCACTCCACATCTCCAGCTGCTCTGAGACATCACAGAGAATTTCTCCTCCTTTTTTTCTTGGAGATGGATACCTTCATGAGTCTTACTGTTTTAATTAAGTAAGCCCTTGCAGAGACATTAGCACAGCTGATAAACAGGAGGATTGGTAATGGAAACACCAGCATCCTCAACAATAGAGTCACTGTGGCACAGGCATGCACTTTCCTGAAAATAAAGTTGGCAGCTATGGCTGCTGTGCCCAGGAAAAGATTTTCTTTGGGGGAAAGAAAACAACTTTCAGTTCCCAGCAGGTCCTGGGCAAGCCCAGGCCAAGCTTGCTTGAGAATCTGAACCCTCTCTTCCAAAAAGAAAGGCAAGAAGGACTGCTCCCACCCACTACTGCTCTGTCAGGAAGTGAGGTTGGCTAAAAATCAAAGCAGGATCCCAGACCTGGGGTTCCCCTTGGGAGCAGTGAAACAAATGCAAAAGATAAGGCTGCCACAGGGGTAATGTAGTGGGTCATCAGTTGTCAACATGGATCTCATTGTGAAAGCCAGAAAACAAATTCTATTTCCCTTTTGAAAGTACCTTCTGGTCCTCTCCTCACTTCTTTGCAGAGGGGGAGGAATAGGGGTGTGTGACACTCCATACAATGGCAGATTTATTCTGCTTCATGTATGTTGCCTGGTTTTGCTGAATTCTTTTTCCCCCTATTTTTTATTCTTTGTTATAAGGGAAGGCTCTCTCAGAGGAGTAGAGAGGAGAAGAATAATGGGAACTATAGGTGAAACAAAAAGAAAAGGCAGTAATAAAATTATTTTAAAACACAAAATATATCAAGAAAAATCACAATTTTTAAAAGGTATCTTTTAAGTCCCCATCCCTGCTTCTTTGCAGTGATGTGGACCATGGGTATGGAACACTGCATATGTCAGATTTTTTTTGATATTTTGGTTATAATTGTTGAACTGCCTTTTTCTTTTCTTTTTTATTATAATGGATAGCCATCTTGGAGAGTGGAGGGAGGGTGCGCTGGGAAACAGAAGATATCAGTAAAAATCCATTTCTAAAAGAAAATATTTTCTAAGGTTGGGTAGTTTAACGTAGTCAATCAGGTAGGAAAAAAGCAATCATTCAAATTTAATGAAAAGAAGTTTTATCCTGCCTGCTTTTCCACTAATAAGAGAAGACAGGCAGAAAAATTAAAGAGAGTAAATAACCTCTTACAAGATTCCTAGCTCCAACAGGGCTGGGAGTGGGGGCCTCAAAGGTCCGTTCAATACTATATGTTACTTGGCCAAATGTTAAATAAATCATCCTACTTAGTATTATCAACAAATATTTGGCAACATGTAGTTGGAAGTCCTCCATGTGCTGTATCAGAAAAGCATAATTTTATACTCTTTTACAGATGGAGAAATAGAAGCCTGTTAAGAAATTAAGTTGTTTCTTTTAAGACATGATTATACTTAATGTTTATTGAGTTCCCAGAAGGTATAAGGGTCCTAATACTAAATATCAGAGCCTCTGCCTTTAAAAAAAAGATTAAGAAATGTTAGAAGTTCAATGATGGAACATGGAAAAAATGCTGAGCTGAGGTTTATATAGATTTCTTTAGATCATAGGATCCAGAACTGGAGGAGACTTTTAGATGAGGGATCTGGAGGGAAGGTCCAAGGATACAGAGGATCCAAGTACAGCCTCTAGTCAGATCCTTGGATTCCAAAACTGGTGCTCTTTCCCTGATATCCAATTCTTCGGTCACTTACAAACTGTGTGAGCACAAGCAAGTCATTGTACCTAGGCCTCAAATGAGGATAATACTTATATGTGAGTTTCTATATGTATGTATGTATATATATGCATATATGTGAACTACTCTTAATATTTTTCTTCCTGATGAAAGCAGTATTTCTTTTTCAAATATTAAGGTACTCTTCTTGTGCGATCCTGGGACAATGGGACCTGTTTGGGAACAGGCATCAATTGAATGCTTAAATTTGTTTAATCCTGGGGGCTCTAACTTTGGCTAAGTGTGTGTTGGATGGCTGGGGGAGGGAGAAAGCAATGAATTTATGTTATTCCAAATGATGTTATATCTTTGAGGAGGAAAATTAATGGTATTAATTCTAAAAACTTCTAACAACTTGGACTAGAATTAAAAATTAATACTAGCCAGTGAGGCCAAAAATTGCTAGATGTACATGCCTAAAAAGGAATAGAAAGAAAATTTGTTGCTTGGGCTCCCAGCCTGCCCGCCCCCTCCAAATAATCCTTTCAAGAATTCAGAACATTCTGTTGAACTGATCTCAAAGCCTCAGTGAGGAGTTACTAGCAATTTATGGGCTTTAAAATGTTTGACTCATTTTAATCTGTGAGTTAGACTATGTAAGCTTCCTTCTCAACTAGTTCTTTAACATATGGCCTGGTGGTTTGAGTCCTGGCTTTGTGTGGCTATGTGCTGAAAATATTCTCTGGATCATTGCGCCAACTTTAGAGCCAGGATTGGTCCTGGAACTCAATGTCACCAATATCACCACTAGGCACATCCAAAAACCTCTGGGCCTTTGGCCACTGGGTCCATTACTCTTCTTCTTTGCTCAGAGCGCAAACACACCTTGAATCATGACCATATGCAAATATAATTTAGCTTTATCAGGCAGGGGTAAAGAGCAACACTTCCCTATCAGTAGCCTCTGTCCACAACCCTCTGACAAACAATTCAGTATCAGAGATAGCAGAATGGTTTCTGGATGCTGAAAGCCACTGTGAACCAAAAAAGCAGGCAGTCCCTAATACAATCACAAACCTAATAGGGGAAGGCCAGTGGCAAAAACTGTTCACCTGAGTAGCACTTGTCATGCCTTCCCCAGGTGAAAGTCCATTTGACATAAACTCCAAGAGCAGGTCTTTAGACTCCAAAACGTGGAGGCCTTTTCCACTACATCCATACTGCAACTTGCTTCACTCTACGGGTTAAGAACTGGGAAGGGGGTAGTATTTTCTAAGGGAAAATATCAGATTTATAGCAAATAAAGTTACGTAAGTCTCAAAGAACCAAGAACTGCTTGTACATAAGGCCTCCCTACAGAATACTCAAGAGACTCCTGAGTCTATCACTGTTTGTCATTAATCTACAGATCCCAAGGTGAAGTAGGAGTTAAAATTCTTGAGTTTGGCCACATTTGCAGACACAAAACTCCACGTTTCCTCGATTTTGTGGTCTGAAGTCAGACTTGTAACGTTAACTTTAATGCAATTTTTTTGGGAGGTGATTCATGCAGTGCTCCTGCCAAGAATTTTAATAATTAGACTGAATTAGGACAACTCTGTCCGCACATGCCTGACAACATCTGCTGATGGAATAGCTATCCTGGAAGTGCTGTAAGGCCCAGGGAAGGGTTATAAGGGCACTGTTCAGAAAGGATTCATAGCTGGCCAGGGAGCCTTTAGCCTGAAGAGGGGGAAGCTGGCTCATGGGCTGTTCCCTTACCAGCTAAAAACTTGGGCTACTACTCTACAGTTTTATTAAATGCTATTAGTTAGTAGTAAGAGACAGAGGGTAGCAGGAGAAAAGGAAGAGGAGGAGATAGAAAGGGAGAGAAGGAGAGAAAAAAGAGAAAAGAGGGAAAGAGGGAAAGAGAGGGGAGGGAAGGAAGGAGAAAGAAGAGAAAAAGATGGAAAGGGGAGAGAAGAAAGGGGAAAAAAGGAAAGAAAAGAAAATGGGAGAGGGGTAAAGGAGGAAGAAAAGAAGAGGAAAAAGGAGAGAAAGGAGGAAATAGGGACGAAGAAAGGTGACTGGGGAAGAGGGAAAAGAAAAGATACACAGCTTGGAGGAGGTGTGATGCAGTGGAAAGAGCTATGGATGGTCTAAAGATTTAGATTCAAATTGCAGCCCTGCCACTTACCATATTGCCTTAGTCAAGTGACCTAACCTGTGTGGGCCTCACTTTCCTTATCATTAAGTGAGGTAGTTGGCCTAGATTAGAGTTTTCATTTTCTGCATGTGTGTGCCATAGACCACTTCTGGCACAGTCTGGGGAAGCCTATGGACTTCTTCCCAGAATAATATTTTTAAATACATAAAATAAAATACACAGGGTTGCAAAGGAAACCAAAGATGTTGAAACAGTTATCAAAATATATTTTTTAAAAGTTCACAGAACTAGATGGTCTCTAAGGTCTCTTCCAGCTCTACATCTATGAGCATGTGATTTTGAGTAGGTTCATACAATTACTGAATCTAAAAGTTGGAAGAAACTCCAGTGGTCATCTAATCAACCCATACACAAAAGGGAAAAAAGTCTCCAAAGGGAAAAAACCCTCCCCCCACATTACTTTCTACCAGGAACTGAAAAATGTACAAAGTGTTTATCTCCAAGGATGTGTCCCAAAACAAAGACAATGTCAATGTATCAAGTATTTCCTGGAAGAGAAGGTCAAAAAACTACATTGTGAGAAATTAAGCTTTCTCATGTTTCTAAAAGCTTTTTCTTCCATGTTCAGGGATGCTTTTGCACAAGAAGCATACCTCCCTCCCCCTTCCCCAGACACACACAATAATGATGAGCTCAGAGACCTAAACAGGAAGTTTCTTCTGATTAGTATGAACAGAGAGAAAAAAATCTCCAAAAGCTCTAACTGTCTGATAATATCCAGAATTTCCATTAACCCTCTTGAGGATGGATTAGGTAGAGGATGAGGACAAAAAGTAGATTAGAATCAGATGATCTCTGTTCAAACCCAGGTTCTGCTACGTGTCCACTTGAATGATATTAGTCGAGTAAGACACCCTCAGATCAAAGTATTCTTGCCCTCAAACAGTGTGAAAGTGACCAACCAAAGGGCAGAAAGAAAGGAAGGCTTTTATCTCCCTCTCCCCACCACAGTCAATCCTGGCTTTACCTCCAGCATGACCAGACCATCCAGCCCCTTCAACACTTTGCACCTCAGCCCTCTCTCAACTTTTCCTAATACAGACCCCTCTGTACAGTTAGAACCTAAACCAAATCAAGCACCCATGGCTGCTCAGTCAAAACTCCTGCCCACCCATACAATTTCTGTCTCCTGAAATCTCTCAGGAGCCCTACATTTTTCTTATATTTCCCTTTCCAAAATAACTCGAGGGGCAGGAGAGTAGGACAGTGGAAGGAGCCCTGGCTCTGGAATCTGAGGACTTGGTTTCAAATCCCAGTTCTATGGGGTACTTCCTGTGCAATGACCCTTGGGCCTCAGTGTCAGCCTCTATAAAATGAGGAGGTTGGTCCCTTCCAGCTTCTCTTTAACCATGATCTTCCATTCCTTCTTCCAAAGTCCCTCCTTCCATTCTTCCAGATTCTCAGGTTAACCTTTTTTCATCCTTGATACCCTATTCAACTGAACTGGTCTTTTCAAAGCCACCAATGATTGCTTAGATTCCAAATCTGAGGGTCTTTTCTCATTCTGCAGCCACTGACACTGTTAACCAAGTTCCTTTCCTCCTCAATCCTTAGCTTTCTCTTGTCTGAATTGTTATCACAGAATTGTCTCTTGGTTTTCCTTTTATTTGGTTGACCACACCCTCTTAGCCTCCTTTGCTGGATCACCTTCCATACTACATCCCCTAACGGTGGGTGTACCCTAAAGCTGTACCCTGGGTCCTCTTCCCTCTTTCACTTGGTGACTACATTAGCTCCCATAGATTAATTATCATCTCTATACTAATGATTCGCAGATCTATACATCCTGGCCTAAATTCTCTCCTGTGCTTCCATTCCACTCAACTACCTGCCTAGTGAATACTTCAAACAATAGGAAAATGTACTAAATTGAGCTGTCTTTCCCCTCAAATCAATTCCTCTTCTAAACTTTCCATTTTCCCAGGTACCCAGGTTTTTGGTTTTTTTTTCACTTTGGCATTACCTTAAACCACTCCTTTTTCTTTATCTTATACAAGTTTGTTGCAAAATCATGTTGGTTCTACCTCCACAACATCTTTTCCCTGCAGTCCCTTTCTCTCTCCCTTTGTGACTATCACTCTAATTCAGGTTATCATCACCTCTCTACTGGACTCTCTCCAGTAAGAGTCTTCTTTCTGGTTTCCCTGCTTCAGATTTGTCCCCTCTCTCTGGGCCTGAAGAGCAAAACTGTTTCCTCCTGGCATCTGCTGATCGTGACTTTTCTATGCCAAGTCACATTCCTAGATGGCAAAACTGAATGAAGGTGGGGCCCCAGAGTCTCTTCTGGAAAAGAAGCAAGAGAAAGGAACAGATGTGAACTCCTCCAACGAAGGGGGAATGACACATCTGTCTGTTCCTCTCTTCCTGCCTTTGGCTCCTTTCTACTCTTGTATTTTTCTCTTTTCTTTTTTTAGGGGGTAATGTGGGTGTTTAAATGGTGGGCTTTTTCTGGTGAGGCTAGCAGAAAGTTGAGGGGTGAAAGGGAAACTGGAAACTGGAGAGTAAATCCCCTTTGATGTGAAGACATTGTGAAGTTTGAAGAGCTTAGGGATAGTTCAGCTCTGCTCCCCCAATTCTGAACCAATCACAATACTGAGAAACTTCATGGTACAAATAAAAACAGGCTTCACATTTGAACCCTGACTCCTAGACTTGCTAAACACATGACTTTAGTCAAGTCACCTAACCTTTCTAAGCCTTGGTTTCCTCAACTGTAAAAATGGGAATAGTAATCCTTGTATCACCTATCTTACCAGGTCTTTATAATTTGAAAACCTTAACTTTCTACATCAATGGGAACTCTTCCTTGTGATGAGCCATAATGGAAAGGGTGTTGGATATGGAGACACAGGATCTGAAGTTAATCCTGCCCCTACCATTTACTACCTCTATGACCCTGGGCAAGTCACTAACCCTTCTAGACCTCAGTTTACTTCTTTATAAAAGTAGCTGTTACTAGGGACCAATGGGTTCAGGCTCCAAAGCTAAATCATCCAGAAACTCCCTCACATGAAAACAGTGTTAGAACTGGAAAGGACCCATCTCAGACTCCCTTTAGTTCAAACCTCACATTTTATAGACAAGAAAATTTAAACCCCTTAACCTGTAAATGGGGATGATTAGAAATATGATGATACCAGGGGTAGGGTATTTTCAAGTTAACATGCATATGTTCTTCTACAGATTGCCACATTCACTTAACCATTATGCCGAAACAGACAAATATTTTTCTATGGAAGAGGTAGCATGGTTTCTATATTATCTGACACCAGGCTTGGCATGGACTGACTTAGTAACTGTTCGGTTACATTGCCTCTCCCCTCAGCTTCCCTCCAGGTACATATGCCCTGACTTAAGCACTGAACTTGAGACTTGTCCTGGGCAAGGGCAGTATAAAATGTATGATCATATAGGAATAAATATAATAATTGAGATCATTTCCATTGCCTTAAGCAACTGTAGATCAGGATGTTTTCATGGACTGCAAGAAATGACCCCTCTCTCAGGCTTCTCTGAAGATGGAAGAGTTTCCTGATTTTTCTACCCTGGAACCTTCATATACGGCAAAATGGTCATATTATACTGCTTTTCTCTTTGTTGTTTTTTTAATTGTGAAATGAGCAGGCCCAGCTATATTGTCCAGATTTTTTTTTAAAGGAAGAAAAACTGAGCCTGACTTTGATACCTTGGAATGTTTAGCAAAGGAAATGGTGATAACAAAAAGCTTTGCTACATCAAGGTCAGATCATGCAAGACTCGTCATTTTTTTTTGACAGTTATTAAGCTCATAGATCAAGAGAATGTTGTAGATATAATTTAACCAGGTTTTAGCAAAGCATCTGATAAAATATCTCATACTATTTTTGTGGGAAATATGTAGAGATCTGTGCTAGATGATAATGCAATTAGATGGATCTGGAAGTTGTTGAATGGTTAGACACAAAGTGCTGTGAACAGTCAGATGAAACAATGCTGTTCAGTTATAAACAGTCATTCATGGTTCACTGTCACTTTGGCAAAAGGTCTCTAAATTGCACAAGGGATCTCTGCTTGACCTTCTGGTGCTTAACATTTTTATCAATAACTTGAACAGAGCCATAGGGGGCATTTTTACCAAATTCACAGTTGACACACAGCTCAAGGAGCTCATATTCCAGTGGGGGAGACAACATGTAAATAACTAGGTTATCTACAATATATAAATAGAGTAATTGGAAGATAAATTCAGAGGAGATAAAACATTAAGAGCTGGGGAGGCGGGGGTTAGGGACGATCAGGAAAGAATGCTTGCATAAAGTGGGACTTAAGCTGAGTCTTGGAAGAAGCCAGTAAAATTAAGCAGTTGATAAGAGGTGGTAAAGAATTTCAGAACTGAGGGTCAGCCTGGCAAAAGAAAGGCATGGGAAATGGAATAGCTTGTTCAAGGCCAGTAAACAGGCCAGTGCAATTGAACTGTAGAACATGCGCAGTAAAGTGCAAGAAGACTGGAAATGTAAGAAGGGGCAGTTTAAGAACACTGGTAAGCTGGAAAGCATCCAAGGAAGGCTGCCAGAATGGTGAAGAGTCTCGAGTGTAGGTCAGAGGCTGAAAGAGCCACGGATGTTTAGCCTGATGAAGAAAGGATTCAGGGTACAAGATAACCGTCTCCAGGCTCCTCAGATAACTGAAGGATTGTCATGTGGAAGAGGAGTGGAACTTGTTCTAGTTGGTTTGACTGGCGAAGAATCAGGAGCAAGGGCTGAACAACACTAAACACCACTGAGGCTTGATTTTGGCCCCGCTGACTGTCAGAACCTTCAGACTGGTGGGATTCCCTGTCCTGGAGGTCTTCAACAGAGACTGCATGAAGGTTTGTCAGGGACGTCACAGGAAGAGTTCCCTTCAGGAATAGGCTGGATTAGACAGCTGCAGGGATCCCTTACACTTCTAAAACTTTTTTGTATAATTAAATTTCTAAATTCCTTTCCAGCTCTGATTCTTTCAGTTATCTGTTGATTCTCTGGGGTTTTCTATGTAGGCTGCATCAAGGTTCCAGAAAGAATTGCTTTTTCATAGTTGGATCTGGTCAGATAAAAGCAAGAGGGCTGTGTTCAGTTTGTGATACCCCATTTTAGGAAAGAAAGACACTGATAAACTGGAGAGTATCTGGATAGTCAGAGGCCTCAAGTTCATCTTCTAGGAATATCAGTTTAAGGAAGAATTAAGAAGGATGTGTTGTCAGTTACTTCAGGTGTGTCTTCATGACGCCATTTGGGGTTTTCTTAGCAGAGATATGAGTGGTTTGCCATTTCCTTCTCCTGTTCATTTAGTGACTTGTTCAGGGTTACACAGCTACTAAGTGTCTGAGGCTGGATTTGAACCCAGGAAGATAAATCTTCCTGACTTCAGGCGCAGCACTCTATCCATGCCACAGGAAGGATATAACTCTTGAATTCAAATTCTGGCTTTTATATGCCAGAGGATCTGAGTTTTAGGAGGCAGAAGTAGGTAGAATGGGTGGAAGCTAAAAAGAAGTTAATTTTAGGCTTCATTTAGAGACAAATTTCCTAGCAATTAGAGCTATCCAAAAATGGAATAGACTATTTCAGGAAGAGGTAGTTTCCCTCTCCTCTGAAGTGTTTTAAAAATGTATTGATATCTTTTGTTTTCACATCACCTAGATTTTCCTACTGTAATCCTCCCCTTTAGCCTCTTACAGATTTCCATCCCTCATAACAAAGAAATTTTTAAAAAGAAAAAAAGAAAGATCATTAAAACCAACCAACATATTAAAAACAAAGCAAACCTGATAATGTATGCTGCATCCAAGCCTTTTCTTTAGAATTTTCACCTGGCGTCTTTAACTAAAGGCCAAATGATCCCTTGTTAGTTGTGTTGCAGAGAAGATACTTTTCTCAGGGACAGGTTGAACTAAATGACCTCTTAGCTTCCTTTCATTTAACTCAGAGATTCTAAGTTTTTATGAAAATGCTGAGGATCCTGAATCTTACATTTTTGAAACAAAGGTCAAGATGGTTAAATAAAAATAATACCTAGAGTCTAACCAACACATCAGAGTATTCTTAATATCAAGTTAAAATTTAATGCCAAGTTAATGACACAATGAGGTGAATGATAAAATTAATATTTGTTCTTAAATTTTAATCCTATGAGGCAAAACTCATAGTATACAATCCCAAATATACAATCCAATATCATATTTGTAGTTTTCAATTGATGTCCTCTCTGAAATACCAAGCTTTTATGATATTCTATATAGAAAAGAGAGGAAAAGAATTATGGGAAGATGGAAGCATATGGCAGGAAATTATCTGGTTTTCCCAAATTCCCAACTAATAACTTAAAATAATGCCTCAGAGTGAATTTTAGAGTGGCAGACACAATTAAAGGTCAAGGTAAAGCAGTCATGCAACCCAAGACAACTTAGGAGGACATTAGAAAAAATCTGATTAGAAGTGGTGATCTGGAAAAAAGATACAAGAGCAGATACTGTAGAGTTAACAAACATTGAGCCCTGAGACAGCTGGGTGGCAGCAACCTCAGCTTCTGGAATTTTCATCCTAGGGATGGTGTCAACAAATTGGAAAAAGAAATTCAAAAACTTATCAAATAACTCCGTAAAAATTAGAACTGGGCAAGGGGAAGCTAATGATTTCCTAAGACATCAAGAAATAACACATACACACACATCAAAAGAATGAAAAAAATAGAAGAAAACATGAAATACCTCATTAGAAAAATGACTGACCTGGAAAACAGATCAAAGAGAGATAACATAAGAATTGTTGAACTACCTGAAAGTTACTAACAAAAAACAAAAGGATCAATAGACACTATACTTCAAAAAATTATTAAATAAAATCACCCTGAAATTTTAGAACTGGAGGGTAAAACAGAAATTGAAAAAAAATCTACCTATCACCACCTAAAAGAGATCCCAAAATGAAAACTCACAGAAACTAATTAATATTTAGCTGAGTTTCAAAGTTCCCAGGTTGAGGAGAAACTATTACAAGCAACCAGAAAGAAATAATTTAAATACAGTCAGGATAACAAAAGATTTAGTAGCTTCTACAACAGAAGATTGAAGGATGTAGAATATGATCCCAAAGAACAAAAGATAAGGATTTGCAACCAAGAATAAACTTGGTGTAATCCTGCAAGGGGAAAAATTGATATTTAATGAACTAAAGGACTTTCAGGAATTCTTTTTTTTTTTTTTGGAGGGGAAAAGGCAGGGCAATTGGGGTTAAATGATTTGCCCAAGGTCACACAGCTAGTAAGTATCAAGTGTCTCAAGCTAGATTTGAACTCAGGCCCTCCTGACTCCAGAGCCAGTGCTCTATTCATTGAGTCACCTAGCTGCCCCTACTTTCAGATATTCTTGAGGAAAAGACCAGAACTGAACATAAAATCTGACTTATAAAAGTCAGAAGAAATATAAGAAGGTAAACATGAAAGCTAATTATAAGGGATTTAATAAGGCTAAATTGTTTACTTCTTATATGGGAAAATGCCATTTGTATCTCTTAAGAATGTTATCATTATTGGGGTGGTTTGAAAGAGTATACATAGAAGGCTTAGAGTTGAGTTGATTATGATGGAATGATCTTAAAAAATGACACTGGGTAATGAGAGATTAAATGGAGCTAATTATCTCATACAAAAGAGGCATGAATGTAAGTGGAGGGGAGGATGACTATATACAATCATATGAAAAATTCTCCAATCCTTACTGATTAAAAAAATGCTAATTAAAACAACTCTGCGATACCATCTCATACTTATCAGATTGGCTAAAATGATAGATGGGGGAAACAACAAATGTTGGAAGGGATATGGAAAAATTGGGAAACTAATACCACTGTTGGTGAAATTGTGAACTGATCTAATGGTTATGAAGAGCAATTTGGAATTATGTCCAAAGACTAGTGAAACTGTGTATATGCGTAATACCGCTATTAAGTCTTGTTTCCCAAGGTGATGAATGAAAAAGGAAAAGAACCTATATGTTTTAAAATATTTATAGCAGCTCTCTGTGATGGCAGAAAACTGGAAACTGAGGGGATACTCATCAGTTGCGGAATGGCTGAATAAATTGTGGTATGGAATTGTCACGGAATACTACTGTGCTGCAAGAAATGAGAAGCTGGTTGATTTTACAAAAACATGGGAAAGACTTGCATGAAATAATGCAGAATGAAATGAGCATAACCAAGAGGAAACATTGTATACAGTGACAGTAATACTTTTCAAAGAATAACTGTAAATGACTAAGACATTCCGGGTAATATGAATATTCAAATCAAATACAAAGGACCCCTGAAAGAAGATGCTATCCAGTACCATTATGCTAGAACCAAGTTTCAATGTGTCTGACTGTGGCTGATCAGACCAATACAAGCTCAGAATGTTCTACCACAGGGCACAAATAGTCCATGTGAACATTTGGGGCGGATTCTCTAAATCTGCACATCCTGTCTTTCCTTTG
This sequence comes from Potorous gilbertii, assembly GCA_028658325.1. Lineage (NCBI taxonomy): Eukaryota > Metazoa > Chordata > Mammalia > Diprotodontia > Potoroidae > Potorous > Potorous gilbertii. The sequence goes on along the minus strand of CM053770.1, from coordinate 271,936,681 downwards.
AACTGTTTCAATTCTGCTTTGCTCATAGAGCACAGTACCTTCTCTGATGTGGGCACATCATGCTGGGTGATCCTATGTCAGTGTCTCCTATGTCACACAAGCATATTTGGGGGTTAGGAAGGGGATGAGGGAGACTGCTCAAAATTCAAAATGAAACAAACAAACAAAAAGAACGGTGCAGAAGCTCTACTATTTAATTCTACTGAGCCAGTATATTGTAGGGAAGCAATTAAGCATTTCCTTTTTTAAAAAAATAAATTTATGCATAACTTGTTTTTATATCACCTATATTTCCCAGTATATCTTTCCCACTTACCCTCTTCCCCTCCATAAGAGCCATCCCTTATAAGAAAGAATATGAAAGGAAAAAACAAGTTTCTCAGGCAGAATTCCAAACTGCTTTCCAGAACAGTTAGACCAATTTACAATTCTATCAACAACGTATTTATTGGGCACTTAAAAACTACTTAGATTTTTCAAAATTATAACCTTTTAAAACTCAGGTGCCCCAATCAGAAAGGAAAACCAATCAAGTCGCCAGTATCAGAATCCTACTAACTCAAACTGCCCACCCTCAAAAGGAGGCAAGTTTTTGCCTCTGTTGGAATTACCTTTCCATGTGGGTTACAGAAATGTGCTGCGATTGCTTTATTTTTGTAGGGACTAAAGAAAAGGCTTTCATATTCTAAGGTTCCAGAGGAAACAAGGGTTAAAGAGCTATTAGGAATGATGTATGTGAACTGCCTCTAGTTATAAACTAACTGAAAATGTCACATGCAATAGATCAAAGTGTGGCTGTCCCTAAACAGCTTAATAAATGCAAGATTTTTTGGCACTCAGAAATAATAAAGTCAAATCAATTTAGCAAATGTGAGTGACTGTGAGATCCCAAATAGAACTTATAAAAGTATCATCATAAAATTCTTCTAAAACAAAGGCGATTTAATTGCCAAAAAAACATCAAAACTATTTTTTCTTCCAAGGCATGAATGATATCACAAAGACCTTCAAAACTAGATGGATTTCCGCCCCCTACAAACTCTGGCTGATTCTGGGTTCAAGTAATGTTCCTTACAGACCTTCTAGAAGCCAAAGCTATGGATGCTTAAATTCTGATCTTCAGAAATGGCAGGAGAAGCAAAGAAAATTGTTCCCAAATGCTAAGTTACTTTTTTTAAAGTGCATTTATTGGTACAAGGCACATTTCGAAGTTATGAACACATCTCTGGACTTTATGAATTTAAAAAACAAAACTTCTGTACGTCAGAAAATCTCCTTTGTGCAGATAGACAGCAAGATTATTTTTGTGAATTAATGAATACAGACAATGCTCCTGGTGAAAAACTGGCCACCTGCAACTCTTTAGGAAATGGTGTGCCTTTGTAACACTTAACCCCAAACCTTTACCCTGGATGACTTCATTTGAGATCCATCTGCAAACTTAAAGACTTCCACAAAGAATACTAAGCAAGGCAGGCTGCTAGAGAAAAAGACAGTGGAGTGGCCCTGGGATCAGGCTGCTCTCCAGTAAGAGAGGTATGTCAGTTGCATGTGTAGTTCATGGTACACCTCCCATGAATCTATTTGTTTTGTATAGAAAAGACTTCCTTCATTACCCTTGACAAAATTCTGGCTAATCCAAAAGAAGCACATTTTGTTTACTTCATTGTATTCACTTGTTTGCTCACATTTCCATGGTTTTAGCCTAGAGTTTTGAACACAGTAAGGTTCTAAATAAGTGCTTTTTTCATTTATTCATTCTGAAACTTTTTAACTTCTTCAGAAAGTCTCCCTTACTCTCGATCACTCTCTTCATTCTAAGTTGCCAAAGCTATTCAATTATATCTCTTTGTACTTAATACAATGCTATCTAAAAAAAAATAATAATATTTATATATGGCATTAAAGTTTACAAAGCACTTCATATGCTGACTAGTTCACTTCTTCCCATCTCCCTTCATGTTGTGACTCCCCAGCTAAAGTATAAGCTTCCTGAGGAACTTCTACTCATCATATTATTCTTTTATCTACCCAGGATCCCTGTATAGTCTAACTCTTCAAACACTGTTGGGGCTCAAATTCACTTGAATTTCTAAGAACAGTAAAGTCAAATTTTTAGCCAACCAGATTGCAAACTTCAAAGTGTCTGGCAAAGCCTTCTCTGGAATATGTGAGAATAGGGACAAGAAGCAGGGGGCATCAGACCAAAGAACTGCCAGTCTATGGTGAAGTCAATCTTTGAAATGGCACTGGCAGATCACTCTAATGACACTACCTCCTTTAGTTTGGCTTAAAAATTTCATCTGTTCACTTTCCAGAATCCAGCATCTCTCCAGGTCTCTGGTAAATAAAAAGGTTCTAACACGCCCCACTTTTCCACCCCCCCACTCCTCCTCCCCCTCTCCCCCCACTCCAGCCTCCATAAGATTATGTAATTGACTAGGACAGGAGTGGTGAATCTGCATACTGGAGGTCACATGTGGCCTTCTGGGTCTTTGATTTCAGCCTTCTGAGTCCAAGTTTTACAGAACAAATCCTTTTATTAAGGGACTTTGTTCAGTGAAGTTTGGGTTCAGTCAAAGGGCCACACTTGAGGACCTAGTCATATGTGGCTTCCAGGCCACAGATTCCCCACCCCTGGACTAGGGTTTCCTTTTCTGTTTATTACAGGAGCAACGGGAAGGATGAGATGTTCTACTGCCAGAGAAGAATGAGGTGAGAAGACTCCATTCTCATCTTCACCTCCACCTTTGTGCAGTCTGCAGAATCCAACCGATTAAAGAGCAAGGGGAGTCTAGTCTGATTCCTCACTGGCGACACGATGAATCAAAAACAGATAATACAGACCCAGATGGAAAAATTATTAAGGCTGTGGAGTTTAATACTCAACTCCCAGAGGTGACTTCTGCTCCTGGCCTTTTCTAATAGTCTTTTCTACAAACCACCCCATAAAAAGTGGTTAAAATAAATGGATTTTTACACCTCTTGGACAGGCATGAAAGGTGAGCATGTCTTTCCAAATACAAGAAACTTAACTGCCTTGGGAGTGAGAGACAAATGGACTAAGTAGCAGCTGTCCTTTGTATTTGAGACAGATCCCCATGACCTCTCTTCACACATATCTCTGCAGGACTGAAAAGATCAAAATACCCCACAAAAGAGGAGATTCTTTGCGGAGGGGGGAAAGCCTGCCCTTTGGACTCAGTGAAATAACTCTCTCCTTCCATGTGACAACCTTTCTACTTAAGTGATTCAAATTCTAAGAGCCTTCCATTAGGATGTTTAGACTAAATGAACTTTTAAATTCATCACCACTGTGTTCATGAGAGTAAGTAATTGGGATTCTCTCAAAGTTTCACAGATCCATCACCTGAAAAGGAGGCCATAAGAGGTTATCATCCTGAAAAGCTAAAAACATAGCTCAGAGATACCAAAACCCCAGCCTAGGATGGAGCAAAGCACATTCTACCTATTCTTCAAAGCTCGAAGTGAGCTGGCCTAAGGCTGAATGATGCAGTTCAGTTCTGTGAAAAATTTCATTCCACACCTGAGAAGATGAACATCTTCCACAGCAATTCTCACCCTTCCCTTTCCTGTGGCTCCCCCTTCAGCTCCCCCCTTCCCTCTCTGGAGCACATGACATCAGCTATTCTGTTTCATGGAGGGAGGGAGCACCCAGGACTTTGTCCTAGACCTTGAGGATGGCCCAATCCCCAAGCCTGAAGAATGGCGTGTCACCTCCTCCTACTCTGAAGTTATCACTTCCAAGTGCCATTTTCCAAGCTATTTTTGCTGGCTAATGTTTTATTCTATCACAAAATCACAAACCACAGCTCAAAGGGACACCAGAAACTTATGCAATCCAGTCCTCTCATCTTACAGAAGAGAAAACTGGGGCCCAGGCAGGTGAAGCAATTTATTCAAGGTCCTACAAGTAGTAGCATCTTCTGAATCCAGAGCAATGTCTCTGTCTACTGTAGTACACCATCTCAGCAAGGGTGAATGAATGGGAAAAAAAGCACGTATTAAGTGCCCACTACATGCCAAGCATTGTGCCAAGTGCGGGTAATACAAACAGAAAAGGTAAGACAGTTGCTATTCCCAAGGAGCTCTCACTCTATTTGCGGGAGATAATAGGGAACAGTGGAGGGATGTCCAAGGAGGACAGGTGTGGGGTGGATGGCAAGGTCCATAGGTTCCTGCTTACATGAAAATCCTGCTGAAGAATAAAACCAAGATGGGAGAGTAGCAGAAGTTAAGTGAATGCCCCAGCCTCCCCCGTCCCACCCCACAACTCCTCTGAGCAGAAAATGCACCAGACTGAATTGTGATCAGGAAATCCAAAGAAATAAATCATAGTAAGACACTTTTCTAACCCAGGGCAGCACGGGGAGTCAGAGAGCTCTGAGGACCCTGGGGTCTGGTCACTGGACCATGCAGACACTCCAGCAAAGAAAGAGGCCATGTACCAGGGCAAGAAGAGTTTCCAGATTCAACAGTGACAGGTGCCAAATGGCAACTCTGTTGCTCACTGTACAGTTTCAAGTCATATCCAGAGCAGATGGTGGAGGAAACCTGTGCCTATAGGTGGCAGTTCAGGCCCCACCCTGTGTACTGTGCAAGGGGGAAGTTCAGAACACAGCAGCAGCTGTATGGCTTGGGCCCTAGAAGCAGAGCTGGGTCTCAGTTCCAGCTTCTAGCCCAATGTGAAATCTGAAGAGAAATAATCAGGGTAGGAATCCTACACCAAAGGCAAACCTGTATTTCTGTTACTCTGGACCAGCAGAGATTTCCAGTGCATCTCCCAGGGATGAGTCTGGGAACAATGTAAGTTTATAGGCCCACAGTCTCCCCCCTCCCTGAGTTTTCCCTGGGAGCCTAGAAAAACACAATAGCCAATTTCCAAAGAAAGCGGCACCAAAAGCAACCCAGACCTTCCCTCCAGAAGGGCACAGAGTCTAACCCTTCAAGTCTGAAGTCAGAAAATCAGCTAAAAGAATGAGCAAACAAAGAAGGGATCCCTACTTATAAAGCTATTATGGTGAGAAGAATACTCAAGATACAAACCCAAGAGAATCGTTATTCCCAAACATCTATAAGCAAAGCCTCTGTCTCTGAGAAAAAACACAACCTGGTCACAAATTCAACTAGAACTCTTGGAAAAGATGAAGTAAAAAATTTTTAGTTAAAAATGTCTTTACAAGTGAAATAAAGCACTAGAGAAAAAATTGGAAAGTAAGTTGGAGTTATGGAAGAAAAACTGGAAAGGGAATTAACAGCTTGGCACAAAGATATAAAACCTTGCCCAAGCAATAAACTCCCTGAAAATGAGAATGCACCAAACAGAACCAATGACTCCCTAACACAATGCCAAAAAATTAAAACAAAGTCAAAAAGTCAAGAACACAGAGGAAAATGCAAGGTATCTCATGGCCAAATCAACATACTAGGAAAACAGACTGAGTCAATCAATCATCAATAAATGTTGCAGTGCTTGCTCTATGACAGACATAGTGACAGGGATGCAAAAAGAGGCAAAAGGCAGTCCTGGATCTCAAGGAACTCACAATCTAATAGAGAAAAATGTAAAAGTCATCAGACTATTGAAAGCTATGACCAAAACAAAGGCCTGGACACCATATACCAAGAAATTGTAAAAGAAAACTGTCCATATCTCTTAGAACCAGAGGGTAAAGGGGAAACAGAAATCTCCTGATCATCTCCTAAAAGAAATCCCCAAATGAAAACTCCAGGAATACTACAGTCAAAACCCAGGGCTTCTAGGTCAAAGAAAAAATACTGGAAGTTGTCAAAAAGAAAGAATTCAAGTACCAAGCAGCCACAGATCAAGATTTAGCAGCTGCCATTATAAAGAAAGGGGCAGCCATCGCTAAGAGTGCTGGGCCTGGAAGACTCTTTGTGAGTCTTCATCTTTGTGAGTTCAAACCTGGTCTTAGGCACTTACGAGTTGAGTGACCCTGGGCAAGTCACTCAATCTTGTTTGTTTCAGTTTCCTCGTTTGTAAAATGATCTGGTGAAGGAAATGGCAAACCAAGTATCTCCGCCAAGAAAACCCCACATGGGGTTACAAAGAGTCAGACACAACTGAAACACTGGGACAACAACAATAAAGAAATAGAGAGCTTGGCATATGATACTTTAAAAGACAAAGGACATAGGCCTACAGCCAAAAATAATCTGTCCGGAAAAAGGGAATATGTTCCTACTGGGGAAAAAATGGACCTTTTGTGAACTGAGGACTTCCAAACATTCCTAATGAAAATGTCAGAACTGCTTAGAAACTTTGAAGTTAAAACACAGAAGTGAAGAGAAAAATATAATGATAAAAATAACGAACCATCGGAGGCGACTAAACGAGGATAAAATGCTTACGTTCAAATATGGGTAGAGGATACGTATGTCCCCTCTGAACTCTAACACGATCAGAGTCCATAGAGGGAGTCTGATTAGATAAAAGGTCTACTTCTGCCACATCGTGATGAAAAAAGAAGACAAAAGGAATACAATGGGGGTGGGGGAGAAAGGAGGTTAGGGAATATTATCTTACATAACTGTGGTATTCAAATAGAATTCTGTACAAGGAGGAAGAGGCAGGGGGAAGGCTGACATTTGGACCTCATTCTCATCTGAACTCAAAAGAGGGAACTAGGAGGGAAAGGAAAAGGGGGAATTATAGGGAGGGTTGATAAGGAAGGGATTAGTCCTAAGCATAATATGTTGTAAGAATAAACAAAAACATTTATAGCTCTTTTTGAAGTGGCAAATAATTGGAATGAGGGGTGCCCATCAAATACGGAATGGCTGAAAATTAAAGTATATAATGTGATGAATATTATCGTGCTGTAATAAATGATGGCAGGGTTGGTTTCAGAAACTTGGGAAGACTTGTATGAACTGATACAAAATGAAGTGAGGAGAACTAGGAGAGCAATATATATTTGTATAACAAAGTCAATATTGTAAAGACAAACAACTTGTCACAATTGTCATGATAAAGCACGTTACCCATGGCTCCTGAGAGCACAGAAGGAGATTCATCAGGTGCCCACACATGAGGGTATGTAGACCCGTATTGGGTCTGGACATCTTTATGTGTGTGTGTATACATACATACAGGCAGACAGACACACATTTACATATACACACATATGCCTTTTGGAAAAGACCAATGCAGATTTTTTTTTTTGTTTTCCTATACATGTTGATAACAGGGTTTTATTTTTCTTGCATTCTCAATTTGGGGAGAAAGGGAAGAGAAGAGGGTAAAAGGGCAAATTTTTGCTGATTTGAAAAAAATTAATGTAAAAACATGACAATGTTGGGGAACTGCAGGGAAGGGAGGCAGGGTAGATGGCAAAGTCTGATGGTCCTTCATTTTATCATTTATCAGTCTTTCAGGCAAATGTATTGTGAGGAGCATAAAATTGTATAAACCCTAATCCCTCCCCCCAAAAAGCTTACAAAGTAGTAAAAGGTATATTTAAATTCAAAGCATTTACTATATGCCTACTGTGTGCAGAACATTTTTATGTGCTATTTAGAAAGGACTCAGTACCTGACTTCATGGATCTTCTAGTTTGATAAGGGAACATGACACAGACACAAATGATAATATAAAATAATACACAAGTGCAGCAGGGAGATACAAACAAATTGCTGTGTGAGGTTTGAGGAGGTCTAGCCTAGCCCCTGTAGCCATCATTTTGAGAACCAAACTCTGGTTTGGTTCACCACCAAGAGCTGAACAAGAGCCACCCACAAGGTAAACAGGCCACCCTTGCTGAAGGATCAAGCTACCCTGAGGGAGAGACAAGAGGCAGCATATAACAGGCAAGTCAGGCCATCTCCACCACCTCCAACTACGGAACTTCTACCAAGAGGAAAGAGCCCCTCTCAACAGGTATGGATACTAAAGACGAGGAAAAGAAAGTTCTTGTCACCACGGTCCTAGTCACTGTCAAATGGTTCAACATTAGATATGGATATAGTGTTCTCAATGGAAATAACATTAAAAAAAAACTCCATCTTGCCATTGTACCCTGAGGACCACAGAACCTTTCCATTTGACTTGCAGCTGAAACTTACTACCTGTAATAGGTAGGATGTGACTTCTTTGAGAGTCCGTTTTTTTCTAATTTTATCCTCAGTGCTTAACTACATTAATTTGAACAGCACAAGTGTTTAATAAATGCTTTTCCATCTATTCAAGAGTAGGAATTCACTAGGTAGAGAGCAGTGGGGGCTGGGAGCAGACATTTCAGAAATGGCGATTGTTCTTCATTCTCAAAGAGGACTGTGACGTCAAGATGATGACATGTCCTGCAGATGACTCTGGTTTGAGTGAGGTAGGGCTACAAGGTCACCAGCCACACTTTCTCCTCCAGAGGCAGTACACAGGATGTATGGCAAGCAGTCCCATTTGGCTGGGGTGTCTATACTGAGGGAAATGACTGAATGGTGCAGCTTATGAGGCCCCTGAGTGCCAGGCTAAAAAGTCTAGACTTTGTGTTAACATAGGTAGCAAGGTCCATTATAATTTCTGAGAACACTGACACGAGCAGAAGAGCTTCTGGCAGTGGTATGAAGGACAGATTGGAACAGCAAGCTAGGTGGTGAGGAAGCCTTGAAGAAGGTTATGGAAATAGTCCAGTGGAGGATGAAGGAGGCCTGTGTACAAAGGTGATGGCCATGAGCATAAGTGGGTGGAGTGTAGAGCCCAAAACTGAAACAGATGCTGAAGACAGAACTGACGCTGAATATAATGTCAGGGTGGTATGGTTTTGGTTTTTTTTCTGTTGTTTTGTTCAGTTTTTCTGAACTGCTTCCCCCCTCTTTTTTATCCTTTGTTACAAGGGATGGATCTCTGGGAAGGGGAAGGCAAAATGGAATACAATGGGAAATGTAGGAGACAGTAAAACAAGATATTGGTAAATATATTTTTTAAAATAATAAACCAATTAGCAGGTTACCAAAAACATTTGACAGGGTTTGGTAACTAAATAAAAAGGAGGAATAAATTGAAAATAACACCATAATCTCAAACACAGGAAACTGAATCAATGAAGGAAGACATAAAATCAAAAGTTTAGAGCATCTTTTTAGGAATAGGAAAAATCAATTTGAGCATGTTGAATCTAAGGTGTCAGTGGGACATGCCAATCCAGATGTCTTACAGGACAGGGGTTTTTAACCTGCGGCCTGTGAACTTGTCATTTTTTTACAACTGTATGTCAATATAATTGGTTTCCTCTGCCATCCTTCGCATTTTCTTTTATGCATTTAAAAATAATATTCTGAGGCATCCAGAGGCTTTACCAGAGGGTCAAAGGGGTCCATAATACAAAAAAACCCAAAACTTTAAGAACTTCTGTTCCAGAGCAACAGAAACATAAATTGGGAGCTAGAGAGAGAAGTGATTAGTTGGGAGAGTAAACTGGAGTAGACTACTTTTTCAGGAAAGTTAGACAAGGAGGCATGGCAAGAAGGCATACATACATGTCTCTCTATTAAAAGGCAGCATGTCATTTCCTATGAACTATAGGAAAGCAGAGGTAATAAAAGATTTCATGAAGTGGCATTCATATGCAGTCATAAAGTAGGGATAGAATTTCAGTAAGTAGGAGGGTTTTTCTCAGGAAAATTAGTGGAAGCAAGAAAGTATCATACAAACCAATAAGCACTTATTAAGCATGTACTTCATAGATGGGTAGAAGAGGGGGAGATGTCAGAAATGATTCATGATTTTTGGAAGCAGTGACTTATAGAACTGTGGTACTATTAATAGAAACAGTACAATCATAAAGAAGAGTTCTTGGGGGAAGGTTTTTAATTTAATTTCTTTTTTGTTATTATGAACTTGACAAACATAAAAACATAAGCAATTCCACATACAAAGAATAGAAAAAGGGGATTGTGCATGAAATCATGACTTTTCACTAAATGCAGACTAGCTGAACATGCTATAGTATATAAATATGATGGAATACTACTGCACAGTATGAAATGATGTAGGGGATGGTTTCAGAAAAACCTGAGAAGATTTGTTAAGAACTGGTGCAAAATGAAGCAATAGCAACATTGTAAAGACAATCAACTGTGAAAAACTTAGAAACTCTAATCAACACAACCACCACTATTCCAAAGCTATCCACCTCTAGAGAACCATCGGACTCAAAGAGCAGACTGAAGCTTCTTTACTCTTCCTTCTTTTCTTCCTTTTATTTCTTTTTTTTCTGGGAGGGACATGGATAATGTGGAAATTTGTTTTGCATGACTGTATCCTGCTTTCCGTCTTCTAAATGGGTGAAGGAGCAGAGAGGGAGAAAATTTGGAATTGGAAATAAAATTAAATTTTTAAAAAATATTTAATTCAACTGTACTTTCAAAAGAATCCTGCCTGTATATGTCTTTCTGAGTAGCTTTCTGTTCTCCCCTATATATTTCTTAAATGTTTCTTTGGGTGCTTTTATGAAAGGATAGAAGATGATGAACTCCATTTTAGGCATGCTCAATCATGTTGAGTTATAAACATGGGACAGGAGCTCAGGTAAGAGGTTGCAGCTAGATAGAAAAGGATGGGAACCATGCCCATTGAGGTGAAGGTTGCAGCACTGGGGGTAGAGAGGATTATTTAGGGAAAGAGAGCCAAAGAGAAAAGAGGGCTGAATACAGAACCTTAGGCAACACTTAGAGGTAAGGTGAGAACTAGGACAGTAGTATGAAAAAAAACAACCACCCCAAAAAAACTAAGGAAGGGTAGTCTCAAGGAGGTGCCAAGAGGGTCTGTGTAAAATATAGAGAACAAATTAAGAAGAATGAAAGGTAAGATAGAAAAAACATTGCATTTTCATAACCATATGGTAAAGAGGCCCTTCAAAAGTTCAACTTAAATGGAGTGCTGGGGTAGAAGCTAGAATGCAAGGAGCAGTAAGTCAGAAAATGGGAGTATTGAGTGTAGGCTATTTGAATAAGTTTGGTTATGAAAAAGCATTTCAATGTATGGCAAGATCAAGGGATTGTTTTTCAAGATGGGAGACACTTGGTTACATTCAAAGAAAGAGGGGAAAATGGAGATGCAGGAGATGGTAGTGTGATACAAGGGAGGCAGAACTGATTTGGGAGTCAGAGGGTCTGGGTTCATATATCACCTCTGACATTTACAATAGTAGGTGAGTCACATGGCATTCCTAGGGGCCCCAGTTTCTTCTTCTGTAAGAGAAGAGACTTGAATTAGATGGTTTAGGAAATTCCTTTTTGTTCTAGCTCTACATCTAGGATCCTACGAAAATTTGAATGTCCTATGCTTTAAGGTCATGGAAGAGTATGGGACTTTTAGAACACATATTCAGGGATTAATTTCTCTGCGAAACAGGAGGGATAGTGGAAAGGAGAAATGAATTTTGTGCAAAGAGGATGTCTTGGTATTAAAAAGGCAGGGTTTGTATCAGGGAGCAGCTGAGGATCATTAAAAGCAAAGCACAATTTCACATATGTAATCCAGGCAGTTTTTTTCTTCTATTCAAATATGAGACTCTGAATCTGCATTTAGCTGTTCAATCAACTGCATGTCATAAGGTGAGAAATAGGCATCTTTCATCCACTTGCTTTTTCCTGTGTGGGTTGCTAGGTCAATCTATTTCAAGTAGCTATGGATCTCACTAAGGAGGAGTTTTAATATTCTGCAGCTTGATACAATCAGCATGTTATCTCCTCAAAAGAGCTCCATTTATAGGAAATACCTCTTGCACTTAGATTTCAAATATGCAATCCTCCATGACAGCTGTGAATATCTTTTTATCACCAATATCCTCTTGATAATGATCTGTGACCACAAATCAAGGAATACCATGATTTAAAAAAAAATAGATTTGTGGATGACCCAAAAGAGTAATGGATAAGGGACAGAGATTCCTCAGGGAATAGAAGAGAATAGAAATGAGTAGGTTGTCAAATGTAACCAATGATTTGTGTAGAATAAGTAATGTGAAATACATAATCAAGAAGATGATTGGTGAATAAGGAGAAGGAAGTGACTGGTCATGGAACAAGGAAAGTACACAGGTACCCACAAAATGTTAAAAGACCTAGAAGATTTCCAGTTGTTGGGTAGATCCTCTGTTCAGGGTTTATAGGAGGCCATGGACAAGAATAAATTAATGACAGAATGTTTACTAAGTAATTACTATGCCTCAGTCACTGTTTGAGTCACAAGAGATACAAAGAGTAAAAAATAACGCAGCCCCTGCTGTCAGAGAACTTACCTTCCAGTCCAGAAAGACAACACATTCAGGCAAGTAGTGTCCAGATGGTCGGGGTAGGATGTGTTAGGGAGGAAAATCACTGAGAGGATGAGCAGTCACTGGACAAATGACTGACATGCCTTTTCCAGGAAGCTGCTGATTTGATTATTGCTCCCCCAGCTAAAGGTGGAAAGCAGTAGAAAGGAGAGATAATAGTGGCCTGGTGAGGCTGGGTTGGGCTAGAAAGGAAGCCAGTCCAAGCACAGAAATGCAGAGCTGGAGGCAGAAGCTGGAATATAGGCACAGAGTATGATGATGGCCATATTCCATAAGATAAGAAATGTAGACTGTAATCTGGCAGAGAGAATAAGTGCACTGATTGACAAGGTCATGGATTTCCCTACAGAGAGAACAGTGATAGAAAGAGAGGAAGGAACTGATGGGAGATTGCCAGGGGTGGCTGTAATTTTCTATTAAAGCATGAAGCAAATTCATCTGTGTGGAATGGAGGTTTAGGGAGGCTTGAGGAGTTTGACAGAAAGACACTGCAGGGAAATAAATAATACTTAAATACTTCAATGAAATAAGGAAAAAAGGATAGGGGGTTAAAAATAAGTGATTAAAAGGCTTGGTAAGCAGCAACGAGGGACCTCTAAGGATAAGATGATGAATTTAGAGTGGATTATGTCAGCGTGTTTTTGGTGACCTTTTTCTAGTAGCCAGAGTATGAACAGAGAAAGTGAACTATTTACAAGATAATTTAGAATTAGAGAAGGGCATAGAACCTGACAGAAGGTCAAGTGGACAAAGGATTCTCGGGGTTAGACAGGGCAATTGTAATGTAGTGACTTGACTGACTATGGAGTAGAGTCTGGGTCATTTAGGGTCCTTTCTCCCAACTCCCCTCTTTATTTCTCTTTTCCCTGAACTTCTTCAACTTGGGTCTCAAAGAGCTCACATAGAGTTAAGTTGCATTTTGAAAAGACACATCTTGAAGTGAGGAAATTGGGAGGGAAAGACTGAAGTTCCAAGAGTTCCAGCCGCCACTCCAGCTGCCAAGGCATTGTTTTAGTCAAATGTCAAATGAAAAGAGAGAAAAAGAACAATGGATTTATTTGAATCACTTCCAAGAAGAAGTAACCTCCTGCAAAACTCAAGGCCCACTTTTCTGGAAAGCCTGGTACATGGACAGCATCAATGGAAACAAGTTTCATCGCCCCAGAAGTACAGCATCAAATAAAAAAGGCTGGGAGGGAAACACTGTTTTAAGGTCCTTGAGGTTCAGCTATAATCATTTCATCCCTTGTTGCCTCCTTCACAGGTTCCTCAAGTGAATGAAAATAAACTCATTTATGGATGTAATTTTCCTGGGTAAGAATGATGGGGATGTTAGGGAAGTGATGCTAAATAATTTCAACCTTCCAGAAAACCTAATTTTCAGCATTTCATGATCTCATCAGCTCCCATAGTTTCAATGATCATCTCTATGCAGACTGCTCTCAGGTCTACATGTCCAGATCTAACTTCTCCAAAACCAAACTCATTATCTCTTTACCCTTCTTAACTCCCTTCCAACTATGGAGGATGCCACTATCCTCCCAGTCTCAACCTTCCTCAAGCTTCCCCTTACTCCAGTCTACCTTCAACAAAGTTGTCAAGTTAATCTTCTTAAAACTAAGATCTTTGGGGCAAGAACTCACCACTTGACAAAAATGACTGGGAAAAATGGAAAGCAGTTTGGCAGAAACTAGGCATAGACCAATATTTCATGCCATATGCAAGACAAGGCCAAAATGAGTAAATGATTTCAATATAAAGGGTACTATTATAAATAAATTAGGGGAGTATGGAAAAACTTACTTGTCAGAACTATAGAGAAGGGAAGGAATTTATGGTTAGAGTCAGGGTTAAGGTTAGGGATCACGGGACATAAAATGGATAATTTTGATTACATGAAATTAAAAAAAGCTTTGCACAAACAAAACCAATGAGCCAAAGTTAGAAGGAAATTACAAAAAAAATTTCATAGCAAGTTTTTCTGATAAAGATCTTATCTCACAAATATATAGGGAACAAGGCCAAATTTATAAAAATAAGGGCCATTTCCCAGTTGATAAATGGTCAAAGGATATGAATGGGCAGTTTTCTTTTGAAATCAAAGTTATCAATAGCCACATGAAAAAATGCTCTAAATCACTATTGTTTACAGAAATACAAATTAAAACAACTCTGAAGTACCACCTCATAGGTATTAGAGTTACATGACAGAAAAGAAAAATGTTAAACATTGCATGAGCTATGGAAAAATAAGTGCACTAATGTACTATTAGTGAAGTTACAAAGTGCTCCAAACATTCTTGAGAACAGTTTGGAACTATATACCCAAAGGCCTATAAAACTGTGTATACCCTTTGATAATACCACTACTAGGTCTATATCCCAAAGAGATCAAAGAAAAGGGAAAAGTACCTATATGTATGAAAGCATTGATAGGAGCTTTTCTGTGCTAAAGAATTGGAAATGGAGGGGATGCCCATCAATTGGGGAATTGCTGAACAAGTTATGGTATGTTATTGTGATGGATGTGCTATAATAAATGACAAGCAGGATGGTTTCTGAAAAAACATAGGAAGACATACATGGGCCGATACAAAATAAAGTGAGCAGGACCACAAAAACACTACACAGTAACAGCAACATTGTAACGATGATCCACTGTGAAAGACTCAGTCTGATCCACGACAATTCCAAAGGACCCATGATGATAAACGCTATCTACCTCTAGAGAGAGAAATGATGAACTCCGAGTGCAGTTTGGAGCATATTTTTTCACTTTATTTTTTTGAAACACAGCTAATATGGAAATGTTTTACATGACTTCACATGCATAATTGATATCACATTGCCTGTTTGTTCAATGGGTGGGAAAAAGAGAATTTGGAACTCTAAATTTTATAAAATGTTAAAAATAAATTTTAAAAAACTTTAAATTTAAAAAATAAAGCAAGATCTAACCATGCCACTCTCTCTATTCAATTAACTTCAATGGTTCTCTATCACCTTTAGGATCAAAAATAAAATTCTCTGTTTGGCTTTTAAAGGCCTTCATAACCTGATGCTTTCCTACTTATCCTTTGCTCCTTTTTGTGTATTCTGTGGTCCAGTGATGCTGATCTTGCTCAAACAGAGCACTCCATCTTCATCAGCTCCACAAACACATATACACACACACATACACACACACACACCACCGCAAACACACACACACACATACATACACACCACCACAAACACACACACTTGGACCACTCTCCTAACTCATCTCTGACTCCTAGCTCACTTGACTTCCTTCCAGTTCCAGTTAAATTTCCATCTTCTACAAGAAGCCTTTCCCAGCCCTCCTTAGTTTTAGTATCCTCTCTGTGAGTTGACTCCCAATTTCTTCTGTATATAACTTGTTCGAACCTAGTTGTTTACATGTTGTGCCTCCCATTAGACTGTAAGCCCCTTTGAGAGCAGAGATTGACTTGTGCTTTTTTGCAGGGAAAAGGAGGGGTGTATCTCCAGTGCTTAGCACAGTGCTGGGCACACAGTAGGGACTAACTGCTTATTTCTCTCAGCCAGTTTCCTACTCTGGAAGTGAGGATGGTTAGCACTTACTTCACAGTGTTGTTAGGAGGGTCAAATGAGAAAATACATGTAAATTGATTTGAAAATTTTAAAGTTTGTCCTTTACAGGGCCATGTAAACATTAGCTGTTATTTGCCAATGGCCCCAGCCCCACCAGAGTCTACCACCAAGCACTGGAGGGAGAATACTGACTAGGGCAGTGCCAGCACACAGTCTGACTTCTAGTCCCATCCTACTAGAATTTTCCCTTCCCTATTGTTATGAACATGTCCACACCACAGGATTTAAATGAACAAGGAGTCAGCAGCTACAACCCTTCTGTTTAAATGGAAGAACCCCTTGCCTTCCTGTCTGCCATGTCACTGGGCCATAAGGACCCCTGGGTCTTTTCATCTGCATCCAAGAATCCTTTGTGATGCGTTGTCTCCCTCTCAGTTATAATGAGAGCAAGGAATATTTCAATTTCCTCTTTGTTTTCCCAATGTTAGCACAGTATTTGGCCCATAGTAAGGGCTTAATAAAGAGTCAGGAACATATGAGCAACCTCTATGAGAATCAAACTATAAAGGCTAAGTGTTAGTGAGCAGTTAATGTGTGATACACGAATAAAATCTGCAACATTATTAATCTGATAACGGTTTAATCATATGCACAGTCATTCTTACGCTTCTGTAATTAGGTCTGAACAAGTAAGGAGAAGCTGTTAGTGTCAGGGGGTGCTGGGAGAAGCAAGAATCACAGAGTCAACAAGCTGAAACCTCAGAGTCTGTCTAGCATTGGACATAGAGGAAACGGAGGCCCAGGGAGATAAGGCAATTTAGCCAAGGTCACAAAGGCAGTGTCAGGGATGAGATTTGAACCCAGAGCCAATGTGCTTTGATTCTCCTCAAAACATCTAGATCTATAACCAAAGGGGTTCCCTCATCCCTCTCCTCTTCTCTGGCTCTGGGACCTGAGGACCCCAGATTCTTTCCTAGTAAATATGAGCTGTATGAATGGGGTGATTTAAGGAAAAACTGCTCTGCCTCCTCTCATAATAGCTATTCCCTTAACGTAGATTAGTTTAAACAAACTCCTAATGCCTAATCCTGCCCAACCTCCCTAGGTGTTAATTAGCTTGTCAATTCAAATAAATTCTAGAAGCCTGGAGTTGGAAGGGACTAGCGAGAACATGAGGAGGGCCCTTACAGATTGTCTGGTCTCATTCTCCCACAAGTGAAGTCCAGTTTTAGTTTTCCCACCCCTCTTTTTACTGCCTCTCATCCTGTCGCCCTCTGTGCTTCCAGGAGCCCAGTTCTTTATCCAGTGTGGTAGCCCCAGTCCTGTTCACATCTGGGGCTAAGTGGTTGGTTGTCTGTCCTGTGAAAGCTGAGCTGGGATACGTAGACGTAAGGGCCATGTGCTGGCTGACCACCATCACATGACCCAACATCACCATGACCCTGCCATCGGGGCTGCTGCCTCTAAATCATCTCTAGCTGTTTCTCCTTTGCTCCCCCAAATCAAGACTTCCATTCCCTTAGCACAAATTGCAACAGATACTGGCCATTAATCTGGGAATTGTGCTCTTAGATCCCATGGAACAGGAAATTCCAAAACTACTGATAATACAGAAAACAGAGGAGGCTGGGGTGGGGAGAGAGAAGAAGGGAAGAGAGAGACAGACAGAGAGACGTGTGTGATCCTTCTTACTTTTTCCTTTTTCTCTCTTTAGCAAGAGAATAGGGATAAATTGGGCAGGCTAACATTACAGATTTCCAAACTAGGTCTAATTTCTTAACATACCACTTCTAGAACCTGAGGTAAAACTGCCAACTGAATGAAATGTGTCTCCCCACCTCCCCTTAGGGCTTTTTGTCTCCTTACTTCCAGATGCCCAGGGTCTTCGTGTTGCCTTCTCCTTGTTCAAAGCCCAGCCTTGCCCTCCTGCTCCTCCTTATTCTGTGGAAGTGCTTTTTCTTTTATACTTAGTGGCACTCTTCTAAGGAACCAGAGGATTTCAGCAAAATAATCCACTCTAAGGTACAAGGAAGGCTTAATTTTCTCAGGACAAATTTGCATTTTTATCTTAAATGAACTGGTAGAATTGCCAAACCACATGTCTCCCCTTCTTCCTTCCTTACCACTCTCACCCCCCCTTCCCTAGTAAATACTTCGTTTTGCCCCCTAATGATGAACCTTGAACTTTCCACAATCCACCTTCCTTAACTTTTCAACCAGACCCACCCCAGATCCCCAAATGAGATTAGAGAGGGCTTTTAATTAGATCAGATTGCTAAAATAAGATCTTGGCTTTACAGCTAGACAGCAGAGGCTATTTATTACGACTCTGTCATTTTACAGTTTAGGACTAGACTGTAAACTCCCTGAGGTCAAGGATGTCTCTGTATCCCCAGCAGTTCCTGGGTAGGGAGTGAATTGTTTAATTCAATTATGGAGCCCTGAGAGGCTCTTTCCAGGTATTTTGTTCTGTGCATGGGGAGAAGTAGGCAGGGCATCATCCAGGACATTGGCTCTGTGACCTCACTCTTGTTCTGGGGCTCCTACAAAATCAGAATATGTTACCCCAATGTGTGTCATGATAAAGATTCCCGGCCCTATATTATTCCCAAAGCTGACATAGCAGTTTGTTCTGACAACATGGATGAGAGGTCTTTGAGGTTCAAATGGCAGGGTGGTTCAGAGGTCACTGACCTTGGAGTCAGTGATTCTGGGTTCAAATCCTGCCTGAATACCTTGGGTATGTTACTTTGACTTTCCTGGTCTCGGTGTCATCACCTGTAAGAGTTGCTGGTCGGACCTGACAACTTCTGAGATCCCTTCCAACTTAGTTAGGAGCCCATGTTTCATTCCGAGAGACCCTTGGACATCAACTCAAATTTTCTGTATCCCCTTACCCCATTTTCAACGTTCTTTATAAAAGGATTTCTCATCTGAGTCCCCCAAAGTTAAAATACTGCTTTTTGTTTTGACTGTGATTTTAGTCAAAGAGGAAGCCACCTCCAGACCCCAAGGGGTAGAGAAAGGCTTAGGGTGCCAGTGGCTCCGGGCAGCTCTGGGTGGCTCCTGGCTGGCCAGCATGTGGTGGAGGAGTCCAAGGCCTGCCCTGTCTCCAGGACACTATGCTCCCTCAAAAGTCATAACACTGCAAAAGCATTCATTTGTTACATTAGCCCTCTCTCCAATAACCTCATTGCCCACTAATGTCTATGCCACCCATCTTCCTCTATTACAGCAACACTTTGTCATCCACTAGCTTGGCTGGGCAGACTGTCACTACTTAGCAAAGCAGCTGCTACAGAACAGAACATCTTAAATAGAAACGCATGAAGAGGGGCTTTCAGGAAAATTGAGGATGTCTTCAACAATGAGTGAACCTCTTTATGCTGGGAGAAAGTAAAATATTAAGTAAAGAATGTCCTATTGTGCTATTACACGGTTTAGTCGGGGAAGTTACACCTTTTCCCCCAATATTAATACCTGTTGCATTCATTTTTCTAACGATTATCACACAGTTGTAATCAGAGCTTAAATTCTGGCAAATATAAAATAAAATTATATTTCATAATTTTATTATTTTTTAAAAATGTGATTTCTACAGGCTAATGTGTCAAACCAATTCCCTTTATAAGTAAAGAAACTAAAGCTTAATCAGTCAGACCCAGTCAAACACTGAATCCTGACCCTGACATTGATTAGAACTAGGATTTCTGGGAGTCTCCAATATAAAAAGAGGAGAAAATAATAAGATGGTGGCGACAATCATTGATGACCCCCAAGCTTCCCTGACTTTTTTTTAAATCAAATTCTCTCCTTCAGTTCCTTCCCCGAACTAGTCAGAGGAGGGAAGGAAAATCAGTTTAATCAAGACCAGACTTCTCTGAGTCCAGGGTCCATCCTGTGGCTCTTTTTCCTAGCACTGTAGAGGTTCATGTAGCCACCATAAGCCATCCTTCCTTGATTATAGAGGAGCTCTGTTGGCTTGATGGAGTTTTAAAGTATTATATAGCTGCTAAATGGATAAAGGAAGCAGTCTGACATTGAGGCAACTTTATTTCATTTTACTGTTCAGATAATGCCCACTGTGGCTCATATAAATTATTTTTTCCTTCTAGCTTGCGCAACAAATATTCCTAGCTTGTTGGAAAAGATATAGTTTCCAATAAACAAATATCTACTGACTATCTACCATGTGCAAGGCACCAGTACTAGGTTTATGTTTTGTAAATAATAGATGTCTGAGAAACATTTGTTAAATACTTAACAAACTGAAAGTCAATGAAATGTTAAACATATGCTTACCCTCCAGCAACTTATTTCAGAAAAGAACCCTATTTTCCCACTCATTTTCTCTTTGAAAGCAGAACTCTCTTCATTCTAATATTTCTTCTCCATCTTCCCTACCCCCATTCTCTGATAATGGATTTTTCAAATAGCCTCGAATCCCAAACTCTGTCCTGGCTCCTCTTAGAACTTGTCTATACACTCATGATAGCTAATACAAGTGGAATGCAATATTGCACTTTACCAGTAGGTTCCAGCACTGAACTTTCCTACTGAAGCCTGAACATTCCTTAAATTCAAGGGCTTCAAGTTACATGAAAAAGCAAACAAACAACCGAACAAATCGAACCCGAACCTCCGAGTTCCCTAATTCAGTGGCCATTTCATATGATCCCCACCATGGGGGATGCAGCCAACCAGCTAAGAGTGGGAAGAGAGGTAGCTTTCAGACTCAGAACAATAAACTTTTGGGGGAGGACCAAGATTTTCCATCCCAAAGCATAAGATACTTCGTCAAGATACCGATGCTTGTTTAAGGGCTACAAGATGGTTTGTTTTAGGGAATCCACCCTAAGCAGTGGTTTGTAAGCACAAAGGAGATAACTGAGGAAATATTTGTTGATTGATGGCCATCCAATTATTGGTTTGCTAATTGTCTAGACTTTCCTGACACAACTGTAAGCTTCACAAAGAACAAGTTAAAGCTATCAGGACATTTCACAGAAATGACATTTAGCAATCTGGCTAGGGGTTACCCTGCAATCCCAGTTTCAAAACCTGCTTCTTTTTATCCTGGAATTTCACCCCTTCTGCTGCCTAAGTAGAATCAGAAGAATTGACTGATAACCTCCCCCAATCTTTCAATATATGCAGCTCCAGAGATGAACACCAAAACTATAAAACCTGTGAAATAACTCAGCCAAGTTTGTACATATTGGAAATATAAATTATACATACAACTTTTCCCAATTTTCAGAAACAGATGTTAACCCTAATGGTGTCCTGTGAAGTTAGTTCTAATTCAAAGGGAAAATTTTCAGAACAAACTTTTTTTTTTGTTTTATTTTATAGTAATGTTAATAACGGATTTCACAGATGTTTTGTGTATCTTCTAAAGTAAGAATTCTGGATTTCTGCCCTGAGGACATAATTTATGTTGATTACACAGTTTTTCCCTAGAAGACTAATGGTTTTTTTCTTCCCTACTCAAGTATGTCCATAGATTAAGTTTAATATAGTTTTAAAAGAAAGTACTTTTTAAAACCTAACTGGGAGAAAACCCAAATTCCACCACTTCACTTCCCCTCTCATCCCAAGAGAAGATGCCTATCACGTGTTCCATCTAAAGACAGCTGAATCTCATTTATGCTTACCTGTCTCAAGGCTTATGGACCGATTAAAGTATTTTGTCACCTACCATTGCCACTGTAGCAGAATCCTGACGGCTAGATAAGTACAAATACAATTCCAAACCAAGTAATGATTTCTATTAGAAATTCTATTGGACCCCTCGGGAGGCAGCGGCAGAGGCAGCAGTGGCCAGAGGCGCCCAGAGCAGGCAGGAGACCGGCAGCAGCTCCATTACAGAAGGTCTCTGCATAAACCCCCTGAGGGAACTGAGCCTGGGAGGCGGCCCTGCCCCCACCTGAGCACCAGAACTTAAGCTCCCCTTGAAGAGCAGCCAGGCCTGCCATGGAAAGCCCTGAGGCTGGGGAGCAGCATTTGAATCTCAGACCCCAAGCACTAGCTGGGCGGACCTAGGCAGGGAGGGAGAGGAATCTCAGCAGTCAAGTAACTGGCTGGGAAAATGCCCAGAAAAGGGGAAAAAAATAAGACCATAGAAGGTTACTTTCTTGGGGAACAGATGATTGCGCCATTCCTTTCTGATGAAAAAGACGAATGCTTACCATCAGGTAAAGACATAGGAGTCAAGGCCTCTGTATCCCAAACATCTGAAATAAACATCCAATGGGCTCAGGCCTTGGAAGAGCTCAAAAAGGATTTTGAAAATCAAGTTAGACAGGTGGAGGAAAAACTGGGA
>CM053770.1:271853478-271913966 GCA_028658325.1 Potorous gilbertii | reverse complement strand
GAAGAGAGGGCAGATTGGTGATAGGGGAAATTAGAATGCTCAGTGTACTGGGGTGGGGGGAGGTGACAAAGGGGGAGAAAATTTTGGAACCCAAAATTTTGTGAAAATGAATGTAAAAAGTTAAATAAATAAATTTATATTAAGAAGTAAAAAAAAAAAAATCAAAGAAGAAAAAAAAAAAGAAAATCTATTGGAATAAAAGTTCACCAAATGGAGAAAACAAACTCCACAGCTCCTTGGGATATCATGGTCCTACCCAAAGCAACACTGGAAAGCAGAAGGAAGCTGACTGCCAAGCCCTCCCACTTTCTCAATTCCTTAATGAATTAATCAACAAGCATTTGATAAGTGCCTACAATTGGCCAGGAGCTGGAGCTACAAAGACAAAAATGAAACAGGCCTTGCCCACAAGGAGCTCACAGTGTAGCAGGGGAGAAAACACAGACATGAAGAAATAGATACAAAATAGATACATACTATAAAATTGAAGGTATAGGTTTTTTTGGAGGGAAAGGTGGAAGGTCTAACAAAGAAGGACTGAGCCCAGTTTTAAAGAATGCAAAGCATTCTGAAAGGTGGAGATGATAATGATAGTACAACTGCACAACCACTGCTAAGCATCTGTGACATGTCAGGCACTGAGGACAAAAGGACAAAAGTAGAGTCCCTGCCTTTGACAAGCTCTATGGTCTACTGGAGGAGTGAGAAAAAACAATAGCACGCATGTGGAAGAAGAAAGATCAAGAATATCAAGGGAATTAACAAAATAATTGCAAAGGACTAGCTGGACCAGATCTCAAACTGTATTATAAAGCAGCAATCATGAAAACTACTTGGTACTAGCTAAGAAATAGCGGTGGATCAGTGAAAGAGATTAGGCACGCAAGACAGAGTATGAAATGACTATAGTAAACGACTGCTTGATAAACCCCAAAGACTCCAGCTTCCGGGATAAGAACTCACTATTTGACAAAAATTGCCAAGAAAATTGGAAAATGGTATGACAGAAAGTAGGCAAAGAGCAACATCTCACCAAGACAAAGTCAAAATGGATACATGATTTAGACATCAAAGGTGATACCGTAGGCAAATTAGGAGAGCAAGTAAGAGTTTGCCTATCAGATCTATGGAGAAGGGAAGAATTTATGAACAAACGATGGATAATTTTGATTACATTGAATTAAAAAGGTTTTCCACAAAAAACTTCAATGCAACCAAGATTAGAAGGAAATAAGAAAAACGGAAAATGATTTTTACAGCAAGGGTTTCTGATAAGGGCCTCATTTCTCAAATAAAAGAGAGCTGGGTCAAATTTATAAGAATACTAGTCATCCCCCAAATGATGGATAAATGGTCAAAGGACAGCTATCTATAGTCATATGAAAAAATGCTCTAAGTCACTACTGATTAGAGAAATGCAAATTAAAACAACTCTGAGATACCATTTCACACCTATCAGACTGGCTAACATGACAGAAAAGGAAAATGATAAATGTTGGAGAAGATGTGGGAAAACTAGAATGCTAATGCATTGCTGATAGAGCTGTGAACTGATGTGACCATTCTGGAAAGCAACTTGGAACTATGCCTAAAGGGCAACCAAACTGTGCATTCCTTTTGATCCAGCAACACCACTAGTAGGTTTATATCCCAAAGAGATAAAAAAAAAGGAAAAGGACTCACATGTGCAAAAATATTTACAGCAGCTCTTTCTGTGGTGGCAAGGAACTGGAAATTGAGGGAATGGACATCAATTAAGGAATGGCTAAAATAAGTGGTGGTATATGAATATAATGGAATACTAAAAGAAATATATTCTATATATGTATGAATATGTGTATACACACATATATGAAATGATGAACAGGTAGATTTCAGAAAAACCTGGAAAGACTTACACGAATTGATGCTGAGTGAAGTAAGCAGAACCGGGAGAACATGTATACAGTTAACAGCAACATTGTACGATCAACTATGATTGACTTAGCTCTTTTCAGCAATGCAATGATGGAAGACAACTCCAAACGAGTCATGATGGAAAATGCTATCCATATCCAGAGAAGGAACTATGGAATCTGAATGTGGATCAAAGTATATTATTTTCATTTGGGGGGGTTGTGTGGCTTTCCCCCTTTTGTTCTGTTTCTTCTTTCACAATATGACTCATGTGGAAATATTCTTCCATGATTGCACATGTATAACCTATAACAGACTGCTCGCTGTCTTGGGAAAGGGGGAAGGGAGGGGGAATGGAGAAAAATTTGGAGCTCATAATCTTATAAAAATGAATTTTGAAAATGATCTTTACGTGTAATTGGAAAAATAAAATACTATTTATCTATTATATACAAGCAACTAATAAAAGATGGTATGTGAAAATACACAAATGTAAAAATACTCAAAGTAATAATTGATAAGCTTAAGCCATGCCCCTCCCCATATTTGTATTTTAAAAGTAGATTCTTTAAAGGCCAACGTAAGCAAGATTTGTCTGTGTCAGTAATAATACTAGCTCATATTTACATATGGTTTTGTAGTTTACAAAGCTAGCAAACTGTACTGAAGTATTGCCTTCCCTGCTCTGGACTGGAGTCTCCTCCAGCAATAGTTCTCTCCTCCTTCCCAGCAGTGAGTCACCTAATTGCCAAAGTTACAAAATCTTGGGGCTGAATGAGACATTAGAACTCTCCAAACACAACCTAGGTAAAAAAGGCCTTTCTGCTTCCACATCATGTGGTACAAAGAAGTGGCCTCTGCCAGACCGCTGTGTGGAGATCTATCTTCCACAAAGAAGCACATCCCACTTTCAGGCAGTTTAGTTAGGAATTTTTCTTTATACAGAGCTGAAATCTACCCCTCTCCAAGTCCTACTCATCACTTCCAGTTCTGCCTCCCAGGAGAGAGAAAAACAAATCTAATCTTTCTTTCACCATGTTAGCTGCCTTCTTCTGAATATGCTCTAGACTGTCAGTGTCTTCCCCGAAATGTGGTGTCTGCAAACAGACAGGACACCTATAACGTGCTCTAGTCAGTGTAGATAACACAGCAAGGCAAGATCACCTTTCTCATTCTGGACATAGGCTCCCTTAAAGGCTACCATTTCACACAACTATCTATATTGTATTTGCCACAGTCCACTACAACCCCCAGATTTTTTTCATATGAATTATCTAATCATACTTTTTTTTCCAATCCTCATTGCTGCAGAGTTATTCATATAAGAGCTTTAGTAGACACCCAGCAAATATCTATAGAATGAATCTGTGTGTGTATATACACATATATACATACATATATATGTGAATGTCTATACACACACCTATACATACATACGTATTGTGTATGTGCATACATACATATACACACATAGACATATGTGTGCATATATACATACACATACATATGTATGTCTGTGTGTGTGTGCACATGATCTCCAACTAAACTAAAGCAATGATCAAATCAAACCACTGAGTTTCCAGCACAGAGATTTAAATATCAATTTTGGTGCTTGCAGGGAATATGGAACCTAGCTCTGTCTTCTTCAGGTCTAGCTCCAGGAGGTCAGAGTTGTGGTTTTATCCTGCTCAGGTGTAGCTATTAAGGAAAGACTGTGTGTGGGTGCAGATGATCCTCAGTCTTAACTTGAAGAACAACACTTAAATCAAAGAGAGATCAGTGAAGTTGGGGGGATATTAGACAACAGTCATTATTTAGGGGCAGATCAGCAATGGCTCATTATCTTTCTGGAAGCGAAGCCCAACTAGGCTGAAAACTCATTTCTTGTTTCTTGGAGTCACTTGTCGGGTTCTGCAGGTCAGGCAGTCACATTTTTCAGTTGCTAATATGAATAACACCCAAGTAAGGAATGCCCCAAACTGCACTTGAGGAAAAATGTTGAACTAAAATGAGCAAGTGACCACACAGAAATTGTTACAAAACCCAAAGTAATTTATATAGGGGATGTGTTTCATGGACATAGAAGTCTGTTCTGTCCTTGAGTGGCAGCACTGTGCAATGGATAAAATGCCAGAGTTGGAGTAAGGAAGATATGTGTTCAAATCCTGTCTCATCTACTTGCTAGCTATGTGACCCTGGGCAAAACCACTGAACTTTTTTGGGTCTCAGTTTCTTACCTGTAAAATAAGGGAATTAGACTAAAAGGACCTAAGTAAGGTCTCTTGCAAATCCAAATCTATGATGCTATGATCTTATAGTTCAAAAACTTTTTTGTATTGTCACCTCAAATAAAGAGAAAAGAAGCCTTCTGATTCTTTTGCATAAATGTTTACTTCATACCTCATTCATTCATTTTAGAGATTCTTGAACCTCTGGTCATTTTTGAGGTCTGGTCTAACCTCCAGGGAGTTTGGCTTCTTCACATGGTAGAGTCCAGTTATATACGTGTGACTCCGCTGGGCTACTCTCTCAACGTGCACTCCCTGATCCTTACAAGTCACCCCCAGAGGTGCTCAGAGCTTAAGGGTGTATCCTAAGGCTGACTACTGTAACTAAAAAGCCCTCGATAAGTTTCCTGTGAACAATCAGACAGTTGGCTCAACTCTTAGCAAAGGCATTTCCTCAGATGGCATAGCAACACCAGTAATTACCAAATACTCTCATCATGTACCTGGAGTACATTATCCCACAGATGCAGCATCCATAGATAGCATGGTATCACACTCTGGAGTATAATGGTAGTAGGTGAGGCACATGTGTAGGATATACGCCTGGCAAAAGGAACTGGTTATGAAGGACACTGAAAGTTGTTTCTGCCTTTCTCTCAGGGCACTGCTCTGCCAAAATATAGAAGTAACCCAAGGTCTAATGTGTTACTCTTGGATTTCTTGTACATGATTTCATTTGATCTTAGTGTCACAAGGTTTGGGTTCAAATCCCAGCTCTGTCCCCTTGGGGACCATGAACTGGCTGCTTAATCTCTCTGGTTCATGGATCCTCCTCATCTATAAGACAAGACAGTTGGATTGAACTGCCTGAAAGGTCCCATCCAGCTTTAAATATGTGATGTTAGAAACCCTGTGAGATAAGGGAAACATTATCATTCCCATTTTAAAGATGAAGAAATTATAGCTCAGCCTCAAGTAAAATGACTTAATTAAGGTCATACAACGAGTAAATGGCGAAGACAGGACTCAGTCTAGGTCTTCAGATTTTGGGTCCAGTGTACGCATGTATGTATGTGTGTGTGTGTGTGTGTGTGTGTGTGTGTGTGTGTCTCTGTTCATTACACCATGCCAATTTCTAAATAGGTACTAGAAGAGAATATGATGTAGAGGGTAGAAAACTGAACTTGGAGTCCAGAAGAGCTAGGCTCAAATCCTAACTCATACACTTACTGGGTGCCCTGAGGCATGTTACTTAAACTGGCTGAAGGAGGAAAAGAAGAAAAAAAGCCTTATTAACCACTAGGCACTCTGCTAAGCACTTTACAAATATTACCTCATTTCAGCCTCAATAACAACCCTGGGAGATAGGGAGATTATCCCCATTTTACAGCTACAAGGCAGACAAAGGTTAAGTAAGCTGGGAGTCTTCCTGACTCCAAGCCCAGGGCTCTACCCACAGTGCCACCTAACTGGGCCTTGGTTTCTTCCTGTATAAAATGAGAAGGCTGGAAATGAAGACCTCCATGGTCCCTTCCAGCTTGAGCTTGATCTACTATCCTATGAACTGAATTCTCTAGTTTTCCAAAGGTAACCTAACAATGAATTGTAATTCATTGTTACAATGCTCTATGCTTCCAGATACAAAAGGTATTTTGTTTTTTCTGAAGTAATTTTACAAGGAAGGAGAAGTGAACACATTATTTTTCTATTATGAAGTCAGCATTTATATCTCAGGGTTTGCATTTAAAGGACTTTAGGAAAAATGTTTTCCAAACAACTTAGCTTAAGAACTCAGATCAATGCAAGGTCCAACCACAACTGGAGAAGACTATGAAGAAAGAAAAAAAAAGAAAGAAAAAAGAATGGAAGGAAAGAAGGTAGGAAAGCACTGAAAAAGGAAGAGAAAAAAGGAGGGCAAAAAGAAAGAGAAAGGAAGGACAGAAGAAAGGAAAGGAGAGAGGGAGAAAGAAAAAGAAAAAAAGAAAGAAGAAAGCAAGCCACTGAAGCATTTTTTAAAAAATATGTAGTAGAGAAGGGAGGTCACAAGGCAACAGATAAGCACAGGACAACTTGGAAAGTTGCGCACTAGATTTATATAAAGGAAAGCAATTTAGACACAATAGAAACTCTCAATTTCAGGGCATCTTTGCAAATATACTACTTATGTGGAAATGCTAATGTTATTTGGTGTTTAAGTTCAGCTAGGGATAAATGAACTAAGTTAATAAGATAATTACTCATCCAGAGCACAGGAAAGAAGGGAAGAAAGTGGTTCTGTGCATACATTAAGTTTGTGGAATGGACACCGGAAGACTGAAAGTGGGGAGGGAAGGAGCAAACTGACAGAGAGAACTGATTCTCTAAATCGAGATCCTTAGCATGCCTGCTTCCTATTCCCAGGGTAAAAATGATAGGCCTGGAGCTGATAGAGAGCCGGAGCAACACACTCTGGCCTCCCAGCTGAACAAAAGGATTGTGATTGCTCGGGTAAATCCAGTTCCTTTTCCTTCAGCTTTTTCTTACTGCCATTCACCATCATTCACTGGGCATCTTTATGTTTTCTTTCCTCTACACAAACTCTAACTAAATATAATCAACTTTAAAATATTCATCTGAGTTGCACTTTCTACAAGGCCTTTTCTGATTCCCCAGCTGCTAGTATCCTTCCCCTTCCAAAACTAATTTGTCATAGAGGTTTTGGATATGATTGTACTAACATTATATCAGTCCTGTAAAGAAAGAGGCTAGCTTCATCAGTCAACCTCCCCGAGGCCACTGCTTGTGGAACTTAGTAAGGGCTTACCAAATGCTTGCTGACCAACTTGATTTACTGCACTCTCTGGGGATGGATCTGTTTTGTTCTTAAATGCTTAGAATTATTACGTAAATGCTAACATACTAACATTTGGGGCAAAATTCAGATATTTCACTCTCTATCGCCAATATCCTAAATACTAGGACTTGAGCAAAGCTATCGCTTATCCTTTATCAATTGTAAATTAAGTTTAGAGGTCAGGGTTTGGCTGCACACCAATCTACAATGTACAACAAAGAACAAAATGTTGGAAACTTACTTAGTCCTTCAAAGCTTCAAATTTCTGCTTATCTTTACTATGTACCTAAACTATTTTTCATTCAAAATAAAAGTATCTTCCAGGAAAACAAGGATTGGTTGTTAGTAACCTTAAAAGTCTTTATACTTTAAAATCCATTCTCTAAAGAATACACCAAAGCATAAGATTTAGAAGCCATTTCTATACTGGATTACCCAAACAAAGATGAGTAGGTCAGAAACACAGGCTCAGATTAAGCCAGAGTAGCCTAGAGGTATCCTTGGCCAGGATTCCTACAAGTCCAGTGACGGCTAGCAGCCTAGGCACATGCACAAGAAGTCATTGTTCACACTGCCCTCTACTCTCCCCAGAGAGCTCTGCCCTAGCTCACAATGGGGGGTCTCTCAAACAGCAGGTGCAACTGCTTATGGATCACTGACCTCCTGAGAAGAAGCCAACCCCTCACCCAAGCCCCTTGACAGGCTCTGGGATTCCTAGTCTTCCACGGGCTATGACAACCTGTTTCTGTCAGATCTTGTAAGTCTCCTACTCCACACTCCACTCCTTCCAACATGTACTCTACAGTGGACATTTATTTTTAAAATTAAAGCAAATTAAAATAAATTTAGAATTTCCTGGCAACCATTTTAGAAACTGGACAAGTCTCCATTGAGGGCTCCAAAAGCAAAGTGCTTAAAATTCTACATAACTATAATAAATCTAAGGAAGATTCATTTGTATTTGTGTGTATAATGGGAGGAATCATTGCAGAACAGGGTTTGGGTCATTCCTGACTACTGAATAAGAACAGTCAGCCCCCTTATTTAGTTCTACACAATAAACATTTATTAAACCCTACAATGTCCTCCTTGCTGCAGTGCTAAGCACTGGAGATGCTAGATGTCTATACATTAAAGGTCCTAATAATAAAGTCAGAGAGAACAGAAAGCTCAATTTCTCTCTGAGTGAGGGAGAAAAGGAACACCAGAGGCTTCTCACAACATCACGGCAAGGACTTTCTTGCCTACTACATGCAAACTAATATAAACAAACTGAAACAAATTATGTCTTCTAGAAAGTAAACCTTTTAACTATAATTCTCACCCAGGATTTCCCTGCTGGAGATTAAATTTAGATCAGAAGATTTCGAGCAGGAAGGGTCTTAGTGCAGACCAGCCCAGAGTCACACAGCTGAGAAGAGTCCAGGGTAAGCTCTGAGCTCAGGCTTTCCTGACTCCAGGGCAATCCAGAAGGCCATGCTGCTGCCTCTTCTTCATACCTATGCAGTGGGTGGTTTCAGTTCATGTCTCAGTTAAAAACCATCAACCTAGCATGCTTCTAATAATCCCCATCCTGAGTTTGAAACCAGGAAGAGAGAAATTTCTTTAAAACAAGCCTTTGCCTCTATACCACTTCCTCCTCCCCCATTGTCCTTTGGCAAAGATTTAGAAAGAAAATGTTTTATACCTTAAGCAAATTAGGATAACAGGATCATGGACATAAAAGCTGGAAAGGACCTCAAAAGTCAATACCCTCACACTGTTAAGAAACTGAGTCCCAGAGAAGTTATTCCAAGGTCCTATTGCTACTAAGCAGCCAACCTGGAATTTGATCCCGGGTCCTTGGACCCTAAATCCAGCACTCCTTTCAAGGTACCATGCTGTCTTCCACATTATGGGACAAAACTTCCTATTTTGGTGCCAGATGTGGGGACTGGCTTCTGAAAGAACACTGGAACAAAGAGGTTTGTAAGAGGGCCACTGTTTGCTTCGAGAGTCTGCCACCTTTCAGCTGAGAGGCCAAGTTCTTGGGAATCTGTGCCTCTGACATGTGCCATCTTGTGCTTGGGCTTTGTGAAATACAGAGCAATTGTGTGAGTTGGTTTATCCTGAAAGGCAAACATCCATTCAGTATCTCATTCAGGGTGGTGACTGATGCTGGACTGAGCACTCCCACTGCCAAGGCTGTTGGCCTCCAGCTTTTGAAATGTCCTCTCCTTACCAGTTCTGTTAGACTTGAAAGCTCCAACCAAGCTAGACCAACTAGGTACTGGTTTTTATTCAGAAATTCATAATTTTCTCCAGAAATACTTTCTATGGACATGGAGTCAAGCAAGTATGTGTCGTTTCTAAGTAAAAAATAGGCATGCCTACATTATACAAGTGGTACAAGAGCCACATCAGAAAAAGCTGACCCAGACACTTTTGGCTACTGAAGACACTGGCCTGGCCCAGTTCCAATCCAAGCAATTGCTCTCTGCTAAATCCATGCTGCCTTTCTAGTTGGACAAAGTATTCGCTTGTTGTCACTCATTATTGCATCACCTTGTCTTTTAAAATGTCCATTAAGCTTCACCCCACCTGGAAAGTTTCTCAGTGTTGTCTGCAAAGAGAACAGCAAATGAAACACTTGGTTTCATGTATTTCTCTACTCAGCCCAGACCCCAAAGTCCTCCCATGCTTTTACTAACGCTCTAGAATTCTTCACCCTCTTGCCCTTTCCCACCATACCTGCCTTACCAACTTCCTACACTGGGCAAACCCCACTCTCTGTCCATTTTCAAAATCTTCTCTTGCTTTTGGGGCTGCTGACAGCAGCTGGAGAATTAGGAAACTAAGCCACTTGGCTCCACATCTAACCCCAGCTAGATACTCAATGCCATTTGGCAGACAATCATTGGACTTCAACAATGGTGGCTATTCCAAACTTTCTTCCCTCAGCTTCCTGTCCCCCATCTCCTTCTCTATGGGTAGTCAGACGTCTTACTTCCCTGAGAATGTTACAACCATCAAGCATGGGTGCCTCTCAAGGTTCCTCCTCCTGCCTTTTGAGGAGACTTTAACTCAGAAGAAGATGTTGAGATGAAACGGGCTGTAGAGGTCATCTCGTCTAGCTTATGGAGTAAGGGCAGAGAGACAAGTGACTTGCTAAGATTCCACAGAGAGCAATGTCAGAGGCAGGACTAGAATCTAGGTTCTCTGCCCCAAATCAAGGGAACTTTTCTCTTGCTGCTCTCGGCCTCTCCCTCACCATGCTTTTCCCTTAGTATAAATCTGTTTCCAGTTCTGACTTCTCTCCTGAAGTGATGCCCAAGGTCACACAGCTGAGATTTAGTCCTGAATCTTCAGTTTCCAAAGTCAGTGTCTCTCTCACATCACCACATACAGCATCTTTTTCACTGTTTTGAAAAATAATTGGAGTACATAAGCCTCCAGATATAATAAATTAATTAATTTCAAAATGGTCTCCTAATAGCTACCCACTGTAATGAGATCTGGCTGCTATGCCCTGAGAAGAGATGGTAGGGGCACTGATTATAATTTGGTCGGTCAAAAAGGAGAGAAGAGAAAGGAACAGATGAACAATTCGAGGGACAATGTTCATCGTGCAGGTACTTTCCCAGATGAGGATGGGGAAATCCTAGGAGACTTCCAAGGTTCTCAGGGCCTGGCACGGAGGCTCTGCCATGGGAAGAATGGAAGTTGGCAGGGATTTATGTAGGACCTGTGGTCCTGTGAACACATGCGGATTGCAGCCACGGGGGGCAACATGATCAGGGAAGGAGATCAGAGAAGGCGGACAAAAAAATCTGAACAGATGACAGAGTGAGTCAACAAAAGTTACTAAGGCCAGTGTTTGGACCAGGCACTGGAAAGAAATGTCAAAGTCCTGCTAAAATTTTCCCTGTTCTTCGAGGCCCAGCTCAGGTACCGCCAAACTCCATGAAATCTTTCTACCTGCTCCTCTTTCCTTGTTGGTATATTATCTTAAATATTCCTAAGTCGAGTCAATAAATATTTGTTATACACTATGTACCAGGCACCACTCTAAGCACTTTACAAATACAGGTCAAATGGAGAGAGGAAAAGCACTAGCACCGGGGGTAGAAAGGGCTGGCAAAGGTCTCTGATGGAAGGCAGAATTTAAGTAGAATTTTGAAGGAAGCCAGGAGGTAGAGACAGGGAAGAAGACCATGCCAGATGTGGGTGGGAAGTGATGGAGGGTCCTATGCAAGGGACAGTAAGAAGGCCTGTCAGTGTACTGGATTGTAGAGAAGCACATTAATAAATGCTTGTTGAACTAAATTCATGTAATGCCATTCTTGGGGCAGCTAGGGGACACAGTGGATAGAGCACTGGGCATAGTGGTTAGGACACTTTCTAGCTGTATAACCCTGGGTGAGTCACTTAACTGTGTTTGCCTCAGTTTCCTCAACTGAAAAATGAGTTGGAGAAGGAAATGACAAACCATTCCGGTATCTTTGCCAAGAGAACCCCAGATGGGGTCACAGAGTTGGGGACAACTGAAATGACTGAACAATAACAAATACCATTCTTAGAGTATGGGCTACTGTCTGACACAGGAGAGGTCACTAGGCTTGGAGTCAGGAAGACTGGGTTCACATTCTACCTCAGACACTGTATGACCCTGGGCAAGTCATATCACCTCTCTGTACCTTGGTTTCCTCATCTGTAATATAAGGCAATTGGATTTGCTAGCCTCTAAGGTGTCTCTTCTACTTCTAGAGCTAGGATCCTAGTCTTTAAATATAGCTAAATAGGACAGTGAGCTCTTGTCTGATTAGGTATACAGAATGTGAGTGAAGAGTCTGAACAGACAGAGGCAGGCTAATCAAAGACAACTCGCTCTAGGCTGGCGGTGAGTAGGGCTTTGAAGGCAAGCAGTGCCTGACCTGAGTAAGAGGAGGAGACAGGGACTCTAGGCACACTGCTACTGTGGAGCCGGGAGCCTACTAAAGCAGGCTCTGGAGTTGTCAAGCAGGTTTGCTAGGAAGAAATCTGGAAACCAGTCACCCTCACCTATCTACTCACATAAAGCAAATGTGGTTGAGGAGGGGGAAAATGGATACGATATTATTTGTTAATTAAGGAGAATTTGTGCAGGGTTCTGCCCAGGCCCTCCCATTCTTCTACAAATACACACAAACACACACACACACACACACACACACACACACACACATACATACACACTTTGCTCTCCGGTGTACAGATTCCAAGGAGGAATTGCGAAGACAAACATCAAAAGAAACCCAACTGACAACCCAAAACACATCATGCAGTCACATAGAATTTACTAGGTATTTTATTTTATTTTATTTTAAAGCACAGACACATCTTTCATTTGGGTTTAAGGATAGATAACTAGCTACCTTTGGGAAAAAGGCTGGGCTCTGATGCAGCCCTCATGGCCTCACCCCCGGTGGCTTCCTCCTGCAGACTGCAGGCAACACAGTGTAGGGAACAGACTACTGGACACAGTACGAGTTCAAGAACTGCCTCAGAAGCAGACTAGCTGGGTTAGTCTGGGCCTCAGGTATCTCAACTATAAAGCCACCTCCTTGTGACCTCCCCCAAAGGCTAGTCTCAACTCTAAATCTATGATCCTACGACCATGGGCTCCTCTTCTTCATCAAGGAACGTACACACACAAGAAAAATACAGAAATTCTAGTAGTGGAGACACTGAAAGAAAAGAAATGAGCCCTAAAATGAACATAAGTTAGGGAAAAACTAGACCAACATCAATGTGTTCTTTTTGAAGGGTAGAATATTGAGGAACAGGGGCGCAGCAATAAAACCCAGGCCTTCTCACTTAGAAGAGACTAAAAAAAACCTTCAACAAGTGAAACCATAAACCAGCAAGAGCCCAAGGCCATGAGAAAGCCCAGGAGCAGGGCCAAGAAAGGAGAGCTCCCCCGCCCCAGGCAAAGGCCTCATGCACCAACAAGTTGCTTTTCTGTGGCTTGCCTCGGACTGCCCAGTCAACAGATTCCTTTTAGGCCCTTCCACACCTGCCAGCCTCGGAGATCCAGAGACTACTGAGGGCTTGCCCAGGCAAAGCCGCACAAGGTCTTTACTTCCCTGGCCCCGGAAGAATGAACAAGAGCTGAGTGCTGCCATGACCTCCCTCCAGCCCAGGCTGACCTTTGTAGATGGCTTGAGCCTGCTGGCTTCTAGAGGCCAAGCTGCTCCACAGGGATGCTGCCCTGTCTAATATTCCCACAATTCCTTTATGGGAAATAGGCAATTCCTTACCACATTTTCACTGGTAAAGTTCCAACCTTATAAATAAGAGTTAAGAAATATTTTACAGAGGTGAAGACAGCCTTAGAGAAAAAAAGGGACATTCAAAATTCATAAAATATGGAGATTTTCAAGTTGAACCCCCTCATTTTAGATATGAAAAAATAACAAGAAAAATAAGAGCTTACATTTTACAAAGGACTTGAGAGGTTTTGGCTTGAAGTCAGGAAGACCCGAGTTCAAATGCTACCTGTAGGCATTTCCTAGCCTGGTGACCCAAGTAAGTCATTTTAACTGTGTATCTGAGTTTCCTCAGCTTGTTGTGTTCATTCTTCCTTTTCAAAGAAGACCAGGACATTAGTGAAATGATGACATGACTTGCACTTGACTTGGTTTTGAGTGAAGAAGGGCTGTGCAAGGTCATCAGCCTCACTTTCTCCTTTTGAGCCATCTGAATCGGTGACCTGATGTTTGTACAAGTGAGAGGGTTTAAAGTCAATGGCCTTTCAAGTCACTTTCTAGCTCTAAACTTAAGATCTTATGAATGACTAAAACAATGCAAATGGAAATACCAACAAAACAAAATGAAATGCTCTGTAATTCTAAGGACCAAGGTTGACTTTGGAATAGCTAGGAATATGCACCTCCCCCACAAGGGAGGAGTGAGACCACACTTGGAACTATTCAAATAGTTGGCTGATTTATTAAGGTTATTTTTGTCCTATTTTTTCAATCTGTTATGAAAGATGACCTACTGGGTGGGGAAAGGGGAAGGAGACGTGTTCAGAAGTGAATATGAGACAACAAAAAAGGCACTAATAAAAACATTTTTAAAAAGAAAACGAATGTACCAAGTGCTTTCCTCATATCAGCTCTCTGAAATAGTGGGTACAAATATCCTTTGGCTCAGGGAGTAACACATTTGCCCACAGACTCCCAGCCAGGGCAGGGCTGAACCAGACTGGGCAGGAGGAACTTCTACTGTGAGCCTTTGTCACTTTGCATCAGGCACTTTTCCAGTATATGTTTTATTATTTTCTATCATTGTATTTCC
Source organism: Potorous gilbertii (assembly GCA_028658325.1). Lineage (NCBI taxonomy): Eukaryota > Metazoa > Chordata > Mammalia > Diprotodontia > Potoroidae > Potorous > Potorous gilbertii. The sequence goes on along the minus strand of CM053770.1, from coordinate 271,899,689 downwards.
AACCCTTAGATATTTGAAAAATATTTTATTGTAAACGTTCTTTTTAAAAAATCCTAACTTTCCTTAAATCAGCTAATTAGCCTTCCAACAGCTGACCAAAATTGAGGACCCCACCATGGAGGGCACCGGCCTAAGTGTCTGTTCACATAAGTAGAACTACCAGAACATTACTGTATATTCACATTACATCCAGTATTCTAATTAGGATATCCACCCCAAATATTCACACGGACTATCTGTGCCCAGCCTGTGGTAGAGCATTTCAAGCTCATATTGGTCTGATCTGCCAGTCAGACACACTGAAATTTCACTTTATCATTTGGATCCTCTTCGAGTCGAAGGACAATAACTACCACTATTCTAATTATCATGTCTTACGCTTATCATTCTCTCTTACGATGTCTATGGATCACAGTGCCTCATGCAGAGTAAGCATTAACTAAATTTGAATAGATGAGGACAGATGGACACTTAAGGTGTTTGCCTCCCAGTCCAAATAAGGCTTCCAAATCTCAGAGGATGGAAAACAACTTTTTCTGTAAAGCTTCAAGTTCATATTGTTGACAGCACTGCAGGACTTTAAGATTTGCAAAACACTTAACAGATACTATCTCGTTTGATTTGCAAAATTACCCTGTGGGGCAGATGCTGGTATTATTCCTCCCATTTTACAAATGAGGAAACTGAGGCTGATATGCCCAGGGTCCCACAAACGGCAGACTTGTCTTAGGTGGAATTCGAACCCAGATCTTTCTGTCTACAGGCTCAGTGCTCAGGCCATAACACCACACAGTATCTCAAGTTAAAATGGAGGCAAGGCCTGGCACATAGTAGTAGGTATTTAATAAATGGAATATAATAGGAATATCCATGGCCTGCGGGGTGGGGAAAGGGGAAGAGATGGGTTACAGACATTCCTATTGAATGAAGCTACAGTATTACATTCCCTTTTCTGTATTTCAGGAATAATCGGTGGCACTACCTCTTTTTTACCTGTTCTAGAGTAGTGCTAACTGTGACATCTGAAAGAGACAGAAGGCCAATGTAAGGTGATTCTCAGGCTCTTCCTTCAGTCAGAAAGATGGTCAAAGGAGATCCTTTCGTCCCAGGTGACAAGGGGCAGGGTTCTTTTGTTTTATCTCTGAAATGTGGCTCTCAAGTATAGAAAAGCCCCCTCGGGGAGGAACAAGGAATGGCAAAGGAGAAGTTCCTGCTTTTGGTTTTCTGTGTGCTCTCCACACGTCTTTAAATCAAGTCACATGCTACTTACAACAATGAAATCAAAAGACCAACCTCAAGAGAAAGCCAGAGAGGGGCAAAAACCCAAGAAAAACCAAAAAACAAGAAGAGAGTTTCTGAGTTTATCAAAGTATGTGTCCCTTCTCTCTTCTATCTCAACAATCCAACCACAAGGAGCACTTGGGAAGATAAGAAGCAAAATTAAAACAATTTAAAATTAAAATAAATTAAAAATTAAAACAAATTTTAAAATTTTAAAAATTAAAACGATGTATGTGGGTGAAGGGGGGAAAGTGATCCTCCAAAAATAAATTCAATGCCAACAAAGCAGATGGGAAGGAAAGCCCTAAGAAGCATTTCTAAGGGTGATCTTCACTATGGAGGACAGAGAGGAGCCTTTCTCTCTAAACTCCACATTGCTGGTCATGTTACATCATCAAGTGATGCACATCTGGGATCCTCCCTTTTGTCTCATTCTCACTACTGCCCTGCAGGTCCAGACCATTATCATTTCAAGATCGTGCCCTCCGCACCCCCTCACAAGTGTCCAGGCTCTTCCTTCTCCAAGTGGGCATCCTTGTACCAGACTACTACTCCTCAAAGCACATTATCAATGGCATTAGGCTTGAAACTTGGAGGTCTGTTTAAATCCTGCCCCTGCTATTTCCCAGCTCTGTGGCACTTAGTTTTCTCATCTGTGGTTAGATTAGATTGTCAATTAGATGCCTTCTGTCTCTAAATCCCATGATCACTCATCTGCTCAACAACCTTCAATGGACCCTATTTGCTCCTGCATCAAATTTAAGTTCCTCTTAAAGTTCTCAGTAACTTCAGCCTGCTCACTCTTCCAATCCAACTTTACTCCTCCCCTGTTCCCAGTCCAGCTGTCTCTCAATTGTCCCCCAAACACACCATGTACTTCCCTCATGTGGCATGTCTTCTTCTTCTCCCTAGACCTTGGCCCTAGGTCCTAACCATCCTTCAAGTCCTATTTCCTCCAACAGCCCTTCCCTTCTCTTGGAAGTTCTTGGGGCCACAGTCAAAGAATTTATAGTTGCAAAGGTCCTTATTTCACTCTGGGCCTTATTTCAATGAAGGCCCAGAGAGGAGAGGTGACTTTTACAAGGTCACTAAGGATTGTTGCTGCAGCTGAAGGACAATCAAGTCTTTCCATATCTGCTTTGCATCAGAAACCATTTTTTGTGTGTTATTTTCCCCAATAAAATGGGAGATCCTTGAAAGCAAGAAACTGTCTCTCCTTTTCTCTTTGCTTGACATAGAGTAAGCACTTAATAAATGCCTTTTCGTTCATTACATAATAATTCATTTTTCTAGAGCATCTCAAGGTTACAAAGCACATTCCTCACAACAATGCTGCAAGATAGGTAGCCTTGCTACTGTTCGGACGCAGCTGGGAGCTCAAGGATATAACTTGGCCCATACAGTTTAGCACTTTGCTTTATATCAGTCATTGTTTTCATTAATGTTTTGTAGGCCCCTGTGATTTTGGTTAGTCTGTAAACTTTTTGAAGGAAGGGAATATACCTATATTTCCCGATACACTTCAGATTGGAGCACATAATAAGCACTTATTAGGTATTTATGATTGACTTCATCAGCATTACAGTAGCTTGCCAAAAATGTTCAGGATGGTGTGGCTCACTGTATTGAGAGAGTCATAATGGCTTGAAGTACCAGGTGTCTTTAAAGAGAATTAATTATAAAACCAATGCATGGTTCTTCAACATGATGAATAAGATGTTTCAGACAGACAGTTCCCCAAATAACTGAAGATTTACTATTCAAACATAAGACTTTCAATGGTATTCTTTTTTTCCCTACTATTGGGAGGGCTGCTTCCAATGGCTACTAAGGAAGCCAGAGGATGGAGCCCTCCATTCCCTCCCTGGCTCACAGCAAAGACCACGCTCACCTCTGGCCACTGTCAGCCCCACCAGTGTCTTCTTATCTGTGTCCTTTCCTACCCCATCCCCACTTCTTTTCTCCACTTTTCTTCTTGTTGATCCCTTTTGTCTTAAAGTTTCTTCTGGGCTTTCATGTGACAAGGACTGACCTTTCATAAATATCAACAACCCATCAGTCTTCATTTCCCTTTGCTCTGCAAACCAAGCTAGTCACAATATATCATTTGCGAAGATTCTTCTCAAATATCTTCCTTACTAAAAAGCTGTGAACAAGTAGGTCCACAGATGGCTCCCCAACCCTTCTGTTACAACTTCTGAGTTTTTCTCCATACTTGATCGTACAGAAAGGTGGATGCCCAGATACCTAAGATTTTACAGAATCATCTTTCTACAACTATCCCTAGCCAAAACATCTGCAGTTGATGTGCCAACAAGCATTTATTAAGTACCTCCTGTGTACAAGGTGCTGCGCTGGATGCTGGAAATGTCAAGAGCTGATACGTGATGCTTTTTAAAAGTCTTAACCAAAGACCGTGACATGTAGAGATGAAGAGGCCTCAGAGACTACCTGGTCCAACACCATCCTCTTACAGAGGAGGAAACTGAGGCACTTATTTCACTGTAGCCTCATAACATCCCCAAGAGCTAAGAACTACATTTATGATTTTATAGATGAAAGAGAGTCAGAGAGTCTCTGAATCATGGCCACACAGCTAGTAAATATCAGAGGCAGAATCTGAAATTAGGTCTTTGCAGCTTCATGTCCAGTCCTCCATTTACTATACTGGTAACTCCTGGAACATGATCCTCAGTACCTGGCTAAGAAAGAGATCCCAAATGGTAGATCATTCTCACTGATCAAGTCCATTCTCATTGGTCCACTCCGTAACATTAGTATCTATTAAGTCCATCTGTGACTTAAAATAATTCTTAAAGCTAGTTCAATCTAGTCGCTTGACCAAAAAAAGGAAAGACAAACACCAAAGAAGCCAAGTGACCTGCCTAAGGCCACACAGCTGGTCAGCAGCAAGGTCAGGCTTAGGACTCAACTCTCTCCCCACATTCCTGCTCTTTGAGGTCTCCTGAATGGAGGCTCGGCTTCCTACAAAGCTGCTGAGATAGACCACTTTGATGATGATGCCGTGGAGCACCAGACTCGGCACATGCAAGGAACTAAATACTTGCTAACTGAATAAGTAAATATTATCCTTCCAGCCTCTAAAATCTCACCACCTTGCATGTCCTTCAAACTTAGGCATGTAGCTGGGTAGTGAAGAGGCTGCTCAATAGCTTAAGAGCTGGAGATGCTAGTCTAGGGAGTCAGAAAGACCTATTCAAACCCTACTTCTGATATCCAGGTTCAGCCACTTACTAGATGTGTGACCCTGGGCAAGTCACTTAACTAATATCTACCTCAGTTTCCTCATCTGTAAAATGGAAATAACAATGGAGGGTTGCTGGGAGAATCAAATGAAACGTAACGTAAAGTACATTACAAACCTTAAAGCATTATATAAATATTAGCCATCAATATTATCATTCTTACAGAAATGAGAAATCTTGATGAAAGTACCTTTTGAGATGTCAGTCACAATGAGGAAAACAATACAATGTCTTTCGCCTTTCCCTTTCCTTTATCTCTCTGTATTTCCCTACATAAAAGAAAAACACCTAAAAACCCTGCTGCTGTGGAATCCCTTCACACATGTCTTCTTGAGATGGCTGGAGCCTTCTGTAGTCATGTCCCCAGACCACCTCAGTCTACACCCTTTTTCTCACCCTGCTCAGCCAAATCCTCCCAGGCCCTATCTCCTCCTGATTTGTAAGGTCTCACTCAAACAGCTACAATACAAAGGCATCCTAGGGGCCTTACATCTGAATACACCATGGGTAAACAGCAGCTCCCCCGTCACTCCACCAGCGTCCATTTTCTCCCAGAAAAATGCTGAGACAAAGCAGCTGGGCAGGCCGTGATGTCATTTGTGCAAATACTGGCCCCCCACTTAGAGGTGAAACAATTAGTAGGTCGATGACAGCCAGCCTGAGGAATCACCCACCAGAACTGCTAAAAGCAGACATTTTACTCAGGAGGAAGTTCTCTCCACGCTACGATCCCAATACCGCTTTGGTAGACAGATCTATCTAGCTCAGCATGCTATCTTTTAACTAGCAAAGAGATGGAAAAGGAGTTCAGATAAACACCACTGACTAAGGCATGAAATAAATGGGATTTTTTTAAAAACAAAAGCATCGAAGAGGCAAGAAAGAATGTCATTATAATCCTTTGTATAATTACAGAAAGGCAAGAAACTGCAGGCATGAAAAAGTATAAGTCTTGCTCTTTTAAGTTCAAAATATAAATTGTGGTGAGAAATGTCAGAGGGGTTTAAATTTTTTAAAGAACTTAACTAAAGCATAAAGAGTCTCTTGTTTTCTTTCCTGAGAGTCAACAGGATCATTCCTCAATCCAAAGCCCAATATGAAGCACCGCAGCTGTTAGCCCACTGGCTCTCTAGAAACAGTCACAAGCTTGAGTTATGGCTTTAAAACCACAATTCAGAATTTACATTGATATGTTTTGGGGGGAGGAACCAATGTGTGTGTGTGTGTGTGCGTGTGTGTGTATATACCCATACATACATACATATATATGTATGAGAGAGAAAGAGACGGAGTGTCAATCAATTACAAAGAAAAAGTATCTGAACCCTCATGATAACTAGCCCCAGCGTGGCAAGGTAGAGTCATAGACAAGAGTCACAGACTAAGGCCTCAACCAATGAAGTTGCGGTTAGCACAAGCCAGGTAACAAGTTAAGTATCCAAAGACTCTCACTGACAAACCACAAGTCTACAAGAAACACACTCTCACTTCTCCTAGGAATACCTTGGGATTGAACAAACGTATAGGCACCTCTAAATATGGTTTTGGGATCATACAGATGTACAGATGGAGGATTTAGTCTCTGGGACATCAAACAACCCCCAGAGCACCTTTCACCACATTTTTCCTATTCCTGCTTCATCTAAACCTCACCTTCTCAGTCATTCCAGGGTCTCTGCCTCAGCTTCTCCCCTGCAGTGGGGGACTACAAAATATTAAAATAAACTATACAAACCCTAGTTCATTCAGTTTCTTGTGAAACTTCTGATTTGGCATTACATTTGTCTTCAGCAGCCGTGCCACTTCATTAATTTTCCAAATTCAATTAAAATAAACATTTCTTTGAGTAAGTTGCTCTCCTCGGCACAAAGGACACAAACAAGAATAGATCCAGTGACAGTCATAAGAGAGGATCACAAACTGAGGGCTAGTAAGATCCTTGAATCCCTCTAGTCCAACCCCTTCCCATTTTATAGATGAGCATGCTGAGGTGCAGGGACTTTAGATGACACAGGCAGTAAGGGGCAGAACCAGGATTTGAACTCCAAGGCTTGCTCTTTCCTGTTCATTCAGATTTACTACCCTACAAAAAGTTTCAGTGCAACTGTTTTTCAAGACTTAAATGTTCATCATTAGCATTAGCAGAGATTTCAAGCAAAAACCACCTAGGACGGCAGAGGAGTTCTGTTTATGAGTCATGCAGCAAGAGCTAGGGATAAAAGAAAGAGAGCCTGAGCACTAGCATCTGAGGAACGCTAAGAGAAAGCCTCCAGCACTGAAAGAAGATGCTCTGTGGAGTACAGATGGGAGAAAGACTTCTCTTCCCCAAGAAGAGAAGCTGGGGAGGGCTTTGAGGTGCCCTGTGAGAGGCAGGCTCCCAAACTGATGAGATCCCAGATCTCCTAACCAAAATACATTTGCTTGATAAATGAAAGAAGAACTTGGGACACAGGATAGAGAGAAACTAGAACGTGTTTCTAGTGGCTATTCTCTTCACTAAAGAGGTTGTCTTCTTGTGGGCATGTGTGCTTAAGTTTGGGGCATTTTCCATCAGATATCTTTTGAAATTCTGCGTTGGTGGGGTGTCAGCTGTGGAAACCAACAGCCTGCTACAACTACCTCTGTTAGCTAGGCTGGCAACGTTCCATTTCCATGTATGGAAATATATGAAAGTAGTAAAACCACAGGCATGAGGCCGGGCAGGGCTCACAGGGTGGGGGCCAGCATTCCTCCAGTCAAAGCAAAGCATGGGCCCACAAGGACTGACAATACGAACCTGTCACTGGAATACAAACCCATTCCAGGTCCCCTCCCCCAACAGACACAAGTGTACCGGCTTTTGCACCAAAATTACCAGCATAAGAAAGGGCTGTTTTCACTCCTGTCCCTGGTAAAAGCATGACCTATTCTTCGAGTCGTATTTCACACTGCCCCCTTCACTGTCCTTTACTCAACTGGACTCCTCCATGAGCTCTGCATATGCTGCTTACTGCTAGCCTTTGAAAAACTGCTCATATTGGACTCAATGCTCTCATGTGTTAAAACCCTAACCTTGTTTCATGTCAAATGTCACCTCTCCTATGAGGCCTTTCCCCCATGGGAAGGGGAGGGCTTTTCTCTGGACACAGGGTTCTAGCTCAAGAGCTGGAAAGGACTTCAGAAGCCTTCTAGCCTAGCCCCTTCACTTTGCAGAGAAGAAAGGTGAATTGGCCAAAGTTACACAGGTAACTGTTGTTGCTCTTTCATTTTCAAGGAGGACCAGTGACATCACAGGCAATGTCTTGACTCTCAGTGAATTAGATTTAAGTGAGGCAGAGCTACCCAACGTGGTCAGCCTCACTCTCTCTTCCTGAGTCATCCAAGTCCAGCGGCAGGATGACTGGCAATGGCCCAGGACACAGTGGATGACTTCAGTGTCTGCAGTGTCTCCACAGTGCTGACTGACCATCGACATCCATGGCTGTTGGAATAAACTGTTCTCTTCTGCCCAGTCTGTGGGGGACATCTTCATGTGCTAACCCATAACTCACTGATGGGTTTGAGGGCTGTTGGTTATCCTCAACCTGGTATAGACCATCTGTGAGGAGATTTAGAAGATTTAGGGCATGGCTGAGGCTGCTAACACATGCTCCAACTTCTTGGAGCCACAGCTGAGTCAGGTAACAGGAGGTCACCAAAGATGGATGAGCAGTCCTGAAAAGGCTCAGCAAGCCCTCACGTCAGAGGTGCCAGTCCTCTCTGAACACCCCATAAATAGGTAATAAGCATCAGATGTAGGATTGACCTCAAAGCAAAAACTAGCCTTCCCTCAACCCAAGTGACCTCTTTCTCTTCTCTATTCTCACAGCACTAAGTTCCTCTCTCATGCACTTGCCATGTTCTAATTTGCATTGGTGACTGGTGGATTCTCAAAGGTCCTGCTTTGAGTGGTAGTCAGGGCACAGGAGTCTAGATTCAGAGTCCAAAAGGGCCTTAGAGACCATCAAGGAGAGCCTCCTGAGGCCCAGTGACCTGCCCAACATCACACAGCCAGGAAGTACCTAAGGGAAGGTTTGCAGAGCTGGATCCCTTCTGAGCCTCATCTGTAAAATGGGGATAATAAACCCATAGTACTTTCCTTGATTAAGATGCATGATGGGAATGACAGAATTTTGCAAAGAATACTCCACAGGAGTGGTATCACATTCAAACAAAAATGAATCCCTGCAGGCTGCATATTGACTTAGAAAACTACAAATTCATGTTGTGTTGTATTTTTATTTATTTTGTTAAACATTTCATTAAACGTAATTAAAATTACATTTTAATCTGTTTCTGGCCCCGCTGGGAAGCTCTGCAGACCACAGGGGTCCACACTCTTCTTGTTCCTTCAGGTATTCTCTCAGTCACCCTGGATGAGGTGTAGGTGTCAATCTCTCTGGAGATTCATTGCCGTTCATTTGTTTTCCAATCATGTCTGACTCTGTGACCCACTTTGGGGTTTTCTTGGCAGAGAGACTGGACAGGTTTGCCATTCCCTCCTCCAGTTCTTTTTATAGATGAAGAAACTGAGGCAATCAGGGTCACACAGCGAGGAAGCGTCTGACGCCAGATCTGAACCCAGGAAGATGGGTCTACTTGACTCCAGACCCAGTGCTCTACCTGCTATGCCACAAAACTTTATCTACAATGTACTGACACTGTTGTGGTTATTGGTGTGTGGAGACACGAAGTGGGAAAAGGAAGGTGACTCAGAAAAAGCTTTGAGAGGTAGGTGGGTAGTAGGTAGGATATTGGATTTGGGAGTCAGGAAGTTCAAATCTCACTTCAGACATTTAGTAGTTGTGTGACCCTGGATAATTCAGTTCACCTTTGTGCCTCAGTTTCTTCACCTGTAAAATGAGAAAGCTAGACTTGATAGTTTCTAAGGTTCTAAATCTATGTATGAGCCAGTCAAAAATGCTATTGTATGGCTCCACAGAAAGAGAATGCCTTGGGAGGTGCTTATTTCCTCTCCCATTCAGGAAAACACAGTATAACTCTCTCAAACCCAAAAGGAAGAGTTTTTTCTCAGCACAGAGGAGGAATCCCTCCCATGCAGACAGGCATGGGATTTGATTCCCTTTCAGCAGTCTCAGCTCCACCCCATCCAGCTATTAACTGGCCCTGGCTCTTTTGCCCTTCTCAGTCTTAAAACAGTCTTCATCTACATAGGGCCAAAATCACACTAGAGTGAGCTTTAATTTTTAGTCCATAAATAATTCACATTTCCCTCGTGATCTCCAAACAGCCTGAAAGCGGGGACAGGAAGTGAGGTAGAATGACGATCTCCTTTCCATAATGTCATCGGATCACATTTCCTATCTTTAATCCCAAGTATGCATTATAGCTAGTGAAAAAAAATACGTGTATGATTTCCTGAGTGTTCTAGACTACTTTAAATGATTTATTAATAAGAAATTACTTTTGAAACTATCCCCACTCCAAAGAATTAGATCAACTGAATTCTCTCTCTAGTCTGAAACCATTCTGCATTTTATAAGCTTCCCCTGCCCAGCTGTCATCATTCTGGATATTCATGAGTCCCAGGATGAACACTTGTCAAGGGCTGCTCTACACTGAATTTGCTTTTCTGATACTTCCTCTTCAGCTTTCCCCCAGGTTTGGATGACCTCCACAACGCAGCTGGGCAAATTCCCATGACCCGGGGCCAGTAAGCTGAGTTCCAGGGGCTCAGGTCATTCCGTCTCTCTGGAGGATTAGAAAAGTGCTCCAAATACAAGTTTCTCTCATTACAACACTGAGAAAAATGTCAGGTTGACTGGAGAAGAGTCTGGTCCTATTCCATGAGTCTCTTTACCGGTCTTCTCCCCAGGGCCTATCTCTCAAAAGTTCTCTCCCCAACAGCCAATACTACATTACATATCAAGCTGCATTCTAAACAACAATCACCATGGAAAACTCTCAGAAATGTAAGCTCTTGGCCTTACTTCAATTCCTTTCTTATACTTTACATATCTTGGTACTTGGATCCCTCCATGAGCACTTCTGGCAGTGAGGTCATGTGTTTGCTTTTTCAGTGACCAAATTACAGATACTCAAGGCATTCCATTCAGGAGTCTGACCGATATCTTAAACAGAAAGTGTGATTCTTTCTCTCAGGCCACAGGAAAGAGGACCTGCTCTCCGAGCCTTGGACATAAAGCCTAGATAAAGTCAGTGGGGTTACAGCACTAGTTGCCCCTTTCTCTCCTTCCCCTCTTATTCTCTGCATAGAAGTTTGGGCAATGCTTCACATGGCCCCACGCTCAGCAGGCACTAATAAATATTTGTTGATCTCATTCTTTCCCCTTCTCCCTTCCTCTTCCACACAGGGTGTTGAATGCCAAAAGAGTCAGAGAGAACTCACAGCAAGGAAAGCACAGGCATGGAACAAGGCCCCCAGCCCAACCTGACATGTGTATAATACTTTCTGTCTGGGTAAGTCATTCCCCCTCTTTGTGCCTCAGTTTCCTTAATCTAGACAAGGGGTGGACTAGACAAGTTCTAGGTTACATCCCTTCCAGTTCTGAAGTGCTTCAGCCTGCAGAAAAGTGAAGTCGATTTTCATTCTTCTCACTGTGACCAAAGGCACCAGGAGAACTTGGGGGGTGGGTGATACTTTAGGGACTGCTCCTTCTTCCATAAAGAGCTCTTGGCTCTCAAGGGCTTCTCCCTGTCGCTGGATATTGGAGGATAGACTGTGCAAATGGAGGTGATAAGTCACCTGATTAGTAAGCTTTCCAACCAGTTGGGGTAGTCCTAGACTGGAATGGGCTAGCTAGCCCAAGAGGCTTTCTCAGGCACTGATCCAAGACTGGATCATGACTTGGTTTCCTTATGTGTAAAGTGAGGATAATGACAGCATCTACCTCACAGAATTACTCACAGAAAGGATCAATTGAGATAATAGGTGTAAAGGTTTTTGCAAAACTGAAGGCACTATATAAAGGAGAACTGCCATTGTAATTGCTATATAATATAAATAATATATACATGACTATAGAACATGGAGACAGTATCGCTGGATAGGAACAGCACTAGACTAGGAGGCAGGGATGCTAGGCTCAAATCCTCTCTCTGTCACTTACTCTCTTTGCAACCTTGGGCAGACATCAGTTTTCTCTTTTGTAAAGTGAGGCATGACTTGGTGGCCTGTGGGATCCCTTTTGAACTCCAGATCCATGGGCCTAGGAGTCTATAAAGTCGAGTAAGTCCCATGAAAACAAGGACAGGTTGATCAGGGCACAACCAGCCTGGAGAGCTGGTGTTTTCCTTTTGGCCATGTCAGAGGTCAGCCCTCTAGTGCCTTCTCTTCTCCTCCCACACAACATAATCACTCTCAGGTACACCTCTTCCATGAAGCCTTTCTGATGCTAGCATCTCTCCTTCCTCTCAATTCCTGTGGTTCTTCCTCTTTGTCCCTCCTGTGTGCTTATGATCATTTCCCTCACCTGGTGAAGACAGGGCCTGCCTTGTCCCCAGTTCCTGGAAGACAATTTCCAGCTCCATTATTACATTTAGTGGGGGCAAGTCGGTGGTGCAGTGGATAGAACACCAGTGCAGGAGTCAGGAGGACTTGACTTCAAATATCACCTCACACACTTGACACTCACTAGCTGTGTGACCTTGGGCAACTCACTTAACCCCAACTGCCTCATCCTGGGTCATTTCCAGTCATCCTGATGAATATCTGGTCGCTGGATTCAGATGGCTTTCAAGGAGAAGTGAGGCTGATGACCTACACAGCCCTCCTTCACAAAAAACAAAGTCAAGTGCAAATCATGTCATTATTTCTCTAATGGCATGGTCTTCTCTGGCAACGAAGGATGAGAACACACACACACTTATCACAATCTTACTTTGAGTGAGATACACCCATTCAATGAATAGACTTCTTTAATCTACTTAAGGAATGGCCTCTTTGATAAAAAAAACGAACAAAAATACCAATCAAACGGGGAAGGGAAGGCCTTCAGGGTTCCTGGGTAAAAGAGAAACAATTCAAAACTTTAAGCGGTGAAAAATACATCTCTACTGCACTACACAGAGGCGTGTGTGTGTGTGTGTGTATGTGTGTGTGTTTATGTTCATTCTTCCTCTTCTGTGCCAAAAATTGTCTCATGAATCCATACCTACCATTCCACTTCAACATCCAGAGCCCACAAACAGGCCCTCATGCTCTCATGCCTGCACTGCTGTGACCTGTTTGGCCAGAGCTACAGCACATAAACATCCTCCCTTCCAAATAACTGCCACAAAGCTTTCTATCTCTAAAGCTAAGCAGATGTTACAGCTACATTGATGTGTGTGATTCTACAAACTACCTTAAAACAATCTAGAAGAATCTGCCCACCATGCAACTTCTGGCCATTATCATTCCTATACTTATAGTAATATCTGAAAAAAGGAAAACTGAAAAGAGTATATCAACGAATCCCTTAAAAAAAATACACAGAAGAGAGCAGAAGGAAGTACGCAGACAAGGAGGGCAGTGTTGAAACACATCTTAAATCAGAAATATACTTTTGAAAAACAAGCAATACATGGTAGAGACTCATGACTTTAGATGCAGCGCTCTTTGGGGACTTGTTTATGTTTGTCAAGCTCATAATAAAATTAAATCTGCTTCTCAAAAACTACTTCAGGGAGTCTCTGTTCCTGCCTATTGATTTCAAATGGTGAGCTTCATTGAAATCCTGCTGGGCTGGTTCTATGCCCCTCCTAATCCTCCCTTATTCCCAGATGCTGGGTCCCCTTCTCCACCTCATCTTGGCACCTTCTGTACCCTCTCCTTGAGGGCAGACACCACTGAGTTCTCTTTCTACCCCAGGGCTTAGCACGGTGCCTGGGAACACTTCAGGCCTGTGATTTCACCTATATAGGACCTTGAAGTGAGAACAGTCCCTCTGCCCACACAGATGGGCACTTGTTTTGCTTCTTCCATTATTAGAGAGTTACCCTGGCCCCGAGGAGTGAAGGGACTCACCCAGCCAGGGCACTTCAGAAGCAGGGCTTGATCTCAGGCCTCCATGACTAGGAGTTCCAGTCTCTGTCCAAATGCCACGCTACTTCCCAGTCTAGCAAACAGCAAGAGCTCAGAAATGTTTATTGGCAGATGGACTGAATTCCTTCATGTGTGCATTCATCCTTTGCTACCGAAGAAGACCATGTCATCAGAGAAATAATGACATGACTTGCAATTGGCTTTGTTTTGAGTGAGGAAGGGCTGTGCAGGTCAACAACCTCACTTCTCCTCCAGAGTCATCTGAATCCAGTGACCAGATATTCATCAGGATGACTGGAGATGACCCAGGATGAGGCAGTTGGGGTTAAGTGAGTTGCCCAAGGTCACACAGCTAGTGAGTATCAAGTGTGTGCGGTGAGAATTGAACTCAGATTCTCCTGACTCTTACACTGGTGCTCTATTCACTGCACGACCTAGCTGCCCGTGAATTCCTTCAAATGTTACTTTCAAGCTACCCTTTTCCAGGAAGCATTCTTGGATGAAGTAAGAATTACTCAATACATCAATATAATCAATAAGCATTTTTGAAAGATTTTTCTCAGATCCAAATTCTCTCCCTCTTCCCCCTTTTCCAATGGAGAAAGCAAGAAAAATAAGACTCCTGTTATGAACATGTATAGTCAAGAAACACAAGTCCCAAGAGTGGCCATGTACAAAAAAAAAGATGTCTCCATCTGTATTCTGAGTCCTTCACCTCTATTAGGAGGTGAGCAGTCAGAGGTTCATTCTGAGTCCTCTCAGACGGTGCTTGGTCACTGTGGTGATCAGAGTTACTAAGTCCTTCAGAGATGGTTATCTTTGTAATATTACTCTTATTGCTAACTTGTTAGCCCAGCTCTGCTCACTTCACTTAGCTTTAGTTCAGACAAGTCTCTCTGAAACTACCCCCTCATCATTTTTCACAACATAATAGTACTCCATTCCATTCACAGATTATAACTTGTTTAGTCATTTCCCAATTAATGGGCATTCTTTCAGCCTCCAATTCTTTGCTACCATAAAAAGAGCTGCTATAAATATTTTTGCACACCTGGGTCTTTTTCCTTTTCCTTTGATCTCTCTGGGGTATGGATCTTGTAGCAGCATTTCTGGTGCCTTTGGACATAGTTTTCAAATGTTTTCTACAACTGTGGGACCAATTCACAATGCTACCAATAATGCATTTATATACCTGTTTTCCCACAGTCCCTCCAGCATTTCTCATTTCCTTTCTTTTTGGTCAACTTTGCCCATCTAATGGATATTCAGTAAAATCACAGAGCAGTTTTAATTTGCATTTCTCTGGTTAGTCGTGATTAAGAGCATTTTTTCATTTGGTTATAGAAAGCTTGGATATATTCCACTGAAAACTTCCTGTTCATATCCTTTGACAATTTATCAATGAGGCAATGGCTATTATTCTTATACATTTGAATCATTTCCCTACAAATATCTTAGAAATGAATCTTTTATCAGAGAAACTTGTTGCAAAGATTTCTTCCCATCTAACAATTTCTTTCCTAATTTTAATTGCATAAGTTTGTGCAAAACTCTTTGAATTTTACATAATCACAATTGTCCATTTTACCTTTCATGATCTTCCCTATCCCTTGTTTGTCCATGATATCTACAGATCTAACAGGTAGTTTCTTCTTTGCTCCAATAAGCATTTAATAAGCAATTACTATATATCAATCACTCTCTTAGTATGGGGAGACAAGGTAAAAAATAAACCAGTCTCTGCCCTCAAAGAGTTTATATTCTATCAGGGGAAATAACCTATCCACACATAAGTAAATATCCACATGTTGGAGGCTGCCTCAGGAAAGGCCTTTTGTAGGAGGTGGCTCTTGAAGTGAGCTTGGAAGAAAGAGAGGGAATTCTAAAAGATGAAGGGAAATTCTATGCCAGGAAAGGTAGAGAGCCAGTGCTAAGGCACAGTGAAGGGGGTAGCATGCCCTGTAGGAGCAAAAGCAGGTAGACCCAGTTAGCTGGACCAAGAGTTTGTGTTTATCATATGGAGATATTCCTTACCAATCCACAAGCACTAAATTGGTGCCTCTGTGTGCCAGGCTCTATGCTAAATGCTGGGGATTAAAAAAAAAAGAGGTAAAACACTATCTTCCATGAGTTTTTAATTTATTGGAAGGTGGGGGAGGAGAGAGCAGGGAAGGGAAGAGACATACTATCTTTATAGATAAGGTTATATACAAAATAAACACAGAGGTGGTGAGGAGGCAGGAGTAGGTCCTTACTAGCAGCTCAGTGAATCAGAAATGGCTTCTTGAAGGAGTCAGCTCTTAAGCTGAGACCTGCAGGTAACTGAGGGCTGCAAGAGGCAGAAGTACAGGTAGAGTGCCTTACAGAAATGAGAGTTACCCTGTGCAAATGCAAGAAGGTGGGAGATGGAATGGGAAAAATCTTTAGCCTCTGTTTTCTTCCAGAATTGTGTCAATAGGTGCTGGTTAGGGGAAAGACTAAACACCATGCCAAAAAATGAAATGAGACCATCTTAAGGGAAAGAAAACAACTAATTTACTGATGTGGGAGTCATTTCCAAGTCATCTGTTTACAAGTAGTTAGACAGTCCATCAGTTAAAACAAAAATTAAAATCAAGACTAAAAAAAAAAGTGGATAAAGATGAACAGAGACTGTGTCCAAGTGGTATTGCCTCAAAAAAACAGAAAAGCAGTAGAGGATCTGAAAGAGTTGGAAAGGACTACAGAAGACAAGAGCCCAAACCCCTCAGAAAGTCCAGAGATTAAGTGACTTGCCTAAGGCTATAGGGACAATCAAGTGGAAGAACTTGGGGCAGTGAATTTGTCTGCAGAAAGTTTGTCATGGGGCCCAACAGATCATCCCATTATAAATGAAACAGGTTAAATCACTGGATGACTGGACCACCATCCTTCCTGCCTTAGAGACATAGACGGATGGATACACAGGTAGATACATACATAGGTGGACAGGTAGATACATACATAGGTGGACAGATAGATACATATATAGATGGATACATAGATACACAAATGGACTGATACATACATAGATGGATGGAGAGATATATAGATACATACACAGATAGATACATAGACATATAAATGGATGGATGGACAGATACAAAGATAGATAGAATGAATGAGTACTTATTTTACTGTTTACCATGTACCAGGAACTATGCCAAACACTGGGGATATAAATCTAAGAAGAAAATAAAATTCCTGTCTTCAAGGAGATTATGTTTTAATGGGGAAGGATAACACCTAAAGAGGAGCTGGGAAGGTGAGGAGGAGAGTTTAGATGCATGTGGTAGCATGGTATGGAAAAGTCCTAGAAGTGGAACGTAAGCCTGGTCTTAGGCAAGATAAGGTAAAATTTTACATATCTAAGGTTCTGGAGGAAGGCAGATGAGTATGATGAGGGTTGTGTAGGCAGCATGGTATGGAAACCACTCAGGACTCTAAATACTATAGTGCTGATGAGATGAGGTTCCTCACTCAAAATTCTAGACCTTTCAAAAAAAAAAGACTATGTAAAAGAATATCTATTTCTATATCTAAATAGAGAGATACATATATCTATGCACTGTTACCCCTTAATATTCTTCATTTCACCATCCCTTTAGTATATAAGCTCCCTGTGGGCAAAGACCATAGAGAAAAATGTATTCTATGTATATTCAGTCACCAACATTGATGATGCTGCTGATGACATTAAAAATAAAATTTCTCTCATTTCCAAGTCAATCTGAATTTCCATTCTAAAACTTTATTCTTTCTCACTGGTTTATTCTCAGTCAGTCTCTGCAGTCTGGCTTTCATAATTCCTGTCTTTGGTCTACTTAAACATTCCCATAGCAACACGTTAGAATATCATATGAAGTGTATCAAGGCTTCCCTTGTGAACCCTGAATAGGATTTATAAGCAGTTTTCCTCATTTAATAGCATAGCAGTAAAGAACCAGGAGGTTTGGGATTTTTTGTACATAGTATTTGACAAAAGGGGTTTTGGTGTGGAATTGGTCCATCTTTCAACAATAGATGTGCACCTAAAAAGTTGTAAAGATCGTTTTTCTACTTTGAATATTTTAAATGCATTATAAGCACTTACTATTTAAAGGATCATGGCAGTAAGCCTTTCCTTTCATAACCTCCAAATACTCACTCACCCCTTAATTTATCTGTTTTGTAACTTTGGGGTTTTGTGCAGTGTTTTTTTTTAAAGCGGGGCACACTTCACTGACAAAAAGCCTATATGCAATAGAAACTGCCTGAGACGTCTCCATAAAAGGCACTGAGTACACAAATGCCCCCTCACTGCAAAATCTCTTATCCTTTTATGAATCTGACCATTCTTGAAAGGGGAGATTGACAGCTCCAGAGAATGAGCCTCTTAATTTATCCAAATGACTGGGCAGCAGTAGTGGGAATCTCACAGACACTCTCTTCTCATTGCTGCAGGTCAATACTATGGGGGCCCCTCTCTGAAGAGACTGAAAATGCTTTCAATGTCTACCCAGTTCCATGTTCTTGCTAAGCCTGTCAGAGACAGCCACTGAGGGAGAGAGAAAATGAGAGGAGGGAGAAAGCAAGAGAGAAGAGAAAGAGAAGGGAGAAGGAGTGGAGAGAGAGAAGGAGAGAGGGGTGGAGAGATGGAGAGGAAAGAGGAGAGGAGATGAGAAAGAAAGGAGGACAGGTGGTGAGAAAGAGAAAGGAGAGGGGCAGAGAAAAGAGCCAGAGAGAGGGAGAAAGAGAGATGAAGAGAAGAGGAAAGGAGAGGAGAGGAAGGACAGAAGTTTGGTGACTCTACTTGTCTTCACTAGAAATTTGATCACTACTGGGGTATTTCACACCAAGTTACCTTAGAGATAATGATTAATGACATCTCAGGTTTGTGACCCTGGGCAAGCTCTTTAACCTAAAACTCAGTTTCCTAATCTTTTTAAAATGAAAAGGTTGACCTAGACGTCCTTGACAATCCCCCCTAGCTATAAATCTGTGTTCCTACAATCTTTCTGAGAATGGGAAAAAATGTTAGTGAAAAAAATACTTTTACTAATTATGTCTGACAGGACAAGAAATACAAACTGCATTTAAAAATACACCAAACAATGTTTATATTAGTTTGACTGCACACATATAACAAGTGTGCATGTTTGACTACAAAGAGATATAAAGTGCCTGAATCACATGCAGAAGTTGAGCACACACCTTCATTCTCATTTCACAGGATTATTTATCTTAACTTCTTATAACCTATATTTAACTTATCTACTTATCTTACCTTCATTCTCATGGAGAAATGGACTTGGTCATCTCACAAAGGGCTTCATTATTGGATATTACCTCAAAAACCTCAGAACTCAAGAGTTCCACCAAATTCGACCCTAATAAACTCCTAAAATTTCAACAAAAGAAAATGTCCACTTAGTAGTATTTTACCCAAAAGAATGGGTTTTGGGGGAAAAGTTCAGTACAATGGGTACCATACCAGGTACTGTGTGAGGCAATGAGATACAGTCCCTACTCTCCTGCTCACAAGAAGTACCCACATTCTATAGGTGAGACAATATGTAAAAGATGTACACGTCTTTCAAAATTAAGTTCAAGGTAATTTGGAAGGAGGCACTGACAAGACAGAAAATCAGAAAATCTTCCCATACAAAGAGATGGTAGAGCTGAGCTTTGAGGGAATAGGAAAAGAAAACAAATACATTTCTTAATTAAGATACAATTTTTAAGATAAGTAGATTCATCCTGTGAAATGACTGACAATAAAAACAAATTCTGTCCACTTCAGATGCTAGGTTGCTTTCAGTTAGTTCTACAACACTTCTAATTTAAAAAAAAAAAAACCAAACCAAACATGATTATTCAGCCCACTTCTCACCCAGCTTTCCCACAGGGAGTAGAAGAAAAGAATTATCATAAAGAAGAAGGCCCCCAAGGCACCCTAAAGAAGTAGAAGGCAGAGGAAAGGGAGCTGGGGCTGGGGAAGTCACTGTGCTATAACATTGCTCAGCCCCCACACACGGCTTGGCCACCCAGGCCACCTAGGAAGGAGGAAGACGTCTCAGGGAACGCTTGCTGATGGGAGATATATAAACACACTAACATCAAGGTGAGCGCTTACTGCTGGGGCAACAATGCCCATTCCATCAACAGACGCTCTGGGGGATTAAAAAGAATTTGCAGAGGTGGTTTTTTTTTTTTGCAGGGAGGGGAGAAGAGAGGAGAAAGGTCAGAGGAGAAAGAGACAAAGGAGGAAAGGAAGGGGGAGGAAAAGACATTGGAGAAAGAAAATTGCTATAGAGTAGATGCAAGCAGAAGAAAGGAAACTATAGGATGACAGATTTGATCTAGTAGCGCCTTGGCGGTCACTGAGTTAAACCCGTGGACCTCCAGGGGTGATGTGACGCATACACATCTTCTGATTCTCAATCCAGGGCTCTTTCCAAGTCTGGTTGGGGGTGGGGTGGGGAAGGAGAACTTCAATAATACTGGTGAAAGAAAAAAGGGGAGCTACGGTTCAGTTTATCTCCCCTCAACTCTCCTGACTCTAAGGAAAGAATAAAGCCCATTTTCTTATTAATTGACAACATACAGTTGTGCCCAATTAAAAAATGTTCAGGTGTTCCATAGCTTCAATCAAACATTTTTGAATGTTTATTAAATGAAAGGCCTGGTACTAGGAGCTATGGCAGATACTCCAAAAGGCTCAGATTGTGCTTTCCAGCAAACTGTAGACTTCCTAAATAAATGTTACCAGCCATCAAAAGAACGGAGACATCTTAGACAAAGGTTTTCTTTTTTAAAAAGCATAATATTTTAAAGAAAAACAATGTATCATCATCTGAGAACATTTCAAATGGAAGGTCAGTGCAAAATGATGGGAGCTGAAAATTAAAATGCACTGAAAACACTACTGAAAAAGTCTCCAGATTTGCAGCCATTCAGAAGTCTGTTGGCTGCTGCACCATGAATTTTGAGGACATTTTACTCTGTCCAATCTTTCTACTTCACATCAAAACTTGAGCAATGAGTAACAGATGAGGGGCTGGTGCTGCAAGTTACCATGATCAAAAGAATATTGTGCTGACTGGATCACACTTTAAAAGGAGGGGGTGAGGGAGGGAGCAAAGGGATAGGGAGAAGGAATATCTTTTGATTTTAAACAGATTAAATCCATACAGATTTTCATCCTAGGAATTTCTATTGGGGGAGGGGGGGGAGCAAAACAAAGTCATCTGGATAAAATTCCCTAAGAAAAAAGTGAAATTTTATCCCCCACACAGCCAATCTTACCACACCCAGCTTGAGACTACTAAAAAACAACCCAAGATCAAAACTTCTTGACTGTGAAAATGTTACAGGAATCTACCTTCAATTGGTGTCTATGCCGATGTTTCAGAAGAGCCAGAGGCAAAGTGCTCTCTCCTTTTGGGCCTCAGTTTCCTTTTCTGTAAGGGGTTGAACTAGGGGACTCTAAGGTCCCCTTCACTGCTATGATCCTATCCTCTCCCAAACCATGGAAGAGGCAACACTAACATCTAATTTTAAGTATTTTTTCTAAGTTGGTTAAACTGTTGTAGTACATATAAAAATATACAGTAAATCTGATCTAAGAGTGAGCACCAAAAAAAATGCATGTTTGTTTTTAATCACAGATGCCACAGAACTTAAAGTTTCCATTACATGGTTCTGCTGCGGAATCAGAAAACTTAAACAACTTCCAATTGCCGTACTTCTCACTGTCATAGAGGAGAGCACATGTCTGCCATTTCAGTGAGTACTGCAAGGCCCCTCAAGCCCAGTTTCTAGGAGTAGTAATGCTGTCTATCTCCTTTCTGAAATTAATCTGTAGATTTCATATCTTTGTGCTGCATTCTCCAGTTTGCTCTCTGAGGGCAGGGAGTTTGTTTTTCTTTTATCTTTGTATCTCTTGCTCTTGAGAGCCTGTCAATTCTAGAGGAAACCTTTCCTGATCTTCCCCCCTCCAAGTGCTGGCATCCCCTCCCTCCCAAAGTACACTGCATTTATTCTCTCTACATATGCATGTCTCCTCTGAGAGAATGTAAGCTCCTTGAGAAAAGGGATTTTTTTTTTGGATTTCAATCTATTTCCAGCAAATAGCACACAAAAACTATTTAATAAATGCTTATTAGATGACTGAGTACAACGTACAGTGATGGAGAGGGTCCATAAAATGTACACTTAAACAGAAAAGCATGAACTTTTCCCCTTTATTTTATTCTGAATTCATACTCTTTCCTAATGGAATTCTAGATGCACATATTTCAGTACTGTCTCTTGAAATTTCTTAAGAAGAAGAAATCAAGAGCCCAGCGACAAAAGAATGTGAATTTGAGAATTCTCGGTGTTTCTTTCTCTGTCATCAATACCAAGTGTGATAAAAACCTTATCCTGTGTTTGCTCTGAGCTCCTCTTCTACAGCTGTTCCTTACTTCCTCATTTATTTTCCACCAAACACTTTTAAAGAGGTCGAAATGCTGAACTTCTTGCTATCTATCCTATGGGACGCTAGGAAAATGAATAGGAAAAAAGCCTGGCGTGGGTTTCAAACTCTGAAAAAGAAAGGTAGCTGACACACAGTAAATACGAAATGCTTCTTAAAATCACATTTACATGTCTGTGTGTGTTCATCCTTCGTTGCAGAAGAAGACCATGCCATCAGAGAAATGATGACATGACTTGTACTTGACTTTGTTTTGAGTGAGGAAGGGCTGTGCAGGTCACCAGCCTCACTTCTCCTCCAGAGCCATCTGAATCCAGTGACCAGATATTCATCAGGATGACTGGAGATGACCCAGGATGAGGCAATTGGGGTTAAGTGAGTTGCCCAAGGTCACACAGCTAGTGAGTGTCAAGTGTCTGAGCTGAGATTTGAACTCAGGTCCTCTTGACTCCTGCACTGGTGCTCTATCTACTGCACCACCTTGTTGCCCTAAAGTACAGGTCTGTAAACAGAAGGTGAAAGATTAAACTGACTGCCCTGAAAAAAAAAAAGCCTACTTTGCCCTCTAGACTTAAAGGATGACACAACTGAAATTGAGGACTGAGTTTTCGGATTTTTCTCCCTCCATTCCTTCCCATGATCAGTTACTTGATTATGGGGCAATACTGCTGTACAAATTAAAATAACCATGAGCTTTTTTCAGCTGGGACATCTATTTCTGTATTTAAGTATCCTCGAAGGAATTAAGTGAAACCACATTCTCCATAGTATATATGTGATGAGAGTTCATTTAAAACCTTGTTACAATAATATACAAATACTAAAAACAAGCTGATGGCACAAAAAAAAAATCCTTAATTATCTCCTTAAAGAGGAAAGAATGGATTAACTCGAGAGTAGACACTAGAGAAGGGAGCAGATTTTCCAACTGCCACACTTTATCAGGTTTTCCCCTATCTCTGTGCTCACATCGAGCTAACTCACCCTCCAGTCTCCTAAAACATTTCAGTTACGGGGCAGCAAAATTGAAGTGTTCAATTCTTGGTTGCTATATGGAACAGAAAAGATGTTAAGCTCAACTTAGAAAAAAAAAAAGGCACTTGAAAGTAAAAGTGCTCACAAATGTCATCTAGAACAACAACCTGGTTAACCTATTCTCCCCTCCTTCCCTGCCAAAAATAAATGACATATATGTAGGGGGTTTGTTCAAACAGTTTCAACCAGATGAACCTTCAGTATCTAAGGTCTGAAACTCACTTTTTACCGAAGAAAGGATCTCAAGATGTTGCTTTTTACATTTGTTTGTCCATTCTTCATAGTAACCATAGAGACATTTAAAAACCGTTTTTAGTCATACTCCACCTTCTCCATGTACACAAGCTAATTTATAATAACTGTATGCCAACTGCTTTTTAGTTGCTGACAAGGGTGGGTAGGGAGAGATGGGAAAGGGACAGTTTTTCTGGAAGCTTTAATTTTAAATAACAACACTGCTGAAGGGGGTGAAAATAGCTGGGGAATACCTGCCTTCCTCTGTCTCTAATTTTGGAACTTTGGGGGAAAGAGAGAGGAGGTGGGACTCAATTCCATTCTTTAAAATTTTCCTCATTTTGTAATTTTATAATGCCACTGAGTCTCAGAAAAATAAAACTGTCATCCACATTGAGCTGGACAACCACATGGTCTCTCTCCTCATTCTGTTTTTCTTCAACAAAAGTAAAATACTTTCATATTCTATGAGCTTTTTGATGGCTCTAAATTCCCTTCCATTTACTTACATTGACCACTGCCCTTTACAGCTACTAGGATAGTAGCTATAATTCAATGTTGGATTGAATGACTCAAAAAGGTCTTAATTATTTAGAAAATAGTAAAACACAAGGTTAAAACAGAACAAAGAGGCCTGATAAGGTTGGAAGGCTTGATAGTTAGAAAGTAAATTCATAACCAATTTGTTCAATGAGCATCCTAAAACATGCATAAAGATAAAATTAATTAAGCACAGGACATTAAACACTCAAAATCAGACAGGTAAACAGATGAGAAATCAGGAGGTAAGGGAAAAAAGAGAGCTATAAAGTAGAACAGCAAATCTCCTTTTCCTGCTAATCCCTTACCCCCTAGCCATCAAGGTCTAGAAAGAAGAGAGGGTGGAGGATTGTCCAGTTTTTAATCTGCTCCCTAAACAACACCGTGCAGAGCAGTCTTGATCAACCTCTGAAATATCTTGTTCAGGAGTCCTGGCAATCCCCGACTCTTCTGGGCTCCTAAGCCCCAAAGGGGATAGCTGAGTGATTTAGGACAGTGCAGCAGCAAATCCCATAGTTTACAGGGTCACTTCCTGAGAGCTAGAAAGGTCCTTAGAATCAACTAAGTTCAAATCCCTTTTCATAAATGAGGAACCCAAGGCACAGCCAGGTTAAGGAACTTGCCCAGAATCACACCCCTAACACCTGAAGGGCAATGTGAATCCAAGTCTTTTTGACTCCAATTGCAGCCCTCTGACCACAGCATCAATGGTATCAAACCCAAATAGAAACAAGGCACTAATCTATATGTAAGGATACCCGGAAACACACTGCATTAGTTTTAATATGTAGCTAAGTTTTATCATATTTTTATTTATTTTTGTTAAACACTTCCCAATTACATTTTAACCTCCTTTAGCATGTTGCTAAAGGAACATTTCTGTCCCATAGCATCTCTCAACTTGTCTTTCTGTCCAAAACAATGGACTTCTAAATCTGCCTCCCCAAACTTACATGGATGTAAGATAAGGCCCTTTCTCCCCCAAAAGCGGCAAGAGATAAAAACAGTGCCAATGTAAACCTAGCCCCCAAATCTCATTTTTGTCCTTACTTTGGCTTAGCTTTTCCAACCATTATCAGATGATAAATCAACAGCGGCAAGCAGCGGTGGACATCTGAGGCCAACCCAGGCTGAGACAGCCTATTGGACGATGTGCATTGAACCCAAAATGGCTTGATATCTGAGCAAACCTTTCATACAGAAATCCACAGCCCATCCTACTGAAGGAAAAGAAAAGGATTTTCCTCTGCTTCAGATGCTTGCTAATTCACTGTGCTGCATCACGTTTCCAATGTGGAGAAAACACAACCCTGTAATCTACCAAACTGACCAAATCCGACTAGTGTACGCAGAGTAACGTTTAACCATTTTAGCAACCACTGGATTATAGGGACAGGCAGCTGTATAGAGGAAAGGCACACACTACTCAGAGTCAGTAGACATTTTACTTGGAATCCTTCCGCTCACTTATTAGATTGAGAGCCATGCACCAAGTCACATAGCTTCTAGGAATCTATTTCCTCCTTTGTAATATATAATAATAATATCCATAGGTATCTACCTAATGGCAGACTGGTTGTGAGGCCTAAAGTATGTCTACAGTGCTTTGCAAATCTTGCAACCAGAAATTAAACGGAAAAGACACTGCCATCTTTAACGGTTTCTTATAGGCAGGCCATCATGTTTTGACTTTAGGGGCCTAAACAGCTTGTGGACAGAATAGAAAATAAAAAAAGAGAAAGATCTGTTGTTATTAATGATATCTCGGAGCTTAAAGAAACTGAAGTCTCCTATGATCACTTGTTCTCTTAGCTGTTTCATTTGTACATTAACCTCTAATAAGAGTCTAAACTACTGAGGAGTACCATTTCTTTTGTAGCGCCCCTCCCCCCTGCCAGGCCCCATCATGGTAGGAGAGGGGGAGGGGAGGTTTCAATGATGTGCATAGAGCAAGGTCCTCAAATGCCTACTGAATGAATAATACATTTGGAAAATTCTCATGGTATTGGCTATTTGTATTGTGTGTGGGGGAAGGGGGGCCGTGTTTCACCACCACCTTCCAATGGCTTTGTGATTGTGTAATTTGATAAATTCCGCAGCCTCAAGTTGTGGTAACCAACCACTATGATTTATCTCCAAGGTATGTGGGATGTGATTAAGCAACTAGAAAGCAGAAATGAAAAAATCTGAGGCAACTATCTGAAAGGAGTCAGCTCCTGGAGGAAGAAAGACCTTTTGCTTCAGTCTTTTAAAACTAGACTGGGCATAGTTCTGAAAAACTCAGCCTCCCATGACACCCATCTCCAACCTAGGCTTTCTAGGAAAAGTGCTAAACATCCTAATGATCGCCATCTTTTATCCCATGCTATTTATCCCATTCTCTCTGAAGTGAGCATTTATGTTCTCTAAAGCCTTGCTTTTCCCACCACAGTATATATTAAGAGTGAATATAACACTTTTCCTATATACTTTTGTCTCAATTATCCGTCCAAAGTCCCACTGTATTTTTAAAATGTTTTACTGATGCAATTTGTATACCATAATCACTTGCCCATACATTATATTACCCTCTCTTATTAAAAATAAAACATGGAACGGTTCTGAAAAACTGTCCACTAGGGAATGGCTGAATAAATTATGGTATATGAATGTAACTGTGCCATAAAAATGATTGAAAGGAATGGTTTCAGAGAAATATGGGGAAGATATGTATGAACTGATGCAGAATGAAGTAAGCAGAACCAGGGGAACAATTTATTTATGGCAACAACATCGTAAAGAAAAACAATGTTGAAGAACTTGGCATTAATCAAAATGCTGCCTGATAAAGCCTGCTCCCCGCTCCTAACAAAGAGGTGATAGACTAAAGACACAGAATCAGACAGAAATTTTCCAATATGGTCAAAAATAGATCTGTTTTCAGTGACCATGTTAACTTGTTATAACGGGAGTATTTTTTTTCCTTTTTGGGGGAGGGGAGAAAGAGGAAAGGAGAATTAGGAGAGAGAGAAGGATCTTATTAATAGCAATGCCAAAAAAAGTATGTCAATGAAACATCTTTTAAAGAGCACAGAAATGGAAGAGGGAAAATATTTTGGAACGAATATGCTGAAAATAGTATATACTTTAAAAAATAAAAAGATATAAAACAAGTTGTACATAAGGAGATTTATAGGTTCATATATAATGCTCTTTTTCTGTCCTTTGTATATAGAAATGTTCATGTTTGTTCACATTTTTCAAGTTAGAATAACAAACAAAAATTTTTTTAATTGTCCAACACACTGACCAGGAAGAAATAAGAGTCATAATATTCCGTACCCACAGCCAACTTCTGATGAGAGGAAGCATATTTCAACATCAGTCATCTGGGCCCAACATTGGTCACTGCATTTGATCTGACTTTTGTTGTCATTTAAAATAACTGAGTGTATCATTCTCCTGATTCTGATTCCTTTGATTACATCAGTTTCTCTGAATTATTCAGTCATCATTTCTTAATATGCAATAATTCCCTTACATTCAGGTAACACAATTTGTTTGACCATTCCTCACTATTTGTTTCCTACTACAAAATGAACTGCTATGAATATTTTAGAATATATGGAAACTGAATTTCTTTGATTGATCTCTGAGAGAAAGATGGGGTATGGACAGGTTAGTCATTTTTCTCACATAGTCCTCAACTAATCCAACGGTAGATTCAAATTCCCATTTGGAAGAGCATCTTTTTTTGGAAGGGAGAAGAAAAGGGAGGAAAGAGAGAGAAAAAAAGAAGAGATCTAAAAACATTTTTACTGTGGTGATAGAAAACGTTACCTTTTCATATGGGTCATATGCATTTCAGGGGAAGGGACACTGTAAAAAAATTTTTTTTAAGGTTTTATTACTATATAAATAGGTCTTTAGGACAAGTCCTAGGCAGATCTTCCATAATCCAAAGTATTTAGGAAATCTAGTTTATTCTAAGGAGGACCTGGGCATCTAGTCTTTTTCTGGGACCTCCAGGATCATTCCAGATAAAAACAAATGATAGATGAAACAAAATATTTTTTTAAAAGCCTTGTTGAAATAGAAAGGATACCAGTCAGACCAGGGATGACCTACAAACAGGCTAAACATCATTAAGTCAGCTACAGACTGGAGTTGACCCCCTCTAGTTTATCTCATGAGGACTGGGTGTTCTAAAGCTGGGCTAGATGAATATATGAAATACTCCAAAGTCTATTGGTGTATCAGCTTTCCAAAGTAAATACATATTTACTTTGGAACATATAAGAAATAAAAATGACCCAAAACCTGCTTATTAATCCATAAACTACTCTCTGTTTGAAAGGGGGGCTTTCAAACAAATTTGATATCATGACATAATTTCCCTGGTCAACTTAACCCACAAGGTACTATTATCTCTTGATTAAAATTTCCGTTCAGCTCTATAACATCAGTGTATATTTAAAAAACAAGTAAAACCTCAACCACAAATTACTTTTACAGCTCCTACTAAAACAAGCATGAACAGGTTGAGCTTTCTTGGGGGTAGCTAAGACCTTATAATCTTTTTATATATTATTTTCTCATAGCACTTATGGGGGTGCAGGGCTGAACAAAAATGCACACAATATATGAGGCTCATCCTCATAGCCACTTTCTATAGAAAAGGGAAATGAATAGAAAAAAAAAAGATATACCACATGGCATTTTCTTTTCCCTACATAATTTTTCAATTTTCTCGAGAGAAATGCCAACCAGTAAATAATTAGAACCATAATCCTCTGTTATTCCACTGGGAAGAAGGATGTGAAGGGCTTTAAGAAACGCTAGTTATTACTTTCCTGATGCTATGTTAATGGAAACTTAGAAAAATTAGTAATCTGGAACTTTCATTTCCTTTTGGTATGAAACACTATTTTTACAGTCAGTGAAAAAGTACGGATGCAGTCCAAGAAGAAAAGGTGAGATGTCATAGCCAAGGTAGTGCTAGCAGACCAACCATTTATGATACAGGATGGGGCGTCCGAGTGTTTCTTCACTACTATGTCATTTATATTAATATTAATTATATAATATGTCATGTCACTCAGACCTCTAATACTCTGAATTTCAGAAAACTGCACCAGGCTACAATGTCTTCAGAAACCTCTCTGTACCATCAGTAAGAGTGAATAGTTAGTCTGAGGACCATTCCATTTCCCTTCTCCAGGCATTTCCACAAGCTGACACTCATTCCTAGAACGCATTCACTCATCTTCCTTGAAAGATCAGCTCAGGCGCTCCCTGTTCCTGAATCCTCCCTTCCAATAGCACCTGACTCCTCCCTCCTCAAATGACCTTGTATTTAATTTACCATGTACATGTCATATCCCCCAATTGAACGTAAGCTTCTTAGGAGGAGGGATTTGGATTCATTAGTGCTGCCCTGCGCATGGAAGGTGCTTAAAAGTCTGAAATTACTGCCATCAGAACTGCAGGTTCTCCTGATGTAATGGACCCCAAGAAGCTTAATCACACTACTGAAATGTCACTTTCAATGAAGAGACAGAGGCTTCCCATTGCACAGTTAAGAGAGGGGCAGGGAGAGGGAGAAGAGGGGAAGAGCCCCTGAAAAGGGTCCTTGGTCACTTACAAAGAGCCAAACCCATTCTTCTTCCTAACTTTTCTCTGTCTGCCCAAGGCCCTACACACCTTCCAGGCACCCAGCTTCACCACATCAGGGTCATCCCTTGGCAATGGCACTGCCCTCACCCAACACATCCAGCCAAAGCCAGGTCTTCTTGACTTTGTGTGCTCTCCCTCTCCCTCACACAGCCATATTTCAGGCAGTGAGGGTCTCCTCTGGACTACTGCAATAGCCTAACTGGACTCCCTGCCTCCCTCCCTCCTCATTCTCTGTGCTCTCCCAGCTGCCAAAGTAAAGTTCCTAACACACATGTCTGACCATATCACTCCTCTGTGCAAAAGGCACTCATGGCTCCCTGTTGCTATCTCTATTTTTGGCAACAGAAAGCCCATCTGGCTCCTGGGATGAGTCTTCAGGTCTGAGACCAAACTAGATGCCTAGGCCCTGGAGGGAACCTGGAACTGTTAGATGCTTTGGAATGTGCATGAGCTGCCTGATTTCCGGCCCTACTATACATGACTTCCCTTCATGTGCTCTAGCCCTACTTGCTGCTTTTCAATCACGATGGGCCTAGGCCCAGGTCACCCCCCTCCCCATCTCGAGAATGCAATTCCTCTTCACTTCTGCCTCTTATAAGCCTTAGCTTCCTTCCAAACTCATCTCCTAGAGAGAGAGGTCTTTCCAGAGCTCCCCATTCCCAGAAGAAACTAACTTCTATTTATCTTGTATTCTGTTTATTTTGTATGAATTTATGTGCAATATACAGATATATGTAGGCTGCAGATGGCTCATGCACATAGTGTTTCTCCAACGGAATATAATGCTGGACTGTTTTTCTGTATATGTAGCTCCAATGCCCTACACATAAGTCTGGCACACAGTAGGTGCTTAATAAATGGCTGCTGATCCCAGCATTCACAATTCATAATAGGGAAATACAATTAGGAGAGTAACAAAGCTTCAGGAATTGTTTCATAGCAGGGATGAGCTGCGTTGAGTGAGTCATGAAGAATCTCTCATGCTGTTATGAAAGAGGGGTGCAGTCTGTGGTCACAGAACTTTTCTCTGTACCAAGTTAACTGACCCATATGGACAGAACTCTGCACCACTGGCATCCTTAACACCATGGTCTTTCAATCATTGGTGTATTTACTAGGAATGTTTGTTGAATGAAACTGTGCTCAAACCAAGTGAGCCCAGGTTCATCTGAGTATATAATATTTATTTTCTAAGTATATAAGATAACTAACTTTCCTCTGTATCTCAGTTCCATTTTTTTATCAGTGAAAAATACCCCGCAACATGTCTTACCCTTTTAAAGGTTTTTCTTTAAGAGTATTTTGGCACTAGAGTACAGTTTCAAATGCCAGTAAACCTTATTAGCTAACCAATGAGAACACTGATTTTTTTTTAAATGCTAGGCAACACTAAAACTGGCCATAGGAACATTAGATATCCTTTTGGTAAACAACTTTATAAATCTGACTTTTTCCCCTTTACAGGATAATTTAAAATAACCAATAACCAGCACAAATATCCCAGTACTTTTCATTAGTCATGCATGCTTTTATTTGCACATATTAATGACCAGTGTGCCATTGTGAAAAGACCAGTGGGCCTGGGTCAGAGCACCTGGATCTTCTCAGGGTCCAGTACCGTCCTGGAGGCTTCTAGGCTGCATGAGGCCAGGCAGACTGAATCAGGACAGCCAGCGGAACAAGGCTTACACATGACTGGCCTCGCCTGACTGTTGTGAACAAAATGCTTGGCTCAACTAAAAAATGCCATACAAATGTGTTTAATTACGTAGAAAGTGTACAAAATAATCCAGACCGCAAATTTCCCTTATTTAATTGCTGTGCTGTAAGAAATGGAGAATACAGAGAAGCATAGAAGAACCTGGAGGAGCTAAGGCAATGTGAAAAAAGCAGAACCAGGAAAACCATATTGAATGACCACAACTTCAATGGAAAGAACAAGACAATCCAAACCAAATGCTAATTAATGGCCAAGCTTAACCCACTTTCCCCCCCAGAAGCTCCATTCTATGTTACTCCCCCACCTTGGGGAGGTGGGGCTACTGATGTAGAATGCCATCCAGTCAGACTTATTAGTTGAGTAGTTTTGCTGACCATGTTTTTTCTCCTTTTGGTTTGGGGGTGGTAGAATACAATGGGAAATATAGGTGCAGTAAAAACAAAGGGCATCAATAAAATTATATTTTTAAAAAAAATAATTTGTTCAACTAGTGAAGAGTAATGACGGGTGGCATCAGTTTTCATGGATATATCTCCACTATCTACTTCAGTGCCTGGCAAATAAAGATGTTGAATTAAAGTGGTGAGATGCCTTCCCAATGTCAAATTTACAAAATGTATTTATTAGATTGTGTTACATATTTCCAAGTTCAGACTGGTGCCTCACTCGCTCTAAAGGAACAAAGATTTATTCAAGACATTTAAAACCACTTCCTAAATGAGACTTTTGCTTTGCTCCCTCAATCTAATCAAATTTTTAGGTAAATTACTCCTATGTAAGACACATTTACCACTCCACTCCCTAAATGACCCCAAATACTTCTCCTACATATTCTCCTGCCCACCTCATAAACTGAGTTTCTTAGGAGAAAAGGTCAATGTTCAATGATTCATAACTGACTAGATTTTTCTGGCCTCGGAACTTCATTTTATTCACTGAGCCCCCTACCCATCCAGACAATGACCCACTCTCCAGCCTTTTCCCATCTCCAGAGAAATTCAATAAAGACAGTAAAGTGTCAGTGCCACCTATTTTCTCATTTCCAGAGAATCTCAATCTCCAACTACCAGTTACCTGAATCTAAAATGGAAAATCTTATTTATACCTACTTGGAATTGACCCTAGATGCAGGCACATCCACTGGTCAAAACCAGTTCCCCTCACATTCTAGAGGAGTCTTCCTAAAGGAGAGCTAGATACCAAGGCGCTGGAGGGCTTCTTCGGGCAGGCATCCCATACGGGAAAAGGCCCCTCATTCATCCGATGCTGCTCGGGACACAGGGGAGAGGGGAAGGGACTAAAGAAGGTGTTGGGTGGCTCTTCTCAAAATCACTTGCTAACCTTTTGTCACAGATCCCTTTATACGGCAGGAGCATCAGGGCACCGATCACCACAGCATCTATATCAATGAAGCTAGTCCTGGACGCTCTTTCCAGCGAGGGAAAGGGGGAAGCCTCCTAGTCCTGGCATTATGGGTAGGGGGCCAATCCCCCTCCCCCACAACGGACTCTATATCAGCTAGAAGTCAATAGGCTGAGGGAAAGGAAGGGGCCCCTCCTGCAACATCTGGCTGGCCGGGCTCAGTCCTTTCGAGTGGAAAACACTGATTTCCCCACTGGAGCCCAAGAAGAGTCTTCTCGTCACGGATATCTTGTGAAAGGGGGAAGAGGGCAGGTCGAGCCACCCCCCAGATCGCAATCAGAAAGCAGTCAGACCTAGTTCAGTGCTGTAAATACGGTGGAGTGGAAAAGGCAGGGAAAGGGAGCGAGGCGGACCAGGAGAATCCTCCCCGGACGCCGCCTCACCTCGAGCCCCGAAGCGAGGGCACTAGGAAGGGTCTTCGGCATTCTCGGCCAAGTCAGACCCACTCTGGGAGATCAACACGCACACGGGGCCGGGGGCGGGGCGCGGATGTCAAACTTTTTGCCGCCCGCTTCTCGAGGAGCCCCGGGAGCCCCGGACTCAGCCCCAGGCGAAGCGGGCGATGCGGCGGGGCCAGAGGAAAGGGGGGAAGGCTCGTGGCCGGGGCAGGAGGCGCGAGGAAGGCCGGCCGGGCGGCGGGCCGGGGGCTCCCAGGCGTGCCTGGCCGGCCGGCCGGCGGGCCGGGGGCTCACCTTCCGGTGCTTCTCCTTGTAGGGCAGCGCCAGCCACGGCATGTCCCGCACGAACTCTTGCCACTGCTGCTGGTCCTGGTCCGAGGACACGAAGACGATCTCGAGGCGGCGGCGCGGCTCCGGCTCCGGCTCCGGCTCCGGCGCGGCGGCCCCCGCGGCGCCCCCGCTCCCCGGCCCCGGGCCCGGCGCGTCCCCCCGCAGGCGGCCGTAGAAGGCGGCCAGGCTGGCGCTGAGCTGCGCGCAGGGGGCGCTCAGGCTGCAGCCGAAGTAGAGCCCGAGCAGGGAGATCCCGCGGGCGCCCAGCGAGTGCACGTCCACCTCCTCGCCGCCGCCGGCCACCAGCTTCTCGCCGAGCAGCTCCACCAGGAAGCCCGACATCCTGGAGCGAGCGCGAGCTCCGGCCGCCGGCCGCGTCCCGAGGCTCCGACACACAGAACGGCGGGCAGCCGGGCGCGCAGGCGGCCGATGCGGACTGGGAGAGCGGCGCCGTCCGCCCGCCCCCTCCCCGCCCCCACGCCGCCGCCGCCGCCGCCCGCCGCCCGCCTACCCCGCCAGGGCCGCCAGGGGGCTCCGTGGTGCCACGGCGGCGCCCGCGGGCCGGGGGCAGCCCAGCCCCGGGGCCGGGGCGCAGCGTGCCGGACGTTCCAGGTGGGACCCACAGCCTGCGTGGAGATGGAGCTGCGGGACCAATGCCCCTTGGTTTGGGCTCTAGGGCCCCGTAGGATCCCAGATCTAGAGCTGAAAGGGACCCGGAGGACGGCTAGGCAGCCCCCGGCGGTGACAGTAAGGGGTCTGAGACCCGGATGGCCAAGGACACAGTGGGACGTGGAGTCGGGAAGAGCTCGACTTCAAATCCGGCCCAGACACATAGTAGCGTGGTGACCCTGGCCAGTCAGCCTGTATGTGTCCCCCGTTTCCTCCTCTGTAAAATGGTTGTTGTGAGGCTAACACGACAGGTAAGTGTAAAGTGCTGCCAGGCACAGCCGTGTAAATGTTGGCTAGTATTAAAGGTCAGAGATGGGATCCAAACCCACGTTCTCCGTGGTATCTTTGTCCTCTGGACACTCACAGCTAGAGATCATCTGATCCAACTTAGACTTTCACAAATGAGGAAACTGAGGACAGGGTGGCTTGCTCATGGCCACACAGCTCCAGCCTATGTGCAGTTCCCAGTTCCCAATCTGAGCAGCTCTACCAGACTGCCTTTTCCTCTTCCCACTTCATTTCCTCTCCATTCCCCAAATTCTCAGGTCTCTATCAAAGTCTCTTTCCCATAACATAGCACTCTCTGTCTCCATTCAAACTCTCCTTACCTCCTACTTTTCAGCAGCCTCCCACCAACCCTTACGTCCCTTTCTCCATTTCAGATCCATCCTTCAAAGCCAAGTTCCAATTTCATCCAGGTCAAAAGTCGGTAGGCACTCCAGGTGGAAGAAACATTAGAGATCATCTAGCTGTGCTCTTCAGGACCAGACAGGGCAGTGACCTCAGCTCAGCAGTCCCAAATGCGGGCAGCAAAGCCCAGATTCAAACGTTGGTCCTCTGAATCCAAATTAAGCCCTTTCCACTCCACCATCCTGTTCTCCTCCGTGAAGCCTAACACAGCACTGCTGTTCCTCATGGATTTCTCTCTCCTTTAACTCAACTTTACTTTTGATCATTACCATACAATAGACATCTGTTCTAGTTCTAATGCTGTCAGATGCCTAAACCTTTTTTTGCTAACAAGATAATGGATTCCTTGGAGACAGGAACCCTGCCATACTTTATGTCCTTCACCCAAGTACTCAATAAATACCTTTAGATTGACTGAATGGATCTACCCTTTGCAAGGCAGGCCAAGTTTCAGAGCAGGTGAGTGGTGTGCTTTGACCAGGGAAAAGGATCAAGAAAAAGTGGACATCTTGTGCTCAGATACCACATCATCTTTGATGAACAACTAAAATCCTAAATGACAGCAAATGGCTCTACTACTTCTCATAGACTGGGCATGAGAATGATGAAAATGATTTCTATAGGGTCTCTGTGACTCAGAATTACTAGACCACTAGGCAAAAGACTCAGATGATCCTAGGATTTAAATAGGGAAGGAACCTTAAAGATCATCTTCCAAGCTCTCATTTTTCAGAGGAGGAAACCAAGGACCCCAGCATATCAGAACGACTTGACCAGTGCTACAGAAGCAGTAAATAAGAGTATGCATCTGACTCAAAATCCAGTGCTCTTTCCACTACTCCGGGACAAGAGTATCTGAATTAAGCTTTTACGTCCAGATCGAAGATCACAGCTGCTAAACGCCGCCCCCCCCCCCAACCCCCCGCCCTGCAACCTTAGCGTCTTAAATGGGGGAGACCCGAAGTATAATTTCCGTAAAAAGTCGTTTATTGGACTCTACTGCCATCTAGTGGACAGAGCCGCAAACAAACGTCTATGCCCCAAAACCCAATATGAAAACAAGATACTCACTTGTGCCAAGCAGAATATTTTGATTTTCTATAGTGGCTTTCCACCAACAATCTTAAAATGCTTTACAGGAGCTAATTTAAGCCTCAGAACATAACCACAAGTTTCTGGCACAGAAATGAAAATTCAGAGCTAAGATTTTCAATTTTGTTAGTGTGGAACAAGGCAGTGCATGGATTTTCAGTTCAGTAAAACATTACCACACAACCCAGGGAAAGATTGGAGGGCAAGCCAAGAGGAGAGGAGCAAGCTATTCAACTTATATCTCCTTATTTCGTCCCCTAGCACTACTGCTCACTCTGTAGCTGAAAACCTTTGGATAGAAGGTCACCTCTAATGACCAAGACAAACACTGCTCAAATACACCACACAGATGGGTTTCCATGTTAGTTTTTGGAAGGAGAACCAACCGATCAATATGTTGGCCACTACAGAAACAATATTAACTATTATTGCCTAATTACACATAGAGATGTGTGTATATGTGTATATGCACACATAGATGAAATGTTGGGTTTTAATTAAATCACTTGGGATGTTCACACAACTTGGCTAAAGGTTTCTTAATGTCTCAGAATTGCTGTGTGTGTGTATGCGTGTGTGTGTGTGTGTGTGTGTGTGTGTGTGTGTGTATACTGCAGTTTTCTTACCAAAACATTTTTATTAAGTCCCTATTAATATGTGTTGTGTTAGGCACTGTTTGAAGCATGTTAAGCATACAACTTTAAACTCTGGAGCTTACAGATATATGAATACTATAAGCATTTATATTACATGTCAGGAAAAGGGCAAGTCCTTTCAGCTGGAATAGTAAGAGAAGAGGGCATGGTGGGACTTGCAAGTTCAGGCAAAATAGTGAACTCATTATTATACTACTTCCTTTGGCTAGGGTCAGAGGTATAGTAGAGGAAAGACAGAAAGAAAACAGCAGCATGCGTGTGATGTGTGGTGTGTGTGTGTGTGTGTGTGTTCAGCACTTCACTTTTACTATTTTACAGGAAAGCACTTTCCACTGGAGTGTGTCCAAACCAGCATCTGGCACCTGGGAAAGTGAGAGCCTGAGCCTACTACACATGAAATAAGAATCAGTGTAAATAAAATTTAGAGAATCACTGGGAAAGCAGGTTTTGGTTTGAAGCCAAGTGCAGCAGCTGCCTTTTAAATTGGTGTGGAAAGGGGAATTTCCAATGGAAATGATTCCAGATCATAATACTAGTGAGTGCTCATTATAAGTAGTCCAATGAGGCCAGTTTAGCTTCTGAGAATATAGCTGACATCCCTTGAATGATGGAGCCCACTCAGTCTTTCTATGTACCAAGAGAATGTCCCTCTTGGTATTTAGCAAGTTATACATATTGGTCATTCAGGTATATTATTATTGCACATATATTCATGAATTATAGCATGTTTGGCACCCTATGGAAATGACTAATTACATTTATGAAGTACACTATGGGCTCACAACAACCCAGCGCCAGGGCAGCTATCATTATTCCCATTTTACTGATAAGGAAACAGATTCATAACAATTAAGTGACTTGTTCAGAGCCATGGCAGAAGGGTAGCTCCCATCTGGTTCTTTGACTTCAAATCGAGAGTGCTTTCCACCACCCCAATGTCACTTCCAGTAAACATAACAGTTTCTTTCAATGGTAGTATGTAATCATATGTAATCATATCTGTAGTGCAAACATTATACATACATTCCACATTAATACTCTTTCTTTTCTTAATCACAGGTTAAACCCTACTACAATAAAGATTTCTATGTCAAATGTACCACAATAAGTGCAAAATGGATATATGCCTTGAATAAGAAATTTCATACCACAAAAATAATTCAAAGAGAATAAGATCAGGTACCTTTCATAGCTATGGCTAGCAGAAGAGATCTTCACCAAACAAAGAAGGACACAGTCAAAAAAATAAATATATAATTTCTGTTACATGAAATTAAAAAGTTTTTGAACAAACAAAATGGATGCCACTAAGATTAGAAGTAAAGTTACTGAGTAAGAAAAATCTTGGCATCAAATATCAATCAAAAATCTAAGATTTACTGGATATGAATACAGATAAGATGAAGTGCCATTTCCCAGTGAAATGATGTGAACTGCTGTTCCAAAAAGAATTACAAACTATCAGTAACCAAACAAAAGACTGTTCCTAATCACTAGAAAACCAAAACAACTCTGAAGTTTCACTTCACACCCAGCAAGTTGGTAAAGATGACAAAAGATGGAAATAGTGAAAGCTGAGATGAGGAGAGGAAGGCATACTAATATATTCTTGATAGAGTTGTGAATTGATCCAACCATTCTAGAAAGCATTTCAGTATACACATGCCTGTATATGAATGTATATATATATATGTGTGTATATGTATATATGTATGTATATTTTAAGTGACTAAAACATTCATACCTAGAGATCCTACTGCTAGATGTATATCCTAAGTAACTAAAAACTAGAAATAAAGGTCTCATATATACTAAAATATTAGTAGCAACACTTTTGTAGTAACAAAAACTTTAAAAAAAAGATACCCATCATTTTACAAGTGTCTAAACAAACTATGACATGTAAATATAATGGAATGTTACTGTGACATAAGAAATGATAACTACAGAGATTTCATAAAAGCCTAGGAAGACTGATATGATGAGAAACAGAAGTAGGACAGCAGAATACACAACAACTACAAAAGGGCAAATTAAACGAAAAGAACAAAACAATGAAATGGAATGCTGATAATTAAAATGGCCAAGAATCTTAGCCTTAGAAAAAAGACCATGGTTCTCAGAAAAGGAAGACTCTGGGCATGGCCTGTTAGACATACTGTCAGACTTAGGTGAGTGTAGTTCGGTTTTGCTGAGCAAGTTTTTTTTCCTGTTTGTTTTAAATTCTTTGTTATAATGAATGGTTCACTGAGTAGGTGGTCAGGGAGAAATGTATTAGACAATGAAGGTGATGTAAAAAAATCAACAAAAATTTAAAATACTTATTTCTGTATACTATTCTGCTAGGAGGCGCTGTAGGGAGTGCCAGACCTAGAGTCAGTATGACATCTTCCTGAGTTCAAATCTGACCTCAGATACTTAGTAGCTGGGTGACTCTGGGTAAGTCACTTCACCTTGTTGCCTCTGTTTCCTCATCTGTCAAACAAGCTGGAGAAGAAAATGAAAAACTACTCCAGTCTCTTTGCCAAGAAGATCCCAAATGCAGTCACAAAAAGTTGGACACAACTGAACCTACCGGCCCACTTATTTGAAATAAGACTTGATTCAACAAAATCCTAGGATCAATCAAAATATCTGAATATTTTCTTGGAGTTGTAGGATAGGGACCAGACCTGTGATCTCATTGAATATGTGAAGAAAATCTCACAGAACTGGCACACAATAGATGTTTTAAAAATGTTAGTTATTTACTCTCCCCATGCAGACTGGCATCTGTTTTTGTCTTAGAGAGCTGCCTGACACAGAGTATCGAGAGGCTGTGACTTGTGCAGGGTAACACAAGCGATATGGTCATAGGTGGACTTGAACCCAGGTCTTCCTGGCTCTGAGGCTGGCTTTTATCCACTGTCATGCCACATCTGCAATGAGTTCTAACTTGCAGTTTTACATCTTGGGAGTGTTTTTGGAATGGACTTCTTAATTTGTCCATACAGAAAACTCCTAGGGAGGAAATTGTGTACTTGGTCCCACCCCTTCTCATCTTCCTTAGAAGATTAAATCCTTCATCATCTCCTCCCCTATCTCCTCTCCCCATCTACGAGTTGCTCCCCTACTACCTTTCAAACATATCCAGGTCTTTCTCATCCTTAAAAACTCTCAGTGGAGCCTACCATTTCCTCCTGCCTTCACCCTACAAATTTTCTTCCAATTTCCATTAAAACCTTATGAGCTGATGCAATTCTCTTAGAGGTCTTTCTGGTCTGTTAAATGCATGATGAAGAAACTAGCTTTTTGACTGGCTGCCAACCAAAAAGTCCAATGCATAAAAAGGAACTGACCAGTCATGCCTATTTCTTTTTCCTCCCTGGCTTGACTGAGGGAAGACATGCTTCAAGCCTCTGTGGGAGGAGAGAAATGAGGTTGTACAGTGTTGTTTTGGGCACAAAATGGGGAAAAAAAACAAAACCCTGAGTGACAACCACCAGTAATGGTCATGCCCTGGATGAACATCAGAAAGGAAACTAAACAAAAATGGTCAGACAAGTTGGACTTGACCCAGGATAGAGTAGGGTCATAGAAACCTAGATAAAAGAGAGCACCAGGAAGAAGATTAATAGGGCCAACAACTGCAAAGAGGTCTAAAATGAGGTTTGAAAAATGGCCATTACATTTGGTAACTTTGAAGAGAGCAGTTTAGATAGAGGTCAGAAGGCAGACTGTAGAGTATTAAAAAGAATGAGAGGAAAGTAAGTGTTAGATGGTCTTCTCAAGGAATTTAGGCAGAAAAGGGAGAAGAGATGTGGGAACTATAGTTAGGAGGAGTAGAGAGATGGAAGGAAGGTTTTTAGAGGATAGGAGGATAGGAGAGCCATGGGCTTCTTGTTTCTTGGTAGTAGGGAAGCCAAAAAGAAAAAGAAAGATTGAAGAAAAATGAGGAGAGGATGATGGAAAGGCAATCTGCTGAAGATGGGACAGGATGTGGAAGAGTTTGCCTTGGCCGGGAGAAGGGCCATCCTCACCACAGGAGACAGAGTTGAAGGAGGGGACAGTGGTAGAAGGCATCTGGGTTACATGAGATGAGGAGGAAGGGAGAAGAGGGAGCTCTTGGCAAAGAGTTTCCATTTTCCCGTGAGATATGAGACAAGATTTTCAGCTGAATGGGTGGGGAAGAGGGAAGCCACGCTAAGTTTGAGGAAGCAGAAAAAGATTTTGAAGAGCCATTGCAGTGAGGAGGACAGAGGGAAGCTGGGGAAGCGTAAAAGGATTGTCTGCTATCGTCAGGGCCCAGATGAGGTTATGTAACATAAAATTGTAATGGATCAAGTCAGTGGTTTTGTAATTTTTCCCGAGTTGTTTTCAGCAGCATCTGCATAAGATCAAAGGTAGTAAGCAGAGAGTAGGAATGATCCAAGGCTGAGGCTTGGCGTCCATCATATAAGGGAACAAGGAATTCTAGAAGAACACATTGTAAAGTTGGTTTACCAAGAGGTCAAGATGGGGAAGGGAGAAAAATGTAGCTAAAGAAGGAATGATAACCTGGGAAAGAACTGAGGGGTAGAAAGACTTAAGGTTGTGGTAAAGATGAAAAACAGTTTGGGATTGCAAAGCAGAGACAGAGGTGGAAGGATGAAGTGTGATCAGATGAAGCATTTCGGAGTTCATGAAAGGGCACACTTGTGAGTGATGGCAAGATAAAAAACATGACTCTCCTTGTGTGTAACTCAGGTTGAGGAGGAAGCACAGGTCATGTAAAATGCCTAAGGAGGAACTGTGACGTTCTGTTGTTTGATGGAGTATCACCATGTATGCTCATAGCAGAAGGGCAGGAATTGAGAAGAGAAAGACTGAGTCAGGCTCTGATTTCACTGA
Organism: Potorous gilbertii; assembly: GCA_028658325.1. NCBI lineage: Eukaryota > Metazoa > Chordata > Mammalia > Diprotodontia > Potoroidae > Potorous > Potorous gilbertii. The sequence goes on along the minus strand of CM053770.1, from coordinate 271,858,331 downwards.
TGAAACAAAAGGCTTGTCCTGGAGGTGTGCAGATAGCAGCCACACAACCATCAGTCAACATGTTTTAATTAAGTCCCTATTAGGGGCAAGGCTTTTGTATGGAAAATATAAACAACTGTGTCAACATGTCGATTAAAGTAAAAAGTATGTTCCTAAAACTTACTTTGTTGTCAGAACTTCCATTTCTTGAGGCAAAAATAACATAGGGGGGCATTCTTGTAGAACATGGGTCACTTAGAGCATGTGCAGACTTACCCAACCTGCTTCCAACCTAGCACATCTGGGCACACTGGAGGCCACAAACTCCTTGGTTGTTTCTGGCTACCTAGTATTAAAAGACCTTGTTCTTTGGTATGACAGAAAATCCAGAGTGGTCCCTTAGACTTCTCCCCAGTGTCTCCCAAAAAGAATGGCAGAAGGGTGGAGAGCTGTATCACTGAAAGGGATAAATAGCTTCTGATTAGCTCTCTCCCTTTGACTCTCCAAGTGGCGTCACGTACCTAACTCAGACACTTTCAGTGATGGGTGCAGGAGGACTGGCCTCTCTCTACTCCTCACCCCCTTCTGGCATCACGGTAACTACACCCAGAAGGCTGCTAACACAGGGAACTCAACGAGGTCAAGGTTACACCTAGACTGGGGCTATCTTTGAATTTACATGATTTATGTTTCTTTTTCTGAGTAGTACCTGACTACCAGGCTCAACATAAAGGTATCCAGGCTTGGAGTAGAGGTGCATCAGATGGGGCTGACTAGCATCCAGAAACCAGCTGTAAAAGCGGAATTAGACTTGTGTGTGGAGAGAACAGAAGCAAGAGGAAACGTGGCCATGCTCTTCCCTGGCCTCACAAACTGCTTTATGTCCTGATGAAGCCTAAGTACCACTCTCTTTTGAGGGTATTTGTATCGTTCAGTTGTTTCAGTCATGTTTGACTCTTCATGGTGCCCTTTGAGATTTTCCTGGCAAATATACTAGAGAGGTCTTCCATTTCCTTCTCATTTTACAGATAAGGAAACTGAGGCAAACAGGATTAAGTGATGTGCCCAGGGTGACACAAGTAGTAAGCATCAGAGGCCACATTTGAACTCATGTAGAAGAGTCTTTCAGACTCCAGGCCTGGTACTCTACCCACTGTCCCACCTAGCAGCTCTCTCTTGAGGATATAATAGTAATTATAAATTATGTGACTTAATTCTGTTTTAAATTGTTCTATCAATTCAGGATGTGGGTCATTTCTGTCCATTAGCATTCCTTGGGTTTGGTAAATAAAAGTTTTTTTAATACCTGACAGTATACAGAGTACCTTTCTCCTCCCATTTTGGCTAAAGTCCTAGACAAGAGTCAAATTAAAGTTTTAAATAGTTTTATGGGAGTTTCATGAACTGAGTTAAGAAAATGGAGCCTAACCCCTCTCATTAGAGGCTAGATTCTCCCAGGACTGAACCTATTTCAGGCCACCTACATAGGTCCACAGATCAGAGGGACTTAGTGGAGAAGGAAGTAGGTACAGTACTCTGAAGTGATTTCTTAATGTTAGAGCAGGATGTCAGAAAAGGTAAATATTTATGTTAGGTGGTACTAAATACAACCAAAAAAATATCCAAAGTGATGGAATCTTGTGTTAGAAGGCCAGATGATGATTAGAAGGAGAAGGAAGGAGCAGATGCACTTGGTTAGGGAGGGAAAGAGAACTGGGGGGAGGGGGGTCCTGGGAAGCCTGTCAGGCAGAGTTGTGTTGGGACAAAGTTAAAGTACAAGAAGAAACTGATCAATTCCTCTATTCCCAACAGTTGAGCCTTTTCCATAAATTTCATTGTCCTCTGTGGAGCAAAAGCCAAGACCACCCCTCTAAAATGAATTGCCCCTTATCACTCCCAAAGGGCTAATCAAGTTTATTTTAAAAGCATGCCTTATGTGCAATTTGAGAAAAGAGAGCCAGGCTTTTTGAACAGTCTGTACTTGAGTGCTAAAACATAACTGCAGGCAAATCCCTTGGCCTCTTCATCTGTAAATGATATTTCCTGTGCTACAAGCCTCACCATTCTCATGTTGTGAAGAAAGCATTTTGTAAACAGTGGGTGGCTATACACATGAGAAAGTTCAGTATGTGCAAAACAGGCATAATAACGTTCATCAGGCTGTGAGGTGGCTGCTAGGAAAGTGTTGGGCAAATCTTCAAGCCCAACGTCTATAAGCAACAGTTATTATTAGGCAAACTTGAATAAGAAGTAGTGGCTAGGGCTCTCTATGGTTAATAAATGATGGCTGGTTTCCCAAATAATTAATGGTCAAAGGATATGAAGTAGTTTTCAAAAGAAGAAACCTATCTATAGTCATTTGAAAAAATGCTCTACATCACTGCTGATTAGAGAAATGCAAATTAAAACAACTCTGAGTTACCACCTCACACTTATCAGATTGGCTTACATGACAGAAAAGAAAAATGACCATTACTGGAGAGAATGTAGGAAAATAGGAACACTAATGTACCATGGGTGGAGTCATAAACTGGTTCAGCCATTCTGGAGAACAATTTGGAACTATGTCCAAAGGGTTATAAAACTGTGCGAGTCCTTTGACCCAGCAATACTACTTCTAGGTCTGTATCCAAAAGAGATCAAGGAAAAAGGATGAGGACTTATGTGGAAAAAGGATGAGGACTTTTATGTGCAAAACAATGATAGCGGCTTTTTTTGGTGGAAAAGAACTGGAAATCAAGGGGATGCCCATCGAATGGGGAATGGTTGAATGACTTGTAGCCTATGATGTGTGATGCAATACTAGTGTGCTATAAGAAATTTTGTAGGGAATGACTTCAGAAAAACTTGATAAAACTCATATGAACTGATACAAAGTGAAGTGAGGAGAATCAGAACATTGTACACAGCAGCAGCAATATTTTAATGACAATCAATTATGAAAGATTTAGCTACTCTGATCAACAGAAGGATCCACAACAAATTCAAAGGATTCCTGATGAAGAATGCTATCTACCTCCAGAGAGAGAACTGACGAACTCTGAGTGCAGACTGAAGCATACTTTTTTCCCTCTCACAACATGGCTAATGTGGAAATACATTTTGTATGACTTCATATGTATGAAGGTATCATATTCTTTTCTTTTTCCATGGATGGGATAGGGGTGGAAGGAAGAAGAGGATTTGGAATTGAAAAAAAAAAAGATAATTGTTGGGCTTGGAGACAATATGACCTGGGTTCAAATCATGACAGACATTTAATAGTTGTATGACCAAACTGAACTGACTCAGTTTCCTTATTTACAAGAAGGAGGTCAGACTTGATGGCTTCTAAGTTCCTTTTCAGCTTTAGATCTATAATTCTAAGATAAGAACTCAAAATAAAGCAGGTGCTTATCAATTGTGGTTAAGTATGTGTAAGATAACATTAATGTGTTATAAAAAACAATGAATACGAAGAATTCGGAGAAGCATAGAAAGACTTCTATGAATGGATACAAAGTGGAAAATAATATCCGTAATGGGCATAATGTAAATGGAAAGAATCAAAAAAATGAAATTAGATGCTGTGTAATTATAATGACTAAATCTGTCTTTTAAAAAAAAAGGATGAGAAAATGGATCTCTCTCCCTTCTTTGAAGAAGTGGGAGACTGAAAGTGTGATGGAATATTATAGATACCATCAGATTCTATTGATGCATCATCCTTGGACCAGACTCTGCCATATCTAAGGTGCCTTCTTCTACCCTTCCCTTTTCAGCTTCCTTTTCTAAGACTCGAAACTCCTTGAGGGCAGGGATTAATTTTTCTTGTCATATCCCCAGCACTTAGCACAGTGTTTTGCACATAGTAGGCATTTAATAAATGTTTGTTGACTAATAACATTTTTTTTGCTGAACTTCTTTCTTTTTCCTCTTTCTAATTCTTTTATAACTATCTTTTTCTTTTTTTGGAGATGTCGTCCTGGGCAGGGGCCATTTTCTTCCTGTCCTGGGAGTGACTGGGACTATTGTGAATGCTAAATCCTATATGCAATTCCCACCTCATGGGGAGCTCATGAACTGAACCCCGAGGTGGTGGCAGGAGCAGCTGACTGTTAGTTGTAAAGTGACTTTTCTAATTTCTATTTAATTAGTTTTCATTTCTTTTACCAGCTGGATAAATTGTATTTATCTATTTGCTGTTGATCAGCATGCCGTCTCATTTGCAGCATGGGCTGAGGTAGAAGAGCTGGAGTAGGAACAAGTATAGAGAGAAACACAGAAGTCCAGGTTAGAGTCCTGGTATTCCAATGTGCCAGGTTTTCTCCTGGCTGGGTGCCCAAACAATTGTTAGTCATTTTTATAAACTTCCCAAAAAGCAGTTTTCCTAATGATCTTAAGCTAACAGAGTAATAGAACATTCTGTTGTCTGGGACAAGACTGGCCTTTTGGGTCACATGGCCTCCCTCCCTCATCCTTTCCCCATGTAGGTCCAGAAAAAGCTCTACCCAGGACAGAAACATGGGTTGGGGCTAGGGAGCGGGGACTGCCTGGTAAGAGGAGAGATGTGTCTAGACCTGTATCTACACCCACATCCAGGGCCAGAGAAGGGAGTCAATGCATTTTCCATTTTGGTTTTACTTCCTACCTCCAGATTGGCAAAGGAAGATAACGCTTTGTCACCAGGATATTATGTGCAGGAAGGAGAAAGGACACATCTGGAAATTAAGGTGACCTAAAAATAAAAAGTATCGGGGGCGGAGCCAAGATGGCGGAGTAGAAAGACTCACCTATGCTAGGTCCGAACCCACAGCCCATAGATTTCCTGTAAAGAGAACTCCTGACAAAGTCTGGAACAGTGGAAGCCATGCAGCAACACAGTGAAGGAGATT
>CM053770.1:271624786-271852978 GCA_028658325.1 Potorous gilbertii | reverse complement strand
CAAAGGGGGAGAAAATTTTGGAACCCAAAATCTTGTGAAAATGAATGTAAAAAGTTAAATAAATTTATTTAAAAAAAATAAATAAATAAAAAAAAAATAAATAAAAAGTATCCATGAAACGCTGGCTCTTTTTAAAAGTGTGTTCTCATCTTTGCCCTCCACTGCATTAAATGTTAGCTTGTTATCTTCCCTCTGCATCTGCAGCCCTACCTGATTTTAACTCCAGGGAACTAGATGACCGAACCCCACCACCCCACCCCTCACCCCCACACTCAGCTTTCTTGCCTCCTGTGTGGTGTTTCCCTTTTTGAACTATAAGTGCCTTGAGGGTAGGGGCTGTCCTTTTTGTTAATTGTATCTCCAGCACTTAGCATAGTGCTGGGCACATGGTCGGCACTTAATATTTATTAGATTGGATGAGATTGTTCTCTATTTATAAATTTCTGCACAGACCTGTGTAATTCCAGTCTACTCCAAACCCACCCCATCCCCACCCCCAGCCATTACCACACCATGCTACCTTCCCTCTCCCACTTTCAAGTACTTCTTTATTTGTTATTCCCTCATTAGGATGCTGGCTCCTTGAGGAGAGGAGCCATCTTTGTATTTATGATCCTGTTCTTAGGATAACCAGCACATGGTAAACAAGTACTTCATCTATGCTCTAGTTACCTGACCTCCCAAAATTAATCATCCTAAGCCACTTCTGCCTTGATTTTCCTTGAAAAGGAAGTATTTGTGACTAAAATACTTCACTATGAAGGAAATAATATGAAACTGCTCCATTTTCTAGAGATAATCTCTCTTTGCCTTGTGAAGGGAGGGAGTGAATGGATGCCCACCTGTCCATGATGAGCACAGGGTTTCCTACAGAAAGGAGCTACAATTTCAGCTTGAATCTTTACAGCCTTAGGATCCAGGTAATGCTCAAACGTCAGAAATCTGGCAGACCCAAGTGTTATATATTTACATACTATTAGAGCTGGAAGGAATTTCAGATTATCTATGTCCAGATCTCTCATTTTACAAGGACAGAAACTAAGGCGCCTAGATGTTAAGCCAGGATGTATTAGGATAGAACAGAAAGGTTAATCTTGACCAGTGAATATGGTGGCAGGTGCTAACATTTTCTCTGAGGCCTCTCCTTCTTCTCCAACTGAGGAGTGTACCATCCAGAAGGAACGTAAAATGTTTTACAACCTTTATAGACTCTCTAAATGTTAGCTACTATAAATATCACTATAGCTATACAGTATATTTAAAATATACATGTATTTGGTATTGTAATGGTAAAGGAATTTGAAGATTTTCCCTGCCCCTTAATAAGCCCATGTGACTTGCTTTGCACTTGGCCCAGCCCACAGCCTGAGTCATATGGAGCAGACATGAGCTAGCTGAACATGCAGCAGGAAGGGTAGAGTTGGGAGAGAGTGGGGTAGAGTTGGGAGAGAGTGAGGCAGAGCAGAGCAGTCAGCATGAGAGAGGGTGTGATTTTGCCTAAGGGAAGCCTGATGGAAGGAAGGCTTGGGGATGGCCATACCCCCAGTATTGATAATGTATACAGATTTCTTGTTACTATGACAGATCCGACTTTCTGGTGTTTGAATGAGTGTCTTGGTTTTCTCTTTGAGGAAGACAGTTTATATTTGTAAATTTACCTTGGAAATATACATGTATATCCATAGTGGCTGCTGTGGGTATCATACTGGTGCTACAGGTGTCATGCCTATATGAAACATTTTTCTTAGAAAGTAAGACATGCATATATTATTAGGCCTATTTTGTAAGTTATTCTATGGAAGGACCTGTTTCAATTTTCTCTTTGTTTTTCCATTGTTAGTGAATGGTCTCAATTTTCTTAGTAAAGAGGTAATGTCTTCAACTGAGAGGGTGGAGGGAGAAAAGGAAAGGTTAGAGGAGAGGAGGTTTGGAAACTCCCTTTCTGGAGCAGGACAGGAGATCCTTTAGGGAACAATAAAAGGACTTCCTTCCTGCAGTGAGGGCCCAGTTGAGGCCTCACTAACATAAATTTGTACTGTACCCAGTCAGTTTGGTTACATGCAGCATGGAAGCGGCAACAAGGTAATGGTAAGAGTAATCCAGGGTTGGAGACCCTGGATAAGTGGTCATGGGACAAGATGAGAAAGGATTCCATAACAAAAGAGCACAGAGTTGAACTGTTAACTATTAGACTGAGATTGAGAAGGGAGGAAAGTCAAGTCAGAAGAGGGAATGGTCAGAGAAAGTACCCAGAAGTAGAGGGACTGGAGGTCAGGATATAAGTAAAGAGTAAATTTAGGAAGGGTAAGGCCTAGTGATGGGGATGGGATCTGAACCCCCTAAAAGGAAAACAACATGTCCTTGGCACATGGACCCCAAAAAGGAAAAGCCCCTGGACTTTCCCATGTAGCCCAGGTCCCTGGTATTCCCAGTTAATAATCCTTTCATTGTGGCCCTCATTGTCTGCACCTGGCCTCACCCTAGACCATGACTCCTTAACTCCATCTAGACCTTTTTATGTTCAGTCTTCTGTATAAAAGGGGCATCTTGCCTCCATTAAAATGCTCAGATTCAATCTGGCCCTCTTGTCAAAATAAGCATCATAAATCCTCAGGAATTCTTAAAATCTGGACAATATGATGGATGCTTAAAATCTCACCCACCCCAACTGGTGTTCTAATAAACCTTATCTTTGGCTCAAAGGAGTTTTGGGTCAAATTCATTCAAGGCAGGACCTAAGTCATTTGCCCTCGAATTTTGGGGCCCCAGCACCCCTAGACCTCAACAATAGGCATAGATAGAATGATAGAAGGGGTTATGGTCATGTATTACATACACGTATATTTTTGTATGTATCCAAGTTGTTTGTTTTACACACACACACACACACACACACACACACACACACTTACCTCTTGGTCTTTTATTTTCTCTATGTATGCATGTACATATATGTGCATTACAATAACACATATACATATATCACACACATATAAAATACATAGATCTCCAGGTCTTTTGTTTTATATATAATGTGTATATCCAAGTTTTTGCTTTTTACACATATACATACGTGTGTGTATATACACACATATCTCCAGGTCTTTTGTCATATACACATATGTATATGTGAATGTGTATATATGCACATGTGTACTGTACACATATGTATATGCGAATGTGTGTATGTGCATATACATATATACGTGTGTGGGTATATATGTGTGCACGTGCATATATGTATAAAGCCCGGAGGACCTGGATATACGTGTTATATCTGCATATGCGTATGCACACGTGTGACTGGATGCAACACACAAGGACAGGGGTAAACGTGTTGCCTGTGTTGACACACCTTCCAGCTCGGACTTCTGGGCTCCCAATCCAGCCTCAGAGACACATGACCCAAGTCAAGTCTAGTGCGTCAAAGGCAGGATCTGACCCTCCTTGGCCTCAGTTTCCTCATCTGTAAAATGGGCTGGGCCGCAGGGCCTCACCTGGCTGTGACCCGCTGTAAAATGGGGGCAGTACCTGTCCTCCCCCGCTTCCCCTCCTCATCACACCGAGGGCCCCCGCAGTCTCCTACTTCGCTCTCCTTACAGGACCTGAAGCCACTAGGTGAGAATTCCGGGGTCACGTGGGAAGGCGAGGGAAGGGGAGAGAATTGGGCGCATGCGCTTCTGCCTGCTCCCGGGAGCCCGCCCTTCCCTGATGCTCCTCTACACTGTGCAAGGCGCTCCAACGGCCTCTAGAAGGAGAGCGAGGACTACGTACGGCACGGGGCAGCGCGGGTCTCCCTGGGAAATGTAGTTCCTGGATGACTGGGCCTGTCGCTCAAATTTGGACTACAGCTCCCGTCATGCCCCGCGCGGCCTACACCTAACTAGAGACTGGAGCCCCAGCTTCCCCAAAAGACTAATACCGCTTGCCAGTGTCTTCAGTCCGACGGAAGCGCCTTTAGAAAAACACCCTAAAGCTTCACAGCTCTTCAGGGGTGCTGTGAGCGAGTAGACTTCGCTCGTGCCCCGGGGCAGGCCAGGGAAATCTTAGCACGGTGTGTCGAATCTGCCGCGGCGGAAGTGCCGGCGGAAGTGCCGGCGTGGAATTGGCCCGTGCCGGAAGGCGGGCAGACCGGAAGGCCGGCGGGCCGGCCGAGCGGAGCGCGCCGACACCACGGCGGCATGGGGGCGGTGAGGCCGGCTCCCAGCCCCGGCGGCTCGCAGCCCGAGGCGGCCGCCGAAGCCCCGCTGCAGTACAGCCTGCTCCTGCGGCACCTGGTGGGGGACAAGCGGCGGCCGTGGCTGCCGGAGCCCGGCGTCCTGGGCGGGATCCCGAGCCCAGGCAAGAGCGAGGAGCAGAAGATGATCGAGAAGGCCATGGAGAGCTGCGCCTTCAAGGCCGCCCTGGCCTGCGTCGGGGGTGAGCCGGGACCCCCGCGGGGAGGCCCGGGCCGTCACCCGCCACTCCTCCCGTTTGCCTCGGTTTCCCCAGGGCCGCGGCCCTTAGTTGGGGCGTAATAGACGGGATGGCAGTTTGAACCGCAGCCTCGCCGTAGGCCGAGCTTGCAAAAAGAAGTTGTAAGTCATCGATTTCCCGAGGGAGCCACGTGCCCACAGGGGTCCCCGAGCGGCCCCCGAACGAGACTCGCAGCCGAAGATGGAATGTGGGCCCGCGAGCAGCTGGCAGGGAGGGTGGCGAAGGGCAGGCCTGGCAGAGAAATCACGGGGATCCCGACCTGCGGTTTCCCAGGGTTTGGCCATCGTCACCAGGGATGGGATGAATTGGAGAGGAAGAAGCCAGGCAGAGGGGGTTCCTGTTCACTTTGAGATTCCGTACCCATTTTGCAGCGGTGGGCACAGAATTTAGAGCTGGAAGAAACCACAGAGATCAATCAGACCAGGGCATGTGAATCTAGAATTTAGGAGATGTCAGAAGGCTTGCAACACCTTTGTTTTCACTGACCTCTAAACGAAATGAATTTCCTTCCATTATTTAAAACCGTTATCCAGATAAAGGGTCCATCGATTTTGCTAGACTGCTTAAAGGTGTTCATGACATACAAAATGTTACAGTCTTTGGATAAGCTAGACCAACCTCATTTTATTGATGAGAAACCTGAGGCCCAGAGAGATTAAGTCATACAGGAAGTAGTAAACTCTTGACTTTTGACTCCAAATCCAGTGTTGTTTCCATTATGCTATATTGCCATAAACGAGTCAGGGTTCCCAGTGTATAATTTAACGGGGAAGGCAAGACATTAACACCTGAAAAGCTGCTGTTCTAAGGGACTGTATGATAGATGGATGGATGGACGGATGGACAAGCCTGTCTAGTTACAACTGTTGTCATCCCCATTTTGCAAACGAAGAAACCGAGGGCTGGAGAGGCTAAATGATTTAGAACATGGTTGTTATGTGAGCGATAATTGTCAAGGACAGGATTTGGACCTCAGTGTACTTGGTTTTAAATAGCCAGTATCATGCTTCCTCTCAGGCAAAACCAAACTGGTAAGGTGTTTCTGGACCCGATTATGACAGGTCTCAAATGCCAGTTTTTATATAAAGAGTGTGGACTTCATTCTGTAGACCTTAAGGAGTTATGATTGAAAGAGAGAGGGAGAGAGAGGATGTAATATTCTAGGAAAATTCTTCTGATCCTAGTTTGAAGGATGGATGAGGAAATGAGAGGAAGGTTCCAGTTAGCAAGCCATTGCCATCATTCAAGCATGAGGATCTGGATGAGGGTGGTGGCAGTGAAAATGGAAAGGAATGAACAGATATGAAAAGTCTGCAATAAAAAGATAAAGAACTTGGTAACTGGGTATAGAGATGTGAGAAATGAATAAGTGAGATTTTAAGACTGGTGCCTTTGACAGAAATAGGGTAAGTTAGGTAAGAGCTGTGCGTGTGTGCACGCGTGCGCATGCGTGTACATGCACATTTGTGTAGTAAAGCTGGTGAAAGGAGGGACAGTTTCCATTCAGTTGTATGATGTGTAAGGTGATGGGGGACAAAGAAGTCAAGATGTCAGGTAGGCAGACAGAGACAGAGTCAGGGCTAAAGACAAAGATTTGGAAATTTTTCACCAAGGTAACAGTTGTAATTGGGGAGAGGGGGCAAGTTCTCTGAGGGAGGATCCAGCAGAGGAGGCAACAGTGAGGAGTCAGTGTTGGGAAATACCTACAGGAGGCACAGAAGTGACCATCCCAGGTGTGCTTGCAACCATAAGGTAGGATTAGGGAAGCCACAGGAGGGTAGAGACTACATTGAGGTCAAAGAGAATAAGGACTGGGAAAAATATCTGGTGGTTAGAATCTGGTCAAAGTACATTTTCAGGGGCACGATGAGGGTGGAGACCAGATTGGAGTAAACCTTGAGTGACTTGGAAGTAGAAATGGAGAGCACAGATCACGTGGATGAAATGGTGTTGGGCATCAAAACTAAAGAGAAAAGAAAAAAAGTAGCCAGAATGGTCAGTTGAGGCTTTGGAGGTATGTATGAAAAGCTAGGGCAGGTGTGGGGAACCTGTGACCTGCTAGGTCCTCAAGGGTGGCGCAGTCCTCATCTAGAGAGCTGGAAGGTGAGGGGTTTAGCAGAAGACTCTTACCTTGCATGCCTTCGTCCAGGCCCCTCTCCTGGCCTCTGACTCTTGGAATCCCCAGCATTCTGCCAGGTTTTCGTGTACACGTCACTTTCTTGAAGTGTTTCCTGTCTTTGTTTTCTCCCCCTCCAAATTGTGAGTGCTCTGTCTCTGTCTCTCTCTTCCTCTCCCACCTCCCCCCTTTTCTCCCATGATCTTGTACTTATTTATGTACATGTTACATTCCTCTTCCTCCAGTAGATTGTAACTACCCTGAAGATTAGGACATTTTCATTATTGCCACAGAGAGGTGGTATAGTGGGTAAAGCACTCAACTTGGAATCTGGAAGATCTGAGTTCAAATCCTTCAGATATTTCTTAACTGTATTACCCTAGGCAAGTCATATAACTTCTCAGCCTTGGCTTCTTCATCCATAAAAGGGGGATGAAAAAAGCACCTATCTCAGAGGGCTATTGTACATACTTTAAGTGCCTTTTAAATGTTTGCTATTATTATTGTGTATCTCCAGGACTAGTGCTGTATGTACACACTCAGTGCTTTATGGTTTGGTTTTTAGCCAAAGTGACTATTACTGCAGCACTTGTGGTACTCCATCTATAAAGAGGGGTGAAAATTTGGATAAGGTGGGTTGTGGATCTCAGAAGAAAGGGAGGAATCTTGGGGACAGTCCTTCCTTGGCAGTTTCCTTTTTTCTGGATTTTCAGGAGAATCTCCCTACATTGGCCTATCACCAGATTCCTGGGAGCTTGAGAAACAGCTTCAGGCATAACTGTAGAGTTATGTGGTAGGTTTTAGAGTTAGCTCTTAGTCTACAGTGTTTCATATATTTCTATTCTCTCATCAAGGAAGCAAAGGGTTGGGAGCCAAGAACCCTTTTGTAACACGGTGTAGACATTTTTATCTTGTACACCTGCCAGCATGTCTCATCGTGTTTAGTGATTCCTAGAGTGTCCATGGTTGCCTTTAGCACCCATGCTCCTTGTAAGACTGACCCTTAAACAGCCTTTGGTTAACTTGTCTTGTCCATGGGAACTTTCCAAAAGTAGGGACATTAAGCTAGTGTGATCCCTGGCACGGTATTTTGTAGTCAGGAGTACTACAGGAGACTTTGAAGAGTAACAGTCTTTCCTTTTTACTTTCCTTTTACTTATTTAGGATTTGTCTTGGGAGGAGCATTTGGAGTGTTCACTGCTGGCATTGATACGAATGTGGGCTTTGACCCAAAGGATCCCTATCGAACACCAACTGCAAGAGAAGTTCTTAAAGATATGGGACAGAGAGGAATGTCCTATGCCAAAAATTTTGCCATTGTGGGCGCCATATTTTCCTGTACTGAGTGTCTGGTAGAATCCGTAAGTGATGGCTTTCTGAAAGAGTTTGGTTTGTGGACATTAACTTTAGCATCCCTCCCTGATGCAGATGTTCTGGAGCTCACGTGCCAGAAAAGCATAGAGAGACTATACAGATGACAGGCTCCTTTCATCAATAAGGCTATTTCCTAGTACTCTGGGTGGGAGCCCTTTACAGAGGCATCGAAGTTAGCTTCTTGTCATGTGCCTATATTGGTTTTTTTCCTTCTAGAAACAGGCTTCCTTTTCCATGTGAAAGTCATAAGGTTATGGTTTCAGTTAATCTACTTGTGTTAGGCTAGTTAGGAAAAGATTCTGGCATTCTAACTGCTTTGGATCTTCTGTATGAGGTTGCCCTGGTGCCATCTAAAGGAGATGCCTTGGAACATATCTAAACTTTTAAGAATTGTCTTTGAATTTGCACTTCAAAATTTTAAAAATGAATGTTAAAAATTGTTTTTACATAAAATTGGAAAAAAATATTTTTGAAAAATTGTGTTTGAAAAAGATGAGGTTCTTATTAGCGGCAAAAATGAATTGGCCAACTAGACACCTGTGATTTATTTCTTAATCATTTTGTCTGGTTGGTACTAACCTGTATTTCTCAAATCCTATAGTATCGGGGAAAATCCGACTGGAAGAATAGTTTCCTCGGCGGCTGCATCACTGGAGGAGCCATTGGCTTTAGAGGTCAGTGGAAGTGTTCATTGTGATTGTGGGCAACATTGCCCTGGTTCTGATGCTGCCACTGGCAGCCCATGGCATGTGTAGGTACGAGATAACCATCATATCCTAATGACCACAATTAATATTTACTCGTATGTGAAGGCTAATATGCTGGTGGTCCTTCATCATTATGTGGTATAGCGAAAAGAGGGATGGATTTGGGGTTCCAGTCTTCTAGGCAAGTCTCTGGGATTCATATTCTCCATCTGTAAGAAGCAGGGGTTGGACTCATTTACCTTGAAGGTCACTTCCAGTTCTAAAATCTCTGATTGTCTGATCTGTGAAGGAATTTAGAGATGAAGAAGAATCTCCTGATAGTGAGCAGTCATTGGAATGGTTGTTGCCCCTTTGGGAATTTTATCTAGGTTTCTTCCTTTTTCTTTCATTCACTTTTTATACTTTAAAAAAAGAATCATTTCCCGCTATACTATTCCCTACCCCCATCAATAGAATTGTCCCTTAGAACAAACATAAATGAGCAAAACCTGATCAGCCAAACAACCGTGGCTCATAGGCTACATGGCACTCTACAAGTGGCATTCCATGTTATAATTCCCTCCATTAGGATAAAAATTAAAAGTTGCGTTGTCACTAAGCTGCCATGCGTCGCTCAAGTTGGCAAAGATTCCGTGGAAGCAGGAGGCATTGCCCAGCAGCCCTGCAGCCACCGTCACCTGGCCTGCCAGAGCCCGAGCCCCCTTTCAATTGTCCATAATTACTGAAAGATTTGTTATTATTGCCACTGCCCTTGCAACTTAACCAGATAGTTGTATTTGATAGAGGAGTAGGAGAGCTAGCTTTTCCTTTGCTGAATCTTCTCTTGCCTTTGCTACTGCCTTGGAGCAAATTGGCTGCCTTCCACTCTCCTTTAATCACCTCAGGAATTTATTCTATAAACAAATGTCAGGGTGACACGCTGTCTGCTTTCCTTGATTCCAAGGCTGATGCTCTCAGACAGAAGCTCTGGCCACGGAACTGAACTGATGAATTCTCTGAGATGAGAGTATGAATGTGTGGTTAGATGCCATGAGGGGCCTGAGTGTTGGGGGCCTCACAGACCTCTGTCACATTGGCTGCTTTATCTGTGTGCGTGCCATCCTCCAGATAGAACTGAATCTGATGTCTCTTCCATACCTGGAGCGTCTGATCTCCTTGTTTGTTTCACAGCTGGTTTAAAGGCTGGGGTCATCGGCTGTGGAGGTTTTGCTGCTTTCTCTGCCGCAATTGATTATTATTTACGATGAGAGGAGCTTCTCCTGGGTGAGGAGCCCATTGCCCCATCAGGAGCCACGAAGTGGAGGAGACCTGCCCCTGTCCTTTACCTGGACCACAAGTGTGAAAGATACCCTAGGTTTGCTTTCCCAATCCTTCAGTGGTGGATGACACAGGGCAGGCTCTGTTGGCTGCTGCCACCGCCCCCAGTTTCCTGAGCTGTTCCACTCAGTTCTTTCCAGGTGCTGGCAGACTGCCTTTCATGGTGATCCCCAGTCCTTTCTGGACTCCACCCAGAGCTTTCTAGTAAGAAATGCCACAGATCAGGGACAGTTTGTTGACTTTAAGACGTTAGGAATCCTGACTGCAGCTGTCCAACCTGCCTGTGTTACTGCTAAAACAGACGTTCTTTATTATCCTGTGTTGGAATTTACTGTGAGCAACATGTCATAAGGTCCCCTTATTTGAGGGAAGGGACAGAATCTAGGGGGCAAAGTAAAAGTTACTTCTTCCTTCCAGCCCATTCTGTGGCTTGGGGAATGGTTCCATCCTGTTAGCTATTACCCCATCATCCTTGCTTTGGAAATTGTGTATTTAAATACAGTTTGAAAAAACAAATTTGATGGTCTTTTTCTCTTTTGTCAAAATCTCCCCAGGCAGGACTTGGGTACCTACCCTGTGGCCCAAAGGGAAAGGAGGTGGGAAGTTCTGACTGAAGCCAGACCTAAGGGTGCACAGAGGGACATGTCTGTTGTTGGGGAACATTACAAACATGCTCACTAACTATATCCCTGGCATGCCTCTTAAAAAAACAAAAAGCAAACCAAAACCTTTTGTCTTACTGACAATCATGTTTCCAGTTGGCTGAGTCTACTGAGTTGGTTCTTGACTCCCTGACATTGGCTAAAGGTGTGAATGAACCTCGATCCTTAACTTGGCGGCAAATCCCCCCTCCTTCCTCAGGGGCTTCAGTGGGAAGTTGTTTCCAGGGTTTTCTTCACTCCCTGTGTTCTCCAGCATCAGTCTCAGCTTTGACTGAGTCTAAAGCAGCCGAATATAAGCAACAGCCACTGACCTTGCTTCCATAATGCTCTATTTGGCAGAATCTGTTTATCTTATACCTGAAACTTGGTTATCTCAGACCACTTTAGTGTACAGATGACTGTCAGAAAGAAAAGGCCCTCAGACCCATAGTACAAAGGAAAAAAATAAAAAGTTCGGTTGCCTCGTAAGAGGCACTGCTCTGATAGGTCAAGTTTGAGCCACTTTACATCCTAAAGGACATTTTTATTAGGACAGAATCTCTGGACGCCCTCTCACCATGTTTCATATCAACTTACAACATACTTTTTAAAAGGACTCACTAAATCCACAATAAATGTATCTCTGCACAGAGAAGCAATTTGATTAAAGCAGGCAGGAGAATGCCCTGGGAAGGGTTCCTTACACTTGACTTTGCTATCTCAGGCAGTTATCCTGATGCTGGGCTGGGTGGGGTCCCAGCCCTGACCCACTGCGCACCCTGCTTTGTTTTGTCTCTTATGTGCTTTATCACCTTGGTTATCATCCTCCATCCTGCATCAAAAACCAGGAGTCAAAGGATTCGCCCAAATGTTTCCAATTTGAGTGTGTACCTGTACCTAAGCAGTGTCATAATTAGTCATGCCTTCCTCTCATCTCCTGAGCAGTGCAAGATCCTACAGATCCCCACATCATTCTGATCATGAATTTGATATAATCCCTCTTCTCAGACCCCTGTGTGACAGACCACTGCTGCTATTAGCCTTGACATTTCAGGGCAAACATGCTGACAGAGTGGTTCCAACACCCCTGCCTCTCCCACATGGGCATTTGGGGAAGCACCAGGAAAGAGGGTTTTCTAATCCCAGATGATTTACCTGTCGGAACATTAGGATACCATGCAACTCGGCTTGAATAGCACCCAGCCTAACCATGGCACGGGGCCCTGAATGTCATTAATGAATCAATGAAATGCTGTATTCCCCATTGCCTTTGAGAAGATGAGCTCTGTGGAAGTTGGTTCAACAAACCAAGCATTGTCAGAATGGACTATTCAATCAGAAGAGGAGATGAATGGTTTCCTGTTTTAGATGGCCAGATCTATAGTATGAGCTCATAAACTAAACACTAATTTTCAAAGACATCTGTTCCCTCTCACCAGAATAAACACAGTGTTGGGTGAGCTTTGGCCTGCTGTGAGCCAGCATTAACCCTCCTGGCACCATGGATGAGAGTCTGAGGACTTCACTGTATTTCAGCCTCTCTATGGACAAGATGCTCTTTACAGTAGGCCTGGTCCTTGCCAGAGAACAGCCTCTGTCTTTTCAAAAGAAAATTTGGGAAAATTTAAGAGAAAATCCATTGTGTGTGCTTGAAAACAAGGCCTCCTGCCTTTTATGCACCGTCTAGCCACTTTTTGGGCTCCATTACTCTCTGAACTTTTAGGGGAATTAGTATCCTATCAGTGGAGGAAGGAAGTTAATTCCAAAAGTGCCAGCTTTTCTAGCCAATGCCAGGGTGGCTGGTGGCCTATACCAACAAGCTTGCTCCACCACGATCCAGGAAAAGGCTCAGAAGCCTCTCTCTTTAAGCCTGACTCCATCTTTGAGATGCAGGGAAGGTGTAGAACTGAGAAAGCAGTATGGATTCCATGTCTCCTGGGCCACTGAGAATGCAAACATCCACACCACGGGGCTGTTTTGTGCAAATGTTGGGGCTTTGCATTTTTATTAACATTTTCTTCTCACATGGTTTACATCCATTTATAATAATCTACATAATTGAAACAACACAGACAAAAAAATATATCCTTACCAACTTATTAAAGTCAAATTATTAATGAACAGTCCTATCCTACCTGTATCCACAAAACTCCAGATCTCCCAGGCCCCTGCATGGGAGAGGGCAAGGTGACATGGAGGAGGGAGGATGCCTGTGTTCTGGGCCTCTGTTAACACCAGCTGTGCCCCACAGCAGGCTACCTGGCTGGGGCCTGTGCTGAGCAGTTCCTAATGTGAGAAACCAAAGGATCTCTCTTGTACAGCTTTGTCCTGGCTTAGTACCTATCCGTTCTTCCCGTTGTAGACTTTGAGATAGATATATAAATATTTTGATTCTTTTACCTTCTCCTTAGCCTCTACTTTTCTCCTGCTTCCTCGTCTCCAGGTGGCAGCAGTTGACTCCCTAAGAAACCAGAAGCTGACTGCTTCCCTTTTCCCACTGGCTTCTTGGGAAGAGGACTCCTTTCCAGCTGCTGCCAGCTCCTGCCAAGCTTTCTCTCCTGCCCTGGTACTTGATTTGGAAGTCAAAGAAAGGGTCCATGGCGGTACAGGAGGCTAACTTTGGCATGCCAAGACTACTGGGCAGCTGGGGCCTTTGGATGTGGGGATGTTCCTCTTCATCTGGTGTTCTAGTACCTCTGCTGCCAGTGAGTGCCCTCTCCCGTCACCTTTTTGGGCATGGCTACATCCAGCAGGCAGAAAGAGGACCAGAGGGAACTGCTTCTCACCAAATGGGCTGCATATTTGATGTGCCCTCGATCAGAATTTGGCCTTGAGCAAGGCCAGGAGTAAACTGATGGCAGTCTTCTTCCAAATGCACTCAAACACAGGGAGCCCTGCCTTTGACTCTACCATATCATTGTGTGGGCTCTCCAGTTCCAACCCCAGGGTCATGGACGTGGGGATGTCCCTCCTCTCCCCTGCACTCTCAGGTGAGTGAGAAGCCACTTGCTTTCCACAAGTCATGCTGTGGAGCTGCCAGTGCTTGGCTGGGGAGTGCACATTGGGCTGTGCCACCACTGGGTGTGTGTCAGTCCTCAAAGTGGCCAAATTGCTCACTTCCTCCAACCCTCTTCCTGTCGCTGGGTGGGGAAGTCACTGCCAGAAGCCAGTCAGGCAGGAGAAGCAGGATCTGAATGAACAGCACTGTGGAGGTCGACTGTAATCATCATGCCCAGGCCTTGCGCTGTTTCTACCCCAAGTGCTCTGGCAAGACAGGAGAGGGGGTCAGTGCCATAGCTGACCTACCCCCTCCTGATGGCTGGGGCCGGGGAAGGAGGGGCTTTCAGAGATTCTACTGGATCTCACTGAGGGTGTAAGGAGCTACTCTGTGGCAGTGCCTGTCTGCAGAGCACCCAGGTCTAAGGCAAAGGTACTGAGGAGGTAAGAGAGGTGCCAAGGGCTGGGTGTCACTGCCCACTGAAGGCTTTCTCCTTTTCTGGGCCCCTGGGTCAGTCTTGTTTATCACCCCAGGGGAGATGGGGCCCCAGCAGGACTCAGAGCTGCCTTCCCTGCCCCACATTCCACCCCTTCCCTTAGGGACTAGGGTTACACGCGATACCTCTCACTTTCTAACCTATGAACACTCCATGAGAAGTGGTTCAAACTTTTGCTTCCCCAGCACCAGAGATTTAGAGGAGAGGAAGGAGCATCAAGGTCTTCTAGTCCAAAACCTGTATTTGGCAGATGAAACTGAGGATCACAGGGGAAATGACATGCCTAAGGTCACATATACCCTTTGTGAGTGAAGAGTTCTCCCAAACCCTCCGGCTGGACAGCAGGTCACCCGCCATGAGTCTGCACACAAAAGAAATAGAATACCAGGGAAGAAGGAACAGAAAAGCAGAGGAAGAAAAATCAGGTGATAATCTCTCCCAGAGATGGGGTTATAAAGTAGGGAAAGCAAACAAGAAAGGACCCTTATGGACACATTCCCAGGAAGAGAGATGCCCAAACGGCAGCTCCCAAAGTTGTCTCTGAGCCCTTGCTTGGAGCCCGGGGGATTGGTGCAGCCCCATCTTGTAGTTGGACATCCTCACGGGCGTCGAGGCAGAACAGGACATGGCGTCTCAAAGAGCTCTCCCAGACAGTGGGCTGGGTTGAGGCTTCACATGCAGGGGCGTGGGGTGGGAGTTGGTGGAAGAAGCGAAGAAGAGGACTTCCGGGGGTAGTGCCAGGAGAGGGCAGCTTGGCAGAAGTCAGAGAGCAAAGGAAAAACCTCTGCATTTAGACTTGGAGGAAAGAAAAGTCTGGGTCCATGGCCTGGGTCAGCCATTACCTTTTCTTCATGACAAAAATACACAGGATGACTCCTGAACATCACAGGGCATCATCAGACATGAGCGGAAATACAGAGGGGTAGGGATGGAGCACAGCGGGGTGATGGGGCTGGGGGGAGGTCGAGGCCAGATTTGTACAAGGCTGCACAGGAGACAAGCATGTTCCAGTTCTCAGAAATCCGCTTCCCTGTTGTCTGGTCTGCTCCATCTGGTTTTGTGGGGTGGTTGGTCAATTGGTTTTTCAAGTCTGCGCTGAGCCCCAGGGCCAAGCTGGGAGGGACTGGTGCCCCCATGGTGGACCCTGTGCCACCCAGGCCTGTGCTAAACGTCCGTGGAGAAGTACAATGTGTTCCGTTTTAGTTCCGCAAAGGAGATGGGAGGGTGCTGCAGGTAATAAAGGAGGACCTGGACCTATGGAGAAGCAGAAGGGAGCAGTAAGGGCTGGAAGCTGCCCCAGACCCAGCTGCGGTGATCCAGCCCCATAAACATCCCCCTCTCCCTGAAGGAGCCGCATGCTGAGAGCTGGCGGAAACCTCAGTGGGTCTTCTAGGCCAACCTGGTTATTTGGGAGATGAGGAAACCCAGGCTTGGGGAGTACCAACGACAGGGTTTGAACTTAGATCCTCTTCCTCCTAAAGCCATTGCCCTCCATTTCTAAATGCTTGTGGACCCACTGAATGGGGCAAGTTAGGAGAGAAGGCATCTCCTTTAGACAGTACAGTCTGAAGAGGCCAGGAGGTCTGCAGGGACAGGGTAGGCATGAGTGCCTGGGCTGCTGCCTTGGGCAGCACCTGGAAGGGCAAAAGTTTCCAGACCGAGACGGAGAAAAGCACCTTTGGACAGGTCAACCTGACAGGAGCAGGAGCCTCCCGAAAGCTGGGATGGCAATCCAATCAGTCAGTAAGTGTTCACTGAGGGGACTGGCTGTGGCAACTACCAGTGCCAGCTGCTGGAACAGCCAGATGTGAGGTCTTCTCTCATGTCACCCAGGCACATCTTGGGATGGGAAATGATGACCTTCTCTACCCAGGGCCTTCTTTCCTGTCCCTGCACTCTCAGGCTTTAGGGGAGTGCAGGGATGAATGACTCTAAACCTGGGGTTCTTAACTCTGTTTATATATAGGATCTCACCCCGCCTCAGCAGTGTGGTGATGCCCATGGAACCCTTCCTAGAAGTAGTTTTAAATGCATAAAATAAAATACATAGAATTACCAAGGAAACAATTACAATGAAACAGTTTAGAAAACATGCACACACACATACATAAAAGTGTATGTGTGTGTATGTGTGGGTACACACATGCATGTGTGTATATGGCTATATACACATACATACATAGGTATACACACATATATGTATATGGATATATATACATACATACATAAACAGCAAGGTTATAATCGATAATACTACTTGCCTTCTCAAGGGGTGGGGTGTGTGTGTGTGTGTGTTCGTCCTTCGTTGCGGAAGATCATGCCATCAGAGAAATGATGACATGACTCGCATTTGACTTTGTTTTGAGTGAGGGAGGGCTGTTCAGGTCACCAGCCCCACTTCTATTCCAGAGCCATCTGAATCCAGCAACCAGATATTCATCAGGATGACTGGAGATGACCCAGGATGAGGCAGCTGGGGTTAAGTGACTTGCCCAAGAGCACACAATGTGTGTCAAGTGTCTGAGGTGAGATTTGAACTCAGGTCCTCCTAACTCCTGCACTGGTGCTCTATCTACTGCACCACCTAGCTGCTCCTAAGCGGTGGGATAGGGGCAGGAGGGAGAGGGAATTTGCAATTCAAAATTTTTTGAAATGTTTAAAAAAAATTTTGAATGGGAAATATTAACAAAATTAATAAACTATATTAAAAAAAAGAAATCCTGTCCTAAGTGCCTTGATTTCTGCCCATATAGCTCACTGACTCCCTGCCATTATTTATATTATTAGGTTTGCTTGGGATGACCAGCCCTAAGTGAATCTCACATGGCTTTTCTTCCACAGAGGATGGAAGCACTGAATCATGGGAGCTGGAAGAGACCTTAGGGGCCAGTGAACCAAACCCTCATTTTACAGAGGAAGAAACTGAGGCAGAGGGATTAAGTGGCTTGTCCTGGGTCCAAAACTAGTGTCTAAAGGAAGGATTTGAACTCAAATCTTCCCTGACCCAAAGGCCAGTCCCCCCTCCACTAGAACATGCCTCCAGTAATTCTGGGGGACAATGCAGGATGTGGAAGAGAGAAATCCTAGCACTAGTGTGGGGTGCTGGGGAGGAGAGGACCTCTAGTCCCCCTTCCTTAAAGCGCTGTGGGGGTGGGGCATCCTACAAATGGCCCTCAGGGGAGGTCTCCTGAGCTATCTCCAGGGAGCCAACGTAGAATCTCTCTTCAGGCCCTAGCAGATCATGTGTTCTTTCTTTTTTTGGATCAGCTGTAATTTCACTGACCTAACAGTAATCACCAGCTTTTATATAAAGCTTTATGGTCTGCAAAGTACTTTACAAATAATATCTCACTGGATCCTCACTACCCCCAAGAGGTACGTGCCCTGCTTATCCCCATTTCACCGATGAAGACGCAGTTTAACTTAAGAGAAAAGTTAAGTGACTTGCCCAGGGTCACACAACTAGTCAGTGTCTGATTCAGGATTTGCACTCAGGTCTTCATGACTTCATGTCCAGCTCCCTTTCTCAAGGAGGCAAGGCCTCTACTGGTGCAGATCTCAAGAGCTTCTTGTGGCATTGAGAGGCAAGTGCAGGGTCACACAGCCAAGATGTGTCAGGGACATGATATGAACTGAAGTCTCATCCCCTGAGCTACCCTGCCCTCTGTTCTTTCTCCTCTGGTGCTCTCTGCTCCCGATCCCCCTCTGCCAGAGGGAGACAGTTTACCTGTGCCATGACGTCATGTGACCAGATGTCTGAGGCTGAGGTCAGGTGTCCTTTGCTCTCCACCTCAGATGGCCTCAGTAATGTTGGGCCAAACACAGTGGCCAGATTGTGAAGGGACATCTTGTTGATGGGCTCCTTTTCAGCAACCCTGGGGGAGAGGAGGGAAGGAAGCCAGGGTGATCATTTCTGCCCTAGGACTCCTGAAGGAATGTTGCTCAAGCCTGTCCATTCCCAGCATCTCCTCCCCAGGAGGCCTTGAAGGGATGGCTAATTTCTAGACTACAGTTTTAGACCTCAGAGCCTTCAAGATCATTCATCCAAGCCCCCATTTTACAGAAGAGGAACCTGAGGCTTGAGGGATTCACAGCATCACAGACTTAGAGCAAGAAGGGACCTCACAGTTTACTGAATCCAATCCTCTTGGGATGACTTTTTTAAACTTTCAGGGGGAGAATGAGAGTCAAGGAGGTGAACAGATTTGTCCTAGGCCACTCTGCCTGACTCCAGGTCAGCTCTCCATCTGTCTCCTCACTTCCCTGCTTCAATTCAGTTACTGTTCAGGAGGAAACTGGGGTCCATGGAGGCTGTGACTCACCCAAAGATCATGTCAAAGATGGGATTTGAACCTGTGACCCTCTGCTGCCAAAAGTCATTTAGTCCAACCCCCTCAAAGGAGGTCAGGAGAAGTCAAATAAAGGTCACTTGGCTAGCTGGGGTGATTGGGCTGAGGAGAGGGCAGCTCCCAGGACAGGAGGTAGCCTCTCCAAAGCCAGGGGTGCAGGGTCTGTCCCTCTCCCCACTTCCAGATGACTGATGCTCTGAAGCCTGCTTTGGGTTTTTTCCCCTGCCCTCCTTTCTCTTGCATAACTGGCCAGAAGTACTCACTGTGATTTTTCCCTGGAAACAGCAGGTATTAGCTGCTCTCTGTACCCAGTGCCCAGGCAGGCCTCCTCCCCTCTTTTTCCTCCTCCCATCTCCACCCCACACAGTGATCTAACAATGAAACCTGTTCCTGGCCTGTCCTCAGCGTGACACCCCAGTGCCACTGGAGAAGTTCTTGCTGGAGCTGTTTCTAACCTGACCTGCACTCGCAGATGCCCCCCCAATCCCTACCAGGGCCACCACCATCCTTTGAAGAAAACCCACAGGCCCTGCCCAAATGGAGCAGTCCATTGCCTTGGAAACAGGCAGGAAAACAGGGCCATGTCAAGAGGCAGCTGTGCAGGCCTCCTCCACCCCCAACCCACACAGAAATTGAGCTTGGTCCAGGAGACCAGATGTGGGAACAGGCTGTGCCCGGTTCTCAGGGTGGAAAACCTAATGGATTTTCCCTTTGCCCTTCCCCATGATATTCCTGCTCACTCTCCAAACTGTTTGGGAACTGGATGGGATTTTGGTGCTGGCCAAACCAGAAGGGAAAGCGCCTGAGGATGGGAGGAACGTGAAACCTGAGCTCATTCCCAGCTCCATCTCCCACTCCTCTGGACCCTTTGGAGGTGTGGGAAAGGTTCAGCCTCCTGAACAGTCAGCTTTAGCTCAGCCTGAACCAACGTTCACCAAGGCAGATTCCCAGAAGCCAGAAAACCCAGACCCGAAGGAGAACAGATGGAGGGGGGATGGGATGGCTGGTGCTATGATTCCTGAGAAGTGCAATCCCTCTCTCCAGTCCAGGAGTGGGGAACCTATGGTCTCGAGGCCACATATGGCCTTCTAGGTCCTTGGGTGCAGCCTTTTGACTGATCCAAGTTTTACAGAACAAATCCTTTTATTAAGGGGATTTGTTCTGTGAAGTTTAGATTTAGTTAAAGGGCCACACTTGAGGACTCCCCACCCCTGCTCCAGCCCATACCCTAGGGCTGCTATCTAAGTTCAGAGGCTCACTAATCAAGAGCTGGAAGTTGAAGAATCTTAAGATCATAGTTCTATAGCTGGAAGGGACCTCAGAAGGCATTCAGGATACCCTTCTGCCCCCATTTTACAGAGGAGGAAACTGAGGCCCAGGGAGGTGACATGATTAATCTAAGGTCTCACAAGCAGTAAGACTTGAAAGCAGATCTGATTCCAGTCAGTCTGTGCTCTCTGGAAGGAACCCCTCTGACCTCCCTTTGCACCTGCCTTCCCTGAGGGTACAGTGACTGAGAGGTTACACACAGAGTAGTCTCTTCCATTAGGCAGTCCTACCAATTCCAGGAGCCCCTTGGGCAAACCCCCACCTCTTTACCTTTTCAAGTGTTCTAGCAAGAAGAGGAAAGTGATGAGGTTTGGATCAGGAAGAGTCCGGAGAAGGTGCATCATACAGTTTTCCTTGGCAGCAGGATCTGACAGGGCTGGAGACAGACAGGGAGAGAGTGGGTCAGCAAGTAGCGAGCTCATCGTGTGCCAAGCCCTCACCTCCAGAAGCTACATTTTTGTCTAGCTGAGTGACTCGAAGGAACTGGGGATATCCTTTGCTGTGCCCAGAACTAATGTGATCGTCCTGGAGCTCCCTAGACAGGTGAGTTCTTTCTGTAGACTTCATGCTGAACCTAGGACTCTGTAAGTCTTAATCAGCACAAAGTGTGAATCTAAAGCTGGACAGTATCTTAGAAATGATCTAGTCAAAGCCCCTCCATTTACAAAGAAGGAAATTGAGGCCCAGAAGGCAGCCTCAGAAGTCAGTTGATCCAACCCAGACACTATCCCTGACCAGTAGTCCTCCTATCTCCAGGAAAGACAAAGAGAAAAGCGAGAGAGAAGACAGTGAGAAGGCAAGGTAGAATTTGCTGCCTGGCAGCCAACCTGTGGCTGACTAGTCTTTCATGTGCTGTCCTCTCCAATAAGACTGGGAGATCCCTGAGCATAAAGGACCATCCGGTTTTGTATCCCTAGCTCTTAAAGCAGGGCTTAACCTAGGGTGAGCCCTTGAAAAACACCTTTTCATCCTCTCACTTTTCTTTCCTTCATCTCTTCCAATGTGCACATTGGTAGCTGACAACGCCTGTCCACCTTTTGCGCCCCTCGCCCCCCCGCCCCGCCGCTGCCCAGTTCCCTCTTCCTTTGCACCCAGCCAAAGATGGTGTTGTTTCTTGTTACTGTTTTTAGTAAAGCAGAGTTGGAAGGCTAGAGCAGGAAGGGCAAATTACTTCACCAGAGCCTGGTGTCCCTCTTCTCTCTAGAATGAGACAAATCTCCAATCTCTCTATCCCACTGAGAAAGGTGGATGGGGGTAAGGGGACTGAGTCCTAAGAGAGAACAGGGATAAAGGTGGAAGCTGGCAGCCAAACTCATGAGCCCTCCACCAAGGGCTGGTTTACTCTAATGTTCCTTACTGTAGGCAAAAGGGTCAAGAAGGCAGCCCATCCCTGAATAGTACAGCTAAGGGCCTCTGACAAATGGGACTGGACTCGGAAAGTCAATCTTGGCTGTGCTGATCACAGAGCCTCAATATTCTGAGAAGCAAGAAGGACGGTGTCAGAATAAGAATGATAGAGGGTTGTAGGGGAGAACATGGGCACAGGATGGAAGGGCCAGGAGTAGATGATGGGGCTGGGGGTCAGGCCTATGGGTCAAGAGTCATAGAGGACAGCAGAGGGAGTGCTGCCTACAGTAGACTACACAACAAAAACCAAGGTGGGGCTGTCCCTTTAGGACTGGTTATATTCAAAGGCCAGCCCTGTTCTTCTGGGTACTGAGCATTATCGAACAAATGACTTGGGGTCATTCCCACCACCATTATGGCTTGGAGGTTTACTAGTGGACCTGGGAATTCAAGGCATTTGGGGTTTGAAATCTTCCTTCTCAAACCTAAATGAAAGGATAGGCAGCACTAATCACTACCTACATGTTATTGTGTCTTCCTAAATGCTCCCCAACCTCAGGGATCACCTAGATAGGAACTCCAACTGCCAACCTCTAGCCTGAGACTCTCAGGAAACTGGCACAAGTCTCACCGATGCCCTCCATGAAGGCTGGATAGAGTCTGTCTGTGAGGAGGGGCTCTGGGAGCTCCCGGAAGTAGAGCTTCAAGGTCCCTGCGATGGCGTTGATGTCCATGTCACTCAACATCACCAGCACATCCTTATTGTCTGGAGGAGAGGAGAGGAGAAGAGTGAGAATTAGTCACCCCCATAGAATCTCAAAGCTGACTGCTAGGAATGCATCCAAACCATCCCTGATAAGGTTCCTCTGGTCTCTATTTCAAGACTTCCAAGAATGGCGAGCACACTGCCTACCAATTTTGGAAAGTTTTAACTGTTAGAAAGTTTGTCTTATCCTGCCTAAAATACACCTTTGCGGAGCCAGCAAAATCCCTCCACCTTCCTCCCGCCACAGCCAAAGAACTCATATGTTGTTTGATCTGTTACCATGTTTTTTTGTTGTTGTTGCCAAAAATCTGCTCTGTGGCAGTTTCTACTCATTGGTCAAATTCTCCTCTCTAGGGCGAAGAATAAGTCAAATGCTGTCTCCCAAAGAGCACCCTGCTTATCAACACACATGCCAAATATTGGCAGCTTTTCAAATCCCCTCCTTCCTGTCTCAGGGCCCAGGAGTTTCAGAACAGTGCCCTCTTCCCCTAGAAGTGACAGGTACCATACTTCCCTATTTTATTCATGCCGTGCTAAGAAAACTGTCAGAAGGATCTTTACTGCAGGCCTGGCCAAGGGCCATCAACATGGGGGTTGGTTACAAGCTGGCATGAAAGGCTTTCCTGGTAAACAATTTCTTTCCTCTGACAGGGCCCCAGATAAAGGATCATAGATGGAGAGCTAGAAGGAACCCCAGAGGCCAATTAATCCAACCTGTCACTTTACAGATGAGAAAACTGAGGCTGTGAGACACTAGGCAATTCTAAGGCCAGGTCTGAAAGCCAGCCTTGCTCTAGGCAGCTGGGGACACGATAGAGGGAGAGAATGTGAGACTTGGCAGTCAGGAAGACAGATCCAAGTTCAAAATCCTGCCTCAGATATTTTACTAGCTGCAATCTTGGGCAAATTACAGTCTTTCACAGCCTCAGTTTCCATGTTTGTACATGATATCATAATAGTACCTACTTCCCAGGCTAACTGTGAGGATGAAATGAGATCATGTTGATAAAAATCAGATTGTAAATGTTAGCTATGATTATTACACTATTTCCTACATTACGCTGTCCCTTGAATATCCCCGTTAAGGATACGGCAGGGCCAAGACAAATCTCCGGCCTGGTATGGAGAAGCTTGGGACTTACCCAGTCCCTACTCAGCCATGACAGGGGAGGGGGTACTGGGACCTGGGGCTGCAATCTGATTTGCTTTGCCCATGACTCTCATGTGAAAGTGGAAAAGGGGATGAGGGAGAGAGAAAAGTCAATTCCATGATCCAGGGCTCTGGGGCCATGTTAATACTGTACAGAAGGCTCTGTCCTCACTGACAGTCTCAGTTAAGCTCCTCTCTGGAAAGCTCGGCACATTTTTTACACCTAAAATCATGTTCAACCAAGCCTCAGTTTTCAGGCCACAAAGAGAAATCTGGGCCAGGAACAATCAGCTTTGTGCCAGTATCTCCCTCAGCTTCCTGGCCCCATCCTGCCCCCTTCATTCTCATCCAACCCCCCTCTCTCTATCCACTCTCACTGCCCTCCCACCTCCCTCCAAAGGATGTCATCTTCTGTGTTTGCCAAAGGCTACCCATCAGGGCCTCTGCCTCTCCCAGGGTAGGGGTGGGGTAGAGGGGAAGGGCCAGGGAGAAGGTTCAGGCTAGTTCTTCAGGAGCTGTCCAGCTCAGCCTCTAAGGCACTGGCCTGGTCTGCCTAGACCAGTTTGGCTTTCCCAGCAAGCAGGCAGGCAGCCAGTCCATACCAAGTACTAAATACCAAAAGCAAGACACAGCCCTAGGCTCATCACTACAGGATCATATGAATGAAATCAAAGGCCCTGCTCCAACCTTCCAGAGTCTTCTGGCCTTAAAAGAGAAAGCAGGATAAATATTACAGGATAGAGACTGATTTTATTGGTACAGAGATTTCCTGGGTGAGGAAACTACTTTTGCAAAAACAAACTGGCCCCTTGTATGCAACTAATGGTTTTAGAGACTCTTAAAACAATATCTATTTTGATACATTTGCTTCATTGTAATTTGTTTCCTATGCATTTTAGGCTTTTTAAAAACATTTTTCTGAGGGGCCCATAGGCTTCAGCAGACTGCCCAAGGAGGCCATGAGATGACAATGTGAAGAATCCCTGTCTTAGGGGGTTACTCAGAACACTGGGCAGTGAAATGATTCACCCAGGGTCCCACAATGCCTCTCATCCTCTACTGAAAAGGACCTCAAGGGCCCAGAATCCAGTGTGAGCTCAGGGCTTTTGAACCTGTCTCCACTGAGTACCCTGGGAATGAGCATGGGAGTTAGTTTCCAAGATGTAAGCCATAAATTTCAGCTCCGTCAGATGCAAAGCTCCCCGTCCATGTGCAAGTCTAGGCAAGTGTGGGGAGAATACCTGAGAGCCAGACAAGAAAGCGTGCCAATCCCACCCTCTGTTCCCCGTCTCAGTCCGTTTTCCCTATCCTCCACCCCTCTCTCCCCAGCTCCCCTGGGACTCACTGGCATCAAAGACAGCCTTCAGTGCCTGGATGTCAGTGGCCACCCCCGAAATCCGGTAGATTCCAATTTCCTCAATGCCTCTTTTCTCCACCTCCTCCACACATTGCCGGACAATGTAGGGCACCTTGGAGCGCTCTCGCCTGTGGAGGCAAGGAGTGGGCAGCATGGTGACTACCTATGCCATGACAGCAGTCACCTCTCCTTATCTCCCACTCATGTCTTCATTCCTGACCTTGGACAGCCCTGGCTGCTTGGAATGGGGAGGGGGAAGAGAGGGAAGGTTCAGAAGGAGATACCCACAGGGCTTGCTATATGTGTAGAGGGCTGGAAAGGGGAGTAGGGTGTCAGATCAAGGTACACAGGGTCTCTGTTCTCCTTTCACAGCTTGATACCAAGATAAGGGTCATGTACAACATTTCTGGGGTTTATAAAAGGGAGGCAGATTAAACAGGAACCCAAAGAGATTGAAGAAGGAGGATTTTCCTTTGGGAAAACCCTAAGGAATTTTAGTGAGGATGAACAAGCCTGGGGCACTCTCCTCCTACAGGAGAAAGAGGTATCTGTTTCTAGGAAGAACCTCAGCTCCCAGTCACAAAGACTCAGCTTTCTGAGATGACACCCGAGTGCCCCTCCCTTCTCCCTGACATATCCCAGGATTACAGGATCCCAGATATAGAGCTCAGACATTATCAAGCTCAATGCTCTTCATCGTCCAGATGAAGTAACAGAGGCCCACAGAGGTAAGTGATTTGTCCAAAGTCTTACAGGGAGTAGGGGTGGAAGGTAGGATTTGAACAAAGGACCTTCTGACTCTAAAGCCAGGGCTCTTTTCCTATCCTAAATTGTCCTAATTTTCCTGGAAGATGTTGCCTCACCAATTTAGGATAGAAGAATCTCATCTGCCCCACAGGGAGAGGGGTCAGAGGGAGGATGAAGTAGCCAACTTTTGGATCAATCAATAATTATTTGTTGAGGAACCGTGCTACACTGGAATCATAGCATTTCAGAACTGGAAATGGTCTTAGAGATCACTCAGTTCAACTGTTCTCACTCCTTCCCTTTGCAGAGGTGGAAATTGAACACTAAAAACTTGTTCAAAGCTATAGTTAGGTGGCATAGTAGAGAGAGTCAGAAAGACTCATCTTCCTGAGTTTAAATCTGACCTCAGAGACTAGCTTTGTGACCCTAGGCAAGTCACTTAACTCTGTTTGTCTCAGTTTCCTCATCCGTAAAATGAGCTGGAGAAGGAAGTGGCAAATCGTTGCCAAGAAAACCCCAAACAGGGTTTTGAGTGGGGGGGATCTGAGCTTAGCATGTTGGCTTCCAGCTCAGGGCTTTTTTCTCCCCATCCTTTGGGGAGGTGTGGCTCTGGTGGGGGAGCGGAGGGGTCTGGGGAATACAAGTTCCAAGAACGGCACACACTTTGTCACGACGCTGATCTTCACCCCAAACACTCCTGTCTGCTTTTTAGATGGGGTCCTCTTCAGGCTCATGTCCCGGCTGGTGAATTTCATGGAGAACTCCACCTTGATCTGCATCAAAGAAAAGGCCAAATCAGAGCAAGCTTGGGGCAAAGGGTAGTCAATGCCTTGGAAATACCTTCAAGACACATGGTAATGTTGGATACCCCAATAAGGTGGTCTCCAACAAGGATGTGGACACAAAGGGATCAGATGTGGGAAGGCAGGGCAGGGCAGCTGCTGTGTGGGCTGCCTCCATCACGGGCAAGGTTAACCCAATGCCCCTGAAAAATACTCTGAAAAGCAGAAAAGAAAGACAAAGTCTTCCCTAACTAGAAGCAGCAGGAAGCTGGGGAGTGACAACAGGGAGGCCCACCATGCCAAGCTGGGATCCCCTCTAGCTCCAATGGCCTTACCCCATTCATCTCGATCACATCCATGTGCCAGTTCTTTGTCTGCACGGTCTGTGGGTCCAGCTGGAGAAACAGAGGAGATGGGGAAGGTTACATATGGCATGGCCTCACCAAAGGCAGAGGAAGACAGCTCTCCACCAGCCACCAATGCGTGCTGATTAGATTTCTCAGCCTCCCAATTTGACTAAAAGCTCCTTGTGGGGAGCTTCCCTTGTGGGGAAGCTCCCGAACTTCTTGTGTACTGTGGATACACCATAAATATTTGTCATACCAAGAAATAAATGGATGAGACTCAGTTGGATGTGGGAGCCTTGGATGGGCCCCAGGGGATTGAGAGGAATAAGAAAGACAGGGAGAATTGATTAAACAACAAGCCAAGAACCAGGCTGGTGCTGAGGATGCATGGAAAAGTGTCTGCCTTCACAGTTTACCTTCCAGTGGGGAAATAACAGGTACAGATAGAAGCATAAACTAAGGACTCACTGGAAGTGCCAGGCACTATGAGAAAGGCAAAAATATGACTCCTGGGAGATAACATACAACAACTATGTACATACAAGGTACCTACAACGAAAATAGAAGGGAATCCCAAAGAAATGAAAAATAATTGGGGGGATGGGAGAGGCACTAGCATCTGGGGGAATTGGGAAAGGCCTTGTGTAGGAGGTAGAACCTGTGCTGAACTTTAAAGGAAACTAAGGGTGCAAACAGTGAGGAGAGATGGTGTTCCAGGTATGAGTTCTCTGGTATCTCTGTGCAAAGAAGTGGAGATGGGAGCTGGAATGTTGTGACACAATACCACATAGAGATATTAAATAACCCAGTTTTAGAAAAGGAAAGAAGCTTAGCTGTAAAGAAACTACCAAAAGGAGGGGAAAATCTGGTATGGAAGAATTTACAGGGCAATTAAGTGTAACTTTCAGAGTGCTTTCTTTCTCAATGTGTAGACACAAATTATTCCCCATACCTGAGGGAAGAAGCACTCTACCAAATTCCTTTTTATGAGACAAATAGAATCCTAATACTTAAACCAGGGGAGGATAAAACACAAAAAGAGAACTATAGATCAATATTATTAATGGATACACTTTCAAGTGAAATCCTGTCAAATAGACTATCCAAGAAATAGTTCGTTCTGATTGAAGTAGATTTATACCAGGGAGGCAAGATTGGTTTAACACTAGGAAAACAATGAACATAATAGCTTTTAAAAAACAAACATCCAAAACTACACAATCATCTCATCAGACAAAGAAAATGCCCCTGACAAAGTATAAAACTTATTTATGCTAAAAAACAAAATCCTACAAACTAGGCATAAAAGGAATCTTTTTTTAATATCATAACTATTTAAAAACCAAAAGCAATTATTATATGTAATGAAGAGGCACCAGAAGCTTTCCCAATAAATACAGGAATATCAATCCCATTTTATAGCTGATGAAACTGAGGTTCAGAGGACAGTCCAAAGTTATAGTGACACAAGTCACCTGATACTCTAAGGAATAGGAGGGGAACCCCAAGGGCCTCGGGGGGAGGCCAACTCCAGGAAAAGGTTGCTGTTGGCCGACGCAGCAGAGCCTGGAGCCCAAGAAGACCCCCTGAGTTTCTTAGGGAGGGGAGAGGAGATCCTTGAATAGTAGGAAAGAGCAGCTTCTGATGCCCTCCACCCCAAGGTTCAGTTCACTGAATAGGAAGGGGCCTCAGAGGACATCTGAACCCAGACTTCCCATTTTACAGATGAGCCAATGGAGGCTGAGAAAAGTTAAGTGATTTGTCCAGAGTCACACGGAGTAGGGATTCTCCTCGCTCCAAATACGGCATTCTTTTTGTCACACTGTGCTTCCATGATGTGGCATGGCGGACAATGAGCTGACCTCAAAGCTAAGAAGACCTGAGTTCAGCTCCCACCTTTGACACCTACAAGCTATAGGACCTTACGCAAGTCACATCCCAGTGCTCTAGGTGGCTCCTTATGACCAGGAGCTGACAATAAGGTGCCAACTTGCACTGTCAGGGGGAAGGACTTGAGAGCTGACCTCAGGATCCCTAGCGTTTCAAGTTCAGTTCCTCCCCCTTAATCTTATGCATCGATGAATGCCACTCTAACTGTTCCAGTTTAGATGAAGATCTCTTCACCACCCACCCACTCCCACTGGGGTCTAGACAATCTTCAGGACTCTGTCACGTACTGTCTGATGGATGCTTCTTAAGGCAGTCATGGCATCTTCTTCCTCTGTCCCCCAATTCCATACCTCCAGTGCCTAGAACAGTGTCTATCTAATACTAGGTGGCTGACTGGTCACTCAAATCTCCCCTTCCCCAAATTCCCTCAGAGGGGCACCAGGTCCCTCTCTGCCCTCTACAATGCCAGCTCTGTCTCTGGGGAGCAGAGCAACTTCCATAAATCCAGGCTATTTCAGGATGTCATTTTAATACAGAGAGAGGAGGAGGGGGAGGCATGGAGAGGGACAGGGGCACATTTTCCAGAGAAATTATGTCTCCCGAACTGCTGTGGCTATTTATAACCCCTGGGAAATGTGCACTCTGCTATTTCCTGATTAGATTAGTGGTCTAGGGGTGGGGTGGAGGCTGCAAGGGATGTCAGGAGGGACTGGATGCTTGGCAGGGGCCCTCTCTGCTGGTGGCACCTTCCTCAGTCCCCCACACAGTTTGGTACCTGGGTGGGAGTCACCTGAGAGCATCCTAGACGCAGCCTGCTGAACAAAACTAAGAATGGGAGAAAATATGAGGCGGTCAGAATCAGAGAACAGGGCGGATCTCCAAGGCCTTCTGGTTTAGCCCACACAGGAGAGGCCGCCCCTTCTGGAACCTACTCAGCCTCTGCTTGAAGTCCTCCTGCAGAGGCCTAGTCAGCCCCCTTCCTCTCCCGACCGAAGTTGCCCAACCGCCTCAGGGACATCCTCCCTGGAAGGTTTTCCTGACATCAAACCTAGACTTGATTCATCCAGAGACATTTACAGGCACCCACTACACACCAAGTGCTGGGGTTACACAGACAAAAACCAAACCTGCAAACTCTATACACATACATGTATAAGGAGTACCAGGTCACTCCGCCTTGGGTTCTGCCCCCCAGGGTCAAACATGACAAGCTGACCCCCTCTCCACAAGACAGCCCTTCAAACACCTGAAGACAGCTGACCTGCCTCAGCTGGTCCCTCATCCCCAGTGCCTCTGACCTTCATGACGCAGACATGAAACCCTGCTTCAATTCTAAAGGACTTGAGAGCTGACCTTGGCAGTGGCCAGCCATCCTTATACAGGCCCTGTGATGAAGGATGACTTTTAAGAGAGGATAGCAGAGAAGGGAATGCACATGTGCCATCTGCAGAATGGAATTCTTTAGGTGGGGACATCATCAACAGGGGAACTGGGTTAGCTTGAATAGGCACATGAGGAGGGATTTGTTTTGTTCTCTTTTCAATGAAGGGGAGGCAGGGAGAGGAAATCAATTTTTAATTGAAAAAAGAAAAGTTTATTAATGGGAGAGTGGAGAGGACACAAGCTGCATTTACAATCAGAAGAACAGGGTCCAAGTCTTGCCTCTGTCAGTTGTATGTCCTTAGGTAAGTCACTTCACAGCTTTCAGTCTCAGTTTTACCTCTATAAAATAAGGAGGCCAAACTTGATGGCCTCAAAGAGCTTTGAATCTACAGGCCTTGTGGTGACTTCCCACCCAATCAATTACAAAGAAGTGAGACTGACCTGAGCTGAGGGAAGGAAAGAACTGTCTGGGGGAAGGGGGAGGCTTCCACGGAAGGCAGGAGATGGAGCCCCAGCTGTGAACAGATGTTGGGGCACCGCCAGTAAGTCGGTAAAGGACGGAACTGGGACCAGAGCTGGGGGCAGCGCCCCTGAAGATGGCCAGCCAGTTTCACTGTCCTGACTTATAATGTACTAGGGTGAGAAACCACTGGGGAGTGAACCAGGGGTGGCTTGAGCACACACAGACACAGACACACACCACACACCCACACACATTCTCTTTTCTCCTTTTTTTCTTTACGGTCATGGATTCACAGATAGGACAGCTGGGGTGAGACAAACCTTCAGGGTCATAGTACTCATCATGTTAGGCTGGAAGGGACCTTTAGGATCATTGAGAACAGCTTCCTCATTTCTCAAAATAGGAAACTGAGGCCTAGAGAATGTAGGTGGCTAACACAATCCAGGGGAGAAGAAAGAGCACCTCAAAAGCTTTCCAGCCCATTTCCTTCATTCCTTCCTCCTCTTCCTTCCTTCCCTCCCTCCTTCCCTCCCTTTCCCTTTAGTTCTTTTGCCAGATTCCAGCCCAGCCCTCTATATGTTAGATGGTATTGTTTCCATAGTATTAAAAAGGGTGTTCCAAAGGGTTTTTTGGAACATTCTATATATAAAACTGGGAACTTCTGTTCCCTGTAAATTTCCTATCCCTTTCAGGCCAGCCTAGTTAAAGAGTCCCAAAGGGAAGGAATTCATGTTCTTTCTGGGAATCCTTTCCTTCTGGGAAAACCACTGGAGTGTTGGAAGCTCTGAGTTCAAATCCCAGCTCTGTAACTTGCTACTAACTACTGCAAGCAAGACTTTAATTAATTTAATGGAGGGCAGGAAGGAGAGGAGGATGTTGAGAAATGACAACGGTATTTTAAAAAGGCATTACTAAAGTTAAAATAAGTCATCCAAAGGCTCTCCATAGAGACTTCCAGAAGGGCTGACCAAGGATGCCTATATCTCCCTGTTGAGTTGGTCCCTCCCTAACCTGGCATATTTGAGTTAATGAAGGGAAGAACGGACAGAAGGATCCTTCCGTTTTCTGGTTTCATATTATAAATGGGAAGAGGACTCGGAGACAAGAGGAAGATGAAGACGGGAGAACACTTCCCTTCTCCCCAGAACTAGGCGGTCCCTCCCGCAGAACCTCCTTTCAGCCCTTATCCTCAGCCTTGCAGGTCTGGGTGGCTGTGGCTTTTCATCTCAGCTCAGGTCAGAAAGAGCCGTCAGCAGCTTCGCTTAGAGGGATCCTGCCTTGGCTCACCATTCTTCCCTTGCTTTTCACTCCAGCAGTATTTCTTTCTCTCTGCTCTCCCCTGGAAGTGCTCCACCCAGAGTAGGCCCCAACTACATCTCAGCAGCAATCTTTCAGCCTGCTTGTCTAGGATATGAAGCTTCTGCCAGGAACCAATGACAAGCACCATGACCTAGTCTCTAGAGGCGAGCATCTGAGTTAGCGCTGATGGCGTCACATGTCTTATAAAGTCAGCATGATGCAATAGGAAGAGCACAGGAGGAAGGATGGAGGTGGTTTGGGAGATCTAACCTTGGGCAAATAATTTTATTTCTCTGGGTCTCAGTTTCCTCACCTGTAAAATGGGATTGGCCCCAGAGATTCTTTCCAGCTCTAAACTGAGTGCTATGATCCTAAAGTAAATACGGGTTGTATGCAGTAAGCATTTAATAAATGCTCACTTATTGATAAGAGATGTATGCATAGTGGTAAGAGCAGGGCTCTGAGGCCTGGGGACCTTTGTGGTTTCTGGGAAGTTTCAGATCTTACCTCTTGGCACCTGTGTGACCTGAGGAGAGTTCCTTCAGTGCTCCGGGCCTCAGTTTCCACATCTGTAAAATGAGGAGATTGGACTAAAAGGCCCTTGAAGCCCCATCCACCTCTGAGGTTGATTTGGCACAGAGGAGTATTCCCTGATCCTTCCTTCTTTTCTCAAACCCTTCACCCTGGCCAGCCTCTGGTCCTGTGGTAACCTCTGTACAGCTGTTTATGAATAAAGGAAGCCCCTAAGAGGGCTGTGAAGGATGAATGGTTCATAGGATCATAAGTTTGGAACAGGGAAGGGACCTTCCTGGCTGGCTAGCACAACCCTGTCATTCTGCAGATGAGCAAACAGAAGATATTAAACACATATGTTGAAGGACAGAGGACTCATTCTATAGATGAGGAAACTGAGGCCTGGAGAAATGAAAGGACACAGCTTCATAGCTCTGACAAGTGACAAAGGGGCAGCTTGCTAGCTGGGGCAAGTGACAAAATCGAGATTTGAATCTAGGCCCCGGGACTGCAATGTCAGTGTTCTTCCCACTGTACCACGCTATTTTCACTTACGTTACTGTTGTAATTGCGTATACTATGCAGAGAGCCTGTTTTTTAAGAGGCCTTTGCTGCATTCCAGGAGCCTGGGAATGGGGCCCATTTGAAATGGGTTACCCTGACCAAGGGCTGACAGGTGACCCTGAGTCAAAGTCCTAAAGAGATTGTCCAGAAAACATTCTGCCCAGGACCTTGTTGGCTCCTGGGAGAAAGGGATCAATCAGCAATATTTATAAAGATGGCAGTGAGGACAAAGAGATATACATGAGTGCATGCTGCCTGCCTTCAGGGAGCACATACACTAGAAGCTGAGGCAGGATGCCCCCGTAGGGTGGGGGTAGGAGAAAAGATCAACTGTACATAGGTAAAGAGTGACCCGCCCCCCGCCCCCAGACATATACAACCACCACCAGACACAAGCTGCTTGGGTCGGGGTAGGGGTGAGGTGAACCCTGGGGTTTGGAATCAGAGGCTCCACCATTTAGAGTCATGAGTCTCATTCAAAATGAGGAAGATGGCTTCTAGGCCCCTTCCAGTTCCAAATCTATGATCTTTTGGGGCAGTAAGCTACCTGCCCTGCCCGTCCTCCCCATTACCCTCCAAACCCTTCTCTCTACCCATAGACAGACTCTGCTCAACAGGGTGGGAAAAGAAGCCTCTTGGATGACTAGCTTTGATAGCTCAAGGTCAGTCCAAGCTTCAGGTGTCTTTGCTTAGCTGCAGCCATTAGCCAGCTGGTTTGTTAATGTGGGCAGTGCGCAAAGTCCTTCATCTTGGACCACGGGGCATCATCAAAGCAAGCCAGAAATGGAAGGGACCTTTAGAAACTTTTACAGAGCAGGCCAGGGAGGTGACTTGTCCAAGGTCATACATCCAGGAAAACAGCAACAGCTCATTACTATAGGAGGAGACCCACTTCCTGGTCCCTACTTCATCCCAGGGAATGCCCTGTCTTTGTCCTTCTGAGCCCTGGGGCCCAGGTACCATAGTTCCATGAGTCTGGAAAGGTGCCCTACTTAAGGGCTGAATCTGGGCCCAGGGTAGGGGAAGCTCAAATGTTCCTTGAAGCCTAATGGAAAAATTTTACTGAGTCTAAGACTCATGGAACTTGTACCCCAAGAAGTAATAGAAGAAACATAAAGAGATTTGAGAAACACTTAAGATAAAATAATTAGGAGTACTGATTGAGAATGGTAATTGAGGGGAAGCTAGGTGGCAAAATGGATAGAGTGCAGGACCTGGAGTCAGGAAGACTCATCTTCCTGAGTTCAAATCTGGACTCAGATATTAGCTGTGTGACCCTGGGCAAGTCACTTAACCCAGATTGCCTCAGTTTTCTCATCTGTCAAATGAGTTGGAGAAGGAAATGACGAGCCACTCCAGGATCTCTGCCAAGAAAACCCCCAATGGGATCATGAAGACTTGGACATGACTGAACAACAAAATGTCCCAATGGGGAGGATGTGAGAAATGACCAACTTAAGGCCTCACAGGATCACAGCTGTAGTACTAGAAGGAGCCGTCTAGTCCAGCTAATTTTACAAAGGAGGAAACTGAGGCCCAGAGGACAAATGACTGGCTCAGGTTCTCACAGGTGGTAAGCAGCTGAGCTGGGATTCAAACTCAGACCTGTAGATGGCAA
This sequence comes from Potorous gilbertii, assembly GCA_028658325.1. NCBI lineage: Eukaryota > Metazoa > Chordata > Mammalia > Diprotodontia > Potoroidae > Potorous > Potorous gilbertii. Next base: position 271,818,949 of record CM053770.1, on the reverse strand, counting down.
ATCCATGGTCTCTCTTCTCTGAACCTCCTTCAATGCCACTGTCAGAGTTATGTGGATGAAAGGGGTGAGCCAGCATATCGCTTCTGGCAGTTTTAAAAGGCCTGTGTTGAGGAGGCAGCTTGAATCCTAAGATTCACAGGCTACCCCACCTTGGATTGTATGATTCCAGGCCTGAGTTAGCCTATCCCGGTGCTTCCCCCTCTTCTCCAACCCTTGCAAAAAATAAATAAAGAAATAAAGAAAATATGACATGCACATACCCAGCTGAGGTCATGCTAACTCTGCTGTGCCAGGGCCAGTCTATCATTGGGGGAGACCACAGGCGTGAGAAGCATGAAAGGGCTGGCAAGAGAGACAGATGAATGCATCAGGAGCCTGCCTGCCTCCCTTGGGCAGAGGTGCCAGAGTGTTCCAGCAATGTGGCTGCCGGCTTGGAGTAAGGGGTGGGAGAAGGAAGAGGGGCTGTTGGGAGCTGTCCCAAAGCTGACGTGGGGACAGGAGATGAGGGCCAGAATATGTGCCCTCCCACTGCCCCCATGTCTAACCCAGCACCAGGCTGGCACCCACAATTTCACCAGAGCCTTTCCAGGCTTCCTCTATCTCTCTCCACAGAGATTAAGGGTCTGTCCATCCTGCCCTGTGCCTTCCCTTACACACACACACATGCACACACACACACACACTCTCTCTCTCTCTCTCTCTCTCTCTCTTTTTTCAATGCACACCCAATGCTGGATCCCTCTGGAACTCCATTCCAAACAGCCCTGGCTTCTGCCTTCCCCCTCTTCTCCCAGCTTTCCTCCTCCCTCCCACCTAAACAGAACTTTGAAGTCCCTGAGTTGCACATATGGAAGGGGTTTAGCTGGGCTCTGAATGCAGCCTTTATTAAATCCAGGTTAGCCCCCCATCAGCACCGCCTACCTGCTCTCCCCAGCACACTTCACATTCCTCCAGCTAAGCCCTGTTCCCTTCTGGTTTTTAACCCTTCCTTCTGCTCAGTGTGGAGGCAGCATGCTGCTTCCCAATCATCATTTTCCAAGCCTCCCTACTCCCCTTGCCCCAATAAACTAATGAGAGAGAGAAATAGCAAATGTTTCAGGCTCTGCCAGAGCTGCTGGTGGCAAAGCTGGTACTGCAGGGGTGGGGGCCTGGGCCCATAAACCTCTGCATGGAGTTAACCTAACTCTTTTGAGTACAGACATTTGCCACTGCTGACTGCCACACGGCTGTTACCCTTCACCTCCAAACAACTCCAAGGCTCTGCTCCATGGCCAGGGCCCATGCCAACTGCCTGGGAACCAGTCTATCAAAATTCAATGCCAAGAGATCATGTGGTGTAGAGGATGGAGTGCTGGGCCTGGAATCTACCTCCGATACTTACTAGCTGTGTAAGCCTGGGAGGTTTACTCCTCCTTGCCTCAGTTTCTTTCTCTGTAAAATGATGGGGTCCCTTCCAGCTCCAAATCTATGACCCTATAATTATGTCAGAGGGCAAGAGAGGGGTTCATGAAGGGCAGAAGAAACTGGCATCTCAGAAGAAAACGTGCAAGGCATCACTGTATCCAGGAAGTACATATATGATCACATTATTCTCTAAGGAAATCCCCAGGGGGAAGGCCTGGTCTGACCTTCCCTGCCTCAGCTGCCTATTTTCTGAAGGTCGGGAGACAGCATTGGAGGTCAAATCCAAGGGAAGGGGCCAGCTGGGGTCCTGACATGGAAATTTTAAGATAGTTTTAAAGACGAGGCCAAATTCCTTGGAAAGCTATTAAGGAAGGGCCCTGTGCCCTACTGGCGGCAAGGACCCTTTCCATCCTTGCTCTTGGAGCTAAGCAGTTTGGAAAGAGCTTGAGAAACCCTTCCAACAGTCAGCTCTCCCCTGCCCTGCACAGTCTGTATGTTCTGAGCCAGCTCAGGCTCCTCACCACTGGCCAGAGGAGGAGGGAAGGCATGGCTGCTCTGCCCTGAGAGCTCTCTCCACATAGGTGACCCTCTGCCTCAAGAAGGCAGCTCCTCAAACAGCTAATGCTTTCTCCAGAAGCTGCTACCCCATCTGTTCTGCCCTGGATCGAGCGATGCACTGACCACAGCACACAGGCATCACCACTGCATGCCTACCTCAATGTGCTGCTGAACCAGCCACACCACAGATTGCCAGCATCATTCAATAGCTGGCTCATTTATTAAGTGCTTATCTTTGCCAGGTGCTAAGGATACAAATACAAAATAAAATAAGCATATGCAAAACCCCATGAATTGGATCTATCCTCCTGGGTCTTATGATCTGGCTGGGGATTCGGGTCATGGACCGTGGGACGTGCACTGACTCTAGGGTCTGGGCACAAAGCCCATCTGTTCTCTTTACCTCCCAAGTGGTCGCCTAAGAGGGTAAGAAGGCAAGGAAGGCAGGAAGGGGTCAGGCTGGGAAAGGACTTTTAACGACTGGGAATTTTAAATTTGAACTTGGATATAATAAGTGGAATTGAACCTTTTGGGAAATTACTTTGAGTAAAGGATAGATTGGTGTGGGGAGGGGATGGAAGCAGCAAGGCCATTGCTGCTGTCCAGGTGCGAGATGATAAGGGCCTGAACTGGGACCATGGATGCGTAAGGAGACAGACAGGGACCTTTATAAGAGATGTTGTGAAGGGATAAACAAAATCTAGCAACAGATGAAGTATGTGGAATGAATTTGAGTGAGAAGCTGAGGGTGGCTAGAGGAAGTAATAGGGAAATTGGTTGAGGGTGGGGAGAAATGACTGAATTGAGATACCTACAATTATTCATTTCTAGATGTCCTGGAGCTCAGCAAAGGGCATAGTGTTGGACGCACAGATCTCAGGATAACTGAACCCACAGGGGTGGATGAGACAGATCATGGAAGGAGTGAGCCCAGGACAGAACCTCAGGGACTCCCACAATTCATGCTCATGACCTGGATGAAGACCCAGCAAAACGTTCCAGGGCAGCCTGAGGCCTCACCTTGCAGATGAAAACAGCAGCTCCCCTTTATCCAGACCCTTCTCTAGTGCTTAGCATAGGCCTAGCACATAGTAATTAATAAATGCTTGTTGACTAATTAATTCACTCTGTGCAGACTGGTGATCATACAATGGGTATTCATTCAATAAATGCTTGTTTACCAAGCTGGACCTCGGCACAGAAGTCAGAGAAACTTATGCTAACAATTCGGGCTATGATCAACGGTGGGAGAACTGTAGAGAGCATCTGTTTCAACCTTTTCATTTTACAGAAAGGGAAACTAAGGAAGGCCTTGAAATGTGAAATGACTTGCCCAAGATCACAGGATGAATTAATCAATTACTATGTGTCAGGCTCTGTGCTACTCACTAGAGAAACAAGAAGAGGCAAAAGACAATTCTGCCCTTAAGAAGCTTATGGTCCAATGGGGAGACAGAACACACACTTAAGTGTATACAAGATACATGCAGGATAGAAGGAAGGAAACCTTAGAAGGCAAGGCTCAATCAGTTGGGGTGGCAGTGCAGGAGAAGGCCTCCTGCAGAGGAGACCTCACTACTGGGAGGGGTCAAGATCATGGTACCTCTATGCCTGGAACACAAGAGGCAACTATGCTTGCAGATGAGAGAAGGTGAACACAGGAATTGGGCACTGGCTGAGGGGGCAAGGGGAAAGCCTGGGAGCATTTTGGAGCAGATGGATTGGCAGGGTTTCCCTTCCTGCCCCCCTAAATCTGTTTGGGGATGGGGGGAAGTCCATGCCCTGCTCTTCTGGGGACCTCCCAGCTCAGCAGCAAAGCTGATAAAGCCAGGATTTTTGTGGTATTTGGTCAGGGAGGGGAACTGCTTTGTTTTTCAAACCACAGGTGTTGTTTCCTCCTTCTGCCCAAAATGGTAGAGCCCCCACCTCCACATCATACCACAGCAGTGCCCACAGAAGCATCCTTGCTGGGTGGGACAGGCTTTTCCCCAAGCACTTGGCTGGATGGGCCCACTCACTTCAGCTCATTCCACTGCTCTAAGGTCTGGCTGCCTCCCCCGGAGCCGTACTCCTCAATCTTGGGTAGCAAATTCAGTTCTCAAGAACCTTAAAATACATGAAGGCCATTGCTGAAATCCCTGCCACACTCCAAAGCTCTGTGTGCATGCGCGTGTGTGTGTGTGTGCATGCGTGCGTGTGTGTGTGTGTGTGTGTGTGTCCTCACCTATAAAATGAGATGGAGAAGGAAATGGCAAACAGCTCCAGGATCTTTGCCAAGAAAACCCTCAATGGGTCACAAAGTCGGATGGGACAGAAATGACTGAACAACTTACTGCGTCTACATCACAGTCCTCCTCCTTGAGGGCAGGGCAGGGACTATTTCATTTGTCACTTCTGTATCCTCAGTGCCTTACATTCAATTGATGCTTAATAAATGTTTGTTGAACTGAGTTCAAGTACCTGAATAAGAAAAGCAAATTCCAGTGGAAACAGCAAGGAAGAGGAGCCTTGCAGAGAGTGTCCTAGGGCAATGACCCAACCAGGAGGCTTACCTCCCAAGGTGTGACTCTGAGATCGACTCATAGGTCCTGATGCAACACACTGGCTGGGGATCCCTGTTTAGTATCATGAAGGCTTAAGGAAAACCTGTCTGAAAGAAAACGGATTGTTGGCTGAAGGAAACTAGAGTCTCCTTTTCTGGAAGATTGCAGACAAGAAAATCTCTGCTGCCATGTGGTGGAGAAGTGAGCCTATCCAAGGGAACAAGGCTGCGTGGGCCTCCTCTGGGACCTTTCACATGTCAACTTCATGCTTCTCTAGTGAGGGCATTCAAACTAAAAGGAATTCTTAAACTCACAGAGACTCAGATCATCAGGCATCATCCCATCTGATTCATGAATCGTCTTGAAACATCCCTGACAAATGGTGGCGGAGCCTCTGCTCACAGTGACAGGGAATTCGTTATTTCCTGAGGTGGCTCATTTCCACTTTTGGATAATTCCAATCGTCAAAAGGTCTTCCTCCTATTGAGTCAAAATCTGCCTTGTGCTATTTTTCACCCACTGACCCTGGATGGGGCCTCTGGAGCCAAGTGGAGTCACTGCAGTCCCCTTTCCACATGGCTAGGAGGTTTTATCTCAATCCTTGCTGCTGACTGGCTGCCACAATCTTTCAGAGCCTCAGTTTCCTCATCTGTGAAATGGGATAACAACAGCACCTATCTCCCAGAGTGGTTGTGAAGATCCAATGACAAACATGTAGAGTGCTTTGTGCTGTACCTGGCACATAGTAGGGGCTACTTAAATGTTTGCTATTATTACACCTATAGAAGAAAGAGGGGGCATCTGGGAGCCTCCCAAACATATACAGTGACCCAAACACACTGATAAGGCAGAGGCAGTGTTACTGTGGAAAGGATGCTGGATTTTGGGGTCATAAGATATGGTTTTGAATTCCAGCTCTGCCATTTACTCCCTGTGTGACCTCAAACAAACTACTTAAACTCTCTGGGCTTCAGTGTTTTCAGATATAAAATACAGGGAGGCAGGTGGACAGGATGACCACCACAGCTCCCCTCCAGGTGTAAATCTATGGCCTCCTGCACAGGCTTCTTCTTCTATGTGGGGCGAGCGTTAGGGCAATGGTCCTGGTGTACCCACAGAGATTAGCCAAGAGTTGTCAATTAATAGTTAATTAGCCTTAACAGTCAAGTTTGTTCATCTGTAAAAAGGGGGAAATAAGAGGCATATTGCCTACCTACCCCATAGGGATTCTGCAGGAAGTGCAGAAGTCCTATGGAAATCTAGGTTATTATTAAGTTTGTCTAGCTGTGCATGTGTCTGGGGCAGGCGCTGTTATATGGACAGGAGCTGGACCCAGAATTAAAGAGAAAGAAGGCTGAACGAGCTAAGGGTATGCTCAATACCGACTCACATCCAAGAGAGGAGGAAGCCATCAAAGTAGACTTATGCTGGCCCTGGATCAGAGCTATGATTTCATTCATGGAGAGAACTGCCAGGTAAGGAAATTCTCTCCACCATCTGTCTCGGGACCTGCCCTGCCAAGTTAAAACTCAGAGTTGCCTGTGGGCATCAAGAGGTTAAGTGATTTGTCCAGGATGACACAGTCATTGTATTATCTGTCATTTGGAAAAGGGACTGGATTTCTTGGCCCCAGAGGGCTAATGAGTGAAAACTAGAAACATAATGTAGACTGTGGTTCACTTTGAATGAGAGCCATCTAAGGGTGGAAATGAACTGTCTGAGGAGATAAAGGATACCTAGATGGCCCAAGAGACAAAGCCCTGGGCCTGAAGTCAGGAGACCTAGGTTCAAACTTGACCTTAGATATTTACTAGCTGTGTGACCCTGAGTAAGTCCTCTGTTTACCTCAGTTTTCTTATCTGTAAAATGGGGTGGGGGGTAGGGGAAAAATAGCATCTATCTCCCAGGGTGTTTGTAATAGATCAAATGAGATAATGACCATAAAGGGTACCTAGCACACAGTGGATGCTATATGAATGTCAGCTACTCTAGCCCACATACTATTCCTGTTGCATATGCCAAGTATTGTGCTAAAAGCCCTCAAAAGGGTCATTATTCGATTAATATGTTCTTGAGGTTCATAGCAAAAGTATGAAATACTTAGGAAAGACAGACATATCTGTGGGGCCACAGGCTTATAATCTGCATAGATTATGCCATGGAGTCTGAAATAGATTTTTTGGGGGAGGCAATCAGGATTAAGTGACTTGCCCAGGGTCACACAGCTAGTGTGTGTCTGAGGCTGGATTTGAACTCCTGACTTTAGAACTGGTGCTCTATCCACCGTGCCACCTGGCTGCCTTCCTGAGATAGAGTCTTAAAAATTATCTTGACATGATTTGTTTTTGTATTATCTTCATTTCTATATATGTATATATACATATGTATGGAAATGGGTGTATATATATACACATATATATGGAAAAAGGCATACACACACACACACACATATATACATATAAACGTCCTTTCCCTATAAAAAAGAAAGGGGGGGGGGGCGGAAAAGCAGTTTTGTCAACCTCATCAGCACCCCTGACAGTACATGTAGTATTTCCCACCCACAGTCCCCTACCTCTGCAAAGAAAGGAAGAGGGTGCATTCAGTGGGAGAGAGTTTTCCAGGAGAATGTCAGAGAGCAGGAGGGGCCAATAGAGACACATGAGCTGCCCCATGGTGCTGTTGGTTCTTCCAGAGAGTTCCTTTAGTGATTCTTCATAAATTGTGAGTCACCCAACAGCCATTCCCATAGTCTGCGGCTCAAGGAGGACTCATCAGATGGACACACAAGAAGTCCCAGAGAAGGGCTATTTGTTCACTTTCTCTGAGCCCAGAGGGTAAGAAGATGAGTCTTGGTCACTGGGCATTCCCAGGGTCATATGGTCACCTGGTAAACTGAAGAGATGAGGCGATCATGAGCAGCCTCCGACTCAACTTCCTCAGTGTCCAGATCACTTCCTACCCGTGGCTGTGTTCTGTTTCTCTCTCTTTCCTCTCAGAAGCCAAAAACCCTTTCCCTGACCTAACTTGGGACTGCAAGCATCTTCCGAGGTATCTCAGTGATGGTGATATAGAGCCGAGAGGTTTCCACAATCTCATCCTACAGTTCTCCTGTTCTCTAAACAGTTGTCTTTTAGCCACAGGGAGTCTGTGGGTAGATTTCAAAGGGTCCAAGACATTATATTTTTATTTCAACATGACTGGCTTGAGCTCTGTAATCTTACATATTTTATTTTATGCATCTAAAAACACTGTTCTGGGAAAGGAATGATCCACAGGCTTTATCAGATTGTTGGTCAGGACACAGAAAAGCTTAGCAACCTCTACTGTTAAACAAGTTTCAGACAGGGAGTCAATCAATAGGCACTTACTGATACCTACACCATGCTAAGCACTTCTGACAAATGTTATTTCATTTCATCTTATTTACAACCGCTCATGGTAGGTGCTGTTATGGTCCCCATTTTACAGTTGAGGAAACTGAGGCAAGCACCGTCAGTGACTTACCCAGGGTCACATTACCTAATAAGTGTCTGAGGCACTCTTTGAACTTAAGTCTTTCTGACCCAGGCCCAGAGCTCTACCCACATCCACTGCACCACCAGCGGCAGTGGAGATACAAAGACAAGTAACTCTGCCTGCCCTCAAAGAGCTCGCATCCATCTGGAGGAGTCAAGGAAGCGGGGAAGGCCCCGGGTACAGGGACAGATGAACGGGGTCTCTTCTCATTTATCTGCCAGGGACAAATTATTATCTGTGAGCAAGTTCAAAGACAAAAAGAAAACACACAAAAAAACAGGAAATGAAAATGGAAAGAACAGTCTAAGTGAAATGCTTATCTGTACTATTTCCCCTGATACATGCCTGTGCATCCAAGGTCACTGCCTGGGCCACAGTGAGCACCTCTCCCAAGGCTGCGAAGGGAGAACCTGGTTTTTGACTCTCAGGGAACTCTAGGGGAGAGAATCAGGGGATCACATCCCTGGGGCTAGAAGGGACCTCATCTAGTCAGTCTACCAGAAGAGAAACCTGAAGTTCTAGGAGGTGACGGGATTTGTTTACCATCACACTCTTCAGAGGCAGAATCTGAATCCAGATCCTCTGACTCCAGAGCCAGAATTCTTTCCTGAGCTACACTGCCTTCCCATGAGACTATGCAGGAAGGGATGAAGCTAAATTCCTTAATTCAGCTCTCTGGTCGGAGCTCTACAGCTAAACATAGGTTATTTTAAACATTTGGATTCAATATTGTGATGTTTCTCTACATTGAGACTTCAGCCCCAGCAAGCGGTCTCCTGGTGACTCATTCATGGCTTCCTGAAGACTTTAAAAGGGAATAGGAAGAACCTGGGTATTTCTGGCAAATGAGATGCCGTTGAATTCTTGGAGCAAAGATCATGAAATGAAGCATCTTCCTTCCAGTGACAGGCCAGCTTTGGGAACTGTCAAGAGTTAACCACTGAGCTTTCTCCCCAGATAAAGCTCTTGTTTAATCCCTCCCCAGGGAGGGCCCAGCCCCTCAAGCCCAGGCCGCTACTGCTGCTCTGGGAAAACTAGGTTAATGCAGCAGTGGTGGCAGTGTGCTGGGAAAAGAGAGGTGGGCAGCAGGCCTGTCTAGAAAGTCTGCTTGCAGGCAGGAAGGCAGAAACAGGTGAGCAAACCCCACTTGGTTACCAGGCAAACACTCGCATCTATAATACTGACCCACTTTGACATACAGAGAATGCCAGGAGACTGAGTCAGCCTCTGAATCATGTATGCCAACCACTGCTGCTGCTGGGAGAGCCACCATGTGACCCACTAGTTGAAGTGACCCAGAAGCACTGCCTTGGGGAGCCAGTCTTACCAGCTTGCAGACCTGCTCACCTCAGGGGCAGCTCTACAGAAAAAGGCAGGGTATAACCAGGAAAAGCAAGCAGAGGCCGCAGAGACAGAATATGGAGACAGGAGGACCTGGTTCAAACCTAGGCCCTGCGCTGTCTTGGGCAGGTCACTAACACAAAGACTGGCTCTACCTTCAGAGGAGGGAGATTCAAATGCCACTTCTCTTACTACCTGAGTGACTTCTGGCACTTCACTCAGTTTCTTCATGTGTCAAATGAGAGCTGGATCACATGGCTTCCGAGGGCCCTTCCTGGCTCTAGAGTGCTCATCTTCTGAGCCCTGGTTTCCTCCTCTGGGATATGAGGGAGTTGACGTCAGTGATCTCTAAGTCACCCCCAGTCTCAAGACTCTATTGTGCTCTGTGTGGGAACAGTAAAAGAACTTCTTTTAGGGCCTACATAGTACTCTAGATTCAAAGGGAAAGAAAACTCAGAGGCCATTTGTTCAACTTCCTCATTTTACAGATAAGAAAACTGAGTCCCAGGGAGATTAAATGACTTGTCCAAGGACAAACAGGTACTAAGCAGTAGAGGAGGGATTTGAACCTGGGTTCTCTAACTCCAAAAGCTCTAGGTCCTAGATCTTGAGCTAGAAGAAATCTCAGCCCACCTAGTTGGCAGCTTCTCATTTTATGTATGAGGATTCTGATGCCAGGCAAGTTAAGTGATCTGAGGTCACACAGGGAATCAATGTCAGAGGCAAGATTAAAACCCAAGTCCCCTAGGCTCTCTCCACTGTACCACACTGCCTTATTTTGGTGATGATCCAAGTCACAGGGAAGGAGTCAAGGAGAGTTGAGCTAGGAAATGAATGGAAAATCTGAGGCTTAAAGGAGAAAAGGCTCCTGCAGGACTGACAAAGCTCTCAGTTCACCCCAGGACACCTCACTCAGGGGTAAGGTAAACCTAAAGAGCTCCTCTTTTGGTATCCTTTGTTCAGTAAACCTATAAAGTTGAGTCATCATCCACCTCTAGAGTGTTGGAGAGGTGGCTGCAGGCCAGGCTGTTTGGGAGCTCAGGGCTGCTGCACCAGGGAGGACAGAGAGGAATCAGGGCAGGTGAGAGTGGGAGGGAGGAATGAGGACCTAGGCACCAAGCTGCTTGCCACAGACAGCTGCCTCAGCAGTCAAGGGGACATCAGAGCTCTGGTGACCTGGTCCCCAGGGAGGCTCAAGGTGAGACGGGGCCAGGACACAGCAGCTCATGTGGCAGGGCCTACCCAGCACTTTCCAGAGCTGATGTCACCTTTGCTAGGGCATATTTGTCCCCTAAAAACAATGTGCCAGAGTCCAGGTCCCTTTGATTTTTTGAGCAAGTCACTGGGCTTCAACTTCTCCTTCTAAATCTAGAGCTCTTAGCCTGGAGTCCACAGACTCAAGTGACTCATGGATAGATTTCAGGGGAGTCCAGGGACTTGGATGGAGGAAAAATGACATCTTTATTTCCACTAAATGAAATTTAGCACTTCCTTGAATCATTAAAAAAAAAATTTGGAGAAGGGGTCCATAGGTTTCAACAGAGTACTGCAGAAGGGGTCCAGGATACTAAAAAAAAGGTGACGTTCGTCTGGGTTGAGATGACCCTTGTGGTGTGTACCACAACCCTGCCCCCTTCCCATCCCTGCAGATGCCAAGGAACTGGCAGAGAAAGCACCCCAGGGATGCCCCCAGGCCAGGGGTCCCCAAAGGTGGCACTGAGGGATGAAACACAGAAACGACAGCTCTGCAGGCAAGACCTGTGGCCTAGGTCAGTCTATTAACTAAAAAGCATTTATTAAGTACCTACTAAATGCCAGACATGGCAGGGAGGCCTGGGGGGCTCAGAGACAAAGACGGAATAAATCATCTCTGCTCTCCAGGAGTCTACATTCTAATAGGGAAGTCAACAGAGATTTCATTGGTATATGGAACCCCCAGGTGAGGAGAAGTCCTTAGCCAAGGAAGACCTGCCCCTTCTCTGCAGATCAGAGCTGCCTAGGACACTGAGAGGCTGAGCCATGCAGCCAGGAGGTGTCCCAAGTGGGTCCTGAACCAGACTCATAGGCAGTCTCTCCACAAGAAGCCAGGATGCACATACACAGTAGTCAGCCAGCAACTGGGGAGACCACAGAAAGCCTCCCACTGATGGCGCCCTCACCTGCATCCAGTCACAAGCCTCCGTCCTTTAGGGCACTTGGGCCATAGAGGACACTGGTATCCTCTCTGACACCCAATCTGCCCCCTTGCTTGGAGAGTATGAAGAAACTGACTTCCCCATCTCCCAGCCTCCCATTCTGGAAGCTGGAAGTGAGGGAGATGAACTCCCTCACTGGACAGGGGGGCAGACAATCAGGCCCTGAGAGGGCACTTGATGTGTGGCTCCCAGCTCTAAAAGCCAGCTGCCCTGGTTTCGAGTCCAGTGTTCTCCCTCATTACACAATAGCCTGTTTCTAACCTCCCTGGCTCTATCGTATCACAGAGGAAAACTTTCCATTTCCCTGACCAGAGGTGGGAATCCCATCAACCCACCCTCACCCCATGCACCCAAGTCTAGTTCTCCTTGCCTGCTAGAGAAGCCCCCAGGACATTCATGCCCCACTGGGGCCATTCCAAGTAAAGTGCAATACACAGCACTGACTCAGTGGCTTTGAACAGGGTAATGGGACAGCTGAAAAGTCTGGGCCCCTCACCAGAGACTAAGTAGCATTTCCTCTGCAGACCCTCACTCTTTACCCTCCCATCTCTTCAGCTTCCCGTGGTCACTGGGGAAAACTAGGGGCTTGCTTCCAAAATAACCCACTCAGCTCTATGTGCCTGCTCCACTCACCCAAACATAGGAGCAGGGCAAAGAGGGTCCTTTCCCACACAAGACAAAACATGCCCCCCCCCCCCTCCCAAAACGTGGCCAGATGCAGAGAAAGCCATAGCAGGGGGGTGGGGGCATTGCTAACCACCATTAGTCATCATGTTAACACAATTAGGTACAGCCCCTCCCTCTCTTTCAGCCCGACCAAAAATTATTCCTAGGGAGTCACCATATTGGCACTCCTGGCACAGGAGAGTGCCTCACCAGGGTTTGCAGGTGTTAAGGCTGCTGGGCCAAGGAGACACCAGGTAAGAAGAGTCTGTGGGCTTTGGGGGGGGCGTAGCTACTTCCTAGATGAGAAGTACAAACTGCTAAAACAGCTGGAGGCAAGAGGGGGAGACCCCTCCAAAAAGCCCCCCCCATTCTTTCCCTCTTTTTGTCGTTGTCCAGGTTCCTCAGTACCACCCTGCCCCCCAAGAAACAGGGACAGACAGACAGATGGCACCTTTTGGCGGAGCAGTTTGCTGCGGACCCGGCCCCAGAGGCGGGCTCCCGTGTTGGGGGGCCGCTTGCTTCCCGGCTCCTCCATCCGTTCCAGGCAGCAGCCCTCCAATGGCTCACATACAGAGTTCAGGTTGCAGTCTGGCTGGGCCAGGATGTCCGTCATTCTGCCGGCCCACCCCGCTCCCTGGCCAGGGCCCTTCTCTGCCCAGCTTGGGGCAAAAGAAAAAAAATTCCACAGCCTCTGCTCGGGAGCCCTCCAAACTGGCTTGTGGGCGAGAGAAGAGAGTGAGCCTTCTGCCCAGAGGGAAATCTCAGCGGCGAGGATGTCTTGGGCTGCTGCCTGAGCAGAGGACGAGGCGGTGTGCGTCTGAGAGACCTCTGCCCCAGCTGGGGAGCTTGCCCCGCAAAAACGTTAGTGGAGCTTGGGCGAAGCCGTCATCACGGAGTGCGGCTTCCCTCCAGCCAGAGGCTCCAAGCCGGGGGAGAGCAGGATGGGGCAGGGCAACCGAGCACTCTCTCCCCTCCCCGGTGTCGGACGCGTCCTAGGCTGCCAGGATCACCAGTGAGCCAGTGCGCTCGGTGAGCTGGCGGCAGGCGCTGGAGAGCATCTCGCCTCGGCTCCCCCCACCCCGGCCTGGCCCGCCCCCTGCACGCCCCCCTGCCACTGAGCGCTGAAGGACCTCACCCAGAGGAGGAGCCCACCCAGCGCTCGGCCCGCCCCGTCCTGCTTTAACCCTTCACAGCTCAGCTCTCCCTCTCTCCAAGGCTCTACTAAACAAAGTTTGCCAAGTTGGGAGCCACAAGCCAGCCCCTTCCTCCTCCTCCTCTCCCCACCACTTAACTCCTTCAGCACCAAGGCACACCAGAGGACACAAGAGTCTCCCAGGACAGCTTCCTGGAGGCCAGTGTCCGCAGAGGCTCTGGATAAGGCGTCCAAGCTTTTGCCTGGGCCAGGGCTTCCTCCCCTTCCTCAATATCAGTCTGGGAAACCCCCCAAGACCCCTTCTCACACTAAGCATTTTAAATGACTACAAAGAAAGCCAATTAGACTGAAAAAGAGTTATCAAAATAGCAAAAACCAAACGAACCAGTTCACTGACACTCCCTCCTGGGATCCCCTCCGCTAGGGGCTGGGACTTATGGTTAAAAACCTCTAATCTAGACCAAGGCACAGTGGCTTCTGCCCAGAGTCACGGAACCCAGGCTAAAGTGGACCAGGGAGAAAGCATGTCTGATGACCGCCACTCCCCGCTGTCAATCAACCTTCTCTCCCATTCATTCCACATTCGGGAATCATTGATTGAAGGTCTTTTAGGGCCCAGGCACGGGGCAAGGTACCGGGGGCACACATAGCCTTAAGTGAAGTGATCCCTACCTAGCCTGCCTTCCATGACCAGAGAGGTCAGGACAGAGACAAGGGAAAGAAAAGGGAGCCTGATGCTGGGGAATCACACCTACCCTGGCTCAAATGCATATGATTTCTGCCCCCCTCCCTGACACATGCCTGTTTAATTACTGTCACGTGTTCTATTTGCAAAAGGCCATGAGCACGTGTGTAGACCTATCAGCCAGGGGCTGAGAGAAACAAAGCTCCCTTGTGACTCTTGTGATGTTTATTTAGGCCATTCTCTGCCAAATGGGAAGCAAATGCAGAGATGTGAAGATGAGCTCTGTGTGAGGCAATCTCTCCTGGCTCAGCTTTCCCAGCCTGCCCCGCTTTCTGCTCTCTTCCTTCCCTATCCCACAACGGAGATCTGCGGTTGACTGCTGCAGACACTCTCTGGGGACGTGGGCACAATGGAAGCCAACAGCACCTGCCATCTGTGCCCAGCGCCCTGCTGGCAACACCCCTCATCCCTGGGGTAAACCCTCCTTGAATGTCATCTTCCAACCAAGCCAGAGTTGGGGGCTGCAGGCAAGGGTCTTCATCTGGGAGCAGCAGGGGTGCAGACACTACCCACTGCCCCCAATCAATCAAACATTTCTTATAAAGCACAAGGAACTATACTACGGAGGGGAAAAAAAGTCAGTATCAAAATATGTAAGTTCCTTGAAGGCAGGGGCCCCATTTCCTAGCATAATGACTACTGCATGGACTCATTAACAAGTGAAGGAAACCAAGTATACATAGGTGAAAAGTTAAGTAATGATAAAAGAGTTAAGTAATAACACATAATTATATAGCCAAGGCAAGTATGTAATTAATTGGCAAATGAGTGGTACAAGAAGTTCTGCCTTTATAAAATGAGGGGGTTGGACTATGGGAGACATGAGAGGTCTGAGAGCTCTGACTTATCAAGATGGTATGACAAAGGATGTCAGAATGTAAGAGGAAAGAGACAGTGAGCTGCCCAAGAGAAACCGTGTCTGAGTGAAGACTCAGAAAGGGAAAGGCACTTCATCTCCAAGCTTGACAGTCTGCACTCCAGTTGTACTAGGAATGCCTTGATGACCTCTAAGGCTAGTCTGACCAGTGCGCTGTTCCCTGGGTCAAGGTGAAATCATGGAATATTTCCCATAAAATCCCCAGAATTCCTCCCAAGAGAACCCAACTTCTTTGGATAAAGAGAGACTGTCCCATGAGGCTCCAGATGTCAAGGACAGAGCCTACTGGATTCAGCAGCTAGGTGGCCTGTAGTCCACAGAACACTGAGCTTGGGAGTCAGAAAGACCTGAGTTCAAATGCTACCTCTTAAGACACCAGCTGTGTAACCCTAAGCAGATCTTAAGTTTTCCTAGTTTCACTTTCATCCTCTGTAAAATGGGGATAATAGTCACAGGTTGTAATGAGGACCAAGAGAAATACTAGCCCTGGGGATTATGGAAGATTCTAGGACCCCATTTCCCCTGGGGCTATGTGCCCGTGCTCCGGGGCAACTGCATTTGGGAATATGAAAGAAGTGGAAGAAGGAATTATGGAAGGACAGGAAGGGGGATCTCAGCAAGCAGAGGAGGCTTGGATGGGAGAGAAGAGTAAAGCGGAGGAGGGAAGTGGAGGAAAAGGTACAAAGAAGGAGAGGAGGAGAGGGTATTTTCTTTTCCTTTATTAACTATTTGAATCCTACTTAAATGTTTTACTATTAAAAGGCTTTTTCTTCTTTGCAATGATCATTTTTTGATTCCAGATGACCCACCTTGCTACCCACCTCCTGACAAAGGGGTGATGGACTCATGATGCAGATTGAGACATAGGCTTTTGGATATGGCTCGGGTAGGAATCTGTTTTGCTTAGCTATGTTCGCCTGTTACAAGGATCTCAATTTTATTTTTATTTTTCAGTGTGGGCAGAGAAGAAAAAAAGTTTGATAAATGAAAAATAATTTTAATTAAAAAATAAAAAAACCTGTGTGTTCTTGATCTGAATTACCAGCATGGTGCAAAATTGAGTCTGGATGACTTTGGAAGTTTATCAACAAGAGGTGGGCCAGGGGCTCAAGCTAAATAAGGAATTCTTATCATGCAAATAGCCCACACTGACCCAAGTAATCCATGTGACACCAAGTCCTCTGGGGGGTTCTCACACCTAAACTAAAGGCTGAGCAAGGCATGGGGCTGGCTCTGGGGGCTCCTTCGGTGCAGACAGCTCCTCAGACAATCCCTGCTGAGGACGTACAGAGCATTCCCACTGTTCTTCCTCCATTCCTGCAGAGCGTTTGTCTGAACAGCAGACCGAGTGGAAGGTATCCAGAGCCTGGATGATAAGAGCCCCCATGCAGGAGAGAAGCAACAGCTTTCCCATTGCCTCCGCAAGGAGAGAGGAAGAGAAATACACACAGATGTCTAGACTTGGCACTGGGCTAGGAGTCTGAATGCTGCCAACATGAGACCTGAGGGCTGTTTCTGCTGACCTGGCCTGCATCCTTTCACTTCCTGGCTGAAGGGATCACAGCCAGGGGAACAAAAATGCCCAGGGTGCCCCTGGGGCAGAAGTTCTTGCTAGCTAAGTTCTCACTTCCTAGGCAACTCAATTAACCTTGTTGGCCTCAGTTTCCTCATCTGTGAAATGACCTGAAGGAGTAAATGACAAACCACTCCAGCACCTTTGCCAAGAAACCCCCAAAAGGGGTCTCGAAGAATCAGATATGACTAAAGAACAGCTATAATTTCCATATGACTGGCTTTCTCTATAATCCTCTGTATTTTATCTTATGCTCTTAAAAACATCACTCTGAGAAAAGGCCCACAGGCTTTACCAGAACGCCTTGCCAAAAGGCTCTAGGACACACAACAAAGGTGAAGAACACTCCTTTTAAGGAATATCAGGTAACTGAAGTCCTGGCTAAAGGGAACTTTCTAAAGAATCAGCTCCACAATGCATCTCTTTTAGGAAGTCCTCGGGGATCAATCTCATTCTATTTCTCTGGCCCGCATTTCTCTCAGCCCTAATGCTACCTACCTCCTTCTTCCCCTCCACCCGCTCCAAGGAGATCTGAAGCCTCATAAGACAGGGGCTGCTTTGGATTCCTAATACTGAGCACAATACTTGGAACATAGCAGAAGTTTGTCGAATTGAACGGAATTCCATTTTGTGGCATTCACCAGGTAGTTAAGAGGAGGCTGGTAGCCACAGAACCTTTCATTTCCTCTCAGTTATTACTGGGGATTCCATCTTCCTCACTTGCTCTCTTTCTCTAATTCTTCTTGGACTGTTCCAGAGTGAGATCTGTGCTGGGGAGGAGAGAGCAATCTTCCCTTTTCTTCTATCAATGGCAGTGGTAGAGTAGAGGGAGTACTGGGCATGTCAGGAAGACAGCTTCAACACCCACCTTGGACACTTACTAGCACTGTGATCCTGGGCAACCAGGAGCCTCAATTTCCTCATCTGCAATGTGAGAGGGTTAGACTGACTAGATAGCTTCTAAGAAAATCTGTGATCTTATAAGCTCTCTGGGTCTCAGTTTCTTCATCTGTAAATGAGGAGGGTTGGACCCAATGACCTCTAAGCTCTAAATGCATGATTCTGTACGCTTACTGTCCTGGCAACCTCCCCAACCCCAAGTTCTTCTCTTCACCACTCACATCCAAATGTTAGCTTGGCTCCTCTGCTGCGAGCCTTATCCAGCTCCTACAACTTAGATGCCCAGGACCCTCAGAAAACAAGGAGTGACTAGAACCAAGCCTTGGATCGGAGACCTGCCCAGTCTTGTATGCCAAAGAATGCACCCAAGGGATGCCAGCCAATCTCTCTCAAGACCTGTCAAACTGGATGGCTGTTTCCCAATACTAGGGTTGCATGTGGGCACACATGATGCTGCCAGAAGGAACCCAGAGAGCACAGTTAAAGGCACAAATTTCTGGTTAAGAACAAAAGATCTGGAGTGCCCAGGTGGTATCTTCATCACTGCTGGTTCAACAAGGGATTGAGCTGAAAAAGGGCAGATCTGGGAGGTGGTCAAGATGGAACCTGCAAATGGGAGGTGGATTTCTGGAACACAATCTAAAAAAGAGGCATGTGTGACTTTTCCTGGCACAGGACGTAGTATTTCTGACCAGAGTGGGTAAGCCTGTGTCAGCTAGTCTTGCAAACTGAATCAAACAGGCAAATTTAGGCTTGATGTAAGGTTGGGGGGGCGGGGCGGTGCATACAAACTCCCTAACACTTCAAGCTGTTCAAAAGTGAAAGGGGCTGCCTTGGGAGGAAGTAAGCTTCCAGGTGTACAGCAGCTAAGATCTCAGACAGAATTCTGCTTCAGATAATTACTAGCTGGGTGACTCTAGGTAAGTGATTTCTTTCTGTGCCTCACTTTCCACATCTGTAAAATCTAATGGTCCCTACACCTTCACCAAAGGTAAGGCTAATTACTTGTCCAGTATGACACAGAAGAACATAGGGGGGATGGTCCGTGTGGCCTTGGAAGGCCCTTCTAAACTGAGATTCAGAAGTTCCAGAGGCATCCTGGGGATTTCCAGAGGCAGGAAGCTCCAGGCTTCTGAGGATCTTTCTGCTGCCACTCCTTAGGAGGGTGTGTGTTTGTGTTTTGTGTGTGTGTGTGCACGTGCGCGCGCTGTTTGTCCATTTTCAAAGAGGATCAATGATATCACCGGGAGATGTTGCAACTTGTACACAAACTGGGTTTCAATGATGACACAAGTCATCAGCCTCACTTTCTCCTCCAGAGTCACTGAAGTGTGTGAGTAAAGAGTTGGAAGTTCCCAAGTTGGGGAGGTGGGTCCCTTATAACTGGGATCCCCTCATCTCTCTAGGTCATGATGGACTCCACTGTCAATGAGTCACCTCTGGCTCTAACGTTCTGTGTGTAGGCAGGAGATCTCTGACACCCCAGTTTAGAACTTGGCTCATCTGTTCCCAAGGAAACATTTCTATTTGGTCGTAATTAGGGTCGATACTATTTGCACTGAACATCAGCTACAAGTTCCCATCGGTTTTTAAAGGCTGGTGTGGGAAACCAAGCACCACAAAGGACATGGAAAAACGTGGTTTCACACTCTAAACAACTGGCCACCAAACTCTGGGAACACAACCTGTTTGTAAGTTGAGGCGTGACTGTGTTCTGCAATTGTCGCTATGGTGTTTCTTCTGTGATGCTCCAGAAATGCTATTTTTATTTTTTTCTGGTCTCCCATCATACAGCAGGGACAGTTTCATTTCTGTGTTGGCGTCTCTGGCATCTGGCACTGCGCTTGGCACAGAGCACATCCTTAAAAAATGCTTGTTGATTGACTGCCTTCCTAAGACCTGGGTTTTCCCAAATCTTCCAGGATTCTTCCCCTGACTTTTCCCTTCTCCAAAACCCTCGGGAAGTGTGGCCAGTACAGTAAGCACTCCAGACAACTTTTCTAACCTCATCTCCCACTACTGCCAAACCTGTATCCTGAACTTGGGCAAAACTAGACTAACAGCTGATTCCTAAATATGCTCTTGTGATTTCCCACTGCCATGCTCTTGCTCACACAGTTCCTTTCCCCTCGAATGTCTTTCCCACAACCCTTCCTGTCCAATTCCTAATCCACAGGATCTTAGATTTCAACCTGGAAGAGGCCTTAGAGGATGTTGAGTCCAATCTTCCAATTTTACAAATAAGGAAACTGAGACCTGAAGAAATTAAATGATTTGTGTAGGGTCATATAGACAGAGAACATCTGAGGTGAAATTTAAGCTCAGATCCCTCCTAGCTTTACTGAGCCACCTGACTGCTTCCTATTTCCATAGCCAGGAGTCATCTCTCCCTCTATTTAATTAACATAGATAGCACTTTGGACCTTTCTTACTGTGTTAATATAACTCATACGAGAGTTGCCTCGTGACACCTCTTATCATTCTTACTATTCCAGCGGAGTATGTCTTAGGTTCTTTGGATCACATGATTTAAAGATGGAAAGTTGTTCTTCTTCAGTCATGTCCGACTCTTTGTGTCCACATTTGGGGTTTTCTTGGCAAAGATACTGAAGTGGTTTGCCATTACCTTCTCCTGCTTGTTTTATAGATGAGGAAACTGAGGCAAACTGGATGAAGTCACTTGCCCAGGGTCACACAGTAAGTGCTTGAAGCTAGATTTGAACTCAGGAAGATGAGTCTTCCTGACTTGAGGCCTGGAGCTCTATCCAGTGTACCACCTAGCTGTCCATGATGGAAAGAGTTGCCTCTTTTCTCATATGAGAATAAAGTAAAATTACTAGTCCAAGCTCACACAGATCTGGTATTCAAATGTAAGTTTACCAACTCCAAATCCAGAATTTCTTGTACTACTTCACAAAGACTCTACCCTCACTCTTCCCCCTACCTCCATCCCCTTCACTGCCTAGCTCACTATATTGGCTCAAAGACAGGTACACAGTAAACATTTGTTGGATGAATGAGTACTAAAGATCACTCTGGCTTTCCCTTCCCCTTCACTCCCAAACAAAGGGAGAACACCATTCCTTCTGGCCAGGGCCATGCATATTCTCTATAGTCCCTCAGAAATAGCAAGCCTCATCAGAAAGAGGTCTGATTCCTGCTTTTGTGGGTATGGACAGTGGAGGAGGAGGAGGAATATGGATGCGGGGCCCTGGGACCCAGTCAGTCCCAAGAGCCCCTAGGATGAGGCTTGCTTGGATAAAGCAGCACCTGATTGGAGGAAAGCTGGGTGGTCCGTCTCCATGGCAACCCCAGTGTCTCAGCAGATGGATCCTGAGCAGGAGTTCTATCCTGCCTCCCCATGGACTGGGGACTCGTTTTAGGTCATCCAACTTCCCTCAACGATAGAAACGTCTCCAGCTTTTGCCCCCTCCTGGTCCCCCACCTCCCATCTCGTTCATCCCTCATGGTAGCATCTGGCCCAAGAGGTTTATTTCTATTGTCCAGGAGGGGCAGATCTGCTCAAATCCCAGACTCTTTCCCCCCAGAAAGTTCCAGAGAAACATCAGACTGAATGAAAGTCACTGGCTCACTTTCACTCAGGCAGGATCAGCCAGTGAGTAGGGGCCTTACATCCACCCATCCAACCAAACTTGGCACAACTTGGCTCAGAGGATGCTCAAACACAACTTGAGCCTCACCCAAGATAAATGCAGCCCAGTCAATGGGGTCAACTTGAACAAATGCCAAAACCTGGTAGAAAAAACCTTTCCCTTTCTGTTTTCCTAATTCTTCTTAAGTCTCAAAGTCAGAGGTGTATAACCAGGACTGGTAGCTTATGGCAGGGGTTCATAACCTTTTTTTTTTTTTTTGTATCATGGATTCCTTCTCAGAATCATGTTTTTAAATGCATACAAGGAAACTTTAAATGGAAATAACGATGTGACTCCCCCTGACCCCACTCCACTCCATGCAACTTCCCAGAGTCATTGAAATCTATCTACGACTCCCCCAGAAACCCAAGGTTAAGAATCCCTGACCTAGTAGGATGCAGAGCTCAGTCATCAGTAAGGCTGCAAAAATGACTTTGTGTGGGCTTATTCATTCAATATTTTTATCCAGGGAATGTGAAATTAGATGGAAAGGGGACCTTCTTCTCTGCCCATCTGAGTCACTGCTCAGCAGTCAATCACTCTATCAGGTGGAGGCCCCCAAAGCCCTGGGAAAACAGCAGATTTTGAGGGAGGTATCAGGCTAGAAAGAAGAGAGTTTGACAGTGAGATCTGTCTGCTGTCACCCGCCTCTTCTCCTTCCAGCTGGAGAAAGGCCAAATATGGCAGTCTGTATAGTCCCTATTGGTGAAGGGTGATCCGACTGGCTGTTTCTCTTGGCTAGGGGAGAGATGGGGCCTGGCTGGGCATGGAGAGGGCTCATCTCCAACACCACACCATCCTTTCCAAAAGGGCCACCCAACAAGATCTGGCACTAGAGTCTGAAATTCAAGAAGTTAACCCAAAGGAAAGGACAGAATTGAAGGACAGATGAGTATATGAAATAGCCTCTACTTACAGGTTCTGTCCCAGAAAAGAGTGGGGCAATAATGTCCAATCAGACAAAGGCAAATTGGGGGGTTGTTAGCAAAAAAGTGGTACAGGTACTGAACAATGGGGCCAACCCATTGGTTATCGTCATACTGAAGACAGGATGTGGGATTCAGATGACAGTCAAGCCACTCTCTAAAGAATTATTGCAGGATGAGGTTGGTTGTCAAGAGTCATAAAACTTCAGAGTAGTAAGCAACTTGTGTTGATATCACCAATGGCCACAGTAGTCTGGCACATAGCAGGCACTCAATACTTGTTAAAATGACTTAATTTAATGACCTGAGAGGCTGCCCAAACTGGAATCCTCTCTCTAACACATTCAACAAGCAGTCATGGAGCCTTTGCTTGAAGACCTTTGGGAAGGAGGGGCTTGTGTTCTCTGGGCTGGCCCATTTCCCTTTTGAACACTTCTACTCATTAGTAAGTTAATAAGCCAACACTGTCCCCACCCTCTGGGGCCAAGCTGATAGCTCCCCCTTTCATTTGACAGCCTTTCTGTTCCTGGAAGACAGTTAGTTGGATCCAGTTTTTAAGCACTCATTTATTATGGCCCTACGATTTCATCAGGGTCTGTTGTGCCTGAGGGGTCTTACCCAGGACCACTTGGACTGGATAGATCAGCTGACTCTAGGCAGCTCCCTGACCATTCTATGGCCCTACTTTAAGTCAAACATGCCCAAGTCCTTCAACAAATCCTCCCGGACCATTGTATTAAGCTCTTAGCCATGCTGGGGTCTTGCTCTGGAAACTCTAGAGTCAATCAGTGTCCTTTCTCCAAAGTGGTGCCCAAACATAGCTGTGCTGTGACCTGGGCAGAGGACAGAAGGTGGAGAAGCCTGTGTTGCTGTCATTTCCCACTGCTGTTGACTTGGTGAGTCTGCATCCCCTACCCATTCCCAACCAGTCTCCTCCAAACCAACTGGTGTCTGGCCATGATTCCATTGGTTTGTAGTGATTTTTGACTGAACGCCTGTCTTGAACTCTAGATTTAACCCTACTGCGATGCATCCTCTCTGATTCAGGCCAATGTTGGACCCTGATGTGATCTTCTTGGTTTCTGCCCCTGTCATCAAGCATATTAGCTATCCCTCCCTGGCCCGCATCAGCTGCACACATCTGATAAGAAGTCATTAATAAAAACAGTAAATAGCCTAGCGCCCCAGGGACCTCATTCCCAGTTGACAATGAGCTGTGTTCCTCACCTTTTATCCTCATTGGACTGTCTGTGATCCAGACAACAACAGGGATGATGGTTCCTACATTAGAGAAGGAAAACCCAAGGCCTTTGTTTATTTACTCATTCACTGTTTCTTTGTTCACTGGGCACCTACCATGTGCATGGTTAAGGCCCAATGGGAGGCTCAGAAAAGGAGAAGCTTTGCCCTGGGTCCCCTGTCGAGGCAGGGGCAGGAGCAGGGCTGGCGGCCAGACTGGGTTTATGCTGCCCCTACCCCAGCTTTGGCAGTGCTGGACATGTCAGGAGATGTCCTGCTTATGGCAGCATAAACAAGCTTGCTCTCTGTTCCTCTAAGCCCACCACACGGGGCTTATACACACCAGCACTGTTTAGAGAAGCAGAGGCAGTGGTGTTACTGAAGGAAACTGGGACCTATGGGTGCCTACAGCTGAAAGGCCTGTTTGGGAAGAGAGGAAAGAAGGGAGGAAAGGGGAGGCAAGGACAAAGGAGGGAAGAAGGACAAAAGGAGAAAGGAGAAGATGAGAAAGGGGAGGAAAGGGGAGGGGAGGGAACAATAAAAAAAAAAAAGAAGAACTTTCCACCCGTGCCTCCTGGAGCCCTATCTACTGCCAGTCAATTCCACAAACCCTTCCCAGCACCAGCCTGGGGGGTGCCACAACGCTCACAGGATCCCAGATGGATGGAAGGAGTCCAACACCACCATTTTACAGAAGCAACCCGAGGGCCTGAAGGGCATCTCTCATCTGTAAAGTGGGGACAAGTGCACTTGCCTGTATCCCCTACAAGAAGGAGTCCATAGAGAGGAGAATGGGTCCTCGGAGCTTTTACAGAGGAGAAAACTGAGACTCAGTGACTTCCCATGATCACCCAGGTATTAAGGAGCAGAGTCAGGATTTGAATGCCTGTTGTAAGATCATCTATTGAGTTGGAAGGGCCTTGGAAGCAATCAAACCCCATTTTACAGATGAGGAAACGGAGGTCAAGGACACCAAAGGGATGTATACGAGGTTGTGCAGGAAGTGGCACAAGGAAGATCTGAACCCAGGTCCCTTCGCTCCAGAGCCGGGGCTCTTTCTGCTGTAAGTTACCACCTCCCTGTTACGTAACTGTAATGGAGCTTTAAGGTTTGCCAAGAGCATTACAGATGACCTCATTTGATTTTCTCAACAACCTTAGGTGTTAAATGCTAATCATTTTCACTCTGCAGATGAGGAAATGGAGTCATGGCCCATTCTTCATGGAGAAAGCCTTTCTTGGGCTACTCTAGCTTTATGGGGTCAGGTGGGGCAGCCCCAACAAGCTGGAAAGTCTACACATACTGAGACTGCCCTCTAGCACCGAGCAGGTGGGAAAAGCTGCTCCTCCAGCCTCACCCTGGAGCCCTCCAGGAATCTTCCAGGTCACGACGGGAGAAAGAAAATCCACTTCAGCTCCTCTCTGAACCATGGTCTCCTTGGAACATCTTGTTTCACACAAACTAGAGCTCCCACACAATAACTCTCCCTTATAACACCACCCAGAGCTGAGGACAATGCCAGGTTTTCCTTGGACCTTCTCTCTTTTCTCCATCTGAAGGAAATGATGTAAAGAAGAAAAGAAGACACCACAGGCAGAGTGTCTTAGGACTTCTGTTAATGACGGAATGGGTGCAAGTGATGCTGAGTGAGACCTCAGGGTAGGCCAGGGTATGGGGGTGCAGTCGCCCCTGGAGAGGGAAAGAGGGAAAGCTGGGCAGAAGGCAGCCTGGGAAGGGTCCAGGGTGCCACAGTGGCCACCACGCCTCCCCTGTCCTTTCTCCTTCCTTCCCTTTCTTCTCTCATCAGTGCTAAGAAGTGTGTCTCCCCTCATAGACATTCCAAAGGATCCTCTCAACTGGCCTCAAATATTTTTCTTTACAAAAATTTTGCAATGCGGTCATCTGTCTTATCACCTTGATTTCCAAATATATCCCTCCCTCCTCTCTTACCCAGTGAATCATCCTTTATAATAAATGAGAGACAAATAAAATAAACTGGCAGACAGATTGTGCCCCTTCCAACTTTCAAAAGCAGGAAGGAATCGCTTTTCATCACTTAGGATCATGGATTGAGATCTGGAAGGGATCTCAGAGGCCAGGTAGTCTATCCCTCTGACTTTACAGATAAGGAAACTGTGGCTCAGATAGCCTTCTCTCTGTCATTAGATGGAAGCTCCTTGAGGAGACAGACTGTGTTTTCCTTTTTTATATTCCCAGTGGTTAGCATCATGCCTAGCACATAGTAGGTGCTTGATAAATATTACCGCTGGGCTCACTAGGAGATGATCCGCTCACCAATTCTCTGGGTGATCTGCTGCAAACTGCCTTCTCAGGGCTTTAGGTTATGAACTTTTTAAATGCCCCCAGGATTACAAAGAAACCCATTATATTGAAATATGGCTATCAAAATATTAACAAAATAGAACCAAGGTCAGGGTGAGAAGCCCTGGACTAAATGATCTCTTAAGGTCCCTGTGCCATCCACTATCCAGCACTGAGTCTGACTTGGGGCTGGGGGAAGGAGGGAAACCCTGGGGAGCTCTCTGAGACAAAGCCAGTCTGGGAAGAAACACAGCACAGGCGTGTCTCCTTTCAAGCACCAAGTTTATAACTGAAAATGGAATGATCATAGTAAACAATAAAAAGGAGATGATGGTGACACTATAACAATGCACACAAATAGAGTGCTTCCCATCAGAATGTATAAAGAGATTTACCCATAACAACTCCCAGGGTCAAATCTGGGTTTAAATGCCAGTTGTGCTGTGTTTAATGCCAGTGTGAGCTTAAGCGAGTCACTGAGCCTTAGTTTCCTCATCTGTAAAAATCTTTTAGGGGCATCTAATTCCCAAGGTCCTACTGTAATTCAAGCAAGTATATGTTAGCCCTTCTAACTGATGAGGAAACTGAGGCACAGAGTTTGGACCCCAACCTGGGCTCCCAAGGATCTCTGGTCTGCTGTGCTATGTTGCTTCTCAATGTCTATTTTTATGAGGCAAGTCCTGCTTTTCCCCCACCATGATTTAAATCATCATTTTAAAGATAGCTGAGTATTAGGCCTGGTTTTAAGATGACCTGGCTTCAAAAATCCTATCTTGGACACTATCTACGTGTCCGTGGGAGAATCACTTCCGCAGTGACCTCTGTGTGGTTCAGTGGATGCAGAGAGTGTGCTACAATGAATAGTCAAGAAGTGCTGAGTTTGAATCTTATTCATTAGCTGTGTGATCATGACCTCCCCCAATCTCAGTTTCCTCATCTGTAAAATGGGGATCAGAATTCCTGTGCTGGAGAGGATGGTAGATACCGGTGAAAAGCACAGTAAGTAAAGAGCTAAGCACGAAATCAGGAAGACCCGAGTTCAAATCTACCATGTCAGATACTTACTAGGTGTTTGGAGGCTGTCACCCCCAACAGACTGTGAGGTCCTTAAGGCCAGGGACTGCTTTCTGCCTTTCTTTGTATACTCAGGGCATGGTACCTGGCACATAGTAGGCATTTAATAAATGAGAAGTGACTGAGGGTAAATGTTTGTTCATCAGTAAAACAGGAGAAATAGCAGCATTTCTCTCCCAGGCTTGTTACAAGGGCAAATGAGCTCATGCGTCTAAAGCCCTTTAAAGGACTGTTATTACTGAGTACTGCATGGGGAGTCAGGAAGACTGTTTCAGCCCCAACTTTGATATGCTGACTAGCTGCGTGACCCAGGATAAATCATTTAATGTCTCTGAGTCCCAGGTAACCCTCTGAGAATTGCCCCAGAAGCTAAATTAAGGCTGCACTATGCCTGCATGGAGTGAGTACCCACAAGGCCAGAATCACACTCCCTTGACGTACTGACCTCTAATACCTGCCTCGTAGGGTTAACAAGGGGCTACCAGGCCCATGCTAGCTTTGACTGAACAGCCAAGGGCAGGGGTTCCCAACAGCCCTGTTTTGCTTTTCTACCTGCTTCTCTGTCCCAAACCCTGGCCCCTCTGTCAGAGATCCTATAAACAAACACTTAGAGTAATCAGGGGAGGACCAGGGGGAGAGCGCCGAAAAGAAGGCAGAACTGACCTTGCCTTGCATCACAGGCCGACTGCTTTGTGCCAGGCACCTGGCGAAGGAAGGTCCCCTCCCTCAAGGAGGTCACAATGGAATGGGGGAGACAACATGCAGACAACTCTGTCCAAACAAAATGCAGCTGGGATAATTTGAAGGTAATCTCAGAGGGAAGGCGTTAGCATTAAGGGAAATTGGGCAGGGATTCTTGTACAAAGTGGCCTTTAAGCTGGGAAGGCTAGGAGGCAGAGGGGAGAAGGGAGAAACTCAATACTGGGAATGTCTGATCCAGGGAAAAGCAGACCCAAGGGGAGACATGACAGCTGTGTTCTCAGATTGTAGAAGAGTGATTGTGAGGAAAGGTCTCAGACCAAGGGACAGGACTTACAGGGAAGTTGATTTCTGCTTGATAAGAGAAAGGGCAAGGATAGAGACTGAGCCTGTGATTTCTCTGGCACAAGGAAGTCCCAAACCTCTGCATTCCCTCTGTCCATTAGGCTGAGGGCAGGAGCTATCTCTTGCCTCTTTTTGTATCCCTGGCACTTAGTGCAGTGCCTGGAGTTTAATAAATAACAATAAATAATAAGTAACAAAACCAGTCAGCACCTCCTCTGCAAGCGATGTCAGGGTGTTTCCTGGGCACAAAGTGGACTGACGTGTCTTGTGTCACACAAGTAGAATGTGTCAGAGGCAAGACTAGAACCCAAGTCTTCCTAGTTCTTTACCCGTTCCATCCAGATTATCCCCTCCTTCTACAACGCCCTCATTTGGGGTAGGCTAAAGGGACAAGGGGCAAGTCCTTGGGCCCACAGGAGCCCTCAGGAAGCTTTGCTGAGCGGGAGAAGCCAAACACATCTGCCTTCAGAGTAGGCAGGTAAGGATGGTTTTAGGAGACAGATGCCACAGCTTTCCTGAGTCTAGGAGAAGGAAGAAAATGATGACAGTAGTCCTATGTAGCAAGCGTTTGGAGAGCTGTAACAACTTACACACATTGTCTCACTGGATCTTTGCAACAACTCTGTGATGCAATCATTATCCACATTTTACAGCTTAGGGAACTGAGGCTCATGGAAGATTAAATGATCTGGCCCGGGTCACACAGGTAAGCCTCAGGGGTGATATTTGAACACAGGTCCTCTAAGCTTGGGGGTTCTCTTTTCTGGCTCCAGGGTAGAATGACTTCCTATAATCTAAATTATGCCAGGTAGAAAAATGTGCATCCCCAAGCAGCCAGCTTGTGACAGGCCACCATGGCTTGACAGAAATGACCCTTGAGTTTGTAGGAAGGGGCCCCTAAATGGCATTTAGAAGCCCAGGCCTTACCATTTGAGAGCTGGACATCAAAGATTCTCATGGGAAACATGGCTTTCATCCGGGCTGTCATGGCTGTCACCAGAACACCATTTCTAACTAAGGAAAATCCAAGCTCTGCCCTGATGTGAGCTGCCAACGTGACAAAGGGGCATGAAGGGCTTAGGAGCTACTGCTGTGGCTGGTTGCTTTTTTTTTCTTTTTTAAAGTAAGCCGCTGGGTGAGGTTTGCAGCTCTTTCTTTTCTCAACCTTCCTGGCCCCAACATAGGCTGCTCCTTCAGGAGGAATCTGGGTCATTGCTTTCCTTGGGAAGAATGCCAGCAATGGCGGACCTAGCCCTGGTGACTGACACCTCCATGTTTGTGACCAAGACCACATTTCACAGGATGGTCGATTTTGTAAAAGGAAGGACCAGCTTGTTGTGTTAAAGATGTTAATTCTCTTTTGAATGGTGTCTGTGCGTGATTTAAAGCAGAACAAACTTATAACTAAAAGAACAAAAAAAAAGGAAACCTGAGGTGTGCCAAAGAATGATATAGGATCATAGATCTACAGCTGGAAGGAAGTTCGGAGGGCAGTTAATTTAATTCTCCCCATTTTACAGAGGAGGAAACTGAGACTGAGAAAGGATTTCAAAATCCTTTGCCTAAGGATTTAAAACTAGGTTGTCTTCTGACTCCAGAGCCCTTGGAGAAAAGAGAGGAGAAGCTCTTTCCTTCAGAAGCAACTAGATAGTGCAGTAGATAGTAGATAATCCAATCTAGCCTCAGACCCTAACTGGGTGGCCCTAGGCAATATACAATCTCCATTTACCTCAACTGGAAAATGGGGCTAATAGCACCTATGTCCCAGAGCTGTGGCAAACATAACACAGGATTTGCATATAGGGCTTTACAAATCTTAAAAGCTAATGGTTAATTACTCCTATTACTCATCTCTATAGTGCCTTGCTGACATTTTGTGGTAGACAAACAAGGCCTTTCTCTCATCTTGAAAGAGAATCCAATCTGTCGGGCAGCTTGGCCCTGAGGGATGTTCCCTTGCCTAGAATTCAATTCAGTTCAATCTAACCAACAACATGGTATCCAGTGGATAGAAAGCCAGGCTTGAAGCATTTAAAACCTGGGTTTGGGATCTGCCTCTGAGAGTGACTGTGTGACCTTGAACCAGTCACCTAATCTCAGGCCTACATATTTCAAATGAGAGGGTAAGAACTGAAGGCCTTTGAGGCTTCCTCCAGCTCTGAACATGGGTACTTAACGATCCTATGATGCCTGTACATTGGCTGCGTGACCTCCTTAAGGGATAAGGCAACTCTGTGACATGATCACTCATGAGGTCCCATAAAGACCAGGAGTGCAGGAGCCATGGCCGAATAAAGGAACTCGGGGGAAGATTCCTATTGTCCAATGTACCCCCTTTGCCAAAAGTAAGCCAAGGTGTCTGTGCAGAGAGCTGCAGAGGGCTAAGGGCAAAGCCCAAGAAAGAAGAGACTCTTCATTTCAGGACAGGTCTGAATTTCTCTAGTGAAGGCATCATGTCTTATCATTCAAGTATAGTCCCTGCCAGAGGGCATGAAAGGAGGCCCCCCTGGAGGTCAGAGCTGGAAGGGACGTTGGGGATTCTTTAATCCATTTATGCCAGAAAAGGAAGCTAGCAGGGGCTAAACAATGACCCAAGGCTAGCAAGGACTGGATGCCAGAGCTTCCAGTGATTAGCACAATTGCTGGTACACAGTAGGCACTTCATAAATGCTGGTTACCTGAATGACTGACTGCTCATTCCCATACAGCACTTTCCCCCTGACCTCCCCCTCCCACCTTTTACCCTTTCCTTTCAAGGGTGAGAGAGTGGATGTTTTCATGGAGAAGGTGAGACTATTTCCAAGGACTCTCTGGGTCAAGGATTCTTAACCGAGGGTCCATGGACTTGGGGAAAAAAAATATTTGCTGCAATGTCTATTTCAGTGACTTTTGGTGTTCTGTGCCATTCTCTGTTTTATGCCTTTAAAATAGGATTCTGAGAAGGATGCCCAGGCTTTTGGCAGACACTGCCCATGGGTGTCTGTGAGGCAGGAAAGTTTCGAGCTCCTGCTCCAGAGTCAGTCCTCAGCTGCTGTTTGGTCCCTAGTTATGGCAAAAAGAACAAAAGATCCCCGAGATTCTGAACCGTGAGGGAACCCAGAGCCCCCACCTCTTACAGATGAGGCAACTGCCAAGGGCCTTGCTTGCAGTCACACAGGTCATGACAGAAGCAGAATTTGAATCCAGGTCCACTGACTCCATATACAGAGCTCTTTCCACTGAGTCTGGTTCAGAAGTCAAATGTGGGATGCAGAGGGGAAGGAGAAGGGAGGGAGAGAGCCTAAGCTGACATCTGCTTGCTTTTCAATGCTTCCTGACTCAGGAGTTCACTTGGCAAAGTCTGGGTTGGCCAAACCATGAACACCTGGGAGACAGGGAAGGAGGGAGAGAGAAAGCGTTTCCTCCTAAAAGTCTGGGGAAAAACCATTGCACATTAGCCTGGCATGGGCTGCCACACATATGAGAGCCCCTTGATCAAGCTTCCCTAGGTTCTAGACAACATCTTCCAGTCTCTCCCCTCTCCCTGGAGGATTTCTAGGGCCTGGCTTTGCACCATGAGAGGTCAGACAGCGGCCAATAGACACATCTGCAAGGGGGCAGAGGTCAGGGAGGGAATGGGTCTAAGAGCCAAAAAGGGACTGAGGTCAGGAGAGGTACTGGGGCATGCCAAGCTCGGGGAAGGCGGGGAGTCCCCTCTTTGGCAGGATTCAGGTTTTGCAAGATGTCTGAGTCTCCTGCTCTGTGGCCAAAGCAAACACCGATGAATATGGTTGAACAAGAAAGGGCCCTCCAGTGGCCACAGTTGTTGCCACCATCATCCAGATGGTAGATAGTGTGGAACTGTGCAAAGAACACTGGCCTTGGAGTAGGAAGAACTGAGTGTAAATCCTGTCTGATGCTGAACAGCAGTTACATGACCATAAGTAAGTCACTTAACTTCTGAACCTTAATTTCATTATCTGTAAAATCTGTTAATGATTTTATTACCTTGGGAGGCAGCATGTTCTAGCTGGTTTCAGAGTGTGGATGACCTGCTCCTGATGCATACTGACTATGTGACCTTGGGCAAGTCACAGTTGTCGAGAAGGCATGATTTATATTGGTAGAGGGGAGTTCCTCATGGAGAGGACACTTCACTGGGGGGATAAAAGGAAATGGCCCATCTCACAAAGCTTAAATTTAATAGGTAATGAAAACAGTAACAATAGCTAGCATTTAAAATACACATACACAATAACTAGCATTTTTAGGGATTGCGAAAGGTTTTACAAATATTAGCTCATTTGATTCTCACAACAGAAGTAGGAGGTGCTATTAATATTCTCATTTTAGAGATAAGGAGACTGAGGTCAAAAACCATTAAATGATTTGCTCAGGGTTATACAGCTCAGTAAGTGTTTTCCAAGTCCAGGATTCTGGGTACTGAGCCTCTTAGGTCTGTAAAGCCCTTTGCAAGCTTTGAAGCAATAAATAATTATCAGCTATTATTAACACTGTGTTAACAGAATACTTTCCACCTATAAAGTCTGGGATTTCAACAGTCTGGGGCAGGAACAAAATCCCGCCAAGACACCCAGAGCAGATCAAGCTGAGTAGCTGCTGGAGGTACAGGAGGGTAGGTGACTGGCCCAGGGTCACACAGCTAGTAAGTATCACAGACATTTCGAAACCCAGGTTTTCCTGGCTCCAAGCCTCTTGTTCTATCCATGTCAACTCTTATGTGTTCACAGGTAAGTAAACAAGGTAATTTGAGAAAATGTGAGATATTATAGAATTATTAATGATAGAATTATGTACCATAATTATTAATAATGCATAGAACAGGGAGAGATGGCTGGCACTGAAGTCAGAGGACCTGAGTTTACAATTTGACCTTCAATACTGATGAGTCCCTAGGGTGGCTCAGTTTCCTGCTCTGTCAAAAATGACAACACAAGTCGGGGTGGGGGGACCCTAGCTGAGCTGACCTCTCAGATCTCTTCAGCTCTAGATTGGATGCTCTGAGCCTCTACGACCTCACAACATCACAAGGATCTAGGTTGGTTTCCTGCTGAGGAATGCACAGGCAGGAAGGGTCTCTGACAGGGGCACTTGAGACCTGAGAGAGGTAGGCAGAACTGGGAGAGGGAGGGGGATGGTTTTGGCTCCCATGCCCATTTCTGGAAGGAGGTTGGACAAGGGAGTGCGGCTTCTGAATGCCAACAGCTCTGGAGTCCATTCAAGTCCAGCAACGTTGGAGCATCCCCAGGGAGGGGGGCAGGGGCCAGGAGAGAGAGGACGAAGCAAAGGACAATGGTCCTGCTCACTCCCCTGGAGCCAGGGCTTCCTCGTTGCTCCTTGCACTTTGTTCCAGTCTAAACAACACTTCCCACAGCAGTCAGGGTCATGGTCTCTCTGTGCCTTCTAGATATGTGGGAATGAGGGCCAAAGCCTGCCACAGCATGGAAGGAGGAGAGTGTCCAAGGGCTGCAGTTCATCCCAAATCCTCCTTCAAACTATGTGGTACAGTGGGAACAAGGCTGTCTCTAGAGTCAGTGGACCTGGGTGCAAATCCTGATTAGAACACAGTACATCTTCATTTCTTTTCTGTGTCCCCAGTTTGAGTGTGAGTTCCTTGAGACAGGGACTATCTTTTGCCTCTTTTTTGAATGCCCTGTGTCAATGACTGGTACACCTTGGGGAGGCGCTTAATAAATGCTTACTGACACACCCTACCCATGTGCCATTGGGCAAATCGTTTACCTCCACAGGTCTCAATTTCTTCATCTATAAAATAAATGAGTTGGTATACACAACCACCTGGGTCCCTCGCAGACATATCACACAGTAGGCTCTTCATAAATGTTTAACACATGCTACCCGTACGACACTGGGTAAACCATTTACAGGTGCTACCTTAGATGGACACTGGGGCCCTTTCCATCTCTAGTGCTATGATCCTTCAAATTGTTTAAAACGATAAACTGAGTCACAGGACATCAGAACTGGACCTTGGAGATGATCTGTTCTGAGTCCTTCATTTTAGAGAGAAAATGAAAGGCAGAGAGATGCCCAGGATCCAATGCCCTCTGCTCCTGTTATGCATATGACCCCGCCTCCAGGGGTCAAAGACAAAAAGTGTGCATACACACAAATATTAATAATGCTACTTTTTTTGGAGAGCAGCACAGGCGTGGACACAAAGTAAGATGCCTACCCACTGGGCAAGGCTAAACAAATTGTTGTGAAGGAATGTAATAGGATTCTGAAGTGCAGGGATAGCGATGGAACCTGTGATTTTACTGATCGAAGGACCTCCCAGCAGAGAAAATTCCCTCCTCTGATGCAGCTTAGCACCTTCTCTGTATAGTCTAGTCTTAGAGAGGTGCCCAGAACAGTCAGAGATGAAGTGACTTGCCCAGAGTCAACCAAGCCAATGAGTCAGAGGGGAGATTTGAACCCATATCTTATTGGCCTTGGGACTAGCTAGCTTTCTACCTATCATACCAACTTCTAGTGAGAGAGGCATGGAACAACTCATAGGAAGTGTCCCTAAAGGAAGGAGGCAGAGCCAGGAAAACAACAGACGAAATGGCTATGACAACGTGCTTGGCAAAGAATGATGAGGAAATGTTGGGAACTCACAATGAGCAAGCGTGGCATAGCTCCTCTGCAGAGGTGGGGGGGTCTACAGCCATGAAATGGTGCATACAGCATCAGACTGGATTTATGCTGTTGGCTGCTTTTACCTGATCCATGCCTTGTCTCAATGACCCTTTTCTGCTCTAGGCCTCATGATTTTCCCTCTATAAAGTGGCATTACAAAAATCATGTATTAAGTACCCACTGTCAAGTCATTTCAGCTTTACACTATAGGTCCTTGTATTCATGCCTTATCCTGCTTCCCTCTCTCTTCCT
The DNA here is from genome assembly GCA_028658325.1 of Potorous gilbertii. Taxonomy (NCBI): domain Eukaryota; kingdom Metazoa; phylum Chordata; class Mammalia; order Diprotodontia; family Potoroidae; genus Potorous; species Potorous gilbertii. The sequence goes on along the minus strand of CM053770.1, from coordinate 271,784,323 downwards.
CTTTTCCTTCCTCTACTTCCCTGAAAGGATGGGGCTAATTCCTTGTCTTGCAGGGGATTTGGTAGGCACACACCGGACAGGAATGGACCTTGAAATCAAACCAAGACCACAGTAGGATTATTAGGACAATTTTACACACACACACACACACACACACACACACACACACACACACACAGCCTTCTCAACATGGTCACTACTTTGCAGGGCATTAATAAATGAAAATCTCCCCAGTAGCTAAAAGCTGATGTCAGAGGCAGCCTAGCACCTACTGGTCCCACCCTTATAGTAAACTGCTCATTCTCTCTGCTTTAGATCATGGGGTCTGAGGCACCAAGGAAAAAGCATGTTTGAGAGGACAGCAGACTGATGGGCACAGCCGGAGGGTTCTAAGTCCAGCAGCCCTCCTGCCCTGGGCCCATGGGAAGAGGCCCAAGGTTCCACAGCATGGTGGACCCATACGCACTCCTCAACTTCCTTACAATCTTTTGAGTAATTGAAACCAGAAGTAGCCCCAGTGCTGCTTACAAAGCCCTCTGGTTCCCCAGCCCCACTCCTCACTGATGGTTTTGCTGAGCCCAGGCAGATGGATGGCCTCCCCAACCATCTGGGTCCCAAGGCCAGGGAAGGCCACCACTAGTACGTCTCTAGTTCTACAGGTCACTCACTGCAATAATGCCTGTGTCCTGCATCACCTCACTGCAGGTATCAGAAAAGAAAGAGCTCTATCAGGGGGAGATGGGCACCCACTGACCACTCATTCTTTCATACACAGCAGTCATACGTCTCTAATAATCAATTGATTTATTAAAGATTTTGTGGCCCAGGCTCATGAGTCTAGAGTTGGAAAAGAGTCATCAAACACAACCCTCCCATTTTACAGACGGGAAAACCAAGGCCCCAGGAAGGCCTTGGGAGGTCACACAGGCAGTAAAGAAGCAGAGTGTGATGGAGCTAGGTTACTGAATTCCAAATTCAGCATTCACAGGATAATCATGGAGAAGGACCTGGAAGAGGCCTCAGAAATCACCTTGCTATTTTACAGATGAAGAAACTGAGACCAAGAGAGGTCAAGTGACTTGCCCAAGGTCACAGAGGTGGAAATAGAATACAGGTCCTCAGACTCCAAATGCAGCCTTTTGCATCACTCTTGATTGCAACAGACAGACAATAAATACCTAGTCTGATTTATTTTTGTTTTGATTAAATGAATGCTGTACTTTAAAATTTTTAATTAAGGTATAAAGAGTTATTTAAACTTGAAATTTTCTTTGGAGACTTGTTCCACTTTGATTTATTAGTATTTCTGGAACATGTTGTGGTAGTTGTTTTTAACCCAGGAGCAGTATCTAAGGCCCCTAGGGTGGGACAGGGAGAAGCAGAGAATGAAGACTCTGAATGTTCAATCATCCTCCCTACTCCAAGTCTGCCCATCAGCTGACACCAGCAACTTCTGCGACCAGATGCTGGAAACACCCAGACAGAGAAGCCAGTGCAGCTGGCCACTGCCAGGTGACTAGTGCTCCCTGGCCTCTGGGGGCAGCTGTGATGGGCTCCAAGCCATGCAGTCAGGCCTCCCCACAGTCACAATCCTCCTAGTGTGACCCAATACAACAAGATGCCCAGATTTGCCAGCGTGGGGGGAAGGAGAGGGCTCAATCCCCATCAAACAAGGTCCTAGGTGCCAAGCCCAGGAGACAGATGGCAGCTCTGGCCTCATCACCCACTTGAATGTGGCTGGCAACTCCTGAGGGTTGGGTAGGATGAAACCTGAAGGCTCCATCCCTGACCTTTGCCTCAGCTGACCTGAGAAGCAAAGCTGAAGGGGGTTGACCCCAGTACCTCTCTGAGGTAGAGATAAGGACCCCAGAGCTAGAGCCAGAAGGGACCTCAGAGGACATCAGCAAGTCCAGCTCCCTTATTTTACAGAGAAGGAAACTGAGGCTCAGAGAGGCTAAATGATTTCACAGACAAGCCAGAAAGGATCTCAGAGGCCACTGAGTTTGTCCCACTCATTTTACAGAGAAAGTGAATGAGGCCAAGGGAGGTTAAGTGATTTATAGGTCTGGAAAAAGAATCTCAGAAGCTGTCTGGTGTGCCCAGCAAGGAGCCAAGGGTCATACCCATAGTAAGGGTCATTGGCAAGATTTGAATCCAGGTCCGCTGACCCTAGAAGTGTGTCCTCCCCCTGAACCCAGAAGTTGGTATTGTATGATGCTGAGTATAGCTTGTTCCACAGGTAATGACTTTGGGAAGCCTCAACACTTCCGAAGAAGATTCTGGGGCCCCACCTGCCTTCACAATTTGCAAGCAACTCCGCTGTTAACCACCCTCCCCTGTCCCCAGCCACTTAGAGAACCAGCACTAGCAACATTCTGCCTTCCCACCACAGCAAACAGGTGTCTGCTCCTCACTTCCCCCAAAGACAAGACTGGTTTTGGCTCCCCCAGTTAAATAGGAGGTGAGAAACCCCCCCCCCCAATGCTGGGAAGTTTCTAGGGACTTCCTAGACATTGGGCTCCCAAGAGTCTCAGATTGAATGACTCATCTCCTCTCCTGATCTGAGCAAGCCAGAGTAGCCGCCAACTTCCCCATCCAAGGGCAGAAGAGCAGGCCCTTCCCCAAAGAAGCCATCAGACAGGCTGGTGGGTGGGTGGGTGGCATGAGGCTGGGGAAGGAGGGCTATTTTCTACCTGGGTGACTCCAGGCAAGTCAGGTCACAGGCCCTCTCTGTGCATCAGTTTTCTCCTCTGTAAAACGGGGGAAGGACTTAATCCCCCATGTCTGAACATTCTACTTCTGGTCCAGATTGTTGGTTCCCTTCCAAGCTGAGATCATGCATTGCCTCTTCCAAGAAGCCTTTCCTGACTGCTCCCCAGCTGCTCGGTCACCCTCCCACCATGAACTCCCTACCTTCCATTCCCTCTGTGGCTGTTTCTATATGGGCACATTTCCTCCCTCATTAGACTAGAAATTCTTTGAGAACAAGGACTTTTTCATTTTCAAAATTATTTCTTTCTAGTACCTTGCACACAGCAAGTTCTTAATAAATGTCTGCGGATTGACTGAATCCAAGAGGAAAATAGCAGGTCCTATTAGGAATCCCAAAGGTGGCCAGCCAGCATGGAACAAGCATGCTGGAACTGGAATCAAGATGACCTGAACTGGTATGCAGCCTCTCTTACTTTTTCTTTTTTAAAGGTTTAAGCAAGTCATGCTTAACTGGATACAAACAGGGCTTCACAGCAAAGAAATAGGATGAAAAAGTTTAAAGTCACCAAAGTTTGCAACATCTATACCGGTAAATGCCATCAGCTTAAAATAAACAAATTTTATGGAGAGTTCAATTTATATTATATATGGCAAGGAGACACCATCAGACTCTCCTACTTTCAACTTGTATGACCCTGGATAAGTCATTTCATTTGTGTGGGCCTCGGTTTTCTCCTCTGTTAAATGGCCATGGTGGGATAGGGCTACATTAGGTGATTTCCAGGGTTCCTGCCAACCCAAAATCAATGCTCCTCCGATCCTTGGGCATCTCTCTCCTCTCTGGACTTCAGTTTCTCCCCATGCATGCACACACACAGACTTCAAAAGGCTCTGTGGCCACTGAGGGCTGAGCATGAGGTGATGCTCTGCAAATAAGGAGAGGATTTTCCAAGCTCCTCCTCCAGGAAAACAGTGACACCTCCCTCCGCCCAACCACCCTCCTTCACCCTTCTTCAGACTCTGATTCATCTTTCTAGGATCACTTTTTTTCCCATCCTGCTCAGCACCTCACACATAAGCACGGAGGGTGGTGGACCTGACCGCCAAGACGAGCTGGCTTGAAATCCTGCCTCAGACATTCACAAATTGTAGTCTCCCAGTTCTCTGGTGTATAAAATCAAGGAAGGAGGTGGAGGCAGCAACTTCTAAGGCTCCTTCTCATCTTAATCAATCAACAAGCCTCTATTCAGTTCCTTTATATGTCAGGCAAGGCGCGGGGGAAGCAAAGAGAGAGGAAGGAAGGGAGAGAGGGAGGGAAAAAGGAAGGAAGGGGGAAAGGAAGGATGGGAGGAAGGAGGGAAGGGGAATGAAAGAAGGGAGGAAGGAGGGAAAGAAGAAGAGGAAGGAAGGAAGGAGAAAAAGAGAGAGGAAGGAGGAAGGGAGGGAGGGAGGAAGGAAGGAGTGAAGGAGGGATCTTCTTTGCCCTAAAGAAATCGATGTTCTATTGGAATGTCTGTTGAATTGATGTGACAGATGCCTACTTCTGCCCAGGGGCCTAGGACACTAGCTGAGAGGCTATGGAGACTTAGACCAAGAAGAGGTCTAGGAAATGCCACCACAGAGCCTCTGGTGCTGCCTGAGAGCAGAGGACTGGACAAGATGACCCCTGAGGCTGCAGACTCTTCGAGGAGCCCTGTGCCTCTCAAGGTCTCCAAGTGTCTCAGCACCTGCTCCCGGATTTCCCAGAAGTCACCCTCTCCTGCTGAGGACACCCTGTCACTGGGTGCAAGTGCTGTGCTCTGGAGAATGACCCCAAGGTCAAGGCCAGGAAGCTTGTTCCTGAGCTGACTGTCTGCCTTCTCCCAGTCCCTTAGGCTCAGGATCAAAGGTTCTCTCCCACCCTGGGGCATGGGCTCCGGACGAATGCAGAGGGGCCTCTGAGCATTTTGGTCCTGATGGGGAGGCCTTTAACTGCTGGCTTCATGGGAAAATGACCTTGCCTTCCACTCTGGGGGTGGGGAACTCCCAGCCTGCATGAAATCTCAAGCTACATTTCACAGAGTCTTGGGCTGGGGGGCAGATATGAGAGGGACCAGGAACCCCAGTTTGGCTTTGGGAAGCTCAGATGGGTCACCCCTCCGGAGGGAAAAGACCAAGTTCTTCCCCCCAGGCCTCTAAAGAATGGATTTAACCCTGGGAACATGTAGATCAGACAGCATGTAGGTCCCGTTGGGGACAGGAGCATCTGGAGGCCGGGAAAACGTGGGGGCTGTTATCGGAAACTGGCTTGTGTAAACAAACAGCTGAGTCACCCTGGCTCAGGGCTGGGGGTGGGAGTGGGAATAGGAGACCATCTGAGGCAGGCAGAGAGCAGAGCCCTACCTTTCTGCACAGAGGGAGACCTGGACAAATCAAAGAAACTGCCTGGACCCTCAGAGTTGGAGGGGGACGCCCCTCTACTACAATGTCCAGCTTCAGAGGAATCTTGCTGGCAATTCTCCCTGACAAGAGGTCACCTGGATCTTTGCTTGAAGATCTCAAGTGACAGGGAACTCACTACCTATTGAGCAGTCTCACTTTCTGCAGAAGATCAAACGAGAATGAGATACAACATGCCTAATAACCTTAAACTGGTAAATAAATGCTAGCTAGCATTCTACTTAATCATTTTGTAGACTTTCTGACAGCGAGCTTAAATCTTCCTCACTGCAAGTTCCTTACTCGACCTTTGGGAACCCAGGAAAGGAAGGCAGCTTCCATGTCTCCTCACCCACAATGCCCCTCCAGCCTTCTCTTCTCCAGGGCAAAATCCCTCATTTCTTCCCTTTCCCTTGCCATGACCCAGCATAGAGCCTTTCACTCATGAACTTACTCTCTGGGCCATCTCTGCCTTACCAAGGTCCTTCCCTAAAACGTGGAGCCCAGAAATGAACACAGTGCTCCAGATGGGGGCTGGGCAGGGCATAGAAGCCTCCTGAATCTGAGGCTGAGAAGCAGGGGCTCTTAACCCCGCATCCATGACCTTGTTCCTAAAGAGACATTGCTGGCTCTCAATCTAACTAACTGTTTTCCTTTGCAATCCTGTGCATTGGTTCTGAGGAGGGGGTGCGTAAGCTTGACCCAATTATCTTTCCAAAGGACACGAAGGGTCAAAAGACCCCATTCTGAACAAAGGTGACCTGGAATTAAAGGGATAAAGGTAGGAAAGTGCTCATGGTATCTACATGAGACACCAGAGAAAAGAGATGGAGGAACAGTCAGGAAGCCAGCATCATTGGAGGGAAGAGTCCATATGGGGGAGTGAGGAGTCAAGGTGAGAGCAGGTGAGGAGGGGCTTGGAGCACCAAACAGAGGATTTTCCTTTTGATGCTGGAGCTGATGGGGAGTCAATGGAGTACTTGTCCATGGTAGGGACTTAAATAAGTGCTTGCTGATTCATCTATTGATTCCCTGTAATACTTCCTGTCTACCCTGCCTAGTCTAGGGCCTAATTACCGAGGATCCCAAGTTGTTCCGCAGCTGCCTCTTGCCCACACAGCTAGACTATAAGCTCCTGAGGGTAGGAGCCAAGCTTTCTCTTTCTCTTCTATAGCCCCAGAACATGGTAGCCACTCCAAAACAGAGAGGTAGAGTAGGGAACAAGGCAGGCCTCTTTTTAGTACTTCTTTCTACCAGCCCAGATGAGGGGCAGTGGAAGCAAAGTCCCCTTTCCCTCCTGTCCTTTACATGGAGTAGACGAACAGGAAGATATCTGCAAGAAAAGCCAGAGTCTCACCTCCCTAAGGAATAAATAGCAACTCCTCACTTTAGGATGGCACTTTCAGGTGGGCCCCGTGTCTCCCCCAAACTGGTGAGGTAGGAAATCTCTAAGTCATGGTTAGTATTCTCATCACACCCCACTCTTCCCATTTGACAGATGAGGAAACTGAGGCTATAAGACCATAACTGAAATGGCCCTCGGAGGCTACTGAGCCCAATCCCCTAATCCTCCATAGCAGAAATCTGAAGCCCCGAAAGGTGGGATACCTCACCTCATCACCCACATGTCAGAGCTAGGATGTTACTTAACTCTAGATCCAGCCTTATGACCCAACACGCCAGCCTGGCTCCTTCCTTCTGAAAAATGTTTGCTAAATGCTCATTTTTTTTAAGGTCACCATCACTCCCCAATAACTGCCCTGTTCCCTCAACAATAGAATCCCCCCATGTAAGTACAGTCAGGTGAAACAAACACATTGGCCACACAGGCTTCATTCAGCATCTCCTCCCCTACTGCTCTGCCAACAGGAAGGACAGATTCATGCCTGGCTCATTTCTCAGTCTCACTGCTGAGCTCAGACAAGATTCTCTCACCCAGGCTGAGTGCCTCATTCCAGGCTAATTCCTGCTCCTATCAGTGGTCACTTACACAATGTCTGTTCTAGCTGACAATAGAGAGCCATTAAAGCTTATGAGGAAGGGAATGATGTGGTCTGACCCATGCCATGGGAAAACTGCATGAAGGCTAAAATGGAATTGGGAGAAAATAAGCAATGCCACAACATGCAGGCATCCAGGGGCAACCCAAGTACCCAAGAGCTACTACAGAGCTGGAAGGGGTCACAGAATCCAACTTCCTCATTTTACAGAAGAGGAAACTGAGACATGGAGCAATTAAAGCAATCATAGAAATATATTGGATTGGAACCTGTAACATCACCTAGTCTAATCTACTCCTTTCACAGATAAAGAAACTGAGGTCCAGAGAAGTAGCCCAAGGGCAGGATTCAAAACTAGGTCTTTCTGATTCTGAGTCCAGCACTCTATCCAATTAATACATGTTGTCCAAAGTCATCTAGGTAACGAAGGATGGGACAAGATTTGAAACTAGGTCTTCTACCTTCTTCAGGACCAGTCTTCTTACTTTTGGGCCCTCCACTGGTTCCGTAGCCTTGGTGTTGGGGAAAGACCACATGGCCAACAGAAGCAGGAAACCCTTCTTTCCTTGCCCATTGGGGCAGAAACTAGGCATCAGATGCTGTAAGACTGATATGACCATGTACAAAGAGAAGCCAGAGTGAGGCCAGAGCTGTGCCAACCCCCTTCCAAAGTAAAATGAGGTGGGCAACGTGGTAACAGTACATTCCATGTACTCTCCAGGGTATTTCTGCCTGGCCTGGGGAGGCAAACCATGCTGCTCCGAGGGACTGCAGGGTGAGTGAAAAGTCGGGACTTAATCCCATATCTCCCAGATCTATCAAAGTGACCATTTTAGGCATTTACACCTCCATAGAGACCTGTGGCAAAGGGCAGGAAGCCAGGACCCCGGGAGGCTGGGAAGGACCTGAGGACTTCAAAAGAAACCCAGAGGAATCCAAACTGCCCACTTCAAGGCCTAGGGTCAGCTGGCAAATATGAGCCATAGATTTCTTTTAATATCAACTCTCAGGCAGTTAACATTTTTAAAAGTTTAAATACAAAAACATTTTCCCTACCAGTCTGTGCTCTCCTCTCTGCCAAACACAACAGAAACTCCCTCTCCTATTCCCCCTTCCTCCCCTTCCCCCCATCTGCATCTGCCAGAGACATAATGATTTATGACTTATTTCCCTTGGGGGACTAGGAGGCTGGGGGAGGGGAAGGGACAAATAGAGGGGTGGAAACTCAGGTGGCCACCGGCCACCCCCTTTCATTAAATTTCCATAACAATATTCAGAAAATAGGGATGGGGGAGGGAGGACTCCAAATTTCCTGTTAATTGGTGGCACTGATGCCATTCCAGAACACCCTCTCTTTGTCCATCTTCATCTGCAAGCCTCTCTCCCTCCCCTACCAGAGAGAACAGATGGCAGTCACCCACCTCTTCCCTGTGGAGACATGTCGTGTTCTAACAGGACCCAAGCCAGAGCCCCGGAAACCTCCTGGGGCCACACAACTATGTTCTAAGTGAGGAGGGGGTGGGCAGACAGGGACACTGTGGGCACCACAAAGAATTGAGACCTTCCCACCAGCCTAGTCTGGACACCCCAGGAACTGTCTGGGTATGGAGATGGGATCTCTACCAGAGTCTCAATAACCACACAAAGGAAAAGGTTCCAAGAACTGAACTCGAAGCTCGCTCTCTCTCACTCTCTCGCGCTCTCTCTCTCTCTCTCTCCTTTCCTCTCCCTCCTGCCCATCCATCTCTTTATCTCTCTCAATCTTTCTCCCTCTCTATGTTCTTTCTGCCCCTTTCATCCCTCTTTTCTTTCTCTCTCCTCTCTCTCCCTCCTTTCTCTCTTCTCTTTCCCTCCCCCCTTATCTTTTTCCTCTCCCTCCCTTTCTCTCTGTCTTTTCCTTCCTTCTCTCTGTGTGTTCTTTCTCTTTCTTGTATTCTCTCTCTCTCAGTCCTGCTCCCTCCATAATGAAGCACCAGCTTGCAGTTGTCTTGGCAGCACTGGTTTCCTTGGTGACAGTGCCCAGGAACAAGAAGCAGGCCTGGTACACTGAGGACACCATAGTGAGTGGCAGCAGGAGAGAAAGGCAGGCAGGCAGTGCGCAATCCCTGCGTGACATCCTCCCCATCCCTACCAAACTCATCTTGGTGGCTTTGAGGGAAGGAGGGAGGAGACCTCACATGGTTCCACTCCCTCTGTCCTGGGCAAAGGATTAAGACAATTCAGCTAAGGGCCAGAGCCTAAGCCCAAGAAGCTCACAATCTAGTCTGAGCAGAAAGTGTCTCTAGGGACATCCAACACACTGCCTTGGGAGGCGCTCTCTCCTCCCTGACAAAGGAAGGTACTGTGGTGGTTATTTACAGTGGCCAGCTGGCTCCATCCATCAGAGCCCAGCATTAATGAGGCCTCAAGCTCCATTCTTACAGAGGCTTGGGAGCGTTATGCAATTCCATAGTCAAAGAGGTGACCCCTGAACCAGGTCATTCATTTTGTAGATAAATATACACGGAGAGAGGAGCCAGGTGAAGGAGTGCAGATGGTCCATCACCACTGCAGAAGAAACAACTCAAAAGAGAAAGCAGAAATCTTCTTCTGATAGTAAAGACGATGAACATAAGAGTTTGCTGCCAAGTCAAACCTATGGAAGGACAGGGTCCACAGCCACCGGGAGACATAGGGCAGATGAATGAAGTGGCACCCCTTTTGCAAAGCCTGGAGTCGACCCCCCGGTGCCTAGGATATTGGGTCCCTTCACCCCACTCAGACAAAGCCTAAAAATTTTCTTCCTGTACTGGGGCAGGCCGGCATGACTGCAGAACCAGCTAGGAGGAAAACCAGCTGGGGTCTCTTTCTTTGAAGCTGCTGACTCCTTGCATTAAGTAAGTGCCTTGAGGGCAGGGTGGTCTTTCTTTTCCTTATATCCCTTTAGCCCAGTGCCTGGCACATAAGAGGCACTTAATAAATGTTTAACATATTCTATTATAGCACATGGAAAGACCAACCAAGCAATTTGAGGAAGATGGAGATGTCAGGCAGTACAAGGTCCCCAGGGAAGGAGGAAACAAGGTCATGTGAATGCAGTTGTTGCAGCGCTTCCATCTCCCCCCCACTGTCTCCCATTCCGTCCCTGCCAAGCATCTGACCTGGATCTGTCCTTTGCCCATGATCTTGTCCACGATCTCATTGTTGTCTTTGTTGACCTTGGTCTTATCATAGCATTTCTCGTAGCAGAGGATTCGCAGAGACTGAGAGCCCTCCAGCTCAATCTCAAACTCCTAAAGGGAGCAGAGAGTAAAGTGTCACCAAGACCTTTGAAACCTGTGGGGCAGGGATGGAAAAGAACCTTTCCTAGATTGCCAAACTGCCTCCAGGATGGGGGGGAGCTCATGTGAGGCACTGGTACAGCAGTTTGGGAGCCCCCAGAAACAGCCACCAGAGACATCCGGATTGGAAGCTGGGATAAGCAAAGGACCAGAGAGCAGAAAGGATGGCTAGGTCTTCGTCCACCTGGCCCCCACCATCCCAGCTCTGGCCAAATGGGATCCTCACCAAACCACTGAACATGCGCTTCTGCGATGGGTCCTATCGCACACACTCAAAGGGCAGTGGGCTCTGCTCTCTAGAGCTGGGGTCTCCCTGCAGGGACACCCATGCTCCCCATCTCTCTGGAAGTCAGTCCCTCCCCTTCACTCACCTCATTCCATTGGGGCTCCATTGTGTCCCGAAATACCCTGGTTTTTGCTTTGCTGACAAAATAGCCGAATGAATCCACCTCTAATGTGCAGTATAAGTCTGGGGAAGAAAGGGAAAGCAGAGGGGCCCTGAGACTTTTGGGGAGTAGGAATGAGGGCTTGGGGGTGGAGAAAGCCATAGGAACATACCGATGGATAGTATGGTAAAATGAAAAGGAGCATGGGGAATCAGGAAACTTGACTAGAAAATCACTTCTCTGATCCCCAGTCTCCTCATCAGTAAAATTAAAGGGTCTGGAAACATGTAAAGAGGTAGGGTTGCAGGAGCCAAAGTGGTGTAATGGAAAGAGCCTGGGATTTGGGAGTGAGACAGACCTCAGTGCAAATCTCTTCCCTCCTGCTAAGTGTTGTCTGAGTGATGGTAGGCCAGTCATTTCTTCTTTGGGCTTCAGCTGCCCTTTGTTAAAATCAGGGGGCTGGACTGAATCATTTAAAGGCCCTTGCATTTCTCATCCTATAAAAAGGAGGATAACAACCCTGACCAACACCCTCACAGGCCTCTTTTGAGGATTCATCCTACATACATCTTTCCTAATTTAAGAGCAAGAACTGTTTCCTTTTTCTTTTCCCAAGAAAATATTTTATTGACATTTTTTTCTATATCTCTGTATCCTATACTCCCCTCCCAGAGAACCATCATTAACATCAAAGAAAGAAAAAGAGGAAGAAAGGAATGAAAAGGTGACAAAACTAATCAATACATCAAAAAAAAAATAGCCCCATTCCACACCTGTGAACCCCTACCCTCTGCAAAGGAGTATGGGAAGGAATCTCTTCAAGAAGCCAAGCTTCTTCTTATTTTCTTCTTCTGTTAGTTTGCCCAGCTCTTAGATTGGTGCTTACCCCATAGAAATATTTTCATTAGTTCACTCATTAAATGATCTCATCATGCAAACATATTATAACCATAAATAAAACAATATACAAATGTAACGGGTGACTAGAGCCCTTCCACAAAGGGAAAGAGACAATGTTCAGAGAGGGATATCTAGGCTAATCCCGCCCCCCCCCCATTTTGAAGATGAGGAAACTGAGGTCCAAGAAAGCCAACTGATTGTCTCCATGTTTGGTGCTCTTTCCCAAAACATTCAGGTCTCCCATTAATCCTAAATCTGGGTGATTTCTTTTTCTCCCTAGTGAGGCTGGGACTGCCAAGGAAAAGAAGTCAAAGAGGACATATGGGTAAGCCTACATCTTACCTGACTGCTTCACCCCATGAGGTGGAGGCAGCTGGCTTCCATTTGGGAACCCCTCTCCTCCCCTGGGTCTTACTATAGGAAAAAGCAGCTCTCCCTAGGTCCTTCCCCTGACCACGTGCAACAAGAGGCATGAGGGTGAACAGCCAAATGGGGGTCACTGCTCTGAAGGGAGTGATCAGGGGCCCGGAGATAAAACCTGAGGATTCCTGCTCTATTCAGACCCCATGAATCACACAAAGTATGAGCTCTAGGGCTGCTTTCCATCAGGAGGGATTTAGCATGGCAGAAGGGCGATGGGGGAGGGAGGAGCCGCTGCTCCCCAAGCCCCTCAGCCTCCAGCCAAGACTGACTTTTACTGACCATAAGCCCCAAGGGCTCTGATCATGTTGGGGGTGGGGGGAGGCAGAGAAAGGAAGATAAAAAGGCAGGGGAAACCCAAAATCCCCAAGTCATCCAGAGCTCTGGAAGCCTGTTAAACCAGGGAACAATTTGGCATACTGGCCAGAAACGGAGGAGGATCCAATGTCTGTGGCCTGTCTTGGGGCGTGCACCCTTGCTAAGGCAGGGGGTGGGGTGCACCCCCTTGGAAGAAAACTGGGTCTGTACAGGCCTTTTTGGAGCAAAAGACAGTTGTGGAACTCAGCAGAGATAGTCTGAAAGCATCAGCCGAGTCCAAAAATAACAAGGAAGACTAAATTAAATATCCCCGAGGGACGAGGATACGGGAATAAGCCCACTGTCAGGCCTGGAAGGGACTGTAAGGATCATTGAGCCCAAGGCCCTTATTTGTAAGAATTATTCATCATTCCTTTCTTTATTAGAGCGAGCAGAATGAAACAAAAGGTTGATAACAGCGATGGCAACACTGATCACAGGACCCAGGTGGCAGGCAGTGCCAGGTAGCTGGGGTATGGAGGAGAAATAAATAGGACCCCCTGGGAGACCCATTTACATTAGCTGGGGAGATTTCACTGCCGCAAAAAGGAACAACCAAGTGGGGAAAGTCAAGGCCTCGAAAAGGGAAATGGTTCATCTAAGGTCACACAGTAAGGGCAGAGCCAGGACTCCAACCTTCTAAATCTACTGCTCTTGGATTTGGAAGTATCAATAATAACTGTTTCATTAAAGTTTTAGCCTTACATACAGCATTTTTTCAGTTGCAACATGATAACACATATTATTTCATTTGGTCCCAATCTTCCTAACAACCCTGGGAAATAAGTGTTACAGGATTCTCATTTTGCAATTGAGAAAACTGAGCCTGAGAAAGTAACATGACCAAGGTGACCCAGCCAATAAGTTTCTGAAGCAAGATTGGAACTTGAGTCTTCAAGTTTCCAAGGCCAGAGCTCCACCCGCTGCAACTCCTAACTGTCACAGCATGCCCAGTTCCTCACACTTCATGAGGAGAGGTAGAGTGAAAAGTCCCTGGGCTCTGGATTCCGGAGACCTGGATTCAAATCCATTCACCCGCATGACCTTGGGTAAGTCAATTTCATTTCCAGCAGCCTCCATTTTCTTATCTATCAATGAGAAGTTCTGGCCTTGATGGGGGGCTTTTTGCTTTTTGTGTGTTGCAGCCCCCTCCCCTGACTCTACGGTGAAACCTGGGGGATCCCCTTCTCAGAATCAGCACTTTAAATGCATAAAATACACCACATAGGATTACAAAGGAAACCCATTATATTGAAATACAGCTATCAAAATATGAAAAGTTTCAAGTTCACAGTCCCTCACCCTCCCCAGTCTATCCACAGACCCACTGGAGATCTGTGGACTCCAGATTAAGAGCTCCTAGTTGAGACATTTGTCTGCTTTTTAAAATCCCTTTTTTAAGAATCCCTTTCCAGTTCTAAATATGAACTATAGAATGCTACCACTGGAAGACCACTTGAAAATGATCCAGAGAAACCGCTTTATATGAAGCCTGAGAGGGAAATGACGTGCCCAAGGTCACACAGAGAGGTCTGGGACTTCACACCCCAGGTTCCTAACCTAAGCCTGAGCTTGGTCATGCCCACACTGTGCACCCCCTTAAGGCGATCCGTTCCTCTTTGGGACACCAACACCTAGTTGTCTCTTTGCTAAGAAGTTCTTCCTGATATCAAGTCTATTTTGGACAGTGTGGTGGAGCCCTGAATCTCCAGAGTATGAGGCCCTGTATTCAAATCCTACCTCTGGGTCTAACTGCCTGTGTCACCCTGGATGGCACTCCCCGCATCCTCCCTGCTTGAGCCTTCTCTCCTCTCTAAACACACCCAGGTCCTTCCAGCCATGGTCTCAAATCCTTTACCTCCCTTGTTCTCTGGTTAGTCTCCAGCTTATCAAGGTCTTCTTAACTGTGGCATCCAGAACTAAGTCCTCACTAAATGTTCCCTATGAGGGCTGATCCTCATAGTGCAGTGGAAATATCTTAATCCTGGAAACCATGCCTCCCTTAAATAGCCTTTTGGCTGTCTCATCACACACTGACTCAGACTGAGCTGGCAGTCTACTAAAACCCCTCCATCTTGTTCAGAACCACTGCTGTCCAGCCATGCCTCCATCATCTTGTATGTGTGAAATTCATTTTTGTACTCAAGCATGAGATGCCACTTTTATCCTTTCTTACTGAATTTCATCTTCCTCTACTCAGCCCAGAGTCCTAGTGCAGTGGGCCCTTTTGGATCTAATTCAACAAGCATTTATTGAGAGTCTACCATATAGAAGGCACTGTGCTAGGGACAGAGGATATAGAGACAAAAACCAAAGGCCTCCTGGCCCCAAGGGGCTTATGTAGAACAGTTGCTTAACTCATGGTGAAAGCCAGCTTGGGAGGATGATTTTGGATAATGCCTTTTTCTTTTTCCTTTGGAGTTTTTCTTTTAATACAATTTTATTTTTTCCAATTACATGTAAAGATAGTTTTCAACATTCATTTTTTATAAGATTCTAAGTTCCAAAATCTGATATAGGTTATACATGTTCAGTCATGTTAAACACATTTCCACAGCTAATGCCCTTTTCTAACATCACCAATACCAAACCGTTTTGGGGCAAGGAGAGAACAACCCTTTTTGTTGTTGCTGAAGGAAGACAGGAGAAGCCCGCCTAAGAGAATCTCCCAGTATGCAGTAGGGCCACCATCAGGCTACATTCTGGGAAGAGGTATTTAGGGCTCCAAGCCCACCTTTCCAGCTTTAATTCACACTGCTTCCTTATTTATGCCAGACCACAAACAAACTGGACAATCTGCTATTTCTGGAATTCAACATGCTGCCTCCTACCCCTGGGCACCATTCTTGGCCTAGAATACATTTCCTCAAATAGGGTGCTAGACTTGCAATCAGAAAAATCTAGATTCAAATTCCATCTCAAATACTGGTCCTATGATTCTGAGTGAATTACTCTTTGGGTCTCAGTTTCCTCATCTGTAAAATGGGGATGAGGGAGGACAAGGTAGCCTATTCCTAGAACACCCCTTCTAGGTCTAAATCTATCTTTCTAAGTCATTTAACTTTCCTGGGCCTCAGTTTCCTCAAATGTAAGATGTAGGAGGTTGGACTCAATGGATTCTCAGGTCCCCTCCAGCTTGAAATCTCTTATTCTAGAGGTAGCACAGTATAGTGGATAGGGTACTACTGGATTTTGAGTCCGGAAGGCCCAAGTTCAAATCCTATTTCAGGCCCTTGCTTGCTGTGTGGCTTTGGGCTTATCTACTTAACTGATCTGTGCCTCCTTTAGATGATGGGGCTGGACTTGATGCCTCCAAGTCCTCTTCTAGATCTAAAAATATTTCCCTGTAAGTTACTGAGCTTCCCTGGGCCTCAGTTTCCCCATCTATAAAATGGGAGTGCTAAACAAGATAGCCTCTAAGGTCCCTTCCATCGCCATCTCTAGGCTCCTAGGATACAAGTTTAAAACCCCTGTGATAGACTGACAAGAGTTCTTCAATCAACAAGGAAACTGAGGCCCTGAAAAATGCCTCTTGGGGAGTCACCCAGGATATTGACAGCCCCTGCTATTTTTGGTTTCTGTCCCTAAGGATTGGGGTACCCAAGCACTTACTGGCTGACTGCTTAAACCCCTTGGCGGAGTGGACGATGACGTGCAAGAAGCCATAGAGTCCCGGGGCCTCATCATCTGTAACAGAACAAAAGGAGATGGTTTTCATCAGCATAAACCTGATCTGATCAGCTCCCTCTAGGTCTCTGGATTAGAGCCCAAACTGACCAGAGCCTTGGTCTGACAGCACCACCTGGTGGTTAGAAAAACCTTGCCGCTTGGAGCAACGCCACCCAAAGCTAAGGCCCAGTGGGCAAAGGGCCCCACAAGCAGGCCTGGGTCTTACACCTGAGGCCAGTGCCAGACAAAAAGAAGTCAAAGGTGCAGTTTGTTTTCAGTTTTCAGTTCAGTCCTCTTCTGGGTACCCCAACCCACCACTTCTTAGCGCTGTGTTCAAGCATTCCCCCCAACCCCTTCAGGACTATTTCTCAGCCACACTACCCCATAAAAAGGGGATCCAGCTTCAATGAATGCCCTCAAAATCAGACTCTGGGGATTATTGTCTCTCGCGTCCCCCACATATGGTATCTGTATTTTACCAGGGTCTGACTCACAGGAGGGAGGGGCATCAATAGCCGGGAGAGCAGTTGACATTCTTACCATCTTTATTGCTGGTGACAGGAATATTATGGACAGTTCGCAATTTGAAACAGGACCCTGTGAGCACTTGGAGTTCCACTGAACTCAAGACAAAAGCTTGGAGATCTGAAAGTAAAGCGGAAGGGGCAAGGAGGTGAAGAACATTATTACCACAGGTCCACTGTGGCCTGCTTATCTTCTGTAAGAAACTTACTGAATGAGGAAGAGGAAAGCCCTGGCATTAGGCACCCTGGATGTCCTAGTGATGGGCAATGGAAGGGGCAGAGACTAGGTTGCCCTCACAGTAGCAGTGGAAAGAGCATTGACTTGAGACAGGAGGATCCAGGTTCGAATTTTGACTGTTGTGCTTTCTACCTGCCTGCACTGGGCTAATCATTTCGATGGCTGGGGCCTCAATCTCTTCACTTGCCAAATGAGTTGGTTCAACTCAATGGGCTCAGAGACCCCCAACCATTCTCAGAAAGGAGAGGACATGTAGACAGGCCATGAGGAAGGAGAGTTTAATGGGGCCCAAGAAAGGGCTTGGGGTAAGAATGAGGAGAGGGAGCTTTCATCTGTGGCATATAATCACTATGGGCTAAAAGAAGGGGAAAAAGAGAGGGAGAGGGGAAAAAGAAGCAGACAGGAGAGGGAGTCGGGAGTGGGGGGAGGAGAGGGATTGAGAAAGGGAGAGGGAGAGAGGGAGAATAAAAAAACTGAAAATGAGTAAGGTGATGTTATTTCTATGGCAAATGAAGGTGGAGCCTTCCCCCTCCCCTCCCCTTCCCCCAGCTGCCCCTTAGGAGGGCAGGCTTTACCTTTCTTCTGTAGTTTCTGAATTGCTTCTCTCCATTCTGACCTCTCGTAATCTGAGGACAGGAGGAACAGGTAGCTCTAAAGGGAGGAGATGAGAATTCATGGGGCAGCTGTGTCCAGGCTCCCCAGTGGCTCCTTTCCTGGGGGAAGTAGCACTAGTGGGAGTTGGTGGGTGAGCCAAGCTATGGAAATGCTGCTCAGACCTGGGCAGGGAGGAGGCTGTTCCCTCACTGACTGACCCAGGTGTCCAGAAATTTTGACTCTACTTTCCCTGCCCCTATCTTGCTCTGCAGGAGCAAGAAATAGAGCTATAGGCTTCCAATCCAGAAGTGTTGGGTTCAAACTGCTGCCTCAGATGCTGGATGACCTAGATTTCCTTGGGCTTCAGTTTTCTCACTTGTCAAAGGAGAGTATTGGTCCTGATGACCTCTAAGGCCCCTTTCAGCCTTCCAAATCTAGAACTCTATGAGGGAGCCCACTTTGACTAGACAGCAGAGGACACTCCCTCCCTGCCGGTTCCATTGAGGGCTCCCCTGGACAGCCGCCTTCCCAGACACCTCTCCTTGGCCCAGCCCCTGCGTGGGTGCCTGCGTGGGCAGACTGCTCACCTTTCCATTTCGATTGTGGATCCGGAAGGGGATCGTTGGAGAATTCAGAAGCAGTAAGAACTCATTTTCAAACATTTTCTTCTTTAACCTCTCAATAGCTCGACTCTGACCTTTGCTGGCTCTCTGCAGGGCACAAAAGGAGGGACCCCAATGCCACCCATGCTCTTTCGGTCTTGTCCCTGGAGAGCAAAGGTCTGTCCCAGGGCCCTCCCCACCTGGGGAGGTGTGGCAGGAAGAGACCTGGTTTGGGAGCCTGGAGACCTGGGTTTAAATTCAGTTACTACCAGTGTGACCTCAGATGAGTTCTTTCCCTCTACGAGCCTCAGTTTCCTTATCTGTAACATGAGGGGGTTAGTAGCCTCTAAGATTACCTCTAGATCTAAGTCTAGGGTCCCATGCCAGCCAACGTCCCCTTGCCCAGGCCAGTCAGGTAAGGAGAGGCTGGTGTAGTGGACATAACTCAGGGCACCTTAACAGGGAAACTCTCCCAGCGGCAGAGGAGGTGTAGAGCTCAGGATCGTAACAGAAACAAGGCCATGGGCAAAACTGGTGATGTGTGCCATGTTTCTTGCCACCATGTTCTTGCTTAGGCTGTTCCCTCCCTCTGGACTGCCTTCTTCTCTACTTACTGAAAACTTATCAGTCTGTTCCTATTTATTCAGAAATTTCAATGCTAGGCCTATACATCAAGGAAGTTCAAAGACAGAAAGACAGCTCCTTTGTGGTGAGTGAGGGGAGCAGCAAAGACATAGAAACAAAGTAGGTCCCCCCTCTTGAGGAACGGTAGTACACGAACAAAATGCTATGTCATAAGAAAGGATGAGTATGAAGGAACCAGGGATGTGTTTTATTGATAACGATGATGTATTATTACATACTGCTTCTAAAATCTTTTCTGTTTATCCTTTTGTTTCCAGGGAAATTTTCCCTTTGTAAACTTCCAACCTTAACCCAAGGGGAGGGCCAGATTTGTTCAGACCCAGCCTAGAACGGGCAGGGAGAAGAACAGAGCCTGAGATGACAGCAATGATTCCAGCTTGGGGGCCTGGGCCCCTCTGGAAGTACTCCTATCGAGCCCCATCACTACCTGGTAAGGTCTGGATGAGCAGGAAGAATGAATGCAGTGAAATGACATGATCTTGGTATTAGAATTCTCACTATTATGAGGGTAATTATGTGTAAAATATGATCATAGGTTTCAGCCCAATGGACGTGTTCTAATAACGTGACTCATTGTTTGCACTCATTGGGACCTGGTGGTGATGTTTTTCCATACACAAAACAGGATTACACAGGAAAGCAACTGAACTGAAATATGGTTACCAAGAGGTATTTTTTAAAGACGTTTACAGGGTTGAGGTAAAAAGCCCTCCTCCCCAGATGGACATCTGCCCTGCAGCCTCATCACTCCTTCTCTACTACTTCTCTCCAGTCATAGGACAGATATTCCATGCCTTCCTGCCTCTGTTAGGACTTCTCTCTCACAGCCGATATATCATCCCCTCTCTCTCCTGACTGCACTCTCTCCTTTCCCCTCTACTTATACATATGTTTAGGTCTTCTGGGCACTCTCTTTCCACCTCTCCTCACTCCTTTTTGGGCTCTTCACCTTTCTGACCCTGGCATTTGGCCTGCTTCTTTCTTTCCAGGCAATCTCATTGACTCCCTTAGTTTCAACAGCCATCTCTACAATTCCCATACTTGGCTCTCCACCCCGGTCTTGCATATAAATTCCAGACTCTCATCACCAACTGCCTCTAGGGCAGAAGTCTTTAACGGAGGGTCCATAGACCCTTCCTCTCAGAAGGAATGAGAATTTGTTGGGAACAACTTCATCTTTATTTTAGTAACCAGTTATCTTTGTGATTCTGTGTATTTTGTTTTACAAATTTAAAAAATCTGATCCTGAGAAGGAGTCTACAGGCTTCTGAGACTGCTGCCAGCCTGGGGTATGTGACATAGGAAAGGTTCAGAACCCCTGCTCTCTGGCATCCCTCCTGGGTGCTCCTGTTGTACCCCAAATGCAATTGCCCCCAACTCAACTAGTTATTTTTCTGTGAAATCTATTTTTTCACTCTGCCTTTCTCATTCTTCTCTGGGCCACCACTATTTACCCAATCTTCCATGGTGCTCTTGGTACTCTCTCCAATTCCTCTGTCTTCCACTTTGCCTCTTCTATCCAATTATTTACCAAGTCCTATAAATTCTATCTGTGCAGCTCTCTAGGACAGCCTCCCTGCCTTCCATGCTGGCCACTATAACAGCCTCTCCAGGGACAGTCTACTCCTCCTCCGCCTCCAAATTTCCAATCCATCTTTCACATTGTTTGCCAGAATCAGCTAAAGTCAATTGTTGCTTCTCCACTCAAAAATCCCCAGTGGCCCTCCTACTCTATCCCAAGGAGAGTTGAGATGCTTCTGCTTTGTAGTGAAGGCCTTCCACAACCTGATGCCAACCTACCATTTCTAGCCTTATTTCACATTACTAACTACTAAAGGGTGATCATTCAATAAGTCAACTAACAAGTATTTATCAAGTATCTACTATGTACTGGGCACTGTGCTAAGGATACACAGACAAAATAGTCCCTGCCCTCAAGAAGCTCATATTCTGTTGGAAAGATAGCATGGATGAATAAATAGGTACAGAAGAAATATGATAATGTGATATGATGGAGTATGATAACATAGCAATACTTTACTGAAGGGATGGAGTAGAGGAAGAGGAAAGAACTTAGCTAAAGATAGAGCTTGAGCTGAGTTCTGAAGAAAGCCATGACTGGAAGCAGCAGAGGTCCGAGGAAGGAATGCCTTTACGGGAATGAGAGCTAAAACGTCAGATGTGAGGAATATCAGAAAGGTCAGGTTAGCTGGTGCTTGTGAAGGGCAGTTGAGGGCAGGCTGGAGCCAGTTGTGAATGGTTCCTCTCAACAGAGGAATTCTTATTTAAAGCTAGAGGCCATAAGGAGGCACCAGAATTGATTGGGGTGGGGGGGGACAGGGCCAGACTGACACTTAAGAAAACCCGGTATGGCAGCAATGTGGAAGAAGGATTGGAGAAGGCAAAGGTTTGAGGAAGGGAGACCAATTAATTAGGGGACTCCACTAGAGTCCAGGAGAGAGACGCTAAGGGCTTGAACCACGCTGGTGTGGCTACATGAATGGAGAGAAGAGCTACCCACCCCAATCTGCTGCCCCCAGAAATTTCCACCTGGATCCTATCTTGCCCACTGCTATTGCCTCCCACAGAAAAGCCTGTACATGTGACATCCACCACCTCTACCCAAAGTACCCTCTTCTGTATTACCAGCTCCTCAAAATCCACTATCTTCCATGAATGACCCCCATCTGACAAGCACTCTCAACATTGTAACTGATTTTATTAGATGGACTAGGGAGTCATTGATTATTGATCATTGATTATTGACTCTAGGGAGCCAAAGGACCTGAGTCCTTAGTCAGCAAATGACAAGAAGTCAAGAAGTTCTAAGTTCAAATCCTGCCTCAGACATTAGCTGCGTGACCCAGGGAAAGTCATTTAAATCTGACTCAGTTTCTTCATCTGAAAAATAAGGGGGTCATGATCAATCAATCACCTCTAAGGTCCTTTCCAGCTTCAACGATATGATCCTATGACCTTAGGCAATTCTTATTAAATGTTTCTGGGCTTCCCAGCAATGGTCCTTGGGGTGGGGGTTTGGGGGGGGGTCACTAATTCTTCTTACCTCCTTCTGGATTTCACTCTTGAGGGCAGAGATCTTCATCTTCATGTCCTCTAATTCATGGTCCGGGAAGGGGTGCACTTGGGGGCTGGGTTCTGACTCCTCTGGGGATGGGAAAACCAGATCTGCCAGTGGGATGTACCACTTACAGTCATACTGTTGGTGTTTCCTGTGAAGAGATAGTGGGGGAGACACAGGAAGGCATGAGGTGTTGGGTTGGCCACCCCTAACAGCTCCTCCCACCAATCAGAATGGCAGTATTGGAGAGGCAGCCTGTGTGGCATGATGACAGGAGGGGGATGGAGTCCAAAGGGCCCCAAGTATGGAATAAGGAGACCTGTTGTTCAAATCCTAGTCTGGCTCCATGAGCCAGAGAGGCAAGACCCTCTGAACTTTCATTTCCTCAGCTATAAAACAGGGACAATGGAAGAAATATCACCTATCCCTCAAAGGGATGCTGTGAGTGAAGCATTCTATAATCCACAAAGCACTGGTGCTGGGGTGTGATCCCTGATTCATCTGACGAGATCCCCAATCCATGGCTCTGGAGTCAAGAGCCTTTGAGATCAAATCCTGCCTCTGACATTACTGGGACCTTGGCCTGGCCTCAATCAGGAGGTTTGACTCTCATGGCCTCTGAGGTTCCTCCCCTCTCTGGATCTAAAGCTTTGATTACAGGATCTGAGATCAGCTTGGAAGCACATTGTCCACACTATAAGCTCAGTCACTGGTGCTACAGAGAGAGAACACAGCAATCTTCTTTGGGGTACAGAGACTATGGCAGTCTGGGCCTTCAGAGGATGGACTCCTGTAGGCAACTCCTGGCCCCCTCCTCCTTTGACCTTTTTCCCTGTTCAGAAGACGGGCCAGGGTTCAGCAGTGGAGAAAGAGCTCTGGGGAGTGGACATTCTCAGATTAAAAATGGCAATGGCCAGGGCACTAAAAGAGTTACTGCAGAAGCACATGGCAGGAGGAGACGTCAGTCAACCAATTTCAGTCAAAAAGCACTTACTATGTGCCAGGCACTGGGGATACAAAGAGGGAGAAAAAAACCCTGATCTTAAGGAGATTATATGTTCTATTGGGTCTCGTCTTTTCCTTTTACACTATCTTTTCTTTCATACGGACCTATAGGGCCCAAGAGAGGCCATGGAAAATATTTCTGGGCCCCAAATTTCTGCATAAAAATGGACAATAAAGTTCCTAGGTAGCATTTTATAAAAATTTAGCCTTCTAATTAAAGATGAAGATTTCCTGAGCAGGGCCAGTCGTGAGAGATGCTCTGTGGGTAACCACAAGTTTAAAAGTTTGGGGACCAGATTTTCTAGAGAAGCAAATGGGATTTCCTGATGTAGCGACCTACTAGGAGAAAGATAATCACACAAGTGTGGCTGTGCCCCTCTCTCTCAAATATAATTTCCTTTTGTGGGGAACTTATGGGCTTTTGCGTGTTTCTGTGACAATTGGTGAGCCCAGGGTCTTCTGCATTTTCTGGGCAGGAAAATGAAGCTCTCCTACCTCATAAGCATTGTTGCTATCTTGAGAGCCTTTACAGGAGCAAGGACCCCATTACTCACATCTGGAGAGACAAACATAAGCTGTGGGAAGCTAGAAGGCACAGCAATTAGAGTGCTGGGTCTGGAGTCAGGAAGACTCATCTTCATGAGTTCAAAATGTGACCTCAGACACTTACTAGCGATATGACCTTGGGCAAGTCACTTCACCCCATTTGCCCCAGTTTTCTCATCTGTAAAATGAGCTGGGGAAGGAAATGTCAAACCACTCCTGTATCTCTGTCAAGAAAACCCCAAATGGGGTCATGAAGAGTTAGGCACAACTGAAAAGACTTAACAACAAAAACATAAAGTGCACCTAACATACAAGTTGGAGATTTCCTTTGGAGTAAACTTCAGAGTTGGAGGAATAAGAAGCCAGAGAGAAAATAATTATCAGTTCAGACCCTCATTATTGGACCATTTGGTCCCAGGAGATTTGAGAGGTTTGGGGCCTCAGGTTATACGACCAACATTATTTACTCTGTGCCCAGCACTGTTCTGGGCAGTGTGTGTATGCACATGCATGTGCATCTATCTGTGTTGTTGTGCACGTGCACATACGTGAATGTCATGTGTATGTGTTTGTATGTATGGGAGAACAGAGTTACAAAAGGATTAGAAATAGTCATCATCCTCATGGGATTTCCAGCTTAACTGAAGCAACATGAAGACCAGTCATGAATCCTTCAGAAAACATCAGACAGTAAGTGCACAGCATATGAGAGCATCCTACAAGAGGGCATTGAGTACTCCAGGCTTAGTGTGCCCCCAGTGGGGAAGTTGCTCCCTCTCAGCCATTCCAAAGAGGTTCCCGGGCCACGAAGTCTCTAGCTGGAAGATGTTCTGAGAGATACCTGGCCCAGAAATCTCGAAGTCCTTAAAGCCCACAGCCACTGAGGCTGCTTGAAATCAGGAAGACCTAAGTTCAAACCCTGGCTTAGACACTTCCTAGCGCTGGGTATCATGCTAAAGCAATGGGTCCCTGGAATGAGCCACCTCTTGCCTTGTCATGGATGGCAATGCCAACAACAACTGAGGAACATGCAGCAATGGGAACCAGTAAGGGACTCTGGTGGGAGAGAGGAGCTGTGGCTTGGAGAATGGGGAAGGTGAAGGTTCCCTTTGAGCACTGTCCTGGGAGTGAAGAACAGAGGAGAAGCTAGCCCACAAAGAAGGAACAATGTGGTCAGGGAGAGGAGCCGCAGAGCCCATTCTGCCAAGGCAGAAGGGTGACTGGCCCCTGAAATGAGGATAGCACTCGACAAGTCTGCGCTCTAGAAATCTATTTTACTTTCTTACCCTAAAGGATGATTGTAAGATCAGAGCAGAAAGGGACCATAGATTCCAATCCTTCATTTTACAGATGGGGAAACTGAGGCCCACAGAGGTGAAGGGACTTGCCCAGGGTTGCCCAGCTAGTAAGGGTCTGAGGAAGGATATGAATCCAGGTCTCACTAATTCCAAGTCCAGCGTCCAAGTCACTACACCATGGTTCCCCCCAAAATAAGAGTAACACCATTGCAAAAAAGTGAACCTCTGTCTTGGGGTTTACTGAGAGGTAGGGGGAATTTAGCCAAAGACCAAAGGGGCTGCCACCCAGTAAAGACAGAACCATGCCAGTCGACAGCTGTGAGAGGCAGGCCTCTTCTGGCCTGGGGTCATTTCTGGGCGGTCCTTGCCTCCAATCACACCACTGTCCCTGCCTGGACTGCCTGTTGATCTCTCTGTGTGCTCTGCCTTAGAATCAGCATGACATCATGGATCCATGGTTGGGCTTCAAGTGTCAAGAGACCTGGGTTCGAATCTGCATGCCTCCAAACATTTACTAACTGGATGACCCAGCAAGTGATTCTGCATCCTTGTTTATAAACCCCTTCCTGGCCGTGGTGAGGAAAGTACTTCGCAAGTCTTAAAAGTGTCCTGTAAATAGGAGTCATGATGATGCACGTTCAGCTGACCCTCCACTACCCAGTCCTTCCTCCTCCATCAACTGTCCCTGAACTCTGGGGCTTCAGTGGACAGAAGGATGGAAAACCCAGCTTCTCCCTGCTCAGGGTCCGGCAGTGACCTTAGATGGGAGTTTACTTCTCAGGTATCTCTCAGGGAAACAGTACAAGTATCTCACTTTGACTTTTTTCAATGAAATGAATGCTAAAAATAAATAAGTTTAAGAAATGCAAGGATTGGATCAGAGAGCTTTTAAGGACTCTTACAGCTCTAGACCCAGGATCTAAGTCACTTCATCTCCCTGGGCCTCAGTTTCCTCTTCTGTAAAATGAAGGAGTTGGCCTTGATGGCTTTCAAGGTCCCTTTCTACTCTAGATATAAGAGTATCTAGTTCGACTCCAGAATACATTGTTTTCTTTCTTCTCTGACCTGCCCTTCAATTCACAGAACACTTATCTAGATCAATCACAGACTCTCATGGATCGTCCCAACTAGGCACAAATTGTCTCTCCAGCTGGAGTTTTGGGGCCTCTGGGGCTCCAACCATGTTGCGTCCTTCCCTTGTGCCCACGGCTAGGCACACAGTGGGCACTCCACAAACACAAATGAGAGGGAGCCATGCCTGTGTGTGTGTGTGTGTGTGTGTGTGTGTGTGTGCGCACACAGAGTGCTCCATCGGTCCAGCCTCCTCCCACTGCTCCCCCACCCTCTACCCCCCAGACCCTGCCTGCCTCACCCCACGGATGTCTTCTTCAGCTTGGCACAGAGCAGGACATCTGTGAAGAGGAAGACGTGTCGAAGCTTCCTCGAACTCTCAGCCATCTCCACGAGGAAACCATCCTTCACCAGCTGCCGGGTCTGATGGAAGACAGTACAACCCAGCCCTGCTCAGAGAGGGCTGCAGGTGGGGCTAGGGGTCAGCTGAGTGATTGGGGTAGGGGCCAGGGAAGCTCTCTCTGCATAGGGACTCAGGCACACAAAGGGGTCAAGCCTAGTCAAAGGGAAGGGGTGGTTTCCTCCTGGCTGAGTCCCCCACAGGAATCTCTGGGTGCTCTGCATGGAACCAAATACATCCCCTGGGAATCTCTCCTGCCCCAAGAAGCTGATCTAATTCTAGTTTTACTCTAGGACTAGATCCCATCTAATGCTTAGACTGGACCCCCAGGATCTGCCTTTAACTCATAGCTGGACCCTGTGCACAGCCTAATTCCTGAAGTGGCCAGGACTAACCTAAAGCAGATCACACTCAAGCCTCAGCTCCCTTTAGGACCCCTCCAGGGTCATCTGAAGGACTCATTTATCTACGTTCTGGTCTAGACCACACTTCCCAAATTTCCCTTCCTTTGCTTCAAAGGAACAGGATACCTGCCTCAGCACCAGTGACTATCAATTGTTTTTCTTGAGGTTCCACATGCTATCACTGTTCAGTTTTTTAACCTCTCCACCTCCTCTTAAAAATATATCCCAGAGTCTACAAACACACACACACACATACACACACACTCATGTACGCATGCATGCATGCACACAGAGTGAACAGAACACTAGCTTCAGAAGCTCTGATACTTTCTTCCAGTGTGACCCTGGGCAAGTCTCTTAACATTCCTGGGCTTTCGGATCTCATCTGACAAAGGAGAGGACAGGACTGGATCTTGAAGGTTCCTTCCAGCTCAAAATCTGACCCACTCCACCCCTAGTTATATACAGAATACTTCTATGACCTAGTTCTACAATTTAAAATATAGCTGATACTTTCAAGCATCAAATCGATCTGAAAATAAAGAATTAAAATGACTGAAAAGAAACAGGATTGTGACTTTCAGAGAATTCGGGGCACCTCCTTGAGATTAATGGGAACATCCTTGGGGTCTACAAACCTGGACTGGTAATCACACACACTTCTGGATCTCATCCATCAGTGCAAGGCCCCTGTCTCTGCCTCCCTCCATCTCTCAGTTCAGTCCATGGGCTTGAGCTCCAGAAATCAGACAAATAATTGGGATCCCAGCCAGTTTTTTTACTGGACAGTAAGCGTGGCATTCCTGCTTGGCCTGTGGGCCTTCACAACTGCTTAAGGACTTGGTATCCTCCCGAGTCTGTCTTCGCCCAGCCCCAAAGAGAAGGAAGCATGTGATGAGGAGTCATAACCTAGCTCTCACATACAGGCAATCTCTAAGGTCCTTTCCTAAGTCTGTGATCAGAGGTTCTTAACCTTTGATGGATGAGCAAAGTCCCCTCTGGCAGACAGTCTGGTGAAGCATTTCTTGCCTCCTGGACCCCTTCTCAGAGTCAT
Source organism: Potorous gilbertii (assembly GCA_028658325.1). Lineage (NCBI taxonomy): Eukaryota > Metazoa > Chordata > Mammalia > Diprotodontia > Potoroidae > Potorous > Potorous gilbertii. The sequence goes on along the minus strand of CM053770.1, from coordinate 271,756,681 downwards.
GTTTTCAAATGCATATAATATGGAGGATTACAAAGAAAACCAATTCTATTGAAATACCATCATCAAAGTATTTAAAAAGAACAAGTTCACAGACCCTAGGTTAAGAATTTCTGCTCTAGAGCAGGCTGTCCATTTAGAGACACATCAACCACATGATACTACCTGAATCACTGCAGGGCCAGGTCTTCACCTAGTAATGACCTTGAGGTCAAGAGTTCAGGCAGAAATGGTGCCACCCACACACCACCACGGTCTCAGTGTTAAGAGGACAGCAGTTAGCCAGCTGGGTGGGGCTGGTCTTTATAGGCAGAGGGGTGTTTATTGATAGCATGACCTCCCTGTACCTCAGGTTCCTCATCTGTAGAATGAAGCAATTGGATTCAATGAGGTACCTCCTAACTCTAGAGCTAGGATCATAATATTGAGTTCTAAAAGCAGACCCAGATCCTCCATTCTCTCAGCATACCCCAGGATGCAAGTTTCTAGCCTTCGTTAAGAATACATCCCGGGGAAAATGTCTCACTGGGACAACAGCCTGAAGTCAACTAATTAATGTAAAGGGTAAGAACACACATAGGTGAAGGTGGGGCCAGAGAGAGAATGTACAATACACCTCTTTAAATGCTTGTCATTTGGCCAAGATAGTACTGGAAATAGGTTGGCCCTCTGAGGCTTGGGCTCACCTCTCCCTTAGGGGTAGTGACTGCGGTCCGGCGGGGGTCAATATCCTCATTGATGCTGGACAGGAAGTTTTGGGAGATGCGCAGGGCATCCTGGAGTAATGGGTAGTCAGGATGGTCCACTGGGGTGTGCTTGAGGAGGTCCTATTTGGAGGATATGGAGGTGAGAATTGGTGACTTCTGGAGGTAACATCTGCTACACCTATTTCCCAGAGAGGCAAGGAAAAACCCTGTTTGCCCACCAGGCTTCCCCTGGGTGACATCTTTGTACAGGACCAGGGTCTATGAGAGTTACTTCTGAAAGGACTGCTCAGAGAAGACCATTGCCCCTCCCTCAGCTCTATTCCCTGTGTTTTGAACAGGAAATGGAAAGAGAGGAAGAGATCTGAGGACATGGGGACAAAGGGGATAGTAAATTGCCATCCTCTCGAGCTATGGGAGCATTTGGCCAAACATTGGGCTTGGTAGCCAAGCTATATTTAGGCCCAAGGCTGGTTGGTATGGTTACCATGGGCTAAGCAGGCGCAGTTGAGGCCACGGGACCCTCTATGTGGCTCCCCAGATTAGCCATTCTGGGCACTACACAATCTCTGTATCTCTAATGTCTCCCTGCCCTTGGACCTGACTACCTTCCCTTCTCAACTCCCTCCCACCCCCAGCCTGATACTCACATGGAGGACGAGGGTACTCCGCGTGACACGGTCGATGGGCTTATAAAGCAGTGCTGGGTGGGGAATTGGGGGGCAGAGGGAGGAGAGAAGAACACAAGGAACCCTGGTGAGACATCTGAAGCAAGTAGACCAAGGGCCCATTCCAACATCCAGCAACTGCACCCTTCGCTCATGGTAGGAGGCCCCAGTCCATACCTGGAGCTCCAAGGAGCTCCACTCTTCCTTGTAGTTACTCCTTGTCTAACATAAGCAGAATTCTCCCCACTTATTCCACTCATCTCATTTTTCTCTTCACCCCCAGGGAGCGGATGCCCCGATGCCCTTTGCCCTGGCTTAGCTAGAGCAGCTCAGGACCACTCAGGAAGAGACTTCAGAGGTCACTGAAACAATCCACAATTCTACCATTCAACTTTTCAACTCACCAAACACTAGGAGCCTATTATCGAATAATCAATTAACACTTATTAAAGGTCTCTTATGTGCCAGGCACTGTCCTAAGCGAGCACTGCACCAAAACACTAAGAAGTGGTCTTCCTGCCTCTAAGTAAGGCTAAAGGTCTCAAGTAATAGGGAGTCCAACCATTATCTGAAGCAGCCCAGCCTACTTTGGGGGAGCTCTCACTAGTACAGAGTTCTTTCTCATATCAAGACAAAATGGCCTTCTACCCTTTGGAATTTCTGCCCTCTAAGACCACAGAGAATTATGCTAATCCCTTCAAAGGCCTGAAAACAGCCAAGCCCTCCCTCCCTTCGTCCCTCCCTCCCCACACCCCATTCCCCAACCCCCCAGACTATAACTGTTTTCTGTTCCCTCAAGGGATGCAGATCAGGTATGCTCTCCAGTCCCCTGGACATGGCCCAGGTCATCAACGTCCTTCCTAAAACGTGTCACCTAGAACAGAGCGCCAGGGTCTGACTGGGGCAGAGCACACACCTTCCTCATTCCTGACATCATGCCACTATAAATGCACAGAGAATCATGCTAGCTTGTCCGGTTGTCACATCCTGCTTCCGACTCACACGGAGCTCACAAGTCACTAAAAGCCTCAGGTCTCTGCTCCTACGTGAACTCTAATCAAGCTAGGCATCCCTTATCTTGCCTTTTAGAGCTGATTTTTTTGAACCCATGTGTAGAACTCAAGTTTACAGGAGCTCACCTTATTGGAAAGACTGACCTTTACCCCTTCCCTTGGATTCACATCCATGTCAGTTAGACTTGGCCTCACATTGTCCAGACAATGCCAGTCTTTCACACTCTTGAGAGGGCACAATGTGGGCTGGCAGGAGGTACTGCTGCTTTGCCCGGACAGGATGGCTGCTCCCGGTTCTGTCATGTTCAATCATTCTTCCTTTCTTCTGTGCTACCCAGGGCAACGTAGTAGCCCAACATGGTCAGGAATGTCTACACCCTCAGTCCCATTTCCTTATACAGAAGAGTCTCTGGCACTGAGACTCCCCTGAAAGGAAGGGGATATGTAGTGGAAGGCACACAGGTACAGCATGGAAATATTCTTTCCAGAGAAACCCTTCTGTACTTAGACAAAGAATAGCTCTGGGGGAAGGAAGGAATGAAGGATGCTGGAGGATGGTCTGACTGTGAGAATTCACCTGGGCTTCAGACTCAGGCTGGTGCAGCCAAACAAAGCACTCGCCTGTCCTCACCGCTCAGAGCTGCATTCTAGGTCTGGCCAGCAGACGAGGATCACTGGGTTTCAGTGGAGACAGGTGGAGGCAGCAGCTGGCATCCGAGTCTGCCAGTGTTTTTCAACTACCAATTCAAAAAATCACTTCCCTCAAAAACCAGCCATACCCTTTTCTCCCTCCCTGAGAGGGTCCAACCAACATTAACTCCAGATGTAGGGTCTCTCAGAGCACTGTATAAGGAAGAATGTTCTTGGAGATGGAAGCAGACACCTGGATGGACTCCCTGGGGTGGGGACAGGTGCTCTCAGCCTTCAGTCTGGACCTTTGCCAACATCTCCATCCCAAAACAAACAGCCCTAGCCATTTGCTAAACAGAAAATAGCTTCCCCTAGCCACAGATACAAACACCCAGCACACTGCTGAAGAGACCCCCCGGGGGGGGGCGGTTTGTTCTTCACAAACACAGGTGGAGTTCTCAAGTAAGGTGGAGTAAACGTCTGGGGAACCAGCGGCAGCCTCCAATTCACTACTCTACATTTCCCACCATCTGTATTTTTAGCTCATCCCATTCGATGTCTACCAGGGATTCTTCCCTGACAATGCCTGGGCTGGGGCATGGGGGCTGTTGCTACAGCAAGCTAGGGCAGAGATCTCTCTCTAGAGAGGTATGGTAATGGGCATGGCCTTCCAGCAGGACTCTGGGTGGAGACTCATCCTACCCTAGAGATGTAAGATGGCAGATATGGAGCTAGAACGGACCTTGGAAGTCGTCAATGTGACAAAGAAACAGACACGGAGGGGGTGCCCACCAAGTAGGGAATGACTGAATCCATTATGGTCTATGAATGTGATGGAGGACTGTGGTGTTTCAAGAAGTGATGAAAGAAACAGATTCCGAGAAACTCAGTATGATGTGAGCAGAGGGAGGGGGCAGAACAATTTACATGATTGTATAAATTAATAAATTTATAGCACTGTAAAGACAAACAAAAGACCTTGAAAGACTTAAGAACTCTGATCAGACTGTGATGACTGGCTCAGAGAGGTAATGGGCTCAAGATACAAGAGAGGCCTAGATGACCGGATATGACTAAATGGGAATCCGTTTTGCTTGTCTACACGTATCTGCTACAAGGGTTTTCCTTTGTTTCCCCACCTCCATCCCATTAGGGAAGTAGAAAAGCGAACAAATAAACGTTCATTGGCGAAGACATTTTAAGATTTTTTGAAAAGGAGCCACTTAGTTCAACCTGCTCACTTTACAGATGGGGAAACTGAGGCCCAGAGAGAATAAGTGACTTGCCTCAGGTCACAAGTGGCAGAAGCAGCAGCCTTCTACCACCCCATCCTGCCTCTGGCAGATACCAGAACAGAGAGGAAAAAAGAGGTAGGAAGGCTAATGGGTGACAGAGCAGACAGAGGGAGCTCCTTCCCATTCCAGGCCCAGGGAAAGCTGACACTGCATCTTCCGATCCGGGGGCAGAGGGGTAGGGAAGAAGTTTCTGATTAATCCTGAGGACTCTTTCGATTGCCAGAGAGACATCTGCACAAGTCAAGGGTCTGGTTTCAGCGGGGTTATTAATACCACTACTGCTCACCTCTAGAGACTGCTGGGTTTTAAAGACCAGTGAACCAAGATTCAAAGTCTTCACTTCACAGCTGGCCGGGGGTGGGGAGTCAGACCCAAACCACAGCAGCTGTGCTGTGGGCACGTTAAGGAGAACAAGGCAGTGATGGGAGGACCAGTTGTCTGGTTCCCTGGGCACAAGCAGACAAAGGGGTAAGCTGTGGGTACACTTCCAGTGGTCACCTGTCTACTCTCCAGAGAAAATATAGGTCCCTATTCTTAGATTTCAAGGCCTTTCCTTGGAGGAAAATCCTTCCATCCCCTTCTCAGTAATTCCAACCCTTCTGCCTGTTCTGGGGAAACTAACCTTTCTACACATGGCTCATGCTACTTTTCCCCTTTGCAAATCTATTGCCTCTCCCATGATGTCCCCTTTACCTGGAATAACTTGTGCACCATTTCCCACCTCCAATCTACTTCTTCCCCTCCTTTCTGAAAGCCTTCCCAGAATTGATAAGAGTAGGCCAATAAAACAGTCTAAAGGCCATTCACCTGTCTACAAAGGGAGATTAAAAAGCCCAAAAGATAGAATGGCCATTCATCTCTGTCTGGTCTCTTTCAGCAAATCATCAGGGGAGGGGAGGGTGGGGGCATGGCTCTCCAATTCCATACACCACTTGCAAGTAGTCTATGAGTCCCTCCCAGGGAAGCAACTCGATAAAATCCACCAGTCCTGGAAATACCATTGATATCCATCCATCCAACTAACCCTACTTCCTTTGGGGCATCATTTCATTAAACATTTATTAAACCCCTACTGAATAACAACTCTGTGACAGGTACTTGGGGAAATACAGAACTGGACATGACAAAGTCCGTGCCTTTATTATCTTTCTCCCAAAACCCATCCTTCCTCTGAGTTTCTGTTTCTGTCAAGGGCACCGCCCTTGTCATCCAGTCATCCAGATTCACAACCTACGAATCATCCTTATTCTACCACATATTTTGTATCCAATCAGTTGACATCTTGTTGATTCTGCATTAATCAATCATCAAGCAATGATCAAGTGCTAGCTGTGTGCCAGGCAGTGTGCTGGGGGCTAGGGTTGCTAGTGCCAAGGATGGACAATGACATCTCCCCAAATGGTAATAGTAGGAAGAGTCTTGGCTGTAGAGTCAGAGGGAGCAGATTCAAATCCTGCCTCTGTGAACTCTGATAAATCACCTAACTTGCCCAGGCCTCAGTTTCCTACTCTGTAAAATGAGGGGGTCACTGAGGTCCCTGACCCAGTAGTCAAGTTCAGGCCTTCCTTGCTTCTCACCCGGACTACTGCAGTAGTCTCCTGATTCTAGCCTCCTTGCCTCCAATCTATACCTTCTCCAATCCATTCTCCACACAGCTGTCAAAGGGATGTCCCCAAAAGGCCAAGTCCTGGCAGTGTCATTTCCTGGCTCAATAAACTCCAGTGGCTCCCTCTTAACTCAAGGGTCAAAGACAAACTCTTGCTTGGCATTTAAAGGGCATCACCTTCTAAATTCCACCTGTCTTTGCAGCCTCGTGAGACAGGACTACTCCCAACTGTCCTCACATACAATGATTCATCCACCATCTTCTCTTTGGACAATCTGCCTGAAACACTTCCTTTTCAACTCTACCTCCTCGAATCTCCAATATCCTTCCAAGCTCCACTGTTCAAATGCTACCACCTGCATATGGCTTTTCCTGACCTCCTTCCCCCAACACCCTGCTTCCCAACAATGACCTTCTATTCAGTTGGCATGTACATGGTTCACTTGGTCTCCTTGGATGAAGATGAGCTCCCAGAAGGGACAAATGCTTTCATATTTGTCTTTGCATCCTCAGTGCCAGACGCAGTGGTTGGCACACAGCAGACGCTTAATAAAAGACTTGCTGCTTGGTTTTAAGTAGGGGACTAAGATTCCAATGGATAAGGAGAACAGTGGACAAGTCACAATACAAAGTCCTCTGGGAGGTCAGAGAGAGGAGGGAAGTTTAGACTGGGGGAATCAGGGAGGGAAGGACCCCAGAACTGGGGGACAGAACACCTCAGCCCCCAATTCAGTCCCCATTCAATTTAGTTCAGTCCCCAGTCTCCAAAGATGAAATGAAAGGGAATGCAATTGCCCCAGGAGAAATGCTGAAACCTCAATCCTTGCCCCTTTTCAGTGGGAAAAAACAGAATTAGGGGAATAAAAAATTGGGGTTCCATCCCCAGGCTCAGTCATTGTTGGGAGACAGGTTGGTGCCAGGTCTGGGATAAGACCAAGAGTGCCCAATCTCTGTGCCAAACAGAACACTCCCTTTGGGGCTCTGGACTTTCCAAAGTATTTTGAAACCATAAGCCAAGGAAGCTTCTTGGCCTAACCCTGTTAAAATTGGAGAAGAAGGGATTGAATCCTCAGGTCCTAGAGGACCCCAGAATTAGATGTGGAAACAACCTCAGAGGCTCCCTGGTCCAGCTCCCTCCTTCCAGTCACTGAAGTCCAGAAGGAAGCTATTTGCCCAAGGTCATTCAGTAAAGTGGCAGAGCTTGGATCTGAACCTGGGTCTTTGGATTCCAAACTCTGCGCTCTTTCCACAGAAGGCAGGATTGGGTCTTGGTTCCTCTGGGTTTGGATACAGTGAGTGACTGCTCTTTCCCTGTACTACTGTCAAGTTCTCACATCCTTCTCTCAGTCAGCTGAAGGGGAGCAAAGTGGACCTGGCTCTCTCAGGGTAGGGTCCCTACCTCTGCTCAGGATCTTGGAGATGACCACCCTAGAGTCCCTGAAAAGACAGAAATCCCACCATTTGCTTAAGCAAATATTCTCATTCTTTCTTTCTCTCTCTCTCTCTCTCTCCTTCCCTCCCTCCCCTCTTGCCTCAACCCCCAAGACAATGAATAAAATTCTGGGTTACCAGAACTAGAGTACAAGCTATCTGAAAAAGGGTGCTGGAGAAATGGAGGGCATGAGGGAGGGAGCAAAATGGAGAGTACTATGATTTAGAGGAGATGGCACTGGGATCCAGAAAATCTAGGTTCAAATCCCATACCTGTGACCCTGGGCAAATCAGCTGACTGCTCTGTGACTCAGTTTCCTGATTTGTGAAATAAAGGCACTGGCTTTGATGGCCTCTGAAGTCGCTTCCAACTTGTGTTTGAGGATCCTGTGACCCAGGAGTCCTTGGACTTCTCAGCTGTCCCCAACCCACACAGATGGCAGGGGGCAGTACAAAGAAGCGAGCTCTTGCCTAGTGGTGGACAGCTCTGCCCATGCCCCAGGCACTTCTTGCTTCACAGAGTAGGACACAGCAGCTGCCAGAGGCGAGCATGCCAAGCACACGCCCCCCACCACCCAGCCAAACTCCTCAGCCACCTTCTAGCAGCTGTTCTCTACCTCCTGAGCTCCAGGTGAGGGTCCTTCCATTGTGCCCTGCATGTTCCCAATATGTTCTCCTGCTCCCTGACCCAAAAGCCCTCCAGCTTCTCAGCTCTGCCAGGGGGTAGGGGCCCTGAGGAGCCTCTTGGAGGCCATTCCATTCTCTCCTACCCTCCCAATTGCATCCACGCTCCCCCAATGCTGTCATTCCAAGTAGAGAGAAGCAAGCCCGAGGCACCATGTGGGTTCCTCATGCACACAATACACGAGCAGCTAAGCCTTCCTCTCTTCTCCTGGGAAACAAAGAAACTCCCAACTACCCCTTGCAGATGACTGTGGCCCACGCCCCCTCCTGGGCCCCCATGATTCTGGCACTGACCATCACACTTGCCTCTCTCTGAGACCACTGGGCACCAGGTTCGGGGCCAGAATCACACTCTTTACTTTCTGTCCTCAGCAGCTCCTTCTGGAAGTTATCCCAAATCTCCCATTCACCGTCATCACCTTTCCTCCAGCCCCAGGGAGAGGAGGAGCACGGCATCTCAGCCACCCGAGATCCACTGGCAGCTCTCGCTTTCCTCGGCTCCCTGACTAGGGGTTGGGAGCAGGTGACAACGGGGAGAGGACTCCCTGCTCCCAACCCTCCATCACCACCACATCTAGGCTGCCCCATCAGGGTCCCCCTGACCAGCTAGTGGCCCAACAAGTATTCCAAGAGAGGCAAGCCATAAGTTACCGTAGGTGCAGTTACAGCAGAGTCTGATGATCAAGAGAATTTCCATGGCAGCTTTTTCTGCAGGGCACCCCAACAGCCATCTCTCCCTGTTCCCCGGCTTCCATCAGCAGGCGAGCCACCCAGTCACCTCACCCGCCCGCCAGGCACAGTGGCAGCCACGGCCACGCAGCATCCAGAACCTGATGCTGCCGCCGCTGCTGCCGAACAAGTGAGTGAGCGCTAGGGAGGCTTCTCAGAGCCAGCGGAGGAGGGGGAGGGGAGATGAAAATGAAGTGTAAGACTGGGGAGGGGGAGGAGGGAGGGACATCACTGACATTTTGATGAGGAAGAACACGGTAGCAGTTGGCCGGCAGCCTGGGGAATCCAAGGGCTGGATTCTCACAAGTGTAAGTGTGTGTGTGGGTGAGTGTGTGTACACACTTAACACAAACACACAAAACACACACACACACACACATCAGATACGCACACTCAGCAGCCCACGTGCTCAGGGCCCAGAGAGTCAGACAAAGAGAGCTGAACCACTCCCCCTTCCCCTCCAAATACCTTCCATGGTGATGGACGTGTGGCTGTCCTTGGAGTCCTTGGGGGCTTTGACTTTGAGTTCCTGTCAGTGCAAAGAGAAGACACATTGACAAATGCCCCACTCCCATTTCCTGCTGCCCACCTTCCCCACGGAGTCAAGAACCTCCACACACTCCCACTGCCGTCAAGCCGGCACAGTTTTCTTAATGGCTATAGTGAAAAAATTTGTAATCATTTCTTTTTTTTTTCTTTTTAAAGCCTCTACTTAGTTGACGCAGCCTGGTACAGAGGAAGGAGTCCTGGATCAAATTCCAATGTCTATGTGACCTTGGGCAAAGTCACTTCTTCCTGAGGTCTCAGTTTCCTCATCTATAGAACAATGAGGTTATATCAGATGGCTTTGCATGTCCCTCTGAGTTCTAAATAAGGTTCCTCCTCTGTAAGATGAATTGGGGCAGGGGTTTGGATTCAGTGGCTTCTAAGGTCCCTGCCAGTCCATTTTCCCCTCAATGCCTCAATTTCCTCATCGGAATAATGGACCAGATGACTTCTGAGATTCCCTCCAGTTCTAGAGTTCTGATCTCAAGTCCAGATCAAAGCATGAAGGTGGGAGCCTAGATCCCCAAAGGCAGAAGCTCTGATTGGTCCTGAAACAAGCTGGAAATATTTGGGTCTGGAAGAGACCTCAGAGACCATCTAGTTCAATTCTCTTATTTTACAGATAAGGAAACTGAGGCATAGAGTGGGCAAATTCATAGGATCTAGAGCCAGGAAGCACCTCAGAGACAATCAAGTCTAATGCCCTTATTTTATCATTTTTTGGCAGGGAAGGCAATTGGGATTAAGTGACTTGCCCAGGGTCACACAGCTAGAAAGTGTCTGGGGCCAAATTTGAACTCAGGTCCTCCTGATTCCAGGGCTGGCGCTCTATACACTTCATCACCTATCAGCCCCTTATGCCCTTACTTTACAGAACAGGAAATGAAGGGGAGGGGGAGGAGAAGAGATTTGCTCAAATTAACATAGGGGCTAAGCATCAGAGGTAGGGTATGCTCTTGAGTCCAGAATAACACTCTTCCCCAAGGCTGCCTCCCTGTGTCAGGAGGCAGCCATGCCCAGGGGAATGCCAATAAGAAGACTTGTTTGGGCTTCCTACTACAGCTTGGGGAAGCAGGGCTCCACGTTGCAAGACAGACTGCCCCAACAGAAGAAATCAGATTCTTGAGGTTCCGAAGAATTCTTTTGGAAACATGAAGGAAAGCCAAAGGGGCAAGAGAAAGTAACGGTCTGAACAGAGTGATTTTTTAAAAAAATACTTTGTCTCTTCATTCCCAGAGCCCAAAGCAACCAAAAATGGATGCTGGCTACCAGAAAACAGGTGGAGAATTGAGGAAGCCTTAGACCTGGGGAATGTGGCAAGTCTGCCTCATGATGGAGACTAATCCTAACTACCCCCATCCCCCAACCCCCACTCCTGGAAAGAAGACCTTTCCTGGGGAGAGATTGGAATATATCCACCTGTTCCAGTTCTACTACACAAGGAGCTTGACACTTTTAACCCAAAGCACACTCTTAGAACAAACTTCTTTTGTTCCAATGAAATACTGGCTTCTCCTTCTCTTCCCCAGGAGACCAAGAGAAAAAAAAGACCATAGAGGCCAACTGTCTCAAGCCTCTCCTTTTCCATATGAGGAAATGGAGAGGCCCAGGGTCTCAGTCCAGATCACATTCAGGTCAGAGAGGCATGGATAGAGAGCTGGACAGGTCCTGAAAGGCTGTCTAATCCAAAGCCCTCATTTTTCTGAGGAGGACACTGAAGGAGGGGACTTGCCACCTTACTCTAGTCCCTGAGCTGAGGCAGGTGGGGTTCCACGGCACACAGATGCATCACCCCTCTAGACATGGTTTGGGAGGTAGTTTGCTATATAGGATGGTGAACCAGAAGTTTAGAGACCTGGATTCAAATACAGCCTCTGCCTTGTACTAACTGGGTGATCAGAGGCAAGTGACCTTACGAGTAAGCTACCTCTTAGCCTGCTTCCAGGGCTAAATCTAGGATTTGACCCTATCTATATATTGCTTAACATCTTTGTTTCTTCCTGTGTAAAATGAGGAATTGCTTCTCTTATAGGGTTTGTTGTGAGGAAAGTCCTTTATAAACTTTGGAATCATAGACTGAGAGCTGCAAAGGACCTTATAAGTCATCTACAGCCACATTTTTGTATTTATAGAATAGGAAACTGAGGTCCAGGGAGGCTGAGTGATTTACCCAAGGTCTCACAGAACTGGGATTCAAACATGAGTCCTGCAGTGCCAAGTTCTGCTCTCTGTCCATCACATTTAAAGTGCTGTGGAAATGTGCTTATTGATTGTCTGACTGATTGAGGGCGGTGGTAACTGGGCAAATAGCTTGCTTGTCCAACTACTGGAGAATCCTCAAAGGAGGACTGAGCTGCTGTAGAGGTGCTTGCATCTAACTGTCTGTAGTAATGAGGGCATGAACCATCCCTGCCTTGAGTCTACATTACCAATAAGCTGACCACTGGCAGGGAGACTGAGAGGAGGGGTGGGAGGACAGGACCAGCTCTCACCTTGCAGATGTTATATTATGTGCTCAGGAGATTGCAGGGGACTGCCTATCTGATCGAAATTCCCTTTGTCAGCCTTTGTGGCTGTCATGGAGTACTGCTCATGCTTCCAAGGATAATGGGACTGAAAAGTACAGTCCTGTCTGAAATTAGAGCTGAAAGTTGATCCTTGCGTAGAAAGTGGCTGAAGGCCTAAAATCTGGGCTAAAGGGGAGGGGGCAGGTGCAGAGGGAAAGGACAAAGGGTCAGGGCATCAAGGTGCTTCTACCTGCTTCCATCAGCATCCTACTTGGAAAGCACTGGAAAAGGTCCTGAGGGACAGAGTTAGCCTACAGGATGCAACAAAGGATCAGTGAGGGTCAAGCCAGCTACAGACACAGATCCCCAAAGGAAGGGAGGGAAAAGTGGGAGAAACTGACCAGGACTAAAGGAATTCAGTTTCCTCTTCTAGCTCCAAGCTATTTCTAGAGAGAAAAACTTTGGATAAGAAGACTAGAAATGAGGCTTCTCTAGAAAAGCAGGAGGCAAGACTGTGTTCCCCAAGGCTAGAGCCCAGCTCTGTTCTCTCAGAGTCTCTGGGGAATTATCATTCCCAGCAGCCTCAGCCTGAAAGTATGAAATCACTCTGACAGCCCAGGAGAAGAGTCTAATTACCGTAATTAAGTGGCAGAGCAGAGCAGAAAGCACCAATGAGTCAGTGAGAGGGGACTGTCACCACATGGCTACACCTGGCAGGCAGCCCTCAGGCCTGAGCTGTGGCCTTGGGAATGTGTGAGAGTGAAGGGCTGCCAGGGGCACTGGGCATTAATCTGACTCCTCAAGAAAGGAAGGAAGGCTGAGGTCCAAAAAACACAACCAAAGTTATAGAGATTTTCATTCTTTTCAGGATCTCAGAGGCCATATGAATCCCATTCCCTCCTTTTAGAGAAGGAAAACTGAGGCTTTGGGCTGAGGTGAGTGGTTTAAGTGGTTTGCTCAAGGTTACACAGGGATTTGAACCCAGGACCTCTGATTCTAGTGCCAAGGCTCTTTATGTTATGGATACCTTCCTTGGCTCAAAGGAGGCCAACAAAGGCCCCTGACCATGTGGGGAGACCCAGGAGCTGTTCCACTGAAAGGGGAAAGCTACAGAGGATGGAATCATAGATTTGGAGCTGGAAGGGACCTTGGAGGCCATCAAGCTCAATCCCAATTTAAGGAAATGGGACTCCTGAGATTGGGTGACTTGTTCAGAATCTTATAGCTGTTTAAGAATCAGAAGTAGGATTTGAGCCTCGGCTCTCCTGCCTGCCCCAAAGTCCAGGGCACAATGTTGCCTTTTGGACATTCTGATGGATATCCAGCCTTATGAAGTTGGGAAAGTTGTTTGAGTTCTCTGTGCCTCAGTTTCCTCGCCTATAAAAATGAGTAAATGGTCTTGTAAACTGTAAAGCCCTCAGAAGATAGGAGACACTCCCTAGGAGAGCAAGCACTTATCTCACCAACTTTTATCATATAAAGGCAAAGACATGGAAAACAAAGGGACAAATTCTGATCTTTCCAAGCAGTAAAATCATCTGCAGCATTAGGACCGGCCCACAGGATCTTGAGCTCATTAACCCCAAGCTTAGGGCGGGTAGGCTATAAAAGTAAAATGTTAACAGATCAGGAAGGCTTCCTGAAGATCTACTACAACCCAAAGTAGCCTTTCTATGGCTGAGTTATGGAAGTCGATGATATTGTGGATAAGGTACACTGGAATCAGAGATCCTTGGTTCATATACTACCTCTGACTCTTATTCAAGAGGCTCAATCTCCTGCGCCTCTGTTTCCTCATCTGTGATATAAAGAGGCTGCACCAAATGGCCTTTGACAGTCTCTTCCATTTCTGGAGTAATGACCCCTGCCCACTTTCCCTGCAATAGCTCCACTTGGAACCCCACCCACCACGACCTCCCTTTCCCAACTGGGCCTCGTCATCTGCCCCAAAGTTTTCCCCTCCCCATGTGTGGTCTCCCTGAATGAGAGTATGGACTCCTTGAGAGCAGGGACTGTTTGAATTTTCCATTTCTATTCTTAGACCTTAATACAGTGCTTGGTTCATCATGAGCATTTACTCAATGTTTCCCACCCCATCCTCTGCCCCTTTGTTCACACAGACCTGTGGCAACAACATGGTGCCGAGGAAGGATTGCTACCTTTAGAATCAAGATACCTGAGTTTGAATCCCCAGCTCTACCATACACTCCATACGACCTTGGACAAATCACTAACTGGGTGAATTCTGATTCCATGTCCAGATCTTGAGGGTGACCATTCTCCAGCTCAACCCCCACAAGGTTCTGGACTCAAGGAGTTCCTGTCCTCTCCCACTTTGAAAGAGATTTCACAGAATTATGGAAGTCAAGAGCTAGGAAGGACCTTAAAGTCTATCCAGTCATGGTATCATAAGCCTAAAGCTGGAAAAGCTGGAAAGTTCAATCCACTGTTTTACAGAAGGGGAAACTGAGACCAAGAGAGATTAAGAGACATGCCCATGGTCATACAGCAAGTAAGTATCAGAGGCAAGATTTGAACCTATGTCTTCCTAATCTCAAGTCCAGCTAGTCAGTATACCATGCTGACTCTAATAGTTTCCTAGGCTCAAGAAGCTGTCTTCTATTTTGAAAGGGATTTTTAGGGAGCTAGAAGAGCATTTCGTCATAGGAACATAGGTGTAAATGCTAGAAGAGTCCTTGGCAGTCACATAATCCAACTCCATCTTTGCTCAGAGAAGGGAACTGAGCTCCAGAGATGGGGAATGACTTGCCCAAGGTCAACACGATGAGTCAGTGGCATGGGCTTTCTAATTTTCCTTGTTCTTCTTGCTCCCTAATTTCATCCAGAGAAAAAAGTAAACTGTGGAGGGTCGGGGGCAGGAAATCAAGAAAACCAACAATCCCAAATTAAGAAGTGGGTGAAAGAACATGCCAGGTGTAGGAGATTGATTGGTAGCCAATCATCAGCCAATCTGAAAAGCTGCTTCTCTGTCTGGTAATCAGGGAGGAAATAGCCCAATCTGGGCTGGCTCTCCGGACAGCTCCCAAAATATATTTTCAGTCGGCCAAAGGGTGTCCCCCAAGCAGGAAAGAAGCTGCTCACCTCGGAGATCTTCTGGAACTGGTTGTTGGACTGGCTGCATTTCTCGGCTGTCTCCAAAGCGATTTTATAGTTATCCACAAAGGCTTTGTACACGCCAAGCTGGCTGGCCTGAAGGAGAGAGATGGATAGGGAGAGGGGAAGAGGGGTTGGCAGGAGGAGAGGGGGGATGGAGAGAATGAATGAATGAATGATTAATCAGAACACCTGGAGAGCTGGGACTAGCCAAGGTACTCCAGAGCAGTTCTGAAGGTTTGGAGGTGGGGGTAGCGAGAGTATAGAAGGGATGGAGGCTGAACAGCATGCCTTTGAAGGAGATTCAATGGTTTCCATGGAAACCAGCTCAACCCATAAGGGTTAACAAGGGGGCACTGAGGGCAGGGCAGTGCCATCTCAAGCATGTTGAGAAATTTAAGCCACCAAGGCATTTGCCTTTTTTTTCTTTTTTAAAAGCATTTTATCAAAGGTCATGTTGGATTTGAAATCCCTCTGTGCTTCACAATGCTTTCAGGGCTTAGAAATTTCCCTAGAAGAAAGCAAGATGGGGAGGGTAGCATGGTGGAGAAGGTGCGTGTGTGTGAGTGTGAGAGAGAGAGTGTGTGTGTGTCTGTGTGTGTGTGTGTGTCTCTGCCCCCTGTCCCAGGTTGCTCCGTGCTATGCCTCACAAGCACCATCCAGGGAGCTTTGCAGTTGTCCTGTCCGGTCTCCTCTCAGTGCTCTATCCTTTCACTCTTTCCTGCACCACTCCCTCTACACAGCCACAGGAACATAGCAGTCAGTGTGTTAGCCATCAAAGGCCAGGAAACAAAGGGCTAGAGCCCAGGTGGAGAGGAACACCATGGCAGAGGCAGGAAGCCTAGAAGAACAGGGTCACAGGATACCCTACTCTGCTCATCTTATTTGAATGAATTTTTTTGGAGAAGGAGAATGCAGAATGTGCCTAAATGTTACAAGGGTTTTCTTCCTTCCCCTTTCTCTCCCTCTGAAAATAAAATTGATTTTTGTTAACTGAGGGAAATTCTTTTAAAAAATGTTAAACAGAACATAAAACTCCTTGAAGGAAGATAGTTTCACTTGTATCCACAGCATGTAGTACGTGTAGGGATAGAGACTACACCTGTGATTTCCTTTGTACAAATTCCCAAAGAAGGAAAGTCCCTCTACTGATGCAGATGGCACCTCTTCTCCAACTTGCAGTTGTAGAGAGTTGTCTGGGTCCCTGAGAAGTTCAATTACTTCCCCTCTACGTATGAGAGGTTGGACTGGACCCCATGGGCTTCTCTTCCTGGTTCTGAGGCTGGCTCTCCCTCCATGACTGCCCAATGCCTCTCCCAGAAAACAGTAAGAGGGGTTCTGCTATCTGATCCCTCCTGCAGGATCCAAAGTAGAATGGAGGCTACTGGGGGGAGCAGGAGGTAGGAGGGAGGACCACACATTTAGAGCTGGAAGGATCTCAGAGACAGCTGAGTCCAACCCCACTCCCTTCATTTTCGAGAAGAGGACCCTGAGCCCCAGGGAGATGAAGAGATGTGTCCAGGATCACACAGGTGGTAAAAGACAGGGAGCCAAGATTTGAATCAAGGCCTTCTGATTGCTCTAGCTCCCAGGCATCCTGAAGCCTGCTGCACATTGTAACCCCTGTTAGATTGTAAGTACCTGGAAGACAAGGACTACGTCTGCCTTCTCATTGCATCCCTAGTGTTTAGCCCAGAATCTAATACTCAGTAAGTGCTTAATGAACAAATACTTATTGACTGACAAATTGCAGATAATAGGAATGAACTAGGGATAGGAAGGTGAGGAGGGATCCAGAGCCAATTAGAGAGAGATGCTCAGCCCTGATCTGTGAAGTACCCTCAGGATCTCAGGCCTAAGGGGTTCAAAGCTGGGACAGGTAAGAAGTGGAGGGACTGGGGTGGGGAGCTCTAGCTTCTTTCTGTGCAAGAGGACAGGTGCCAGAGCTGGCCCCCAAGTGGGCAGAGCTCCCTGAGATTCACCCAAAGGCAGCATTTCCATTATTTCCAGGAGTGATGGAAACCATGGATCAAGAACACAGTTAAGAGGCACCCCAAATTCCCTGGTTCCTCTCTTGCTCCCTTCCCTTTATGGCAGGCATTCATCACACACCATAGACCCCTTTCTAAGAATGTGTTTGTGTGGATTGTGTTTAGTCATTTTCAGTTACATCCAACTCTTTGTTACCCTTTTTGGGGTTTTCTTGGCACAGATACTGGAGCAGTTTGCCATTTCCTTCTCCAGCTCATTTTACTGAGGGGGAAATGGAAATAGAGCAAACAGAGGTTCAATGACTTGCCCAAGGTCAAGTACTAGTAGTAGCTAGTAAGTGTCTGAGGCTGGATTCTGAACTCAGGAACATGAGTTTTCCTGACTCCAGGCCCAATATTCTGTCCATTGAGTCATAGCTGCTCCAGAAAGACATTTTTTTAAATGCATAAAATACAACAGAGAAGATGACAGAAGAAACCCTTGCATCGCCTCTCCCCTACACTGCTGCATCGGTGTCTTTGCCTCAAGTCTCCCCCTGCTCCCCACCCTTGCCACCATCCCATTGCCCCCAAAGACTCCTCACACCTCAAAAATCCCAAGACTTTAGGATTTGAAAGTTCAGGTCCCATCACATCACTGTCCTACTCAGTGTAATCCAGTAGCCTCCTATAAAAAGAGGTTTTACCACTTGGTTCATAACTGGTTCGACCCTTCCAGTCTCACTGGATATTAAGGTTTCTCCTGCCCTCAACATCCATCCACCCAGGCTGCTTTCAGTTCCTCACACAATGGACCAGCTCTCATCTCTGATCCTTGGCACTGGCCATCCTCCTCACCTTGGCTTCAGAACCCCTCTGTCCCTTCAAGACTCAGCTGCAGAATTCTAAAAAAATGAATGCTAAAAATAAATAAATAATAAGGGCAAGGGAGAGACACAGCTGAGGCACCGTCTTGGGCACAGAGCCTTCTGGGGTCTCCCCAACTGCTAGCATGCTTCTACCAAGCTCCCTTTTATATTTATGCTGCATGTACTAACATATGTGCTTGTTAGCTTCCTCAAGAGAAGGCAATCTCCTCATGAATGAGGATTTTTTTTTATTCTTTTATTGGTATCTCAAAGTTTAGCATGGTACCTGGCCTGTGCTGTTTTGGTGTTCAGTCAGTTGTGTCCAAATCTTGGTGATGCCATCTAGGGTTATCTTGGCAAAAATACGGGAGGAGTCTGCCATTTCCTTCTGCAGCTCATTTGACAGATGAGGAAACTGAGGCAGACAGAGTGAAGTGACTTGCCCAGGGTCATACAGCTAGTAAGTGTCTGAGGCCAGATTAAACTCAGGTTTTCCTGACTCCAGGCCCAGCACTCCATCCATGGTGCCACCAAGCTGGCCCAGAGTAGGTGCTTAATAAATGCTCATTCCTTTTTTGATTGAGTTACTAATTAAGCACATTAACTTTGCAAAGGGCTTTCCTAGTGTTATGGTACAAATGTTGGTCTCTCTCAGTTTTCCAGATAAGCAAGCAGGGGTTCTGAGAATGGAAGTGACCTTGCCCATGGTCACAGGAAGGCCATAGGGCACAACAAACAGCAAGATGGTGGAGGACCTGGTTCAGATCTCAGCCCCGTCCCATTCTGCTTTTGGGCTCTTTGGTTCTCAGTTTCCTCATCTGAGAATTGTTCCCTCAGAGTCCCAGTACCTGGCCCAGAAAAGTGGCTGAATAAGTTATTGTCAATTAGTTTAGTGACAGAAGGGTTGGAGAGGAGCCCTGAACTGAGAACTCTCTCCAGGCAGCCCTACACAGACAAACATTCTGATCTTTATCCCACTAGGGGCCAGGGCAGTTCTCCCCTGAATTCTGGTCACTTGAAAGGGAGATGCACTTGCTTGATGTCAGAGTCAAAAAGGGCATTTACTGCTGGTCATGGGATCTTGGACCCATCATTGCCCCTCTCTCTGCCTTGGTCATTCCAACTCTAAAACAGGGATCACAGGAAGCATCAGAGATGGTATTTCAGCCCTGATGGGACCCAAAGCTGGTCTGTTCACTGCCTCTGCCCCTGCCTGCCTCCCACGGGTGCTGGTATGAAAACCTCTATCCACTGTAAAAGCATGAGGTAAAAGGGGTTGCCCGGTTCCCTGCCTCTCTTTAGGCATCTTCTGTCAGTGGTTAGTTAATGGTTTGTAAACTACTAATAACCCTAGCATTTAAAAGTAATCCAAAATAAAGCATAGTAGAAGGCTGAATTTGGAATCTGAGGACCTGGGTTCAAGTCCTGCCACTTCTATCACCTACTACTTGTGTGGTCTTGGACAAATTGCTTAACTTTCATGGATTTCAATATTCCTCATTTTAAAATGAGGGGTTTGGAACAGATGACCTATAAAGCAGTATGGTGTACTGATTCTAGGGCAGCTAGGTGCCACCAGGTCTGGAGTCAATTCCTGAGTTCAAATCTGGCCTCGGACACTTAGTAGCTGTGTGACCCTGGGCAAGTCATTTAACCCTATTTGCCTCAGTTTCCTCATCTGTAAAATAGGAGGGCTGGACTAGATTGCTTCTAAGGTCCCTTCTAAATTTAGATCTGTGATCCTGCCCCAGTGCTTACTATGCCCACTCCGTCACTTCATCTCCCTATATCTCAGTTTCCTCATCTGTAAAATGACAGAACAGGACTATTTCACTAGAGCTCTTCCAGTTCTAAATCTGTGACATCAAGACAAACAAGTGACCATAGGTCTTGGGTAGAAGGGGATGTAAGGGGGTTTCTCATTCCAAAGTCTTTTCTAGGGACATCCTCCAGACCCTAAGAACCACATACCCCAGGGCTTCCTGTCCCTCTAGGCTGGGTACCAGCCAGAGTCATTAGGCATTCTGGGGTGGTGGTTGCCTGGAAACAGCAGCTTAGCACTGGGTGATCTAATAAAGGAAATAGCAGAGATGCTAATTCCCTTTTTCCGGGTAATGAATAATCAAATCTCTAATGCCTCCCTCAGGAGGCAGACTCCTTCCCCTAGTGAGGCAGACCTGGTCCCCACCCCCTTTCCAGGCCTCCAACTTGCAGGGCCCAAGAAGACCAGAACTCATGCAGAGTCCCAGTAACAGAGCCACTCCAGATGCCTGAATGGGATGCTCTTCTGGGACTGTATGAAGCACCTGGCCCCAGGAGAGGAAGTCAGTGTGGGCAAGGTCTTCACACTGGGCCATGTGGCATTCTTCTTCTCCCTCCCTCCAGTGAGGAAAGTCAGACACTCCATTCAGTGCATGCAGACCAGCATCATTCTCCAACTCCTCCCCTATCCCCCAAATGGCTAATGCCTTTCGTTGGAGATTAGACCATGAATTTAGTGCTCCAAGGGATTCCAGAAGCCACCTTATCTAAACCCCTCTTTAAGTAGATGAAGAAATGAAGACATGACTTGCCAGAGATCACACAGGTAGGGTCAGAAGCAGAACCTGGGTCTTTTCACTTACAAGTTCTACACTTTCTTTTTCTAGAAAGGATGGTTCATCCTGCCTAGAGTCAGAAATGTTATAGCTGAAAAGGACTTCCTATATATTCTGTAGGGCAGCTAGGTGGCACAGTGGATAGAATACTGGACCTGGTGTCAGGAAGACCTGAGTTCAAATACAGCCTCAGATATTTACTAGTTGCGTGACTCTAGGCAAATTAATTTAAACCTGTATGCCTCAGTTTCCTTACCTGTAAAATGAGCTGGAGAAGGACATGGCAAACCACTCCAGTATCTTTGCCAAGAAAATCCCAAGTGGGATCAGAGTCAGAGATGACTGAACAATAACATATATCCTGCATATTTTTTAGTAAATGGTTGTTCCCCCCAGGAGTGCCTCAGAGAAGGGACTCTTGTTTTGAATTAGAGCTTATTTTCATTGAAACAGGATCAATGAGATCTGTAGGCTACACAGCTGGTCATTTTACTGAGGACAGGAAAAGAATAGGACAGTCACAAAGTGGGTGCTGCTTGGGAGTCCCCCACCTGGTACTGTCAGCCCTAGGGGATGGGGTGTAAGAAGAGGAGGACCTCAGATCCCTATGTCATCTTCCCAGTTTGCCCCAGTGGGAGCCCTGGAAGAGTCTGTTCTGTTTCAAAGTCAAGGTCAGTATCTTTAAAACCACCCTCAGGGTCAAGGTCACTCCTGGGTTGTATGCAGAAGAACCTTCTTTAGCAGCAAAAGCAAACTAGCCTGTGCTTCCTCCCATTGGCTCTGGCATGACCCATACACCTTGGGTAAGTTACCTAGCCTCTGTTTCTTCATCTGAAAAACGAGGATATTGAACTAGAGGGTTCTTCCCACTCCCCATGTATGACTTGATGATCCTATGAATCCCCAGTGAAGGGTGGCTGCTCGTCTTTGTATGGCCTGCCAATTAAGAATGGGACAAAAATAGACAGCAGTGGGCTCAATTTGGCATGGGGGCCATAGTTTGCTGACCCCTGGTATAGTGGAGAGAGAATAACTTTGAGGGCAAGAAGACCTGGGTTCAAGCCCCTTCTCAGACACTCAATGGCTAGGTGCTCCTGGGCAAGTCACTTAACCTTTGTGTGCATCTGGTAGTGCTCTATTATTTCAAGTCGAAAGATAGCTGATCAGTTAAAATTAAATCACTAATTAAGTTTTTTTTTAATCCTTCCTTGGCAGAGTTTCAAGTCTGAGGCCCTGGGTTCAAATCCTTTGGTTCAAATCCTTTTTCTACCACTTCCTGCCTTGTCTTGTTCTTGGTTTCTGGATAGTCTCAGTCTCTGTAGGTAACTGAATTCCCGTTCCCTTGTCGCTTTTCCCTACTTGATTTCACTGCTCAGGGCAAACTGGGACCAAATGTAGGGGTCCTTGAGGCTCCCCTCTCCAGGGTCTTGATCCTTCTGGCTGCCAGGCATGGTTACCTCTGGCTCTCACTTGGTACCCTGAAAAGCTCACAAGGTGGCACTTGTTCCTTGCCTGTCTCCTTCTCCCTCCCTCCCTCCCTCTCTCTCTCTCTCTCTCTCCACACACACACACACACACACACACACACACACACACACACACACAATTTATTCATCGGGAAAAGAGACAGGCAAAAGGTCATCATGGGTCTGCCCAGCTAGAATGCCATCAAAAAGGCACAGAGCCCCACCAGGAAGTGCAGAAGGATGTAGGCTATGCCAGGAAGAGGAGGCAAGGAAGGGGCTTGGGAAGGATGTCAAAACTGTAAGAGGTCTTTGGAAAAGCAATGGTACAGTGGACAAAGAACCAGCCTCAGGGTCAGGAAGACTTGAGTTCAAATCCTGCCCTTGACACATACTGTCTGTGTGATCCTACAACTAACTAACAACTGGACAAATCACCGAAGCTTCTCCGAGCCTCAGTTTCCTCATCTATAAAATTAGGAAGGTGGACTCGATGTTCTCAGAGGACCCTTCTAATTTTAACGCTTATGCTACTTATAACAAAAGTGAGGGGCTAGAAGACAGCCTCCTCCCAAAAGAGCTAGGATGAGGACAGCTAGGAACTTTGAGGCTTTTTCCCCTGAAAACCACTGCCCCCAAGTCCCTGTCTCCCTGGTGCTGGTGGCCCTGCAGCTTTGTGGCACATGGTCATCTGTGTCTGAGCGCATCCCCAGCCTGGCCCTGGATGGACTGGGGGGAAGGAAGCAAGGAACTTACCAGCTTCTGGAAGAGGTGGCCCAAGGTGACCTGGCTGTCCCATTGCTGCACCTTGGGGCAGAGGTTGTCGTAGAACTCCTTGTGGATCTCATAGATGTCCTGGATCTTATAGAAGATGGTCTCTATCTGCTGGATGGTGAGCACAGGCTGGGAGGTGGTGGCTGTGGCTTTGAGGGGTTTCATCGGCTGTGAGCAAGAAGGGAGAAAAGACAGGGCTGGAGTAAGAAAACCCAGGCAGAATTAATCAAGAGTGTGGGGAGAGCGCGGGGTGAGGAGACCTATGCTCAGATCCCAGGGGTTTGTAAATACCTTAAATTCTGGATCTCAAGTTTCCTCATCCATAAAATGGGGACAAACCTGCTTATACTCTCAAACTCATGGGGACAATGTGAATAAAACAAACCATAACCCTTAGTTAAATATATTAACATGTCAAGGACCTATGGGAATTCCCTCTAATAATAAAAATAGTAACAGCCAACATTAATTAATAATTCATATAAATAATTAATAGCACTTTAAAGTTTGCAGCAAAGTGCTTTGCAGATATAATCACATCTGATCCCCATAATAACCCTAGGAGGCAGGTGCTATTTTTTATCCCCTATTTTACAGATGAGGAAACTGAGGAAGGCAGAGCTTAACTGACTTGCTCAGGGTCACACAGCTAATAAGTGTATGAGGTCAAATTTGAACTCAAGACTATATATATATATATTACAATCTGTCAATACTTTTAGTCAGAAAGGTGGAGGAATTCACTATCAGGAAACTAGCTAGGAAGCACCAGAGATAGGATTTGAACACAAGGCTTCTGACTCCAGAGTCACAAATGGCTACCTGAGGCCCAGGGAGGGGCAGAAATTTGCATGTGGTCACAGAGAGAGTGTCAGAAGCAGAACTGGAGCCCAACTTCAGAGGATCTAGACCTAATCTCAGAAAGCCCTTAGATGTCAGCAAGTCCTCAATTTACAAATAAGGAGCCGGTAACATGACCTGTCCAGAGTCATACAGCTAGTAAGAGTCAGGGGTAAGATTTGAATCCAGGTCCTCAAGACTGCAATTACAGTGCCC
This sequence comes from Potorous gilbertii, assembly GCA_028658325.1. Lineage (NCBI taxonomy): Eukaryota > Metazoa > Chordata > Mammalia > Diprotodontia > Potoroidae > Potorous > Potorous gilbertii. The sequence continues at coordinate 271,733,028 of CM053770.1, read as the reverse complement.
TGTCAACTAAGGCCACACTGTGTCTTATGAATTTGAAAGCATGTATATAAATATGAGGATGCTGTTTTTTTAAAAGTGGATCTGTGATTTCATCGCTATAACAAAGGCCTATGGAGGAAATTCCATCCACTAATGCAGGGCAGCACCTCCTTAGCAACTTTTAACTTACAGTCATTGAGAGACTAATTAAGAGACTTGCCTAGGGTCACACAAATGGGACCTGAACCCAAGCACGAAACCAACTCTCTCTAAGTCTTGCTTCCTTTTCTCTAAATGTGAGTTATTATTAGACTATCCATCCCCACAGGGATGGGAGGGGCTGGGGGGACATCTTTTGCCAGGGTCTTGTCCAAACAAGGGCCTAGGGTGGCACCGTATCCACTATATTGAGTCTGGAGCTTGATTTATCTTTGGGTGGGGTTGTCACAGGTCTCAACAGGCCATGCTCAGCTCACATGGCAAAGAAACCCAGCATGCTGGGACCTGCTGGATCCTGGGACAGGGGCCAAGACTGGGCACCCATGGACTCCATCTGGAAGCCAGTCCGTAGGCTGTAGTCACTTAGGCAGCACCCTGCCAGGCATGCTGTAATGGGCTATTTGGTTTTTTTTTTTTAACAGGGTTCACGCTTTCCTCTGGAGAGGACCTCACCCAACATTTCATGAGGCCCCTTCCCCTCCCACTGTAACGGATGGGAGGGTTAGCCTGGAACTTCCTCCCTGTAAAACCAGCCGCCCTTTCGCCAGCAATGGAGAGAGGAGCGGAGGCAGAGATCAAACAAGCCCAGCTGATAGGATCAGAGGTTTCAAAGCTAGACAGTACTTCAGAGACCATCTAATCCAACTCTCATATTTTGCAGCTGAGGAAACTGAGGCTCAGAGAGGTTAAATAGCTTACAGGATCATCACCTTAGAGCTAGAAGGGGCCTCAGAGGCCACCAAGTCCAACAGATGGGGAAACTAAGGCTCAGGAAACTAAACTGACTTGCCCAAGATCCCACAGCCATTTAGCATCAGAGATAAAGGATTTGGCTTAAAGTAAGAAAAGCATTGAATTAATAAATAAAACTAGAAGCTAGCTTTATGAAAAAAACCACCAATAAAACAAACCATTGGTTAATATGATTTTTAAAAAAGCTAAGAAAACAGAATTACTAGTGTCAAAAATGAAAGGAGTGAATTCACCACCAATGAAGAGAAGATAAAACAATTGTTAGGAGCTATTTTGCCCAATTATATGTTCTAAGTTTGACAGTTTAAATAAAATGCATGAATATCTACAAAAATATAAATTATCCATATTAACAGAAGAAGAAATAAAATACTTAAATAATCTAATCTTAAAAAAAGAAATCGAACAAGTCATCATTGAGCTTCCTAAAAAAAAAAAAAGGAAGATTCTCAGGACCAAATGAATTCACAAATGAATTCTACCAAGCATTTAAAGAACAATTAATCCCAATACTATATAAACTATTTGAAAAAAATAGGTGAAAGAGTCCTACCAAATTCCTTTTACAATGCAAAGATGATGCTAATACCCAAGCCTGGAAGAGCCAAATCAGAGAAAGAAAATAACAGACCAATTTCCCTCATGAATATTAACTCAAAAAGGTTAAATAAAATACTAGCAATGAGATTACCGCAATATATAACAAGAATCATATACTATGGCCAGGTGGAATTTATACCAGGAATAAACACTATCAGCATAATTGATCATATCAATAACAAAAAAACAAAAACAAAAAAACCAGAAATCATATCATTATCTCAACAGATGCAGAAAAAGCCTTTGACAAAATACAGCACCTATGCCTTTTAGAAACACTAGAGAGCATAGGAATAAATGGAGCTTACTTTAAAATGATAAGTAATATTGATCTAAAACTATTAGCAAGTATAATAGAAATAAGCTAGAAGTCTTCCCAATACAACTGAGGGTGAAGCAAGGATGCCCATTATCACCTCTGTTAGTTATAACAATAAAAGAAGAAAAAGAAATTAAAGGAATTGGAATAGGCAATGAAGAAATAAAACTATCATTCTTTGCAGATGAAAAGATGTTATACTTAGAAAATCTGAGAGAATCAACTAAAACACTATTTGAAATTATCAACAACTTTAACAACGTTGAAGGATACAATATAAACCCACACAAATCACCAGCATTTCTATGTATTACCAACAAAGTCCAGCAATAAGAAATAGACAGAGAAATTCCAATTAACATAACTGCAGACCACATAAAATACCTGGGAGTCTACCTGTCAAGACAAACCCAGGAACTTTATGAGTACAACTATAAAATGCTTTTCACACAAATAAATTCAGATCTAAACAACTGGAAAAATATTAGTTGCTCATGGGTAGGCCAAGTCAATGTAATGAAAATGACAATTCCACCCAAATTAGCCTATTTATTCAGTGCCACACCAAATTATCAAAAAGTATTTTATAGAGCTAGAAAAAATAATAATAAAGTTTATCTGGAAGAACAGAAGGTCAAGGATATCAAGAGAATCAATAAAAAAATTGTGAAAGAAAGTGGTCTAGATGGTAGTAGAAAAAGCTTCAAATTATATTAGAAAGTGGTAATTATCAAAACCATCTGGATAAGAAACTGAGTGAATCAGTGGAATAGATTAGGTACAAATTATATTATAGCAAATGATTATAATAACCTAGCATATGAGATTCAAGCTTTTGGGACAAAAAGTCATCATTTGACAAAAACTGTGAGAAAAATGGAAAAACAGGTATAGACCAACATCTCACACCATATACCAAGATACGGTCAAAATGGGTACATGACTTACACATAAAGGATGATACCATAAGCAAATTAAAAGAGCATGTAATAATTTGTCAGATTTATGGATAAGGAAAGAATTTAGAATGAAAGAAGATATAAAACACTGAAAAATGTAAAATAGATAATTTTGATTATATAAAATTGAAAAAGGTTTTGCACAAACAAAACCAATGCAACCAAAATTATCAGGAAAGTAGAAAATTGGGGGAAAATGTTTACAACAAGTATCTCTGATAAATCTCTCAAATATATAGAGAACTGAGTCAAATTTATAAAAATACAAGTTATTCCCCAACTGATAAATGGTCAAAGGATATGAACAGGCAGTTTTCAAAGAAATCATATCTACAGTCATATGAAAAAATGCTCTTAATCACTACTGATCAGAGAAATGCAAATTAAAACAACTCTGATGTACCACCTCACACCTATCAGGGTGGCTAATATGACAAAAAGGAAAATGTTGGATGTCGTAGGGGAGGTGGGAAAATTGGGACACCAATGCACTCACTGCGGGTGGAGTTATGAACTGACCCAACCATTCTGGAGAACAATTTGGAACTACGCTCAAAGGGCTATAGAACTATGCATACTCTTTGATCCAGTAATATCACTGCTTGGTCTGTATCACAAAGACATCTAAAAACAGGTAAAAGAACCTATCTCTACAAAAATATTTATAGTAGCTCTTTTTGTGGTGGCTAAGAATTGTAAATCAAAGGAGTGTCTATTAATTGAGGAATGGTTAAACAAGCTGTGGTATATGATTGCTATGGAATATTATTTTGCTATAAGAAAGGACAAGCAGGATGATTTCAGAAAAACCTAGAAAAACTCACATGAACTGATGCAAAGTGAAGTGAACAGAATCAGAAGAACATTGTACACAGTAACAGCAAAAACTGTTCAGTGAAGAACTGTGAATGACTTAGCGATTTTCAGCAATACAATAATCTAAGGCAATTCCAAAAGACTAATCAGGTGAAGTATACTATTTACCTCCAGAGAAAGAGCTGATATTGATTAAATACAGTCTGAAGCATTTTTCAGAGAGATAAAATTGGGAACTCAAAACTTGAAATAAAAATATTACAGAAAAAAAGAGAGAGATAGGATTTGAATTCAGGGCTGCTGACTTCAGAGCCAAAGTTTTTTCTACCACCATGCTATTGCTCCCATTTAGGCTCATCATGTGGTTTGGTTTTTTTCACCCTCCAATGATCCCTCCCTTTCCAGCAGGCAGGAATATGCACGTCGGACTTGAGACCCTCTGGGGCCAGCAAAAACAGAGACCCAGAAGTCTCAGGAAAGAATGGCAAGCTGTCATCACCCCGTATGGTCCACAGAGTTAGCCAAATAAGAGCAATGCTTCCTTTTATTCCATACCACATGGGCATTGGAAGCAGGGCGGGTTGCAGTTCCTGATACCCACAAACCATCTGCTTTACATGTCAGAGACTTTCCTAGGACAGCTGGTCTCCAGAGGCCTCCCTGCTAGAGTGGCTTGCCTGGAGGGTTAAGGGTGGGGAAGGAGCAAGGAGGGGAAACTGGCTGTTCTGTTTCTTTGAAAAGGAAAAAGAAAATGGAAAAGGGGAGAGAAGAAAGGGGGTAGCATTTTCACCAAGTAGTTTAACTTTACATTTTATTACATCCTCCCAAAAAGGGGGTGGTGGTGGAAATTTCTTCTCCTTCCAACAGTCCCTTAACTTATCCACAAAATCAACAGCTTTCCAAGCGAGAGATCTTTTCACAGCTCCCCTAAGCAAACACAGTGGCAGCCATCTGAGCAAGAGTCAGGCCAGAATATGGACAGAGCTCCAGATTGCAAGGCTTGTCTGCAGAGAGTTCCCCAGATGAAAGGGACACATGAACATGTAGAAGATCACAGGGTCCTAGATTTAGAGCCGGAAGGGAACTTAGAGGTCATTGTGTCCAAGCTTCTCATTTAACAGATGGGGAAACTGAGGTTAAGTGACTTGCCAAGGGTCACAAAATTATTACGTATCTGAGGCAGAATATGAACCCAGACCTTCCTGACTTCCATTCCATTGCCCTATCCACTGTGACATACTGCCTCAGAAGAGCATAGAACATCCACAATGATAAAGGGTCTGGAAACTACATCAAAGGAGGTACAGTTGGGGCAACAGGAAATGGATAAAAGAATTTTCAATTTACAGCTTGATAGGATCTCAGGTCATTGAGTCCAACTCTGTCATTTTATGAATGAGGAATCCAACCTCCTCATTTTACAGATAAGGAAACTGAGGCCAAGAGAGGTCACAGAGTTAGAAACAAAAGCAATTTAGCAGTTCATCTAGTCCAGTGCTTTTTATGGGGTTGCAAAAAAACTGGCAACAGTAAAAGGTTTTTGAATGTGCAACAACCAAAAATTAATTAAAAAATCAAACTTGTAATGAATCGGAGGTGTTTCTGGTAGTGCATGCATCAGGCAACTTCAATGCAGCCTTGGTTCGGAACACGGAGCATGGGCACTTTGCATGACACACGCCCTCAGGTGATGCAACATCAGCTGAAATTGGACTAGAAAAATGTTAAGAAGCCCTGATCTAGTCCAATCCACTCATTTAACAGATAAGGAAATTAAGGCCAAGAGGTGTCAACTAATAAACAGTGGAGCCAGGATCTGGATCCAGGTCTGATAAACCTCAAATTTCATCCTCTTTCCCTGGCACTATGTTTAACTTAGAAAAGAGAAGATGAGCAGGGGCACCATAAGTCCCTTCAAAGATCTGAAGGCTTATCGTGTGGCAATGGGAGTAGACTTACTCTACTATACACAGACACAGGTCTTGACTTTACAAAAAGGGAAGAATCGTCTAACAAGCAGTCTAGCAAGAGAATGCATTATCTTGCTGTGGGAATATGCACACTCCCCTGTCAGTGAAAGCAATCCAAGAAGAAGCGAGATGCCCATCTGTCAGGCATACTATAGGAGCGGTTCATTCATGGGCTGAAATTGGAAGCACAGAAGGAAGGCTCATTCAGAGATTTAGAGCAGGGATGGATATCAGAGGGCATCTTATCCAGTATCATTTTCCAGATGAGGAAAATGAGGCCCACCCAGAGAGGTTAAGAGACTTGCCTGGTATCACAAAGTCTGAGTCAGATTAATTCAGGCCTTCCTGATGCCAATTCATACACATATAAATGACCAAGCAGGGATTCAAACCGCGGTCCTCTCACTCCAAGTGGCAGAACCCACATCTGATCCCAGGGCCTCTGTCTCCAAATCCAGAACTTTCTAGAGAGCCTATCCTCAGCCCTCCCCAAAATGTATCCTCATTGCACCAGGCAAGAGTCTGTATGTGATGACCTGAGAGGCCTTCCAGCCATTAAGTTCCAGGGTTCTAAGTTTGCATCCTGCTGCCCCCAGCTCCAATTAAGCTTCACCAGCAGAAAGTCCCAGGATCAAAGTCTCCCTCTCTCTCACTTGTCTGAAAGTGAAAGCTATAGCTCCCATGCTCTGCCAAGGGGAAGGTATTATGTTCACTTAAACAGACAAACAACAATCCAGTTGCTAATCCCCCCAAACTCCCAGCTCTAGGAAGGAAGGACTCTAGAAAGTAAAGAACATGAGTAGACCATATTCTCCCTCCCCAATACTTCTGACAATCAATATCTATTGAGTATCTGAACATGGAGTTAGGAGATGTGAATTTAAATCTGATTTTAGATACTTCTTAGCTATTTCACAGGGTCATGGATTTGAAAGTTTCAAAGGGCCTCAAAGGTCACTCTTTGTCCAATTTCCCACATTTTCCAGCTGAGGAAACTGAGAACCAGATAGACTCAGTAACTTAATAATAGCTACTAATAGCAACAGCTAACATTTCTATATCACCTGCCAGGCACCGTGCTAAGCCTTTTACAAATATTATCTCACTTGATCCATAAAACAACCCTGGGAGGTAGGAGCTGTTATTATCCCCATTTTATAGATGAAGAAACCAAGGCAGGCAGAGGTGAAGTGATGTGTCCAGGGTCACACAGCTAGTAAGTGTCTGAGGCAGAATTTGAGCTCAGGTCCTCCTGACTCCAGGCCAGCTCTCTCCCCTTCTCTCTCTCCTTCTCTCTTGCTCTCTGATTCTGTCTCTCTTGCTGAGCACTACAGAGTGTAAGTGAAAGCCAAGATTCCTGCTTGCAATCTATAATCAATCAGTATTCAACCAACATTTATTAAACCTCTACATTGTACAAGCGCACTGTGGGTTCACAAAAATGATACCATCTGAGAGCCCCTAGTCTTTGCAGAGAGATAAAGTACATGACAGATGACTAACTGTAAGACGCACAGTACGTAACCAGGGCATTAGAGAAGTGTAAAAGTATTGTGTGATATCCAAGAGAGAAGGCTGCACCCAACCAGGGACACCAAAATTCAAGCCAGCACCAGCCTCCTGCCTGACCTTTGAATAAGATTCTCTTGACTTGGTGACTTTGCACTGGCCTCTCAAGCCTGGAACTTTCTCCACTTTCTCGCTTCCTTCAAGTTTCAGATAAAATCTCACCCTTTATAAGAAACTTTTCCCAGTAGCCTTTAATGCCAGCACCTTCTCTCTGGTTATTTTCCCATACATCATTTGTTTGCTATATTATCTCTCCTATTAGACCATGACTTCCTTGAGAATGGGAATTTCTTTTTTGCCTTTCTTTGTATTCCTTAACACAATACCTAGCACATAGTAGGCACTTAATAAGTATTTGTTGACTGAAAAGGTCTTCAGAACACCAAATAGTAAATAAATGGAGGCCTCAGAAATAGACAAAAAATTCAGCAGAAAAGATGAGGAGAGCTGGAAGAGCTTGAGGTTTTACTAAATGACATTATTTTCAATTGGGCATGTAGACAGGAAGGAGAGAGTGCAGAAAGAGAGATTAAGGACATGAGAAAGAGAGGGGGTGTTGGATTACTGGAGCAAAGTCCTAGTAGAGGTGGGAAGGCACAGAATATCTCTCTACTGCGATTGGAGGGAAGGAAGAGAAGAGTGATGATGCACCTCTCTGGGGAGGACCAAGACAATGGTTGGTTGTAAGGGAAGGAAGGAAAGATTTAGGAGAGTGAACAGATAAGCGTTGGGGAGAAGGACTAGTAGGTAGCAGCAAGAGCCTCAGCTAAGGAAATGGAGACTGGATCTTAGCCTAGTTCAATAACTGGCAAAAAGGGGAGGCAAGCCTAACTTTGAACAACTAACGATTACTAGAAGAACGTATATTAATTATGATATGCTTCAGTGCACAGTATAGACACTAAGCCTATGCCTCAGAAATGGGGAAGCGATGTGAACTGGAGCCATCTGGGAAGGTTTAAATGGGAAAGATAGGGCTTCAGTTGGAGCCAAAGGAACAGGATTTGGATAGAAAGAGGAAGTGATGGGACATTAGAGGGAGGAGGAACTAGCTCAAGGAAAGGCAGGGAGGTGAGAAGGGATTTAGCATCTGTGAAGGAAATGCCAGGAGGGAAGGGATCAGAGCATCTCATGAAATTAGACAGCGGTGCCTTTAAGGTTTATTTAGTGCTAGGGTTTTTCAACTGGGATACACAGACACCCTACCCCAAGAGATCCCTGAAGATATTTCAGAGGCTCTATGAACTCGGGTAGAAAAGAAAGCTTTTATTTTCACAGTCCTTTAAGTGGAATTTGGTATATTCCTTAATTATTTAAAAATATATTTTTTCTAAGCAGGGGTACATAGGCTTCACCATTCTGCCAGAGGGCTCTGATGCAAAAACGTTAAGAATGCCTGATCTAGCCTAACTACCTCATTTTACAGGGGGAAGGAATTGAGGTCCAGAGAAGATGAAAAACTCTGCCCAGGTCCATAGAGTTGGAAAGTGAGAGGGACAGTACTAGACCCCAGGTCTCAGGCCTCTCAGCGTTAGGTGCGTCTGCCATCCATCAGGCAGAGATCCCTCCTGCTCCTGCTTTTTCCTTGTTGATCTGGCCCAACTCTCCTCGTTCCTTCCAGAATTCCAAGCTGGGAGAAGATCCCTTCTAGCTCAGAATCTCTCAATCTTCTCCAAAATCACGTCCTCCTCCTGCCTTCTCTCTATGGCATCACCATTCATCCCATTTCCCATTTCTGGAACACTGATGCTAGCTTTGATTCTTTCCTCTCCACTCCTGTTTACCTTAACCCACATAGGGCTGATGTCTCTCATCCCTTAGTTTAGCTGAGACAAGGTTGGAGTAGGAGAGTTTAAAAAGTATTTTTACTTGAAAACAAGAGAAAACAAATAAGAAAGAAAACAAAAGCCTCAAATGCCAGGCAAGAATAACTCAGGTTTCTTTAACTTGACAAAATGCTTTCCTTCCAACAACCCAGAAAGTCAAAGTCTAGAGGTGTAAGGAATATGGCATCTATGAAGGAAACACAAAGAGGGGAGGGTCCATGGAATCTCATGTGGATAGAGTTGGGAGAGACTTTAGAGTCCACAGGGACCTATCTCTTTTTTTGCTTCCTGGCACCTTTTGGCACATTGATGAAACTCAGGGGCCCTTGCTCAGAATAGTGCTTTTAAATGCATAAAATGAAATATGAAGAATTATAAAAGAAACTGATTCAATTATTTATCAAATACAGTCACAAAATTTTTTTTTTAATTTCATGGACCTCATGTTAGGAAATAAATGGCAAATATGATTATCTACATTTCACAGAAGAAAAAGCTGAGATGGGTGGATGAGAAGTGACTTGTCCCAACAGGTGGCAGGGCCAAGATTAAGGTCTAGGCCTTGGCACTCTCTGTCCTCCAGCCACAGGCTGGCTCTGCCAGGCACCTAAGTCCCCCCTGTCTCCAAGTCCCTAATAATCTGACCTTCTACTGAAGGCCCTACACCCCTGGGCCTATTCTCCCTAACAGCGAATGTGCTCTGGAATCTGTTTGGCCTTTATTTCAACAGCCATTAAGGGGGTTCCTGTCTGTCTCCTCCAATTTCACTTTCACTAAGTTTTTTCCTGTCTGAGGAACCCTTCTAACTCCAGACTCCATTGCAGAGCCAAGCAGGCTCCCAATTCCAGGAATGCTCAAGCTCAGGCTCCAAGTCCCTCTATCTCCCCCAGATGACTCACCTGGGCTCCTCCCCAATCCCTGGGGAGATGCTTTCCAGAATCTTATCTAAGACAAATAAAAATGAAAGCAACAACAGACAATCTTTACCTCCTCAAGCAGGAATTTAGTGTGAAAGACAGAAAGGAAAGCTGAGGCTGGAGGAACTGGTTACTCTGCTGTTTGCCACCTGTAGGATTTGGGGACAAGTCCCTTGACCTTCCAGGCCTCAGCTTCCTCATTTGTAAAACAAAGGAGTCAGATCTGCCATTGTTCTTCAATCGTTTCCCATTCTTTATGACCCCATTGGGGTTTTCGTGGCCCAGATACCAGAGTGGTTTGCCATTTCCTTCTCCAGCTCATTTTACTGAGGCGGGAAATGGAGGCAAATAGAGTTAAGTGATTTGCCCAGGATCTGAAGCCAGATTTGAACTCACCAAGATGAGTTTTCCTGACTCTATTAACATTAATAGCTAACATTTATAGAGCGCTATTACATGCCAGGCACTATCTAAGCGCTTTACAAATATCACATTTGATCTACACAACAATCCTGGAGGTAGGGGGGATTATGATCCCTGTTTTACAGAGGAGGAAGCTCAGACACACCGAGGTTCAGTGACTGACCTAGGGTCACACAGCTAGTGAATATCTGAGGTCACATTTGAACTCAGATCTTCCTCCCCCCAGAGACCCCTAAGATCCCTTTAAGCTCTACACTTCTGGTCCAATGAATAAGAGTAATAAACTTTATCCCTCTGAGGCACATTGGGGAAGGACTCATATCAGAGTGGATTTATCAGTCAATCAACCAATTAGCATTTATCAGGTTCTTACTATATACCATATAAGAGGAAATTTGGAGTCAAAAGATCTGAGTTCAAATCTCAGACCGGCCATTTAATACCTGGGTTAACCCTGGGCAAGCAAGTCACTTTCCCTCATTGGACCCCATTTTCCAAATCTGTAAAATGGGATAGAGGGATACTGGTGGGATAAAACTAGACAAAGGCCTCTGAGGTTCCTTTAAGCTCAATATCTATGATCCTATGAAGAACAGCGTTTGTCCCATCAAGGTATTATGCTACAGAGGAAAGGATGAATTCAGAGATTCTAAATTCAAGTTCCAGCTTTGACATTTATGACCAAGTGCAAGCAAATCCCTCCCTTTCCTGAGGCCTCAGACTCTCCTTGTTTATAAAAAGAGGAGGTTGAATCAGATGGCCTCTAGGAACTCTTTCACTTTGGATCCCACTTACTATGAGTGTGTCTTTGGGCAAATAAGCTCCCTCTTTGAGTCTAATATGGTAAAATGTTTCATTCATAAAATGAAGGGATTACACTAGATGACCCCTGGCATCCCCACTTCCACCTCTAAATATATGATGACAATGGGAAATATATACACACAGAGATACATAGACACAAACACATGCACAGATAACACATACACACAGATAGACACAAACACACACAGATATACACATACATACACAGATACACAGATAGACACATCCACAAACAACTACACAGACATACTTGCAGATACACAGACAGACACACATCCACAAACAGATACACAAATGCACACAGACACACATACACAGATACACACACATGCACACACAGCCCACAGGGCCTATATGTTTCTATCACCAAAGGTCTCCTCTGTTACCTCGTGTAAGACTGACCACACCTCGTGGGAGAAGGGCTGGAGACAAGTTTCTTTTTTGGGAACAAGAAAGAAACCGCTACCCAGTCCTCAATGAAAAGAATCCCTCAAGTCACCCAGTGACTCACTAGAAGGGCCAGGAAGAGGAATTAGCATTTTAAGCCTCCAGATCCACTTCAGTCTTCACCTGAGTGGGGAAGGCTTTACCACTCACCTACAGAGATAGGAACAGGAGAGAATGGACACCCTCCCCCCCAAACCCACATGCAAGCTAACCAATGTCCCCACAGGGCACCACTAAGAGGCCAAAAGACCTGGTTCCTCATAGACGTTCTGTCTGGGGGAGAAAGGGGAAGACACAGAGGCTGTCCCAGCTGCTGTTCACATGAGCAGGCTTCAGACTAGTCACTGGGGAACAGCAGAGGATGGCCAAAGGAAGCAGGAGCAGGGGCTCCAAGGGCCTCATGTGGTTCCCCTTTTAAGCTAGCATGGAGAAAACCCTCAGCTGGGCCTGTATACTTGGGATCTGGTGCCTTTATTTCTCTCTTTTTTTTTTTTACAGTAAGTTTTTCTCGATGTCCCCCCCTTCCCCCCAGCTTTCTGTTTAACACCATCATAATTTTCCCTGGTATCCCTCAACCACCCAGAGAGCAATTCTACCTAATAAATAATATTCTTAAAGACAAAAAGAATAAAACGAGGAGAAATTCAGTATAACCGATCAATACATTTGAAAAAGTTTGAAAATATGTGCATTTGTACCCATTGTGGACCTCCCCAAAGGGTGCACCTTGAGGCTTCCAGGGCAATTACTGATTGGTACAAGGAAAGGATTCCTCTGCATCTTTTAAGTATTCCAGCACTCTAGTAGCCATTACATCACTTTTGCCCTTACAGTATTCCCAGGCAGGGAAAGAGCTAGGATGATCTCCTCACCAAGTTTACTAGGGGAGGAACTGAGGGCCAGAGGAGCAAAATAGCTGGTTCAGGCTTGGGATTTCGGTTGAGGATCAAAGGAGCTAATAGTACATAGAGCACTTAATATATAACATAATATATCGGTAAAGTCCTTCCTCCCCTCCTCCCTCCTTCCTTCCTTCTCTCCCTCCCTCCCTTCCTCCTCCCTTCTTCCCCTGCCCTACAATATATGCTCTGCTGACCTCTTGCTGTCCCCCCATCTCTGTGCCAGGAGAGACTCCAACTGTTCATTTTCTTTCTCTCTCTTTCTCTCTTCCCGCCCCCCTTGCCTCTAAGAATCCCAGCTTTCGCTCAAGACTCAGCTCAAACTCCACCTGTAGGAGGAGGCCCTTTCCAGCCTGAGCTGGAAGCCCACCTTCCATCTCCTGGGCATACATCTATTTATTTATATACTCTGTCTCCTCCATTACATGTATGTTTTTTAAGACTATTTCATGCTTGGCACAAAATAAGCACTTTATTAAGCGCTTGTTGATTGACTGATTCTTCCTAGCAACATTTGGAGGCTGAATGGAGTCTACTTGGGAGGGTCCCTCAGCTCTCCAAGCCATTCCAGCCACTGGGACTTCTTAGCTCCTGGCCCAAGGTTTCCACAGCCCCTCCTCTCCCATCAGGCCAAGGTTGAGCCCCCCTGCCAACACCCTCTCTCCCAGCTGGCTGCGGTTATCGTGTTCAAATGCACACGGTCTTATCTTCCCCTGGCATCCAGGCTGCCAGCCCCAAGCTCAACAGGAACCTGGAACATACAAGATTGCTTAATCCCTAAAACAGTCAGAAATTCCCCATCCCCCTGCACCTCAGGGCAGGGACAAAGAAACAAGGAAGCACTCATTTCCCCACAAGTCTGTGCGTGTGGGGGGTGGGGGGGCGTCCCTCCCCAAGTACAAACACAACCCCCCAGCACTAAGAGTATTCTCATAACCAGGAAGCGTGAAGAGAACGTAAAGGGTCAGAAGACAGAGGAGAAAGAGCCGGCCCAGAGGGGCTACTCCTCCTCCCCCTTAAAAGCACACCCCAAGTCTCACTCCCGACTTGGTCAATGACACATGAGCCCCATGGGCAACAATGGAGGAAGATGCAGGGTGCTGGTTAACTCTCTGGAACCTGAGCCAGACCCCTGCCCACTTCCCCTTACCACAGTTACAGTCTAACAAGCAGACACTGGGGCTGCCAGGCTGGAGAGAGGAGGATGCAGGAGCCAGTACCTGTGCTCACTCGTTCAGGGTCATGTGAGTGTGTACATGTGGGGGAGGGGGAGGGAAAGAGGGAGGGAGAGAGAGAGAGAGAGAGAGAGAGAGAAGGAGAGGGAGAGAGAGAAAGACAGAGAGACAGAGAGAGTTGGAAAAAGGGAGAGAGACAGTGGCCTCTAGGTTTTACGGGGTGGGGGGGAGGCGAAGTAGGGAAAACAGGAAATAAAACAACCTCTGTATAGACCATGTCAGCATGAAGGGGACAGAGAAATGGAAAGAGACCTGCTGGCAGATGAGGACTGAGAAGAGGACCTAAGAGTGATCCCTCTGGATAAAGAAGTCACCATGTCTCCCTTTAGAAAAAGTTCTCATTCGCAGAACCAGACTAGCACCCAGTGACACTGTCCCCTCCTGTTAGGCCTGAGGGAATCTATCCAAGCCTGACAGATCAAAGGAAAGTGACAGAGTTGGAGCCAGAGAACCTAGCTTTGAATTTGGGACTTTAGGTCGGAGTTCTGGAGCAGGATAGGACCTCAGAAGTCAATGAATCCAATTCTCTCTCTTTCTCCCTCTCCTTTTCTTCTCTTTCTCTTTTTTATATCATATAAAAAAACTGAGGCCAAGGAGTTTAAATGGCTTGCCCAAGGTCACTCAAGTAGTAAGTGACAAATGGCAGGATTTGAACCCAGATCCTCTGACTCCAGAGACAGTGATTTTGTTACTGTGCCATGGTGCCTAATGAGCCTCCTCAACCATAAGATAAAGGAATTAGACTCAAATTCCTCCCAGTTCTGTGATGCTATGGCTTAAAAGCATAAGAAGTAGCGGCAGAAGTAGCTTGGGCCTCAGGGAGATCTGGGTTCAAACCCTACTTCAGACGCTACAAGCTACAGGACTCTGGGCCTCCATATTGTCAATCTGAGGAAATTGGACTCAATGATCTCTCAAAAGCCCCTTGCGGTTCTAAATCAATGATCCTGTAAAAACAAGATCTAAGTTCCCTTAAGCCAACATTCAGAAAAGTCATGGGGGCTCCTCAACTAAGAGCTGACTGGACAACACTGCTAGCCAGCACCTCCATACCCTGCTTCCTCCTAAACCCGGTTCAGCCATGCCCTGGGGCAGAGAGCAGGCCCTGTGACTCACAGGGCACCCTCCTCAGGAGCACACAGAACAAGGGCCCGCTCTGTCTCTCAACTAGGAGCTGGTGTCTCTCAGTCTATTTCTGCACTTGTTATTTAATCACTCTCCTTTTGGTCATCACTGTGTGTCTTAGACTGAAAACCCCAGAGCAGAGGATGACTTTGGCCTCCATGATTCTCCACAGCATCTGGGCACAGCGAAAACATCTTCTTGATGGCCAGGGTGGTGCTGTGGATAGTGAACTGGCCTTGGAGTCCTCAGGGCTGAGTTCATTCATAGCTCCCAGGGAAGACCTTTCACCAATGAAATCACTGCCCAAATTAGGATGGTGCTTCCAACTTCTTAAAAAGCTCTTCTAATTATTGACTTATCTGATCATCACTACCACCCTGTCAAGTAGACAGGGGAGTACAGGCAGCATCCCCATTTGGAGACGAGGATGCATGGGCACTTAGAGATGAAGTCATTGGCTTAAAGCCCCAAGAGGCAGTGGTGGGTGGGGAAGAAAAGGGCAGTCAGGCAGACTTGCTGAAGCCTAGGCCACTCCTCTGGCTCCCCCAATTCTAGAAAGGGGGCCCTGTATCCAACCTGCCTACTGCTCAAGAAGAAGGAAAGACCTGGCCTACTCACCCCTCTCCCTTTAATCAGAGAAGAGCTTGGCTTCCTAGGCCTGGAGACAATGAAAGCATTGGGGATACCAGGCACAGGCCCATCCAAAGTCTGTGTATGGAACCGGCTAGTCAGACAGAGAATGCCTCTCCTTTCTCCCTCTCCCCTCTTGACTCTACATTCCATTTCCAAAAGCAAAGTGGCCCAAACAATCAGATCACAGAGGGGCTCTGAGGACCCCAAGTGGACTCACCAGCAGCAATGCTTCCAGCTGGTTGATATAAATCTCTTCACTTGCTAGGAATCCAGAGAGAACCAGCTTCCTCATTTCCAGTCCTTTTCCTGCCTCCACCTGAGGGGGAGAAAAAAAAACACAACAAAGCTGCTCATGAGTAGAAAGGTTAAAAAAATCATTAGGTGACAAGCAGTTTCCCTGAGCTGATTCCTTGGGACATCCTGCTCCAAGGATCCACAGCCAGACCTCCTTAACCTCTGAGAGAATCCTCATTCCCCTCAAGTGCTCTGTTCCCAAGTGGATACCAGAGTTTTTAAGGCTCTGCTTTGAACAGGGCTCAGTGAAGGAACTGGATGACTTCATCAATTTCTGAAGTTAAAAAAAAAGAGTGGTGATGAGGTAGTATTAACTAACCCAGCGTAGAGTACTTCACTTTCTAGAGTCTCAGTTTCCTCATCTGCAAAATGATGGTTTTAAGGTCCCCTCCATCTCTAAATCTAACCTCCTAGGATCCTATAAACCTGAATTTCCTGGATTCTTCCACTCTCTAAATATCTCATTCTTTCCTGTCACTAGAAAGGAGCTGCTTTTAGCTGAAATCAGAAGTGGTCAATGTCATGGCAACAGGAATCAACCCACAAACTCTACAAAGGGTCAGGAAATTAGAGAATTAATAAATAGGGTCACTGGGTCATAGGGTTTAGAGGTAGACGAGGTTTATTTAGTCTAGCTCTCTCATTTCACAGGTGAAGAAACTGAGTGAGGCCCAGAGAGGGGTGATGCAATCTACCCAGAGCTACTGCTTCAAAGTGTGATTGCATGTTAACACTAGTTATTCTGGGGAAACTAAGGCGTCCTAGGTGCCAGTGGAGTGAGCAAGTTTGGGGAGACAATAATGACTGTGAGTCCCAGGAGGATTAAGGTATCTTCTGATTCAACTAATTTCTTTTTTAAAGACTTCCATTTCCAAATGCAACATTTAGGTTACTAGGTAATCAATATTTTATTTTCATATCTTCATTTCATTGGGATGGTTTTCTAGAGAATGTTACCACACAGCACAGGGAAAAGAACCCTGAATTTGTAGCCAGAGGACCTGTATTCAAATTCTGCCTCTGGTATTAACTGCCAATATGGGCTTGGATAAATTTAACCTCATAGGGCCTCAGCTCCCTCATCTGTAAAATGAGGCCTCTGAGGCTCCTTCCACATCCCCATCTAGGAGCCTCTGAGATCTGATCTCACCTATACTTTGTGTTCCTGGCTTTCCAGGTCAGGGAAATTCAGGGACAGAATATCTGACAGTAGGAGCTACTGCTAGGACCCTTTAACTCTCAACCTGGAGGCCTGAATTCTGTTTGCATCCTAGACCCCTCTGGCAGTCAAGTCTGGTGAGCCTAGGGGCCCCCTCTCAGAATCATGTTCTTAAAATGTATAAAATAAAATATACAGGATTAACAAAGAGATCAATATATTAAAATACAGTTATTAAGATATAGATTTTTTTTTAAAGTTTATGGTGAAGAATTTATACTTTACAGGGTGGGAGGGAAAGAGTGACCTGCTCTTGAAACAACCAAAATCTCTGGATGAACCTTAGCTAATGGTCTCATACCAGGAAGTAATAACGGTCTCTCCAAGGGGGCAGCTCTCAAGCGTCACAAACAGACCCCAGGTGAACAGCGTCGCCAGAGCTCCCCTCAAAGTGTCAGATCTGTTCTTTATGACTCCCCAATCCAAGCCTTCTAAAGTGACACTCACTCTCCTTCTCTGGGAACTGAGAAGACTATGGCTTTGGCTCCATTCAGCTTCCTGCTCCCGAGGTGAAACCTATGGATAAATCCCCAAATCCATAGCACTCCTTCTGTCTAAAATTGCTGTCATAGCTGTTTTTGTTGTTAAAGTTAGCATTAAATAAGCCTGTGGGTAAAACTGAACATCTATACCACTACCATTATATTATTACAATTAATATATCATTATACTGGCTAGCATTATACAATACCTACTATGTGCTAAGTGCTTCACAATTATAATCTCATTTGATTCTTACAACAAGCCTGGGAGGTTCAGTGCAGTTATTAACCCCATTTTACAAATGAGGGGACTGAGGCAAATAGAGGTTAAGTGACTTGTCTAACATCACATAGTAAGTGTCTGAAACCAGATCTGAACTCCTATCTTCCTGATTCCAGAACCAGTGCTTTGTCTACTGTGCCATCGAGGCCACTGATCCCTGGCTGAGCTCTGGTGTTTTGTCCAGGAAACCATATGTGATTTAATTATATTCAAGGCTGGCCGGCAGGCAGGCAGTCCTCATTGCAAGTATTGTGAGATTCACCACCAGTAGGCTGGCCACGACATAATGAATTCTTCTTCCATGGCAATCCATGAAACAATGAAAAATTTTAAAATAGTCCTTAGTCCTAGGAGGCCCTCCTATTCCCCCAGGGATGGTGATGAAATAGTACAAATAACCCACTTTTTAGACATTCTATGAAAAGAAAGGCAGCATGGTATGCAGAGTGGCTGAAAGCTGGTCTCAGAACTGAGAAGACCTGGTTCAAGTCTTGACTCGGACATAGTCCCTTCTTTGAGTTTTAGGCAATTCTCTAGGCCTCAGGCCGAAGCACCCAATTCCAGTGAGTCACTATTGCTATAAAAATTAACTTAAATAAGGACAGGTACAGGGATTAGACCTAAGATTTCAATGCTATAGAGAACACCAAGATAAGGAACACTGTCCACCACCACCACCCCATCTCCCCGCCCCCACCCCACCGCTTCACACCCTCTAAGCAAGAGAGCTGTCCAGAGTGCCGAGAGCTTAAGTGATCTGTCCTAGGTCACACAGCCCATATGAGTCAAGAGTTTGGACTGGAACTCAAGCCTTGCTAACTTTGGGCCAGCTCTCTAGCCATTAGGTTATATTTATCTATAAGAACTCTCAATCTGACCTCTTGGTCCAATGACCAATAACTAACATACTCTTACAAGAACTAAACAGCATCAATGCTGAGATTCTCATTCTGAATGTAATTAAGAGGATGTGAGAGGCCCTGTACCTTTATCAGGTGGGATAAACTCTGTGTTAAAGAATCAATCAAAGATGTAAACCAGGCAATTGGAAGTCCAATTTTGGGGGATATTTGTGCTCATTAGAGCTGTGCAAAATGAAGTTAGCAGCACAGGCATCAACATCTATTATGGACTATAGAGAAGAGAAAGTCTATGCAGTCCACCTTCATAGACAGAGCCCCCGGCCTGTTGTCAAGAAGATCTAAGTTCAAATCCGATCTTAGACACTTCCTACCTGCGTGACCCTGGGCAAGTCACTTTACCTTATTTGCCTCACTTTCCTCACCTGTAAAATGAGCTGGAGAAGGAAATGGCGAACCACTCCAGTATCTCCACCAAGAAGACCCCAAAGGGGGTCACGAAGAGTGGGACATGACTGAACAACAACAACCCCTTATTCTTTCATCGTCAGTGATGTCCATGAGAAGGGGAATATAAAAGATGGGGCAAAATCTTTCAGAAAATGTATTTCGAGAAAGAAAGAAAGCAAATGTTTAAAAACTACTCAGTAGCCTCATGTAGTATGAGTACTTTCTTCCAGAAGAGAGTTGAAAGGCACCAAACATTACAAAAATGAAACTGACTTTAACTTAACAGACAGGAAATTGCTGATGATTATTAAATCAGTCATATAAACATCAGCTGCCTGGGCACAGTCAGCCCACTGACTAGTTAGAGGAGGTTTGTCTGCATCTAATTAGAAAAGAAGCTTGAAGATGAGAAGGTGCTGTGAACAACTGCTATCTAACCTCTAAATGAGTCTTTGAAATGGACACATGGGAAAGGGGGAAAGGAAAAGATAAGGACAAGGATGATCACCATTTTCTAAAAGAATTTAACCCAAATGTCAAAAAGAGGAGGTCAAAGGAGCCCAGAAACCACTGTGGCTGGCAAACCTCCTGTTAATCTCTGGGTCAAGGGAAAGACAGAGCAGCCAAGGACAAAACAGATTTAGAATGGGGACACATGGGTGAAACCATCCAGAGGACAATGGCAGAAGATCACAAGTGTCTCATAAAAGACCCAAAAGCAATGAAGATGAAAATAAATCTCCAGGAAACTGGGCTGAAGACTCCACTGCAACACATCATCCCTCCATCCCAAGGGCATTTATTCATACACAACATTGGTAAAAGGGCAACAAACACAAAATGGAACAGATTTGTTAGTGTTTCACACTAGATGATCTCTCAGGTCCCTCCCCACTTGAAATCTATCATGCTATGAACCTACGGGAGTAGGATAAGGAAACTCCCTCTCTTTTCAACATCTTGTCAGAAAGTTGCCTAGAGTAGGGTTTCTTACACGTTTTCCACTTGGGACCCCTTCAGTGTTTCTTAAACTGTGAGTCACAACCCCAGGTGGGGTTTAAGAAGCAATGGCTAAAGCATTATAAATATTACAGGAAGGACTTGAACCCAGGCATTCCTAACTCTGAGGCCAGGTCTCTGATCACAACAGCACGCTATCTCTGCATTTCTAAACTGATTAACCCTGTGCTTAACACAGTGCCTGGCACACAGTAGGCATATATGAAATGCTTCTTGATTGATTTATTTTCATTGTCAGTGGATCTTTAGAACACAGACAAGGGTCCTATGGATTAAAGGAACAGAAAATACTTAGAGTTGAAAGGGAACTCGGTGCCAGCTAATCCAGTCCCCTCATTTTCAAGCTGAGAAAACTGAGGCCCAGAGGGGGTAAGTGATTTGCTCAATATCCCAACACAGTTAATGAGAAGAGGTAGAATTGGAATCCGGGTCCTTTGACTCCAAACTCCAAATACTTTCCACTGTCTCAGGATACCTCTTTGAGACAGCATCAATGGGCCGTGATCTGGAAGGGGTGATCACAGAGACACTGAACACACAGATCCCGAGATCAATACTATTCATTCCCTACTTCACTTCCTAAGATTCATAAATGCTCTAAAACCCCCTTCAGAACCACACAGCAGCATTTCCTGAGGCCCCCATAAGAGCGACCCAAACCGTCTCCTTGGCCTTCCTTTCCAATTTCGGAACTGGTACCATCGATTATTCTTGTACTTAGAAAGATTTGATTTCTTAAAATCGGACTCCTTTCTCTCCCTCTCCCTTATAGGAGCCTGATACATTTTCCTCTATGAGGAAACTCACATCTGTCTTTCTCATCACTGACTTTATCACCTCATGCCTGATAATACTGCAATAACTTCTTTTTAAAAAATGCAATTTTTACATTGTCATTCTGAACTTGACAACCATCAACAGATACTTGCATATTCTTATACAAAGAAAAGACAAAGAGGCTTGTATAGGAAATAAGGACTCTCTAATACATACAGCTTGCTTTACCATTGCTCTCTCTGCCTTCAGTCTCCCCATTGCAATACATCTTACACCATACATCTTACATGCCAGTAGGTTACTCTTTTTAAAAGACCAACTGCACTCCTTTTGTGGCAGCAAAAGACTGCAAACAAAGTAGACACCCATCCACTGAGACAAGGATATTATTCACAAATAATGAATGAAATGAATATGACTGTGCCCCCAAAAGATAACTATGAAGAATCCAGAGAACTATGAGAAGCCTTGCCTGGACTGATTCGAAGAGATGGAAACAAATCATCTACACGTATAAAAGTATTTATAGCAGGTCTTTTTGGACTGCAAAAAACTGGAAATCTAGGAGATATCTATCAACTGAGTTAAAGGCTGAACAAATTATGGCACATGAATACCACTGGACTATATGGAATGATGAAAGGGGGGGATTAGAGATATCTGAGAAGATATGTATAAACTGATGCAAAATGAAATGAGAGAATCAGGAAAATAATTCATAACAACAACACAGTAAAGATAAATAACTTTGAAAGACTTAAGAACTCTGATTAATGCAATGGCCATCTAGGATTGCAGAGAATCCAACATGGAGATTACCCACTTCCTGACAGAGGAGTATAGATTCAGGGTTCAAAATGAGACATATATTTTTGGATATGGACAATATAGGAATTTGTTTTCTTTGTACATAGTTGATACAAGAACTTTTTTTCTTTTAAATGGGAGGGGGTAGAGAAAATAAATGTTTGTTAATTCAAAAATAAAAGGAAAAAAGTCCAAAAGGAAGGAAGCAGAACCAGGAAAGTTATAAATACAATGACCACAAAAAGGCAAAAGGAAAGAAAAATTAAGTTAACCACCATATAATTATAATGACCAAGCTTGTTTCTGAACAAAAATATATGAGAATTCACCTCCTTCAGGTCCTTGCAGAACTGGGGGGCTACAGACATGGAGCATGGCATATATTGTGGATATTGGTTAACAAGGTGTTGTTAATTTTACTGTTGAGCTTCTCCCACTTTTCTTTTTTATTCTTTATTGCAAGAGAGAACTGCCTAGTTGGTGGAAAGAAAAGGACTACTGTGGGAAAACAGAGATGATATGAAAATTTTTCAAACCAATTTTAAAAAATAATGAACAGCCAGTTGCACATGTTTTATCCCCTCCTCGAAAACCTTCTCTGGTTCTCCATGGCTCTCAGGATAAAGGGCAAACTTTTTCTTTAGCTTGGTATTTAAGGTATGCCACCATCTGGCTCAAACTTCATTTAATTCCAAAAGGATTTGCCAAGGGTTTTACTACGTGCAAGAAGCAAAGCTGAGAAGGACCAGGAATGTCTCAGGTTCAGTGGTTCAGACTTTATTCTACTGGAAATGAGGCAAATGAAGTCTTTTGGCCTGGCTGTGATGTGAGCAGAGGAGGGTATCAATCAATCAGTGACCATTTATTAAGTACCTACAATGCGCATGGACATACACATAAAAAAGCAGAACGGTCCTTGTGCCCTTCAAAAGGTTTGCATTATGAGGGGAGACAACATTCTCTCTCTCTCTCATGCACACACACGCATGTGCACACACACACACACACACACACACTCACGCACCCCTCACTGGCATGAGGAGGAGACTTTGGCATAGTTTAGAATGGAATGGAAAGAGACATAAAAAACTTTGTCCAAGTGAGAAGAGATGAAAGCCTGAACTAGGGATGCCAGAATCAGCACAGGAGGGAAAGAACCGACCATATATAGAGGTTAAGTGACAGGGAAGAGTCTGAGATGACTATGAGATCTGGGGAGGGGCTGGCAGGGAGGGTGATGGTGGCCTCAAAAGAAACAGCCATTGAACAGGAAGGTTTTAAGGGAGGAGGATGTGGAGGGAGTTGAGGTCAGCTTGGTGTGTATTAGGCTTGAAAAAATGGCAGATCACCAAGCAAGATTAGAAGCTTGGGGCTAGAGACATAAATTTGGGTGTCATGTCCAGATGTGATAACTGAAACTATGGGAGGTGATGAGAGCATGCAGGGACAGGAATACAGAGGAGCTCCCCAAAAGCACTGCCCAGTACAGACCTTTGCTCCCAGAGGGATCAAATCTATCAATGATATGCTCTACATAATCCTCTTGGAAGGCAGTATCACAGGAGATCATTAAGATTTTGAATTTTAGAATTGGAAGAGACCTCAGAGACCATCTTGGTTGAATCTCATATTTCCCGGAGGGGGCAATAGCCAGCCAACAGCTAGGTCCATGTCCTACTTCTGCTCTGTAGTGGTTGGGTGACCCTGGGTAAATTACTTAGCCTTTCAATGCCCCGGCAACTCTATAAGGTGGTCACATTTCAGAGCAAGTGCTGGCCTGCATTGGTAGAGCAAGATTCCCCATTGGGAATCCCCAGTGTCAATGAAATCCCAGGTCTGTTCTCTCTCACCCAAATTCAATCATTTAATGCACATTTACTGATCACCTACCATGTTCCAGGTACTGAGCTACTGCCATACCCTTGGTTATACTCTTATTTACGCCTAGGATGCCCTACTATGTGACCAGGCAGGTCCTTTAACCGCTGTGGCTCTTAATTTCCTTTCTACAAACTGAGGGATTTGGCCTACATGGTCACCTCCCTGGAACACCCTCCTTCTTCATCTCCCTGTCCTGGTCTCCTTTTAAGGCCCAGATGAAGTCCCCACCTTCTACAAGCCTTTTCCCAGCCTTCTCTAGCTTGCTGCCTTCCCTCCACCTACTGCCTTTCAATGAATCCTCAACTGAACAGAGTTGTTTGGGAGTCATCTGCCCTTTCCACTGAGAGCAGGGACTGCCTTGTACCTTTCTCTGTATCCCCAGTGCTTAGCACAATGCCTGACATGCAGCAGGAGCTTAATAAACGCATATTGACTGATTGGGTGACTGCCATTTAGCTCTGTATCTTGCGTCCTCAGCAATCATTCCCTCTTCTGGAGCCCTGAAGCTCAGTGGCCTCAGGTTTCATACTAAACCCTGGCCACCTTGTATCACTTATTTGGACACTCTGTTTCCTCAGCAGCCTAGCACACTGACCTACATACAGGAAGCTCCATCAAACGTCTGCTACTACTGTTGCCACTGCTGGGAAAAGGATTCACAGGGCCACAGATTGAGAACTAAAAGGGACCTCAGAGCTCCACTGAGTCCCAGTAAAGCTGATGCCTGCAGGGGCTGGGCTAAGCAGCATGTCCAGGGTCATGCTAACACAACTAACAGACAGCAGAGCCAGAATTCAAACAAGAAATGTTTATCAATAAGCTCTCAAAAAAAGAGGATTGGGAATGTTTTCTTCATCACGTTCTTAAGTCTAGACAATAAGAACAATAAATCAGACCAAGCTGTAGTATTTGTTGATACTACATGTAAATGCTTACACTGAAAATTTAACAATTGGCTCCAGGTGGCTCCAGCAAACCCCTACCCAGGTTCCTTGGATTCCAAATCCAGAGCTCATTAAATTGTATAAAGTCCTCTGTCTGGCACATAAAGACCTTCCCAGCCTGGCCCCTTCCTATCCAGTCTTCTTATGCTTTATGATTCAGCTACCCTGGCCTACTGGCTGTTCTTCACATAAAATGCTCAATTTCCCAATTCTGCACCTTTTTGATACCTAGCCTGGAATGCCCTCCTCTTTCACTTTCAACTCCTAGCTTCCCTGGCTTCTTTTTAAGACTGTTCAAATTCCATCTCAGCAGGTCCTGGTCCCCCTCTCCCTTGCCTAACAGATTATTTTCCATTCTCTCTCTCTCTGAGTAAAAAAGAAAACAAAAACATATCTTGCTCTGGTCCCCAACCATCCAACACTTCTAGTCAGCATAGTAAATTTTCCAGGTAGCCAAAATAAAGGGCCAATGATAGGAAATAAGACAGCAAAAGGGAACCTGGAAGTCACATATACATGGTCCCAAAGATCGAAGAAACATAATTTACAAATTGTATCATATATTAACCGACATTCACATCCTGGTCACATGTGCTGAATAAGGGGAAAGAAAGTATCTAAACGCTGCTTGTGTTCCGGTCCTGTGATATGTGAATTCCAGACAAAATCCAGACCCCCACAGCTCCAGACAGACCCAAGAACATCAGAAAGGTGCTGATAACAGAGATGACGACTTTCAAGTTTTACCAATAACCAAGATGCATATTATTGAGCTAATCCCAAGATGGCACAGAGAGAAGCTGGTCTGTTTTCCCCCAAATGAGATCTCAAACTCCTGCCCTGCCCCCACTCCCAATCTCTTCCCTCTCTGTTGGGTCCATGCTGCTGAGAGCTCCCAACTCAAATCTGAGGTTATGGGAGGAATTCTTTCTGCCTCATCCCCCTCTTCCCTCTATCCCTGCCAGCCTTTCTTCATCACTCCATCTTGCCCCATGCTGTCTGTCTTTGTCTTGCTTTTCACCTCTTATCTCTCTTTTCTGGGCTTTTTGCCTCCATACCTTCTGTGTTTAAGTGGAATTACTGCCCTATTTCCCACTGCCAAGTGTAATCTTTCCCAGACAGGACCCAAAGAAATGAGAATGCCTGCCTTATTTCCTACAGGAATGATCAATTCAGTGTGTGTGGGGGGGAGGGGTAAATTGATGTTTGCAAGTTGTCTCCCCCATTAATAGACGAGGGACTGTTTTGGCCTTTCTTTGTGCCTCCACAGCTTAGCCCAAGGCCTGGTACACAGTAACCACCTAATAAATGCTTTTTGGCCAACTACACTACAGGGATTCTCAATTCAACAAATATTGTCTCATAATATTTAATATTCTATTATATAACACTGTAGACAGATACATATACAAATGTAGAAATACAAATATATCCACATAAAGATAAATTTAGATGAAGACATATATACACACATATTTTATGTCTCCATACATACCTACACATCTATTATGTATACAATATTTTCTGTGTATCTGTGCATCTCCATATCACAGTCAGCTGGAAGGCACACTTGACTAAGCAGACAGCTCCAGGACCTCTGGGAGATCAGACTGCTTTTCGGTTTGTTTGGGTTTCTGTTTTGGTCCAGATCTCTAATTTCATCAGCACAAGCCATTCCCAGGAAAGACGTTTCCCTGACCTGCTTCTGGCTTCCAAGAGCTGCCCAGATCAAGACAGCTACGGAGGCTTAAAGAGCCCACACGGATACCACAATGCAAAACAAACTAGGAAGAGCTTGGGAGAAATACAAGCCAAGGACAGCAAGATATTCAAAGAGGACTATCAACCCATGAGTAAATATTTAGGGAGAGTCTGGCTCCCACCTCCAGTGGCAGTTTACAGACCCAAGCTCCCATGGCAGCCAAAACAGCCCTTTGACTGGCACCTGCTAAGGTAGCTCTCTGTGGGAGGGCACAGTAGCCTTCACCCAGCTGGAAGGCCTCAACTAAACTGGAGGCTGCCTCCACCCCAAACTGCCCTGTGTGACCAACTGTGACCCAACCTGGGACTTCATTGGTACAGGTCAGCAGGAAGCCCCCTTTGATACCCATTACGTTGGCACCTCCTACTCTTGAAAGAGTTGCCGGAGAGGGATCAGAGCAGTCAAGTGAATTGCCAGGGTTACATAGGCAGTCATCCTCAGAGGCAGGACTTGAATCCATGTCTTCTTAGCTCCAAAACTACCTCTCTCTATCCCCCTACACCTGTGGTCCTTTCCCAACCTCTGTTCATTTTAGGGTCTTTCCTCTCTTAATTATTTCCCACTTGTCCTCCATATAGCTTGTTTGTATATATTTGTTTGTATGTTGTCTCACCCATTAAATAGCAAATTCCTGGACTGCAGGGCCTGTCTTTTGCCTCTTTTTGTATTCCTAGGGCTTAGCATGGTGCCTGACACATAGTAGGCACTTAATATTTACTGACAGACTGTTTCCTATTAAGTGATTTGAAAAACCCTTGAGGGTTCACAAAGATGGTCCAAGGTGTCTGTGCTAAAAAATTATTTAGTAGTGCCTTAAGCAGTAAATAATTTTAGAATGTTATGAGTAAAGCATTGAATTACCCTGGGGGTTCACAGCATTTTTCTTTCTGAAAACACTGGGAATCACTGAACTAGCCCATGCTGCTCTTTCACTAAGGGGACTGATATCTGACATTTAAGGGGCAGTTGAGTGGATAGAGCACTGATCTTGGAGTCAGGAAGGCTCAAATTCAAATCTGGCCTCAGACACCGTGACCATGAGCAAGGCATTAAACCCACACCTCAGTTTCTTCATTTGTAAAATGGGCATAATAATTATAGGAACATTAGATAATAAAAAATAATAATAGTAGCTTCCCTTCTTCCCAGGACTGTTGTGAGGACATGAAAATGATAAGATTACATCTGCAAAACTTAGAGTATTCTATACACGCTATATAGGTGGATACTGACAGCACTATCTTCTATGTCTATAGAATATTCTACTGATATTAACAGCACTACACACACACGCGCACGCACACACACGTTACTACCCAGCACTACCCAGCACTATCAATGCTCTCATTTGTAACCATGAAATACTGTGAGTTCCACTTTACAGAAAAGGAAACAAATTGCCAGGTCCCAGCATCACAGATTTTAGAGTTGGAATGAATCAACTCTCATTTTACAGATGAGGAAACTGAGGCCCAGAAACTAGCAGCTGCCTCCCCCTGACCCTACCTTTCCCAGGATCACACAATCACTAAGTGTCAGAGGAAAAATTGGAAGCTAGGTTGTGGGGACTCCTTTCAGATACGCTGCTAACGTCCCTTCCTCCTCTAAAATCCTGTGATGCTTGGCACCAAGTTCACCACTTCATTTGCTATGACTCAATGTTCTTTACAGCCGCTGGCAGTCATGTACCATTTTCAAGCTGGCAAAGTACTTTACACAGCTCATCTGTAAGGTGGGTGATATTATTTACTTCCATTTTACAAATGAGGAAACTGAGTCTCAAAGAAGTTAAATGATTAGCTCAGGGACACACAGCTAGGATGGATGCTAAGGGATACAGAATCCTGTGACCCTGGTTGTCCTTGAGGTAAAAGATATGGGATGTGAAGTCTTGTGTTCTCTCTCTTTTGGTCCCTCCCCTCCTCCCTCTCTCTGCCCTCCCTTCTTCTCCCTATTTCCCCCTCCCTCTCTGCCCTCCCTTCTCCCTCTTTCTGCCTCCCTCCCTCCCTCTTTCACTCTCTCCCTATCCCTCCTTTCCTCCTCCCTCTCTCTGCCCTCCCTTCTCCCTTTCCCCTCCCTCCCTCTCTCTCACCCTCTCCTTTTGTCTCTCCTCCTTTCCCCTCTCTTTATCTCCCTCATTCTCTCTTCCTCTTCCCTCTCTCTCTCTCCCTCCCTCTTTCTTTCTCTCTCCTTCCTCCTCTCCTCCTCTACCTTCTACTACAAAAGACAGACCAAGTGTTTAAAGAAGACCCTTCGATTTTGTTCAGACTCAGCCAGCTACTGCTCCATCTAGACCCCAGGCAAACTCAGCTGTTCTCCTAGTCTTCCAAGTGGGCATTCTTGTACAAAATATGCAGGAGTCCATACTCTTCTCCCCAAACCCCCAAAGTGATAGTGTGCCCTAGAGCACATTATGGCTAACAAAATAAACAAACAATTACAAAAGCAGCTTAGCCTCTTCCATCATGGGCTTCATAATCCATGTTCTCTGATGTCTCCACAGAGACTATGAGGCTTCGGAGGGTAGAGAGGGTGGGGAAATTATCTGAAGCAAGCAGAAAAGCAGGATATCTTGAGAAGCAGCCATCTGCCAAGCAGCCGCCGGCCCTGTCTTTGAGCTCCAACCTCCATCTCGTCATGTAACCCCACAAAAAATCCTCAAAAACAATTTCATGGAGAAGACACTCCTGGTTCCACAATATCCCTTCCTAGACTGTACGGCATGGAATAATAAAAAGAGCACTGCATTCCAGCCCTGGCTCAGTCATTTGCTATCACCCTTGAACAGGCCTCCCTGGGCCTCAGTTTCCTCATCTGTAAAATGAGGGCATTGGGCTAGAGGGCCTCTGAGATCCTTCCTGGAGCTGGATCACAGCCTGGATGAGTAGTCTCGGTGGGAAAGGAGCTGAGAGTTTGTCCCTTTACCCCATTCCTCCCCCAGCTGTCTCGACACCTCACTGGGGCTCCTTACTAGAGACAGGCTTGCTTTGGGGGAGCAGGACAACAGCAGGCATGGAGAGCTGGGGCTGGCTGCAGAAGCTTCACTCCCAGAACTTCACAAACTCCAAGCTACGTAGGGCAGAGGATGGAGTCCCTCACATTTTCCACCTCTCTCCCTGGTAGTTAGTCATCAGCATTTACTAAGCACCTACTAATGGGCCAGGAACCGTGCAATCCCAGTCTCAGATTAGGAACATTTTCTCCAACTCAGTGGGGCTATTTCTGCCCACTTTCTCTGTCTCTCTCTGACACACACCAGTCCCAGAGACCATACATTGTTTGCACCTAGCTGTCTGCATGTTATCTCTCCTATCAGGATGTGAGCTCTCAGGCATGATTTAGGGGGTTTATTTTTGCCTTCTTGTGTATCCCCGGCATTTGGCACAGTGCTTGACACA
Source organism: Potorous gilbertii (assembly GCA_028658325.1). Lineage (NCBI taxonomy): Eukaryota > Metazoa > Chordata > Mammalia > Diprotodontia > Potoroidae > Potorous > Potorous gilbertii. Next base: position 271,703,337 of record CM053770.1, on the reverse strand, counting down.
TAGTAGGTGCTTAGAATGTCCAAAGGAAATGAATGTCTAACTCCAAGGTCCACTGGATCATAGCCTTTGCTCAATCTGAAAGTTTTATGGAATTTAAAGGTTAAACCGAGGACTTGGCACCATGCCAAACACGTGGCACAATGTCCCCAAGCTGCCATAAGCTTCTCAAAGACAACACTAAGTAAGAAACAGGCAGGGTGGTCGCTCCTGGCAAGAAGCCAGCCAGGACTGTTGGCTCACTCCCTCTTCCTCTACACAGCTTTTGAGTTAAAAGCTTCAGGAAGGGAAGAGGTCAAACAGGACTTTCTCTCTCCATCCCTCATGGAGTTGGCTTTTCAGGAGGCACCCAGTTGGCTACCACATCCCTCCTCTCTGCCCCCGGGCCAGACTTGATGCTACTGTCACTCTGTCCTGACCCAGAAATGGCTGGCACTCTCCTAGGGGGCTGAGCCAACAGTTGGGCCTGCCCCAGCACAGCTGACCCTTTTACTCCTCAAGCAGAGGACACAGCCTAATGCCCCCCAGTCCGCTCCCTGAGAACACCTGCCCCAGCTGCCCTAACCACCTTCTACTTCCTTCCTCTGGCACAAGTCCAAGGGATAGACTGGGACAGCTGCAGGGGCTGTAGTCAAAGTCTGGCCTGACAGATGATCTCATCGGGGTGATAAGAACCTGACAGCGGTGTCCCCAGCCTTGCATCTGCCCCACCTCCTTATTCTTCAGCTTGGCTGGAAGGACAGAAAAGTCAACAAGAGACATGGCCTTGCAAGGGGGCATTTGCAGTTCCTCTCTCCCAAACCTGCAAACCGGATGAGGCTCATCAAAGTCCTGTGACCATGGCTGGCTGGCCCTGAAGACTTCCTCCTGTGCCAGTCCTTCCATCTAGGAAACAGGGAAGACACACCTTGAGCAGTCCAATCAACCCTCTCCCTTCTTCCAAGGAGGAAAGGAGGGGGCCACAGCTGGCACCCGACTCCCTGTAACTCCCAGCTGGGTGAGAAGGGACTGGACTGGGAGGGTGAAGTTTGGTTTGAAGGCCATTCTTCCAGAACCAGTAACATGTGAGGGGGGTTTTATTTGCATTTGCAAACTAATTTTTCTAGTCAATGGGCTCCTTGGAGAGGTCCCCTGATCTTTAGCTGCCTTCCCTAATCCACCTCCCCCACAGCTGCAAAATGATACTTCTGAAGGACGATCCTGTCTGAGCAGGTTCCCCACCCCCATCCCCCGGATCCCTATTGCTTGGTTTTTAAAGACCTTCCCAGCCGCCCTGCAGCCCACCACTCCTCTCTGACACACTCTCCATCCCAGTCCAATGGACCCTCCTGTTCCACAGCCATTACCATGGCTCTGCCCTGATTGGCCTCTCCCCTAAGCTGTGTCTGGAATGCATTCCCTCCTTATCTCTCAGATCTCTCTCTCAGAATCCCTGACATTCTTCAAAAGGTAGCTGAAGGGACAGCTATGTGGCCCAGTGGATAGAGTACAGGCTAGTAGGTATTTGAGTTCAAATCCAACCTCAGACACTTACTCCCTGTGTAACCCTGGGCAAGTCATTTAACCCTGATTGGCTAGAAAAGGAAAATGGGCAGCTTAAATGCCATCTTCTCCGTTAGGCCTTCCATAATCCTCCTGGTTTCCTCCCTACTCCACCCCCATGTCAAAATAAATCACATTCTATTTGTCTGCTATATATTTTGCATATATTTGTAAAAGGAGGTATGGTACAATGAAGAGCAAGGCAGCCTTGGAGTCAGGAAGGCCTAGATTCAAGTGTTTCCTCTCACCTATGTGACCCTGGGTCCCCAGACTCAGTTTCCTCATCTGTAAAATAAGGTAGGTGGCCTAAATTGCCTCTGAGGTCCCTTCCAACTCTAGATCTGTGATTCTACATAAATACAATTGCTTTGAAAAGTGTAAGGCCCCACACAAATATGAGGGTTTGTTATTTTAGCTTACAGGTAATTAGTGATGGGCAAGAAGGTCTGAAGAGGGAGATGGTGGAAGAAGTCAGAGGAAGCTGGGCCTAAGGATGATTCATCACTGCTAACTGTGCATCAGAGAGAGAAAGGGAAAGATAGACACACACAGAGAGACAGCAACAGAGAGAAACAGAGAGGAGACAGACATAAAAAGACAGAGAAACAGTGACAGAGATAGAGAAGAGAGAGACAGAGAGAAGACAGACACACAGAGAGACAAAGAAACAGTGACAGAGACAGAGAGGAAGGAGACTGAGAGAGGACAGAAATAAACAGAGACAGAGTAAGAGAGAGAGACAGACAGAGATAAGAGACAGAGGAAGGAGGCAGGGGGAAGGAGAGGCAGGCAGACAGGTATAGTATAGTCATCATGTCTATGATGAGAAAGTGATATGATCCGTAAAAAAATTCATTTCAACAAAACTTCTCAGAAAGACCTCTAAAACTTAAAATAAGGTTCACCCTCATATGCCATCTACCCAGGGCTCTAGAGTTTACAAAACACTGCCTTGGTACCCCTAGGAAGTAGGTTATCATCCCTGCTTAACAAGCGTAGCACCTGGAGTTCAGAGATACCCAGCAACTGAGCAAAGGTCCTGTGGCCAGCAGGGGCCAGACCTGGCTCTGAACCCCAAGGCCAATGAAAACCACAGGAATAGGGGGGAACTGCCTTTGGACTGCACATGGATACAGGGAAGAAAGCCTCTGGATGGCAGGCTGACCCAAGGCTCTCCTCAGCCCAGGAATCCTTCACTTTGGTGTGCCCTGGAGCCTCCCAGCCATCTGGGGAAGCTTCTGTCCCCCTTCTCACAGTAAGGTTTTTCAATAATCGAAGGAAATGCTAAACTTCAGTTAGAAGTTTGTGAAAATGAAGAAGCCATTTTGTTCCTCTCAAATTCACAGATTTTTCTGAAATCTCTCCACAGACCCCAAAGCCCTAGACAAGCATACGCCCCCCTGGTCTGCCTCTCTCCCTCGGATGACATAACTGTGAAAACCTGACACAACCTACTAGAGGGAACAAGCAGGCAGCAAGATCCCCAGGCCCAGGCCTCAGGGCAGCGCTGGGCAGCTGCTCACGGGGTCGAGATCCAAAGCTGGAAGGGGGCTCCACTCCAACCTCCCCATTTCACTTAGGAGGAAACACACCAAAGTCACCCAGGTGGTAAGTGGCAGAGCCAGAGATGTAGAGATGGGACCTCAGGGTGCATCTAGGTCCCCACGCCTAGAAAACAGAGACCCAGGGACACAAGGTGACTTCATAGGCACTGCAAGGGACCTTGTTCAAGCCCCTCATTTTACAGGTAAGTAAACCGAGGGTGCAAGGCTGCACATGCAGTGAGCCCTGGGAGTGAGATTTGAACATGGATCCTCTGATTCCCCACTGCAGCATAAGCGACCAGTCTTACATTCAGAAGAGGTCTCAGACCCTCCAAATCCTGGAGTCAGGGAACCGGAAGACACCAGGGAATCAATCGCCACCGAGGAATCACCACCAACGATGCCTGGGACAGAATGGGGGCCAAGGGCCAGAAGGTTTACATGAGTCATTGCTTCAGCCTCTGAGGACACCCATGCATTAAACAGAATCAGATCAGGCTACAGGTGTGCAAGTGTCAAGGTCCTATATGTGCCCTCACCTCAGGGCTGCTCACCCAGCCCCTCCCAGTACTCAACAAGTGAGAGACAGTGTGGTGCCCTGGAGAGAGTACTGCCCTTGTATCAGGAAGATGCCACTCCAGACACTTACTATCTGAGTTACCCTAGGCAAGTCATATAACTTCTCAGGACCTGAGTTTCCTTAAAAACTAGTGGGTTGCATTGGATGACCTCTAAGCTATGTTGCCACTTTAAATGAAAACCATGATTGTATAAAATCTAGCTCATGGAGAGAATTAGAAGTTTCCAGAGAACAGTATCACACATCTCCCCTGGGAGGCTAGCCTCAGTCTAACCTGAGTTTCTCATCTTCTCAAACAGCAGGTAGAGGGCTGTGATCCATGCCATGCCAGCCCCTCATCCATCACTGCCATTGTATGTGTGAGGGTGGAGGGTTCGGCCACAAGTAGGAGGTGCCAGTCTGTTCCTCTGGCAGAGACGCAAAGTGGGTTTCTGCTCATAAAAACCCTCAGAGAAAAGACAAGTAAGTAGCCATGCATGGGGAGGCTTTGCTGACATGTGGGACGGGGTGAGGAGATGGGGGGCCTTGGGGTCAGGAGGGAGCTTCAGACGTCACCTCTGATGCTGCTTGCATCACCCTGGGCAGGCAGACCTCTCTGGGCCTCAGTTTCCACATCTGTAAAGTTAAACTAGACAGACTCTGAATTCAAAATCCTATAAGCCTATGACTCCCTGGATAAAGAAACTGGTCTGGGTTTAAATCCTATTTTGCTTACTTGTCGTTAAGTCATTTCCAGTTGTGTCCAACTTTTCATGACGCCATTTGGGGTTTTCTTGGCAAAGTTATGGAGTGGTGTGCCGTTTTCTTCTCCAGTTCATTTTACAGATGAGGAAACTGAAGCCAACAAGGTTAAGTGACAGGGTCACCCAGCTAGTAAGTGTCTGAGGCTGCATTTGAACTCAGCTCTTCCTGATGCCAAGCTCAGGGCTCTATCCACTGCACCACTTAGCTGCACTTGCTACCAGTATGGCCTGAAACTGTTAGCCTCAGTTTCCTCATGTATAAAATGAAAGGTTTAGACTAAATGACTGCTAAGGTCTCTCCCAATTCTAAATTGTGTGGTATTTATTACTCATTACGGCTTTACACATACACACACACACACACTCAGGGAGGGGCAAGGGAAAGTAAATTGCAAAAATACCCATTTTGCAAAAGAGAAAACTGAGGCCCAGAGGCTAAGTGTCCTGTGCAAGATTCCACAGCTAGTTCTGCCAGGCTGGACTGTACTGATGGTGGGTGTTTATAGGTGACACTAGAAGCCAGGTCTCCTGACAGGCCCAGGCCCTGCACCCATGAGGAAGCAGTCAGCATCTCCTGGGCAAACCCAAGTCCGTACATGTGGGCATTTTCTTTCAGGCAGCTTAGCTTCTCTAACTGTGGGCTCCCTGCCATCACTTAGTCACCAGTTTCCCTCCTACCCACCCCCACCCACCACACATACCCCCTCCCACCCCAGCAGCCGCAGAACAGAAAGTAAATGAGCAAGAATGCTAAAGTTAGACACACGCTAAGAGGTGGGCCCAGGCTGGAAAGGAGGGCAGTCGTTGCTCCCCCAGGCCCTGCCCAGAACCCCCAGAGGCCCTGGCACCTCCCTGCCTGGCGCAAGACTAGTAGAGGCTAGGGAGGGGAGACAGGGAAGATGGCTGATGCAATCAGAGGAAGACAAGTGAGTCAAGGGGTCTAATGACCCCTCTCTCTGCTCTCCCTTCCCCAACTGGACAATCTCTCTAAACTGTGCAGGAGGTGCTGGCCATAGGCAAGTCCAGTGGTGAGCAGGTGCTCCTCCAGAAGCTACCCAGGCTCATCCAGTGTTAAAGCAGCAAGAGGGACCTTTGAAATACCTGAGGAACACAGAATCATAGAGCAACAGGGGTAGGAAACACTTAGGCCATCCAGTCCAAATCCTTCATTTTACCGATGAGGAAACTGAGGCTCATGGATATAATAGATCACAGATCTGGAGCTAGAACAGACCTTAGAAGACTAAATCCAACCCCTCATTTTACAAATAAGGAAACTGAGGCACCTATGTGCACTATGAGGCACTTCAGTGATTTGTGGTCACAAGTATTAAGTGTGAGAGGCAGAATTTGAACCCGGATCAGCCCTTTGACACCAAAGCCAATGACTACTCTTTCTACTGTACCAAGGTGCTTCAAGAGCAACTAAGATTTTTGGGGGGTGGGGGTGAGGGGGTAGATCTTTATTTTCATTGATAGGAAACTCTTAGTAAGAAAATTCTGTTCACCAATACAGATCTGACTTGCTCTGCAACTTACAGATTTAAGAGAGTTGCATGGGGGCTTGCAAGGGAAATGACTTGTTCAGGGTCACACAGTCTTCCAGGCTCCAAGGCCTGCTCTGTCTGCTGTGACACTCTGCTTATCCATTTTACAGCAGGATGAGACTGATCTTCCCAATGTCACCAGGTAGTGGAAAGCAGACAGGTCCAAGAGCCTCCTGTCAGCCTGGGTCCTGACCTTCCTCTCCTCCCAGCAATCCCGGTAATCTGGGACTTGTGGACTCTGCTTACTCTGTCCTGCCTCATGTGGCCTCATCCAACACCCCAGTCTCCAGGCTGGAGGAATTTTCTCAGCCCCACATCCTGGACATCTACCCAGAGCCACAGCACAGCTGTTGCCATGGAGGCAAATGAATCATCTTCTCCCAGACCCATGTCAGGCAGCTATGCTGGGACAGGGGCTTTTACAGGCCTCACACAGCAACAGGGTGATCGTATTAGCTGCAGGCAGCCCCAAATGGCCTACTCGGCCTGGGGGCTATGGGCAGCCACTCCCCTGGAGAACAGCTGGTTCAGGGACAGGCATGCATCAGCTCTACTCCATTGTAGCACCCCATCAAGAACAGCTGCCCCCCAGCCAGGAGGCTCCCTTCCCGCTTCCCAGACCAGCTGGCCGTGCCCTTGGTCATTATAGTTCAGCCCCGGGGCTGGGGCAAAAGGCAGCCATTCCTCCCCACGCTCTCGTGTGTACACAATCTGTCTGTATCCAGCTAACCCAGGAAGCCTCCCCCACACCACCGCGACCCTCCCCTGCCCTGACAGGCGCTTTGGCTGCGTCTGCATCATGCTCCCACCTTCACTGCCACCAGAAACGGGGAGCTTGAGGCTGGGCTGCTGGGGGTCCCCAGATCACATTCTTCCAAGACAAACACGTCTTCATCCTCCAGGACCTTGTCGAGAAAGCCTATCGCCTCCTCTTCCTCCTCCATGGCCGCTGGAGCCGCAGCAGGCAGAGGCCAAACAGGAAGACGGTGGGTCCCACGCAGCAGCGGCAGCAGCAGCCGCTCTGAAGGGGGCTGGGGGCAGCAGCTGAGAGAGCAAGGGAGGGAAGAGGGGGCCGCAGGAGTCAAGCAGGCCTACACCCGCGTGCTGGCCTCCCCAGAGTCAATATTGGAACCTGGCCACAGGCTCCCAATGAAAGAGTCCATTATGAGAGCTTTCTGCGCTGTCTTACCCGGGCTGCTCTCAGCTTTGCCCCTCGCAAACCCCCGGCTCCTCCCAGCCAGAAAAGCGAGGAATCCAAGGTCCCCGGCCCCCACCCCCAGGGGAGACCCTGCCAGGCTTCGGCTGCCTGCAGCCTTTGCAAGCACTGCTCAAATTCCGGGGGCTGTCACCAGAGATAAACGGGCAAACAACCCTTGGAGGAAAAAGAAACCACCCAGGGCTGCTGCTACTTCCTTAAAGTCTGTGCTGCTTCTGGGGACTCGAGCCCTGGTGGAAGCCCCGGCCTGGCCCTGGTGCGCATCCCCCAGTCCTGCTCCTTCTCCCCAGCCTCTGCTCGCAGCTGCCCGTCCCCAGTCCCTTCCTCCTCTGTAGGCTGTCCAGTGAGCTCCGAGCCAGCCCCAGCCCCACAAATCCCGCCCTTCCAGGACTCAGAGGTTTGAGTCTGCTATTAATACACAGGAAATGCACGTCTTGACTTGTGAGATGGAGCTGTTCCCTCTCTGTGGTCACTGGGCGCACTGGCAAAGGTTCCTCACAGGGGGTGGCTGGCTGAGGGCAGCCGAGCCAAATGCAGGGCTCCAGGAGGGGATGGAAGGGGAAGCGTCTGGCTTCCCAGGGACCAAGGAAGGACCTCTTCTCTTGATAGGCCACCACCAGAGCAGCAGCTCCGGGAACAGGGAGAGGTGGCGAGCTCAATTTGGGACCCAGCTCCAGGGTAGCCTGGCTTTACCCCTGTGAGCCCAACTTCTGAGAACAGGACTGAGCCTTCACGTAGCCTCCCCTGTCATGAAGAGCGAAGGGAAACCAAACAACACAGGCTACTTAACCTTCTGGGGCTCAACATACTAGCCTCTTAGCTCCTGCCAGGATCGCAAAAGCATCGAGTTAGAGCTGCAAGGAGCACAAGAGCCCAGATCCTGACTTGAAAGGACCTTAACCCAATCGGCCCAACAACCCCATTTTACAGATGAAGAAAGTGAAGTGACTTAAAGGATCCTAGCTCCAGAGCTAGAAGGGACCATAGAGGCCACCTGGTCCAGCATTGGACCTTGTAGAGATGAGACAACCGAACCTAGGGAAGTGAAATGATTTGCTCAAGGTCACACAGGTACCAAGTGGCAGAGCTGGCATTTGAACTCAGGTCCTCTGACTCTAGAATTAGAGCTTTTTCCACTGTACCCATGACACCCATCAGAGACCACACACTCTGCTCACACCTGGCCAGAAGAGATCCAGTACCCCCTTTCCCCTCTATCTCATTCTGGCTTTGCTTAATGTCTTCTGCCCCTCAGTGCCCAAACCTACTCAACTAGGCTCTATGAGGGAAAGGGACTCAGGTGCATGCGCATGCGCATGCGCACACGCACACGCACACGCACACACACACACACACACACACACACACACACACACATTCATATGCTTCTTAGCACCCCTGCTTCCACCTACTTTCTTTATAGATTTCTTGGTTTTTGTGTTTGTTTGTTTTTAAAGCCCAATTCATCCTGCTATACCAGGGTCCCAGAAGCCCATGCTCTGGCTTCACAGGTAGGATTGCCAACATCCCTGTCCACCTCAGAAGACAAATGAGATGAGCTTGGTGGCAGCAGCAGCCTAGATCATATTCTTCTACAACACAACACTGATGTTTAGCCAAAATTTCAGAACCGAGACTGTCAGTGGGATGTGTCAGTTGGGTCAGGAAGCAGAGAAAAAAAAAGGAGAAAAAAAATGTCTTTCTCTCTCTCCCTCCTTTTCCCCTTTTTCTCCACCTCAATCCTGCCCAATCTCAGGTCATAATCCAGCTGGGTTCTACTCATTACTGCTATCAGTCACCTTCTGCAAACCTCATGGCAGGAGGGTTTTAATGACCAAACAGGCCTGGTCCAAACTGCGGCCTTTGGATCATAGATGGACAGTTAGAAGGGCTCTCAGGCTAAGAGCTAAGAGCAAGAACTTATCTTAGGAGTTATCTAATCCAACTCTCTCATTTTACATATGAGGAAACTGAGGCCCAGAGAAGGAGAGTAAAGAATCTTGTCCAAATCACAAAGGGAGTAAATGGTAGAGCCAAGATTTGAAGACTCATCACTGAAGCTGAGGCCAGCCTTTCCTAAGTCCAGAAGCCTTGTGTCAGCCAGATTTCCTTCACCAACCTGCCTAATCTCCATTGCAATGGACATCATCCCACCCCTTCTGCAAGTCCTCTTGGCTGTCCCAACACACATGGGCTTCTTTCTTCTATGAAATGAGAGCCAGCCAGCCAGACAGACGCACAGATGAGAGACTAAAGAGACAGAAGGGAGAATGACAAGAGAGAGGAGATAATGAAGAGAAAGACACACCAAGAGAAAGAGAAACACACACAGATGAGGGAATGATGAGCAGGAAAGAGGAAAGCAGATGTGTGTGGGGGAGAGACAGAGAGTAAGAGAGAGTGTTTGAGTCAAAGTTCTGGGTAATCTGGAGCTGGCCACGGAAAGAGTGCTGCTATGTTTGGAGTCACAGGACCTGGATTCCAATCTCATGTCTGTCACTTCCTCCCCTTCCCATGCTTCTAAAAGGGGTGATCCAGAGTGATGCTGTTTTCCAGGAACTCTCAGGGGACCACCCCCCTGCAGCCGTGATCTAGGAACTGCCAAGCTTCTCCATGGAAAGATCTTACTAAAGTGATGGGCAAGTCATTTCATCTCACTCGGCCTCAGTTTCCTCATTTGTAAAATGGGGGGGGACAACAAGATGGCCTCTGAGATCCATGACATCTCTAAGATTGTAAGTCTCTGAGTCGATAGCCACTGACAGATGAGGTGTCTGGCTCACTTCAGGAACATCCAATCACCAGGCTGATTCCTTCTAACTTGTATGGGTCTCAAGAGTGGAGGGAGTGCCTACTGTGGCAGCTGTTAAGGACTTTCCCTTTTTCCAATCAGGTCTGAGATTTCAATGTTGTTGAGAACTTCCAGGCGGGGAAACTCCCTCTATTAGTGTAGATCACTACCTGCTCAGCAACCTGTCCTCTTATAGCAGCTGAGTCACAGAAAAGCGAAATGTCTCACCTCCAAACAGTCAGCATATCCAGGACAGACTTACTTTGACAGAGTTTCTGTTCTTTCTTCAACTCTAACCCTTCGTGGCAATATCTTCCACCATACTTGGGAGGGAGGAAGTAATAAGCTCATTTCATCCTCGAAACGTAATAGCACCTGGGAGACAGGTGTTATTATCTCCATTTTACAGTTGAGGTCACTGAGCAGGCAGAGGTTAGGTGACTTGACCAGGGTCACATAGCTAGTGAGTGTCTGAACTTGGGTCTTCCTGACTCCAGGCCCAGTGTCATCCACTGCACTACCAGATGCCTTCCCTTCCTTTCCTCATCTGTAACCCTTTATAGTCCTCTCTACATGCTTGGCGCAGCCTCTCCCTTGAAGGCCCCCTATTTTGTCCTCATGCACCCTATTACCCAGATTTCCTACACTCCCACACATCAGCCATCTCCTCAAAGGCCACCATGTCTAGCTAGAGCTGTAAAGGACCTCAGACAACTCTATTCCAAGGTAGAATGTTCCAGTATTGGGAAGGGAAAGGTAGGAAGGCTGCAATTGCTTTCCAAATTGTTTTCCAGAATGGTTAGGTCAATTCACAACTCCACCAATAATGCATCAGTGTTCTCCTGATACTTCTCTCCTCCGTACAACTGGAAAAGGAAGACAATCAGCCCTATATATTTTTTTGGACTTAAAAAAGTAATCTGCTGAAAAGACAGGTCTGATGGAAATCTGAGGTCCATGTGGACTCCTTGCCACATTCGCCATCAGGGGAGACAGGGCTTCCCTTAGGCCGCCTCACTCTTTCTGGCTACAGAAGTCATCCTACTAGGATCCCTGGGTCTGGGGGTAAGAGCTCCAATTTCCCCAAAACCTCCAAGGGCGAACCTAGCCAAGGTGGGTGGGAGGGAGCCCCACCCACTCTGGCAGAGTTCAGTTAAGCCCCACCCAGAGCTTCCTAACTTCCTACAACTTCAGGACTTGGCTCCTGTCCTTGTCACTGGATTTTCCCTTGGCCCAGCCCGGGGCGGGTTATAAATAGCCAGGGCACATCTGAAGGGCCCTTTCAGCCACAATTCCACATTTGGTTTGGAAGGGAGAGGCCATTCATTCCCAGGGCTTGGGAAAGGACGACGCCTAATGTTCTGGGTAATACCCATGAGCCTGCTGTGACTCTGGGTCTCTCTACCTACAGCTCTGTCTTCCATCCAGCACTCAATGGCTCCTAAGACCCAAGAATCAGTTCAATCATCCCAGCCAGAGGAGAGAGCATAAAAATCAGGAAGATGAAGACTCCAGTCCAGGGTCTCCCCCTCCACCCACCGCAACTCCACTCCACCCCAGCATGGAAGCAAGGTTTGAAGAAGTTTGCCATTCTAATCATGAGCACCCCAATGACACCCATCCAGTCCTGGATCCTCCTGGACTCCCAAATCCTGATGGTCATTTGACTCTGGAGTCGGAGGACCCAGGTTTAAATTCTGTCTCCGATGCTTAGGACCTATGTGGCTTTGGACAAGGCACTGCATCTCCCCAAGCCTCAGTTTCCTCATCTGTAAAAACAGGGGCTTCGAGAGTTCCTTTTTGATCTAACCTACAGCCATACAGGTCAGATACTAACCCAGGCTGCTGCTTCTCTCTCTCTCTCTCCTTCTCTCTCTCTCTCTCTCTCTCTCTCTCTCTCTCTTTCTCTCTCACCTTGGAGTGTTCTATGTTCTATCTCTAGTTCCCTCCTCTATCCTGATATAGAATGTAAACCCCTCGGGTACAAGGTTATCTTCATTTATGCCCTTGTATCCCAATACCCTGCATACAGCTGGTGCTTAATAAAAGTTTGTTAAATTGAGTCTCTTCATTGAAAGCATTACCTCTGAATCTTTTGAGAGGCAGCTAAATAGTACAGTGGATAGTGCATACATTAGATGTAAAGTCAGGAAAACATGCACCAGAATAGACTGTTGGGGGGGGGGTGCATCTCAATCAATGATTTTGTGTGTCCTGGTCCCCTAAGACAGTGTTTGGGGAAGTCTATGGAACCCTTTTGAAAATGAGGTTTATACATGCATAAAATAAAATGTATAGGATTATGTAAGAAACCAATTATTGAAAGTCAGATATCAAAATATTTTGAAAAATAATTTCACAGACCCCCAAGTTAAGAATGCCTGCACAAAGTGGCTTTTACAATCCCTTTTAATGCTAAATTGACAGTCAGATGACTTCAGCAGGGGTTAGAAATTCCTTCCTTGACACACAAACACCTCTCAGAAAAAAAAAAAAACACCTCAGTCCTCTTGGATAGGAGCACAGATCTAGAACTGTCACCTTGTCCAATACCACTTGATTTTATGGAAAAGGAAACTGAGAGAAAGTAGAGACCAGAATTATACAGTTTGTTGATGTTCAGTAGTTTTAATCCCATCTGATTCTCCGTAACCCTGTTTGGGGTTTTCTTGGCAGAGATACAGGAGTGGTTTGCCATTTCCTTCTTCAGTTCATTTTATAGTTTGAGAAACTGAGGCAAATAGGGTGAAGAGACTTGCACAGGGGTTATATAGCTAGTAAGTATCTGGGGCCAGATCTGAACTCGGGAAGATGAGTCTTCCTAATGCTAGGGTCTCTGTATACTATAGTGCCACCTAGTAGCCCCAAGCAACAGAAACAGGATTTGAACCCAGCCTCCACTTCAAGAAATACTATATTTAGGAAATTTTCATGCAAAGATTTCTTCCTTTTTCCACATGACTTTCCATTTCCTTCCCAGTTTTTTTGTGACTTTTATACCCAAACCTTCCATTTCCGTACCACGTTGGCACCTGGCTCCCATCCCTACCAATCTCCCTAAACCATCCTCTCCAGTCAACAATGATTACCTTTCCTCATTTCTAAAACATATAGAGAATTGAGTCAAATTTATAAGACTACAAGTCATTCCCAAATTGATAAATGATCAAAGGATACGAATAGGCAGTTTTCAGAGGAAGAAATTAAAGCTATCTATAGTGATGTGAAGAAATGCTCTAAGTCACTGTTGATTGGAGGGATGCAAATTAAGACAACTCTGAGGTACCGCACACATCACACTTGTAAAACTGGCTAATAGGACAGAAAAGGAAAATGATAAATGCTGGAGAAGATGTGGAAAAAGTAGAACACTGATGCATTATTGGTAGAGTCGTGAATTGACCTAACCATTCTGGAAAGCAATTTGGAACTATGCCCAAAGGACTATAAAACTGTTCATACCTTTTGATCCAGCAATACTACTACTAGGTCTATATCCCAAAGAGATCATAAAAAAGGGAAAAAGACCCACATGTACAAAAATATTTATAGCAGCTCTTTTTGTGGTGGCAAATAATTGGAAACTGAAGGAACACCCATCAATTGCAGAATAGCTGAACAAGGTGTGGTATATTCCTCTATAAGAAATGATGAGCAGGCAGATTTCAGAAAAACATTGAAAAATTTACATGAACTGATGCTGAATGAAGTGAACAGAACCAGGAGAACACTGTACACAGTAACAGCAACAATGTAACAATGATCAACTGTGAGTAACTTAGTTCTTCTCAGCAATACAACGATGAAAGACAATGCCAAAAGACTCATGATGGAAAATGTTATCCACATCCAGAGAAAGAACTATGGAGTCTGAATGCAGAATGAAGCAGACTATTTTCACTTTTTTCTTTCTCATAGTTTTGTTCTGATTTTTCTTTCACAACATGACTAATGGGGAAATATGTTTAACACAACTGTACATATATAACCTATGTCAGGTTATCTGCTGTCCTGGGGAGGGAGGAAGAAATGAAGGGAAGGAGAAAAGTTTTGAACTCAAAATTTTACAAAAATGAATGTTGAAAACTATCTTTACAAATGTAATTGGGGGGAAAATAAAATATTATTAAGAAAAAAAAAACTACCTTTGCACCAAATCCTTGTCCCTGGAGTCCCTTCTTTCCTACTCCGGGGTATCTCACACAAATGACTCTTTTCCTTGGAACTCTCTCTCCCTAGGCCCTCCCTCCCAGCTCCCCCATCCTGACTGCTCTTTCTCGTCTACCTTGTGAATGAGGACATTTTCCCAAGCCCAGTTTCAGTCTTTTGCTCTAGCTCTCGCTCTCTGTCTCTGTCTCTCATTCTCTAGCCCAGATTCCATGCTTGACTCTCTGACAGCCCCTTGCACCCACCTTAGCCGAGATACCCCACTGTAACCTTGAATTCAGAACGTTCCAAACCAAAGACCTCCACTGCTACCCTAAACTAGCTTTCCCTTCTGACTTTCCTACTTTAGCCACGCTCTCACTCACTCAAGGTTAAAACTCTGGGGTCATTTTTGACTCTTTTGTCCCACTAAATCCTGTCAGTTCTTCAAGTCTGTCCCTTCTCTTTCTCCACTGCTACTATCTTAGTCTAGGCTTCAAGTGTCTCAGGGGAAAGAATACTGTACTCTAACTCAGAGTTCATTTACTGTGACCTTAGGCAAGTCACATAACCTGTAAGGGCCTCAGTTTCCTCATCTATAAAATGAAAGGGGGATCATTAGATGGCCTGTGAGGGCCCTCCCAGCTCCAGAGTGATGTTTCTGTAACATAAAGTCATAAAATCTTAGCGCAAAAGGGGATACTGTATATCATCACACTCACTCTCTCCCACAATGCAGAAATTGCTTTGACAATATCCTCAACAGTTACATAGTTTCTGCCTTTATTTCTGGTAACAAAGAGGCAAGCAAAGGCTTTCATTTTTGCCTTTGAATCTCCAACGTCTAACATACAGGAGGTGCTTAATAAAAATCTGCTGAATGTAGTCAAGTCAACATCAGTGGACATTTATAAGGTACCTACTATGTGTCAGGCATTGTGCTAAGTCATAGAGATATAAAGACTGGCAAAAGACAATTGCTGCTCTCTGGGAGTGTACAGTCTTTCCAGTGGGAGCTTTATTAAATGGCAGCTAGATGGCACAAAGGAGCAGCCAGAAAGACGGGTTCAAATTCAGCCTCTGACATCACCTGTGTGACCCTGAGCAATTCAATTACTTTGAGTTCCAGATTTTTTATCCATAAATTGAAGATAAAATACCTGCAGTACCTATCGCACAGAGGAGTTTCTAGCCTCAAATGAAATAATGTCTGTAAAGTGCTCTATAAGGGCCAGCTTTTGTAGTCCCATCAAATAGCATTATTACCATTTATTAAAATTATTATTATTTACCTATCTCCTCTGCCCCCCCCCCCATGGTAGCCCATGCCATTATTTTCTCTTTCTAATTGACAGGAAGTCCCTCCTTCTATTGAGCTCAAACCAGACTCCACAAAACTTCTACCAACCCACTGGTCTGGGAGGTCTGAAGCTATCCAGAACAAAATCATTCTTCTTTCACATAATTGTCTTTGTCAAATATTCAGAAGGCAGTAATCAGTTACCTGGGGTCAGCTAGGTTGCCATAGTGCACAGAGTGCTAGATCCGGAGTCAGGCAGACTCATCTTTCTGAGTTCAAATCCTGCCTCAGACACTTACTAGCTGTGTAACCCTGGCCAGGTCACTTCACCCTGTTTGCCTCAGTTTCCTCATCTGTCAAATGAGTTGGAAAAGGAAATTGCAAACTACTCCAGTATCTTTGCCAAGGAAACCTCATATGGGATAACAAAAAGCTGGATACAATTAAAGAAATAATTGAGCAACAGTTACCTAAGTCAAGACAACTTCTCTCCAGGCTAACTACCTAATCCCTAGTTCCATCAACCTCTACTCACAGCATCTGATTTCCATAGGATCACTTCTTCTTTCCAACCGTTCCTCACACTGGCCCCCATGTGCTGGCCTCCTATAACAAGCTGACATGTTAACATCCTTCTTATTGAGGGGCATCCAGAGAAGACTTATAAGGACCAGTGCAAAGTGGAGTCAGAAGAACCGGGGCCACCACATGCACAATGATTACAAAAACGTAAGTGCCAAGAACAGCCCCCAAACAACAAATACTGAATGCTGCAAAATCATCATGGCCAAGCATGGTCCTAAGAAAAAGAAATATGAGAATGCAACTCCCTCTCTTCTTTATAAAAGTGGGAGGGGGCCTATGGATGCAGAATACTACACAGAATGTCAACTTTAGCTGCAGTGTTGGTTGGGATAGATTAAGAACTCTGGGCCACAGCATTACACAAGGCTCTTCCCCCTCCCTCTTTGAAAAATGACATCATCTCCACCTGAAGGGGCCTCAGAAGACATCTAGTCCCACTCACAAAGTATGACTAAGAATCCTTCTATATGTAATAACAAATGGTCATGTGAGCCTCTGAGGATGGAGTCACTGCATCTGGGTTCAAACTCCACCTTGGACTACTTGTATAACCTCGGACAAGTCATTTTACTTTCCTGAGCCTTAGTTTTCCCATCTGTATAATCAGGATGGGTTAGACTAGATGATCTTTGAGATTTTATAATCCTATGATAAATTCCAGAGAGAGCTAACCTCATGAAGAAGTCTATTTTTCTTCTGGACAGCTCTAAGTACTCACAGTAACAACTGTAATGAAGCATAACTTGGTGTTTTTTTTTAACTTTATTTTTCTTGGGGTTTTTTTTGGCAACATGCCTAATATCAAAATATGTTTTGCATGACTTCACAAATATAATGGATATCACAGTGCTTGTCTTGGTGAGGAGGGGCAGAGCTGGAAGATAGGAAAGAGAATTCAAAATTTTAAAAAGAATGTTAAAAAATAAGAATTTTTAAATAAAAAACCATTCTAACTTACAATGCTTACAAAATGTTCCATATATCAATCTCCTTGGATCTTCCCAACAGCGCCGTAACAGATATTATCATTCCCATTTTCCAAATGGGAACACCAGAGCACAGAGTGGTGGCCCATGTGACTGACCCATGGTCACACAGCTAGAGAAAACCATCAGAGGCACGATTTGAGCACAAACTCCTCCTGACTCCAAGTTCAGTACCTTTTCACCTACATTGTATCTATGCTACCCTCTTCTCAGGCACATGGACCCCTGGGGCCTGGAGCTATCAAAGCTGAGGTCCTGAAGTAGATCCTTCAGTCACTGAGCACTAACAAAGCGTCTGTCTCTGAGCCAAATTGAATCCCTGCTCCTCCAGCCACCTGGCACCCCAGCTAAGGTCTGCTGAGAGCTGCAGGGGGAGGGATGGGCTTTATGTCTTCCCCCTCCCCCTCTCCAGAACATGAGCTCCCTCAGGGCAGGGACCATCTTCCTTACTTGTTTTTGTATCCAGTAATGGCTTAATAAATGCCCTTTCATCTATTCATGGTGCCCTAGTGTTGAACAGTTGCTTGCTACTTTTCAAACCAGAAATAAAAACTAAATGAATACCACGATATAGAAAATGGACTCACTAGCACCAACTAGTGGAGTAACACCCAATAGCAAGCAGGTGGGAAAAACCCAAACAAGACGCTGAGAATATTCAGTGGGAGTGAGAGACATGACGTCAACATTTCACAGTATTCAGATGAAGAAGAAACCACAAAACCATCCAGTCCAATCCCTTCATTTTACCAAAGAAGAATAGAGATACTACGTGATCTGCTCAAAGTTACACAGGGTTGTAAATAGTAGGGCAGGATTCGAACCCAGATCCTGTGCCCTCTTCACTATATTTAATAACCACTGTGAGCTAACTCTTGCTTGACCCAGGAGCCACGGTTGACTATGAAACCAGCAGAAAGTAAAGTCCCTGCTTTCAGGAAAACAGTATGAAGGCTGGGAAAGCAAAGTCTGGAGCAGATGGGCTGAGTGTGAATGCTGACTTTGCCCCTGCTGCCTGTGGGACCCACCTCAGTGTGCCCATCTGCAGGATGGATAAAAGCTTCCCTTTGTACACATCCAAGGTTGTAAGGAGCCTCAAATACACCAATATACATAAACCATAAATCTTTACTTTCAGTATCCAAAGCAACAGGCACCCCCTTCACCCAAGCTGATCACTCTTCTACAACATCCAGAGTTCTCTGTTTCTTCGCCTTCCCTGTGGACTGTCACATCTGTTAGTTTTGATGAATTGTTTTTTAAATTTTTTTTGATATGAGGCATGGCCCTTTGAAGTGGTAGAGGGGGGAAATAAAGGTGATACAAAAAAATATCAATAATTTTTATTAAAGAGTCAAAGGTTGAAAAATTCATTGCCTTATAGACCATGAGACTCTATAAACTTGGTTGGTTCTTGCATAGCAGACAGGTGGTAAAGTCTATAGAACCCTAAGCACCCTAGGTGGTGCAGT
The DNA here is from genome assembly GCA_028658325.1 of Potorous gilbertii. Classification (NCBI taxonomy): domain Eukaryota; kingdom Metazoa; phylum Chordata; class Mammalia; order Diprotodontia; family Potoroidae; genus Potorous; species Potorous gilbertii. The sequence continues at coordinate 271,684,888 of CM053770.1, read as the reverse complement.
GGATAGAGCACCAGTGCAGGAGTCAGGAGGACCTGAGTTCAAATCTCACCTCAGACACTTGACACTCACTAGCTGTGTGACCTTGGGCAAGTCACTTAATCCCAACTGCCTCCTCCTGGGTCATCTCCTATCATCCTGATGAATATCTGGTCATTGGACTCAGATGGCTCTGGAGGAGAAATGAGGCTGGTGACCTGCACAGTCTTCTCTCACTCAAAACAAAGTCAAGCGCAAGTCATGTTATTATTTCTCTGACATGGTCTCCTTCTGCAATGAAGGAGGAACATACAAATATCTGAGACCAAATCTGAACTCAGATCTTACTAACTCTAGATTCAGCACTCTATCCCACTCTCTGTGTGCACAAACCCAGAAAGCTGGTAAGACAAAAGCAACTTAAATGCTGTTGGCATGGCCTTCTAGAACACAGAATGTTAGCTATGACTTTATCATCTATTTGGAGAGAGAGAGAACATGGCCATCTCATTCATGATTTATTATAAATCAACTCATTAGCAACTGTGAAGTTCCATTCTATAAGGAAGATGAATTAGTACCCACTCTTAAGTCATTAACTGATTCCTGATTTTTAGACCTGGAGGGAGCTGGATTAGAGAAGTCCTTCCTGTAGGGGCTGAGTTTTAGTTAAGGTTTAAAAGGAGGTGACAGAAACAAGTTTGCCCAGAAGAGGAAGAGGAGCCTAGGTAGGAATGAAATCTGCAAAATGGAGATTAATGAGTCTCCTATGTGGGAGGGTATAGATGGAGAGAGTCTGAGGGAAGAATCTGAACAGGTGAGGAGGAGAAGTGGGTGAAGGAAAGGTTGGAAGGCAATCATTAGGGTGAGGAGAGATTTGTTTCCAAAGAATATTGTGGAGGGAGACAAGCTTTTATTAATCTCCTATGCTGTGCCAGCTCCTATGCTAAGGACTTTACAAATATCTCATGTTATCAGAAACAACAAGATGCTGTTATATCTTATTATGTCAATATTCAAAGTCTCTTTAGTTGCTTCAAGGCCGTATTCAGTCATGAAGCCAGAATATTTGAGTGGGGTGTGGGAAAGAGGTGTCTCAGGGACCAAATGCAACTTGAACATGAATATTCCTCTGTACCACCCTGGACCACTTGGCCATCGAGCCTTTGCTCAAACGGAGGGGAACTCATTACCTCCTAAGCAATCCGAAAATGGAATATAAATTAACAGTGAGATATCCAGCCCAGAAACATAACATGATCTTCGATTAGCCACTTGGAATGCTCCAATAGCCCATTAACCAGCCTCCCTGACTCAGGTTTACCCTCTAAGGCATCCTAACTTTCCTTGAGTGCAAGTCTGACATGCTACTACCCTGATCAATAAAATTCAGTGACCCCCTACTGCCTCTAGGACAAGTTATAGCTTTTCAAGCTCTTCATAGATGGGCAATGATCTCTCTCTCTAGCGTCATACAGAGCTTGGCACATAATAGGCACTTAATAAATGCTGGTCTTTTTCCAGCTTCATGATATATTACTCCCTTTCCCATATTCCACAATCCAACCTAGCTGACCATCTTTATGTTCCTTACACATGGCACGCCACATCTCCCACCTCCATGCTGTGGCACTGGCCTGATCCCCTGCCTGAAATGTATTCCCTTCTCACTGCTGACTCTGAGAACCCCTAATTTCTTTAAAAATACTTTCCATGCTGGGGGATTCATAACCTAGAGGTCCAAGGATAGATTTTAGGAGATTCACAAACCTGAATGGGAAAAAAATTACATCTCACTCCCTCCCCCAGCCTTTGGTCTCCTTTGTAATCTTAGGATAATTTATTTTAGGTGAGGCAGTGCATAGAGCACCAGTCGTGGAATCAGGAGGACCTGAGTTCAAATATGACCACAGACACTTGCTATGTGAACCTAGGCAAGTTATTTAACCCTGATTACCTCAGAAAAAATGATTTATTTTATGAATTTAAAAACATTATTCTGAGAAGGAGCCCACAGTCTTCCCTAGACGGCCAGAGGGGTCCAGGGCACAAAACAGACAAGAATCCCAACCCTCCAAAGTGCTTTTCCTTATATTCCCCATTCCCCCTCAACTGCTAGGGTTCACCCCTCCCAAACTACTAGTTAATTTCCTTGCATTTATTTTGTATACATTTATCATAGGATAGCCTCACACTAGATGGTAAACCCCTTGAGGATAGGCACTTTTTTGCTTTTTCTGTAACCTCAGTGTTTACAGCAACTGGCACATAGTAGGTACTTTAATAAATACCTGTTGACTTGCGTAGCTTAACTTCCACTTCAAACACTGAAGCTAACGTGCCCTCTTCATTTAAGTTTCAGTGTACTCATTCAGATAAAGGTTACATAGCCAGTGAGTTGTCTTTCTAACCCCAAGGCCAGTCCCTTAACCACCATGACATTTTTCTTCTTTGGAAATGAGGAAATCCTTCTTCACAGACTAAGGACATGGCATCATGTCTCTCCCCTTTCCAACCACCCAGTCTTCTCTTCCCCAGGCTCATAATTTCTAGCTCCTTCTGCCTATCTTTATAGGGGTGTACAGTCAAGTCCCCATGCCATCCTCATTTCTCTCCTCTGGATGGACTATACTTTGGCTACATCCTCCCCAAAATCTGGTGCCCTGAACTCAGTACTATACTCTAGAAATGGTCTGACTAGGGCTGAGGAGAAGGCTGGACATACTATCATTCTCTCCCTATTCTGAACAATAAGCCTTCCCTAAGGAAGTCATACAATGATACATTTCTTGTTTCTCATATCGTACTGTTGACTCATAGTAGGTTAGCAGAAGCGAAAACCCCCAGACTTTTTTTTCAACTGCTGTCTAGCCATACCTGCCCTGTCTTGCATTTATACAGTGGATTTTCTGAACTGAAATACAAGATTTTATATCTATCGCCATTAAATTCCATTTTTTTTCCCATTCATCTCATTGTTTAAGCCTGCCAAGACTCCTTTGGACCCCAAACCTCCCATCCAGTTTATTAGTTGTCCCTGCCTGGTCCAAGCCATCAGAAATCTGAAAAGAATGCTATCTGTGATACTAGCTGTGTTATATCTGTGTAAATCAAGGACTCTGTCATCTAGGATCCTACGTTGTCTAGTTTAGAGGAAGTATTAGAGTCCTGTATCCATTCTACGGGGGACTTCTCTCCAGGTTAATGTGGATCCATTCATATTTGCTCTGTAGGGGCCTCATCCTTAATTGCCCTAAGTGTAACATTATCTAATCTGCATCTCCCAACCCATCCGCAAGGACACCTGGAAGAACCTTTGTCAAACGCCTTGTTTGAATCGAGGTATTCATGGCATTCTTCAATATACTATTAGTATACTAGCTCAGTCTGACACTTTGTTCTTAAGAAGCCCATGGTTACTTTTTAAGTGGTCATAAATCATCACTTTAATATTTCTGGGAAGACTGTAGCCTGAAGAGTATGCAGAGTCGACCTTCTTCCTGTTCTGAACTCTCCGGCATTCAATTACTGCTACCCATAATAAACCACGCAGTTCACTTAGAGCATATACTCTATTTCAGCAGCATCAAATCCCAAACCACAAGAAAGAGTACTGGACTTCGAAGTCAAAAGACCAGAATTCAAATCCTGCCTTTAACACTTATTAGCTGTGTGACTTTGGGCAACACCCTTATCCTTCCTCGGTCTTAGTATCCTCATCTGCAAAACAAGGGAGTTGAACTAGTAGCCTCGGAGAAACTTGGGAAATTCCCGGGGCAGCTAGGTAATACAGTGGATAAAGTATCAGCCCTGGAATGAGGAAGGCCAGCCTCGACACTTATTAGCTATGTGACCCTGAGCAAGTTACCTAACCTTGTTTGCTTCAGCTTCCTCATCTGTCAAATAAGTTGGAGAGGAAATGGCAAACCAGTCTAATACCTTTGCTGAGAAAACCCCAAATGGAGACGAAAAGAGTCAGACGCGATCGAAACAAGTGAACAACAAATAATATTCCAGGTTCTGGCTTCGCTAATGACTTGTTCTTGGGAAGGCATGTGAATTCTTGAGCCTCTATTTCCCTGATTTGCAAAAAAGGGACAATCTTACTTGCACTCTCGCAATAGGATGGTAGCAAGACACAGTTAAAAGCACACTAGACTTGGAGTATGAAGACCTGGGTTTAAATTCTGCTCTTGAAATTACTAGCTGTGTGACTAAGTGGCTTGGTTAAGTGGCTTAACCTTTCTGGCCTCAATTTCTCTACCTTTACAATGAAAGGGGGAAACAAGTTGGACTCTAAGGTCCCTTCCAGTTCTACAGCTAAGATTCTATAAACCTACCTTACAGGACTGATGGGGAGGATCGAAGGAGATAATGTGTGCAAAAGTGACTAATTTTAACTTGGATTTAGAGACTACTGTAAGGGGACAGTGCTTTTCTCGGTACAACCCCTTGGAGGGAATGCAAACCTACTTATCCTCATTATATGGATGAGGAAACTAAGGCTGGGATGGAAAGTGACTTGATCACAGTCCCACAGCAAAGTCAAGTGCCATATAAATATGGTTTTTATGATTTTTTTTATGAAGAGATAGGCAAAGAATGCCACCTCTCTCATCCTAACTCCATTCTTAAAACACTAGGAAGTGAGAGAATACTCCCCATCTCAGCCTGTTTAATCACTCAGATCTGATATTCCCTCCAAGAACCAGCTTAAGTACTAACATACTCCTCCTCAACCTCCTGGTGTAGGTTGCCCAGGAAGAAGAGAATGACGATGAGTCCCCATTTCAGGCATGGGTGCCCAAAGCACAACCAGCATGAGTACCAGGCAGGTGCTGCTGCTCAGTGGCAAAAGCTACCAGAACAATGGTCAGGCCCAACCCAGAATCCCCCAGGCTGCCAGGATCACCACAGGAAACCCTGATGGGGAGGGGCTCTGACACACCAGACTGATGGAAACTCATTCCAGGAACATTTAAGTCCTTTACCAAACACTGAGTCCTGTTACAAGAAAAATAACATCACTGACTCCATTTTGCCTTTCTCCACCATTTTGTGAAGCTAAGTTTCAGCTGGTTTTAGAGAAGTCAGAAAATTTTTCCCTTTCTAAAGGTCCCTCAATGTAAGGAATGTCACAAAACTACCCCTCTCCCTTTCCTAATAATTCTATTTTTCCTATTTTTTACTCCCTTGAAATTATATGTTAACTGGGTAGAAACTAAGGTTCTGGGGCTTTGGCTACTTAGAGCCTTGGACCCGATTTGTTCCCACAACCACGTCTTGCTAAATAAATCATGTGTCTGTAGGTAATGACTCTGTTTCTTTATTTCATTCAAACAGCCCTGGGGACTCAGGAAAAGAAGGGTCCATGCCAAGCCAAGCCCACATTGTTTTCCCTCAGAGACAGCAGATTAGTAGGACATAGGCATGAATAGAATCCTAACTGGGGCAATTAGAATTGGGAGGTAATTAAAAACTTTTGATGTCTGAAGCTAGTGGGGACCACATTGTGCTATCTCCATCTTCCAATCAGCAGAAGCAGAGCTGGAGGAGGAGGTAAATGGCCACTAGGGAGCTGTTACGGGGTGAACATTAGAATTTCCTCCTCAACATAAAAGGAAGCAGTGTTAGAACAGAGAGGGGTAAGTGACAGGTGGTATTTATTGGGGAGAATTCTCCCAACTTATGCCTAGGCCTTTATATTTTGCTCTAGTGATTAGGAGACAGGAAAGTGGCATATTGCTTATAGGATCATGGATTTAAAGCTGGAAGGTCCTTATGGAGCACTGAGTCCAACTCCTCTCTTTTTACAGAGGGGGAAACTGAGGCTGAGAAATATGGAATGACTTTCCCAAAGTCTATGGCAAGCAAGTGAACATATGTAAAATTTAAACCCAGTTCCTCTGACTGAAAGCCCAGCATTCTTTCTGCTACACTACAGAAACTTTTGGTTCCAGCTGTGCTGCTAATTAGCTGCGTGAGCCTTGTTTGGCCTCAGAGGGTCTCAGGAGTAGGAAAGGGCCATGGAATGCAGTTGAAGAGGATCCCCTACCATAACATCCCTTAAAATGGTCAACTCATCTCCACCCTCTGAGGACCCCCACAGAGAAGAAGGCACTGCCTCCAGAGGCAGGGCATTCACTCTGACACATCTCTAATGGCTGTGACATTTCTGAGCCTGAATGGACTTCTGATTCTGCCTCTGGGGTGAAGAAGACCGAGTCTAATCCCTCTTCTGATCTGTCCCTCCTAAATCTTCCCTTCTTCAGGCTCAAGAGTCCTAGTTCCTTTCCCCCTTCCTCCTTGTAAAATTACTTCAGTTCTAATATTATGTATTCGGAACTCAGATACTCCCGGGATGCAAATAGCAGTACCACCTGGGCTCACGAGATGGCACCAGCGATGCAGAAGAAGGCAGCTGGACATGGGAATGCAGGGGATGGCCAGGAGAAGGGAGGGGGTTAAAATTTTTTGACAGTTTCCCACAACACTAGAGAAGCTTCAAAAACCACACATACACACACACTCTCTCTCTGTGCTCCCATCCTCTCCTGCTCTCCCTCCCTCTCCTCCCTTCTCTCTCCATCTCTCTCTTTATCTCCATCTATGTCTGTCTCTCTATCTCCATCTGTCTCTGTCTTTCTCTGTCTCTGTTTCTTTGTCTGTCTCCCTCCCTCCCCTCCTCTCTCTCTCTGTCTCTCTCTTTGTGTTTCTGTCTTTGTCTCTCTGTCTCTCTCCCTCTCCTCCCTTCTCTCTCTCTGTCTCTGTCTCCATCTGTCTCTGTCTCTATCTCCACCTCTCTGTCTCTCTGTCTCTCTATCTCTGTGTCTCTATCTGTTTCTTTCTCTCCCCCTTTCCCTTCTCCCTCTCCTCCCTTCTCTGTCTCTCTATGTTTCTCTGTCTCTGTCTCTATCTCTGTCTTTGTCTCTCTCTCCCCCTCCCTCCTCACCCCTCTCTTCCCGCCATGCCTACCTACAAATCTCTGCATGATACATGTTGTTCACTCATTTTTCAGCTGTATCCAACTCTGTGACCCCTTTGCGTGTTTTCTTGGCAAAGATACTGGAGAGATTTGCTGTTTCCTTCTCCAGCTCATTTAACAGAAGAGGAAACAAAGGCAAACAGGGGTGAGTGACTTTCCCAGAGTCATACAATCAGTAAGTATCTGAGACCAGATCTGAACCCACAAAGATGATTCCCCCTGACTGCAGGCCCTGACGTCTATCCGCTGTATCACCTCACTGCCCATAGCACAGAGTAAGCTTCTAATAAATACTGATTGGATTGGTCTAGGGTAGGAGAAAGCACTGGTCTTGGAATCAGGAAGACAGGTTCAAATTCCACCACAGTCACTACCTGTGAGAGTTAAAGCAACTTGCTTTCCCATTCAGAGCTTCAATTTCCCCCACTGTAAAATGAGGGCCCTGGGCTTGATGACTTACAAGTTTTCTTCAAGAAATAAAGCCATGACCCTGTGATGCTAAGTCAATTCAGCAAACATTTGTCAGTGTAGCATTCTGTGTGGAACAATGCAGAAGTGGTCCCTTCCCAAGTCATCTCCTCTCCCCCTACCATTCTGACTGTCCCCCTGGATGTCCCACCACACACAGACCAAACACTAACAGATCTGCCACATGTTGTAGTTGGCCTCTCTGTGCTTTACTTACTTATCTGTGTGATTCCCAGAACTCAGAACAGGGCCTAGCACATATAGGTGCTTCATAACTATTTACTGACTAACTCAGTGGTCTCTAAGAATCCTTTCATCTCTGGCACTTTGTGGACCTAGCTGCTCAAGGAGAGGTTGGGGAACAGGAGTCACCAGAAGGGTCACTCGCTGGGCTTGGGGGTGGGAGTGGTAAATGAAATGCTGGGACCTGCCTGGTGTGGCTCCTGGCCATAGATATCAGCATCCCTGCTCATTCCTACCAAACTAACAAGACTAATAACAGACTCCTGCTCCCTACTTCATCTAAAGGTAACCCCTCCAGTACTGACTATCAGCATGAACCCCCATCTCCAACACCCAACCCCCCCACTCTCATCATGCCTGGCAGGTGCTTGGTGCCATTTCTATGGTTATCTGCATTGGGTCTCAGTTGCTATGACAACATGGTGGCTTCCCCCAAGTGGAAAAGCCGTTGTCAAGGCCGCTGCTGCCAAAGGCTATAACAGCCAACCTCCACCAAGGGGGCGTGTGAAGAGGGGGCTCGAACTCCAAGGAGGGGAAGAGAGCCCAGCAGCAACAGGGAAATGTGCACAGCAAGATATGGATAGGTCCCCTTGCCAACCAGGGGCTCTTGTGAGCTAACCCAGGGAGATTCTCTTTCTAGCTCCTTTTTAAAAAAAGAAGTTGAACAGGTTGGAGCCACTCATGCAAACAGGACAGCCCCTGGAGAAACAAGGAAAGGGGCAACTTACAAAGTTCTCAAGGCTCATCCTGAGGCAGTCCCACTAGGGCAGTTACCAAACCTTCCTTTATGTCATGGGTCAGACCTCTTTGGCAGCTGGCTGAACTCCATGAATCCCTTCTCAGAATAAGACGGTTTTTAGAAATTCATACTAGAAGAAATTGCTAAAATTCAGTTACATGTTAGGAAAAACATGTATTTTTTTCCCATCCAAGTTGATAGATTCCTGAAATCTATCCCTGACAATTCCTAGTCCTTGAAGACGCACAAACCCCTCTCCCTAAGGCAGAAGACACAGAGGAGACAACCTAGCAAAGATCTCAACCATTCTGGGACCTCAGCTCAAGAACTCCTGCATTAGAATGAAAGAAAAGGAGCCAACATAACCCACCACAAAGGAGCCCATAGCCAAAAGACATCAATCACCATGAGCCACCTCCCATGGGGGATGTATCTGTCCAACTCTGGGGAAGGAAAGTCGAAGGTTGCCTCCAGTTCCCCTCACCTCCCACCACTACGTCTGTGTCAGGCTGTTTCAGTCCCAGTCTGTCTCTGTCTCAGTCTGTCTTTCTCACATAGCACACCACAACACACACACATACACACACACACACATGTACACACATACACTTGCATACACAAACTCACAAACAAGAGGGAAGGGGATGAAAGCCCAGGGTTCCAGAAAGGTCAGTCTAACTCTGGTGTGACATTTCCTCCTGAGCTTTCTCTTCCTTTTCAGAAAGGGGGTGAGAAAAGGGAAGAGGGGGCAACCGGGAGACAGAAGCTAAGTAGACAGAATGGAAAAGGAGGAGGAGATAGGGTGGAGGAACAGATCACAGGGAGAAGAAAAGCAGACAGGAGAGAAGGGGATGTGTAAAGAGTGAGCAAAAGGAAGAAAGAGAAGCAATGGGGCAGAAGGAATGGGAATTATCTCAAGGAAGATGGCATTCTAGGATCCCATAAATATAAACTAGCCAAAATAAGCACAACAACTCAAAGACTGATGGACAGCCATTAATGGAAGTTAGAATTGGGGGCTCAGAATCTATATTTCAGTCATCCTCATCCTTCCCCCAAAACATTTCTGAGAACTGCCAGTCTTTAAGAACCATGCCCCCCCCAAGGCAGGAAAAGAAAAGAGTCACCTACCACAGGTCCCAAACCTTCTGGGGGGGTGGGCAAGATGCCATCCCCACCACCCTGGCTTCGGGCGCTGAGTTGAGGGGACATTGTAGGTGACTCATCGATGTATGGCATGGTCTCCGAGCCCTCGGGTGGCACCTTCTGCTCTTCATTCCCCTCCCCGTCGTAATCGTCGGCTCCGTAGCTGAAGTCTGTGACAAGGAATAAGAAAGGCCACTGAGAATCTTCGACCAGGGCTGCCAGTGAAGGGTAGCGCAGTGGGCGCCGACGCCGGCCCCCTGCCGCCATGGTTTACGCCACAGCATTCACCAGCCCCCTTGGCTAGGTCTGGATCATGAGAGAGTCCCCCCTTGCACTGGACCCCAGAGCCCCAGAAGGCACGGGTCTCGCTGCACACTTAGAGGCTGCTCAGAGTTAGGCAGCAGCAGCATTGTCAGAGCTGCCTGCTTAATGACATGTCAGACGCTTATTCCAAGCTGCCGTTTCCTTTGCCTTCTGCCTAATTCCAAGTCTAAAAATTAACAGCAGGAGCAAGAGGCAGGAAGCTCCCAACTCTCTTCTCTGAGTCACCATTCTGCTTTTTATAGGGAATAAGGAGGCGGGGGCAGGCTGAGCGATGTCACTTCCTGAACCCCTCCCCTCCTGGTATCATTTCTAGACTGAGCCCAGTCCCCCCTGGAAGGCCAAGACTAAGACTGGAGTGTGAGGGAGAAAGCAAGAACCTTCCCCAAATCTGCCATCCTAGTTCCCTCAAACTTTTCCCCATGAGAGGGTGCCAAGGCTACAGTGCCAGGGGCACATGGGGTGGGGATAAGGGGGAGGTTCTGTGGCCAAGCTGGGCCAGTGTTTAATAGTAGGGTTCTCAAAAGCCAGGTCTGGTTCTATAATTTCAACATAAGCTTCCTTTAAAGAAGAAGCAAGAGGATGAAGGGGCCAAGGGAACGGCTGAGCTTCAGTTAACCCCTTAACTGCTGCTTCCAGCACCACCCAGCCCTTTAAATTATAGGCCCAGATTCCCTAAGCACAAAACAGCAGGACTAAGAGGTGAGAACAGGAGGTGGTGGGAGCTGTCCAAGAGCTCGGTGCTGAAAGGGTTAATGAGTCTGTTCCCATGAGGACTCCCAAGGATGAGATTCCCTCCTGTAGGGTAGCTAGACCTGCATATCTTCTTTATTTATAAAGAGCAAGTCAGTTACCAACCTCTAGTAAAGCTAAGAATCACAGTGTAGTTGCTTTTCTTCCAAATGACTGCTCCTATAGGAGATATTTAGAGCCCCAGGACAGTCTAGGAGCATGCTCCCACCTGGATGCCCCCAGCTGCCATGAATGAAGGCCCAAGTTACTTCTGTATGAAGTCTTACCAAGATTCAAACTTGACAAAGGCATGGCTTCTTTCCTTGGATACTAGAGTCGTTGGAATCTCCTATAACACCTTCCTTTTCATGGAATCAACAACAGTCTTCGAATCTTGGAAATTGCCTGTCTTGGGATTATGCCCAGCCTGGCAGAATATTCCTCCTGCCCCTCAAAAAGCCTAAATGGTCAAAAGCCAAGTGTCCCACCCCCATCAAGTAAGTTATCCTGAGTTGTGGAGATTTTCACTTCATAGGTAGTCACTTACTCCTACTGAGTATAACAAGGAAGACACTAAGAGGTCTTGGCTGCTTCAGAGGGATGCTTAGGACTGAAGTGGTGTGGGGAGAGTGAGGGGATCAGAACAGGTTGTTCAAAGCCAGGGAAGGAACTTGATTAATCCATCACTGACCAAAGGGACCTATTTGAACGAGAGACTCCTCAATAACTCTCATATCCCAGAAGAAGTAAAAGGCTGAAAGAGATGAAGCTGCCCTATCAAGGTTGCCCAGCTAGTAAGTGGACAGTAGGGCTTCTGACTCCAAATCCAAGGCTTTTCCCATGGCACAGCTTTTTTTTTTTTTTTAATCAGCTGGGCTGGTCAATTTCAGGCAACCAACCAGCCCAGATTTCCTTAATTTGATAACGCGGACTCACAAGCAGGCACACTCATGCTCCCTCCCACTGTGCAAACCCATCCTAATAGACTAAAGACAGACGCTGACCCCATACTTGACATCTTCCATGAGCTCCTTTCACCACCCATGTAAACTCGTTGTGGGCAATGGGCTCCTATGTCTTTTGTCTTTGCAGCCCCAGCACTTGGCACAGGTGCCTGACCCCAAGAAGGCTTGAGCCCAGGCATCACCACTCACAGATGCCTCTGAACCCTTGTGGAACAGCTCAGAAATACCTCCAGGCTATTCTCTAGCAGCTGCACCTGCTCCAAACCTCCTATCCTCTTCCCCCCACCTCAGCCCTGAACATCACCATTAAGTTGTCAGGGCATCTGTGTTCTCCCTGGCTTCTTTTCATGCCATTACTAGTTATTACTGAAGCTTTGGACTGTATTGTGTGGGAGGGAGGCAGGCCTGAACAGAACATGCGAGTTAGAGATTCTGTGCATGAAGCCACCATGGGGACCACAAGGTCACCATCCCCTAAAAGGCACATAGGCATGTGCCTTGTGGCCTGCAGAGTGCTTGGAAATATTTCATTTTTTTTTTGAGGGGAGGCAAAGGGAGACAGCAATGACCTGAATCACTAAATGTTGAGTTGTGAGAAGGTCATACAGTCTTGATGGGAGATAGGAAAGTTACCCCTAAGCAGCCATTCCTTCTTCCCCGGCTGGTTCAAAGGATGTCTACCTGAAGGAGTCCAGAGTCCATATCAAGCTTCCTTCAAAGTTCAGCTCAAATACAATCTTCTTCCTGCAGGAGGTCTACTCTGATCTCTCCAAATGTTAATCCCTCTCTCCGAAATTACCTTTGTTTTTACTTTGTCCATACTTACACACACACACACACACACACACACACACACACACACACACATATTGTTTATCCTAATATAATGTAATCTCCTGGAGAGCAGAGCCTATTTTTTTTTTGTTTTCCAGTGCCCAAAACACAGTAGGTGCTTCATAAATGCTTGTTCATGGATTGCCTGATAGGCAGCATTGTACCACAGTGCTTGAAGTTTCAGAATCCAGGTTCACATCCTATTCACTATCTGTGTGACCTTTGAGATAAATCACTTAAGCTTCCTTGGCTTCAGCCTCACCTCTAAAATTTGTCTGTTGAACTTCAAGGTCTCTGGTAGCTTTTGGCCCTAATTACAAGGCCCACGTGGGAGTGCCCAGGAAAGAGGGTACTTAAGTGAAACTGATGCCAAGAAGGGCCTCCCTGACCCTCCGCTAGATTCCATAACCAACCTCCCTGCCAATTTGCTCCTCCTAACAATAACCTCTCCACCCCTATCCCTGCCAGAGGGAACCCAGAATCCCCTTCTCCACTTCTTAAGGGTGGTGGGTCTCTCCTTTCAGGCTCCCTGCCACACTGCAACTTTTAAGACTCCAGACTCTGAGATCCACTCTGTAGCTGACACAAAGGAACATGAGATCCTGAAATCAAAGGCTGCCTTGCTTTTCTACCTGTATCCCACATGCAATGGCACATAACAACATGCTTCTTCATTCATTTTTGTTCATAAGCCTATGATGCTATGATTGATCATGCAAACACTTCAGGAAACTCTAGAGGCCACTTGAAATGAGGAGCCCATATTCTTGAGTCTTAGGGAGCTCTTAGATATGAAGAGTTGGGGGGGGTGTCAACAGGCAAAGACCGAGCTTCCCACAAGTAAGCCAAGGTCTCTGAGCCATAAGTCCAGCTCTCCATGCCCAGCGGACACTTCCAAGGGCAGAGACAGACTAGGTAAGAGGAAAGGTGGCAGATTTCACTCCCCCTCCTCCCTGAGTAGCCAGGGTGTCACTGTTCTCCCCAGTCAAGGGCCTCTGCGTCCCTAACATTTTCCATGTGAGGAACAGGAAGCCTGATTAAACTTGGCCTTCTCAGGGCACACACGCATCGGGATTTTCTCACCACTCCCCCTCCCCCTAAGCTCCAGAACTATTCCATACTGTTACAGGGAAGATGGATATAGGAATAAAGTGGAAGGCAAAGACACAAACTAGACTGTCTTGGACCCTGCTCTTCCCAGCAGAGGCCAGGGGAAAGACTTGGAAAGAATGAAGCTAGGAGAAATTATAGCTAAGCCAGGAAAGAGCAAGGAAAGTCCAGTCATGGAAAAGTCCTCAATCATCAGTCAGTCACTCATTCATTCATCAAACATTTATTTAAATGTCTGAGGGAAACAGGATTCTCAGTCATTTCCTATTCACAAGGCCATTGATGGATACTCTAGCTGGATAAGTCAAAACACCTAGGGAAAAATGGAGGCTTCCTCACAGAACAGGGTCTTCACATGTGGCAAATGAGGAAGGACCATATTGGCCCTTTTGTTCATCTAGCGGTGAAGTTCAAGGAATGGAACGGAGGGGGTCTCCCTGGGCTGGCTGATCAGTGGCTAGGATGCACTCACAGACCAACCCCTCCTCACCTCTACCTCCATCAAAACTCAGCTCAGAGGCAGAGTGAATAAAAAAGTAACTGTGGAACCAAACCATTAAAAGTTCAAACCCTGCCTGATGCTTTACTGCCTCAGTGACCCTGAGCAAGTCCCTTTACCTCTCTATGTCTCAGTTTCCTCCTCCATAAAGCAAGGGCATTGGACTGGGTGGCCTCTGAGGCCAGAGCCTATCACCTATCACCTATACCTGTCCCTCCTCTTTCAGATGCTGTGTGCTTGCCCTCCTCCTTACTGATCTGGGCACATGGGCCATCCCCCATCAGAATGTGAGCTTTCTGAAGGCAGAGACAATTTTTCCTTTTCTGTCTTTTTATCCTCCATTTAGCACAGGCCCTCGTATGTGGTGGGCACTTTAGAAAGGCGTGCTGAGAACCAGGAAAACAACATACACAAAGACTACAGAAATAGAAAGAACAAGAGGACAAAAATGAAAGCAGCAGAATTCTAATGACCAAGTTTGGTTCCGAGAATTTTGGCACAACCTTGTCCTTTCTTTTCACCATGCAGGTGGGGGCCAAGAGGTGTTCTAGGCTGCATACGCTGTTAGACTCTGGATTTGTGGATAGTTTGGTTTTTTGGGTTTTTGTTTTTTTTTTTTTGCTGAACTGCTCTGTTCTTTTCTTTTTCTGTTCTTTCTCTTTTTGATTCAAAGGACCCAAGTTAAAATATGGTCTCCAATGCTTCCTACCTATGTGATCTTAGGCAAGTTGTCTTTCCTCCACAGGCCTCAGTTTCCTTATCTGTAAAGTAAGAGGCAATGGCATTAGAGGTCCCTTCTAGCTCTAAAACCATTTTGTCATGATCCTAGTCTTTGTTACAAGATGTGGTACTGAGATATATGTGAATGTAAAAACAAAATACAGGGATGGAGGAGGGGGAGACTGGGCCCAGGATTTAATTGTATGGTGAAAAAACTCCCTTTCCCAATACAGACCACCACTTTCTTCTCAATCTGTTGTGTTCCCTGGAGCACTGAGACATTAAATGTCTTGGCCAGGGTCATAAAGTTTCAGAGGTGAGGTCTGAGACCTGAGATTCTCGTGTGTGTGTGTGTGTGTGTGTGTGTGTGTGTGTGTGTGTGTCTGTGTGTGTGTGTGTGTGCACTTAAAATAAATGTCTGTAATTGCATAGGCCTGACATTACTGGGCAAGGTGGTCTCCCCCTCCACTGGCTTTCTCTCAAACTGCAGCAGCCTAGGAAAGGCTAATTAAGGAGCTGAGCCACAGAAACCTCTCTGACAGGGGCACTCTGTTCCTGTCTCTTCCCTATGCCAGCATCTGCACACAGCTCTGAGCCCACCTGACTGGGGCTTAGGGGAAAAAGAGGTCCAGTGGCTGTGAAGCCATACTACAGAGTCTCAGCCTCCTTCCTTCCTCTGCGGCTGAACAAATGGCCATTTATTGCCATATCAAGATTACCTGTAGGTGTCCCCTTCTGGAGAAGGAAAAAAACAATAACAACTCACCAGGTCATGCCTTTGAGTGGGCACAGGGGAATTAAAAGATAATGAGGAGAAAATAGACTTGGTTCTTAGGGACAAATTGTGCCTGTTGGGGAAAAATGAACCTTTTACCAAGATTCTGGGTGACTAAGTTAGCCCTCGGTGACAAAGGCTTTGCTCACCAGAGCAGTATGGGAGATTTCTGGCAGTGCCTTGCTTCCTAGGAATAGCAAGAGATGGTTAATAGCAGGAGGGGCCACCAGGAGAAGAGACTTCAAAGTCCAGAGGACCCACCAGGAAGTCCTGAATGAACACAGAAAGATCCCCTGCCAGCAGCAATCTGGGGTATCCGGCCAGGAGGGGCCCAAGTCAGGGAGGAGGACCCAAGACAGGCTCCCAGATTTAGAGCTGGGAGTCAACTCAAAGACTGCCCCCATCTCACAAATAAGGAAACTGAGGCTTTTTGGACAGAGAAGAAAAGCCTTCCATAGCCTTTTCAACTCCCTTTTGCATATCTTCCTCCATTTCAATAGAGATTTGGCTAGGATTTGTATCCTCAGCACTTAGTACAATTCTAGGCCTTTAATAAACACTAGTTACTTTTTCTAGACTTTGAGAGGTAGCCCAATGCCTGACAAACAAGAAGCATTTAATAAATGCTTCATCTGCCTCTCTTATTTGATTCTCACAACCACAAAGGTTATCCCCATTTTACAGATGAGGAATTCTGAGCTAGATCTGTGATGTTAGTGATTTTTTTTTGATGAGGAAACTCCCTCTAACCAACGCAGATGGGCAACTGCTTAGCAATTTTTTTTTTTAAAGAATCACCATGTAACGTCTAGGGGAAAAATGTCACCTGGAGCAATGAGATATGAAGTGATTTGTGGAGGACTACACATCTAGTGTGTCTCCAAGACAGGATCTGAATGGGAAAGTCTCTCTCAGCTTGGATTATGTTTCCACTAACCCATGAATTTCCTGATCACCAATCCCAGTCCCTAAAAGAAAGTTAGGGTCTGATAAGTCTTAGATAGGTAGGAGCTGGATAAAGAAAGGATGGTGACTCAGGAGACATTCCTGTCAAGAAACATGACAAACAATTGATGGGAAGGAGGTACCAATCACAGACAGGATGTGAACCTTGGGGACAGAGCAGGAGAGAAGAGTTTACAAGTGTCCCAGAAAGGCTATAGAAAATGTATGGATCTGCCCAAGAAAAATATGGCCATCATCCCTCCAAAGCATAAAAAGCAAGGCTGAATGGAAGGGTCCCCTTCTCCTGAGCTGTAATGTTAGAAGGGCAAGTTGCCTGCACACACAAGAGATGGGAGGCACCCCTATTGAAATGCCCCCCCAAAGCCAGTATGTACTACCCACCCATAGGACAGTGTAAAGGATTAACCTCAAAGTGGCAAGGAAAGTCACCTAATAAAACCTTGAATTCCATAGTCTCAGGAGTTCAGATCTGAACTGAGATTTTCTAAATTCCAATCACTTGGCACTAAGTACCATTCAAGCCTGCTTCTTTGAAGACTTCTAGTGTCCTCAGACTCTAGGGTACAGCCTGAAGACCCCTCTTCTTCCAGCATTTGGTACGGGACCTGGCACATAACTAGGTGCTTACTTGAATGACCCAGATCTAATCACTAAGGATGAACTAAAGTTAAACAGAACTTGGATTAGAAGTCAAAGGTCTCAGGTTCAAATTCCATCCCTTCTGCTTAATACCTGTGTAGTCTTGGGCAGTTAACTAAACTCTCTGGGCCTCATATTTAAAATAAAAGGCGAGATCTAAGAAGGTACTGAAAGCTATGCTGACTCAGTGACCCACTGTAGCCAGTTCAGCTTGTAAATCAGTCTTGGGGGAAGTATCATTCAGTCTGCAGCTTTTCTGTTACCTGCCAGTTAGCCCTCACCTCCTGGAAATTGGGGAGATGCTGAGATGCAATGGTCCATTTCGAATTGTCTTTATCTCGTTTCAAAAGTTATCCATAAAAGCTGGCTCCATCTTGATTCACTTGCTGATCTCCAGGGATTAACAAGTTAATGTGTTCTTCCTTGACATTTTTAATAAACTCTATTTAATTCTCTTTTAATTAATTTAATTTAATTCTCTTTTTCCTGAGTTTTGCTTTCAGGGTGAAAATCCAAAGAAAGAATTTTCCTTTTTACAATTGCCTCTAAGGTTCTTTCCAGCTACAAATCTACTGTCTATACAATCTATAGTCAATAATGGCCAGGAAAAAGTAAATAGAAACTGGGTCAGACAGTATTTAGGTGAAAAAATGACAAAGGCATACTGTGATAATCCCCAGAACTGACTCAGGGCTCCTCACTCCTTCTTATCTTGCCTCATCCTTTTGTCTGCATTCAGGTTTTTAACTGATCCTCCCCAACCCCAATGACCCACCTCCTTGCTCCCACTTAGCAGCCATGGTTAACACACAGGTGATTATCTGTTAAATGTCCTCAACTTCCTTTGCTGGCAGATCAAAACCTTTCCCCAGATAGCTCAGCCCATCAGAAGAGATAGTAATTGTAAAGTCAATCAGGTGAAAACTACTTGTCTTAAATGTTTTTTAAATTTAATTTTGTTTTTAAAATTTCTGTTATCTATTCATTTTGCATCAGCTTTGTTTTCCAACCTATCTTTCCCCCACCTAGAAAGACAAGCCTTATGGAAAGGAAAGAAGAAAAAGGGGGAAAGAGCAATTTGTAGATTTAGAACTGGAAGGAAAAATCAGAGAGAAGTCCCTGGGGCAAGTGTAGAGACCCCAATCTCTCCCAAAGAGAAAGGCCTACATCCACCTGCCAGATGGAAAAGCATGTATGTCCATTTGGATGTCACACCAGGAACTTGAAATCAACAACCAAAAGCTGGAGTCTCTTTCCCAGTACCTCTCAGCTCCTTATTTCTGATGATGGTACCCGCTCCCCTCCCCATCACCCACAGAAAAACTCACAGTCATCTCTGACTCTCCACTCTTCCTCACTTTCCCTCCCTTCCCCCTACCAAATCAGTTGGCAAGTCCTGTCAATTCTACCACCCCAATATATGGTCCACCAGTCCCCATTCTCTCCACTAACAAAGGGCCAGCAGCCTGATTCAAGCCTTCATCATTCTACTATCTGGACCTTTTACAGTTTTGTAACAGGCTACCCTACCTCTAGTCTTTCCTAACACCAATTCAGCCTTCTCCTAACTGCCAAAATCATAGGAGACTCAAAGCAAAATAAACACTTCCTGAGTCTAACTTCTAGTCCTCTAGAAGCTGGCTCCAACCCACTTTTCTTCATTCCAGCCAAAATGGACCAGCACTCAGTCCCTCCTCTTGCCTTCCTCCCTTCTGCATGCCCATGTGCGAAATTCCAAACACCCAGAATGGCAGCCCATCCACCCTACTGCCCTATGACCTCCTCTGTCTTGAAGGCCATGTTAAAGGGCCACCTTCAACATCTCTATCTGGGATCATCCATGAATTCTGCCTTGACAACCAAGACCACCCAACTCAGGCTCTCTTCTACCCCATCACATTCCACTGTCTACACCTTCATACATGTTCTATGGGGCCCTTCTCCACTTTCTTAGAAAGTTGCTGTTATCATTTTCCATCTTTGGTCTTTACATTTAATAGCCACTAGACTAGGTGGCAGAGTGTACAGAAACCTGGATTTGGAATCATTAAAGCCTGAGTTCGAATTTGACCTCAGGCACTTACTGGATGTGTGATCCTGGCAGAGTCACTTACCCTTTCTCTATCAGTATCAGTTTTCTCACCTGTAAAAGCCGGATAGTGATACCACCCAGCTTGCAGGCTTGTGGAGAGACTCAAATGAGATAATATAGGCAAACATTTATTAAGTGCCTACTATGGGTTAGGCACCATGCTAACACTTCCAGGCATGCAAAGAAAGGCAAAAGCCAGTCCCTGCTCTCAAGTTGCTTATAGTCTAATGAGAAACCCTATGTAAATGGAAGCTAGTCTTATCATTGTTTCTTGAAGCTGAATTAGGTGGTGCTTTAGTAGTGGTAGTAGTAGTGCTTTATACCCACTATCTCATTTGACCCTCAGAAGGGTAGGTGCCATGACCATCCCTATTTTAAGACGAGGAAAACGGAGGCTGAGAGGTGCCTGGGGTCACACAGCTAGGAAGGGTCAGACTCAGATATCACTCAACTCCCAAGACTATTATTTTATGAGTCTTTCCCAATTCCAAGATTCCTCTTTCCACTAACAACAGGATTTCCCCATTTGGGTTACCATTACCCTACCCTCAGAGAGTCTGAGATGCTTTTCAGGAGCTATGGGAGCATTTGGTAAATAATCATATTAACCAACTGTAACTAATCCACTTCTCATATGCATATGCAAGGATAAACTCTAGAATTTAGGTCCTTTTATAACGATTAGGGGGATGAGAAGGTTTACTGAAAGCCAAGGGATGGGGGAGGAGGCCAAAAATTGTTGGGAGCCCCTTCCAGGTTCCCCAAGTGCAGCTCTTTAACTGAATCCAAACTTCACAGAACAAATCCCCTTAATAAAAGGGTGTGTGTGTGTGTGTGTGTGTGTGTGTGTTTGTGTTTGTATGTGTGTGTGTGTGTGTGTAATAAAAGGGACAATACTATGGCTGACTGTCACACAAATAAATGGTTCTGGTCCTGCTTGAAGAGGGGGTCTAAGGACAAAGCCCAAAGCTATGATTTTATTGGTATGGGGAACTCTCAAATGATTCAGTCAACACCAGACATTATCTAGGTAGGAGAGTTAAATCATGTGCTGGACTTGAAGTTTTAGAAGATCTGAGTTCAAATCCTGCCTTGAAGACTAGTAGCGTACCTCTGGGGGGCAAGTGAATTAACTCCCCCTTAGCTTCAGCTTTTTCTTCTGTAAAATGGGTTAAATAATAGCATAGACAGCTAGGTGGCATAGTAGACAGAGTGCCAGGTTTGGAGTCAGGAAGACTCATCGAGCTGAGTTAAAAATCTGGCCTCAGACACTGACTACCTGTGTGTTAGGCTCACTCAACCCTGTTTGCCTCAGTTTCCTCATGTGTAAAATAAACTGGAGAAGGAGATTGCAAACCACTTGAGTATCTTTGCCAGCTATCACTGTCCTTGGAAGTTTATACTCTTAAAAAGTACTCAAGAGGTTCAGAGGCAGGATTTGGAACTCAAGAAAGAAAGAAAGAAGAAAAAAAAGAGAGGAAAGAAAGGAAAGGAAGAAAGAAACAGAAAGAAAGAAAAGAAGGAAGGAACGAAGGGAGAGAAGGAAAGAAAGAAATCCCATTTTCCAGGCAAGAGATAAAGGATTGTTGATATTGTTGTTTTTTTGCCACTTCCTTCTCTAGCTCATTTTACAGATGAGGAAACTGAGAACAAAAGGGTTAAGCAGCTCACTCCAAGTTACACAGCTAGTAAATATCGGAGACTGGATTTGAACTCAGGTCTGCCTAACTTCAGGCCTGGCAAGCTATCTACTGGGTTACCTAGTCATTCTATATTGTTGATATAGGAAAATGAAAATCATTGTCATGTAGAGAAGTATCACCTCTCAACCCTAAAAATACAACAAAATCCTCCCAAAGAGATGACAGTTTCTATGAAGCATATTTCATAAACCACTACTGACATGGGAGAGGCCACTTATGACCAAAAGAGATATTGCATACAAATCTTTTAAGTGCTACATAAATATTCTTCTTATCTCATCAGAGATAACCATTGTGATAGCTCCTCAACTTCCTAGGGTCCCCTGGAGGACCCTCAATGAGCAAGCACTGAGTCAAGAGAAGTCAAGAGACATCCAAGAACTTGTGTGACCTGAGACTCCCTTTTTATATCCGAGGAGAACCCAAAGGAAACTCAAGCAGATCTGGAATCAAGACAACCAGTGCTGGTAGTAAAGGAAGAGAAGGGAAGAGGAGGGATGCTCCTTCCAGAGGGGTGAACCTCCCGTTTCCTTCATTTTGAATTGCGCAAGGAAATGTTTTGAAGGGTCAGCCCAGGTCTGGGGGCCCAAGAGATGATAACTGGGTTTAAACTCCCTGAGTCCTAACTCCACAAGTACTTGAGACAGGTCCAGGGTGGGATATGAAGTATCTTTTTTTTCCTTTAAAACTGTTATTGCTATCTTTTGTTTTTATCTGCCTATATTTCCCAATAGTTGTGAAATAGAGCACTGGGCCTGAAGTCAGAAAGACTCCTTTTCCTGAGTTCAAATCCAGTCTCAGATACTTACTAGCTGTGGGACCTTGGACACTTGCCCTTGCCTTGCACTTAACCCTGCTTGCCTCACTTTCCGCATCCGTCAAATGACCTGGAGAAGGAAATAGCAAACCACTCCAGTATCTTTGCCAGGAAAACCCTAACTAGGGTCACAAAAAGCCAGACACGACTGAAATGATTGAACATTTCCCCATACAGACCACCCTTTCTCTATGCTCGAGAGAGCCATCCCTCCATAACAGAGGGGTCCACAGATTTCATGGGGTGTGAACAATATCACTAAACTTACAATATATTTTTATAAATTTACTTCAATATAATAAGTTTTCTTTGTAATTCAATGTATTTTACTTTATGCATTTAGAACCATGATTCTGAGAAAGAACCACAGGTTTTGCCACATAGCCAATGGAGGGAACCGTGACACACAAAAAGGTTAAGAACCCCTGCCTCAAATGAAGAGAAAGAAAAATGTTTCAGTAAAGCCCATCAACACACTGCCTAAGCCTAACATGATAGGCAATGCTCCCCTCCCGGAATTCCACACCTCTGACATGAAGGGAAGGAAGAACATCCTGACGTGAGGTGTTTCTAGCTCCCATTTGAGAATCAATGGAAAACAATGGCTTGCTCAGGGCCCACCTCTGGGATTTAAAGAGGTCCACCATCTTCACCGCTTCCAGACATCCCTGGGATATTTCCCCTCTCTTTAACCCAGACTGGGGGAAAAAAACTACCCAGGGTCCTTAGACTAAAATTCAACCATTCAATAATACAGAAAATTATTGCACACCACCTAAGCTCTCCAGTGAGGAGGTGGAACACACATACGTTCTCTCCCCACAAAAGCAGCCTTTTCCACTTGTCAAAATCTCAAGTTATTGGAAAGTTTTCCTTCTCTAATTTTGTTTCTTGGTAACATCTTCCCAGAGCTTTTTCAAATCAATCTGTCCAGTCATGTGTCTCCTATCCTGCACATGTGAGGCTGATTTTATGAACTCATGTGTAAGACTTTTAACATTTACCTATCAATATTTCAAAGTCTGACTTTGTCAGCCAGTGTTAGCTGTCTCCCCAGCTTTGTGCCATCTGCTGACATGATTACCATGCCATCTAAGCCTGTATCCAAGTTACTGTTAAAAATGTTCAACTTCACATTCCCAAGAATGGATCCCCCCACACCCTGCCTGAGACTGTCTTTCAAAGGAACAGTGAATCAATAATTGCTATTGTTTGGTTGTTTCAATTGTCTCTTTTTGTGACCCCATTTGAGGTTTCCTTGGCAAAGATACGTGAGTGGTTTGCCATCTCCTTCTCTAGATCATTTTACAGATGAGGAAACTGAGATAAACAGGTTTAAAGTGACTCACTCAGGGTCACACATCTAAGTAAGTATCCGAGGTTACATCTGAATTCATGTCTTCTTGACTCCAGGCCCAGTGCTCCACCCACTTCAACACCTAGCTACCCAAAATCAATAATTGGTGAATCCATTTAGCCAATTCGAAATTGACCTAATCCGGTCATCAGAGAGCATAAATCTTTTCCAGAAGAATAAAAATGCGAAATTTTCTATCAAATATTTTGTTAGGTTAATTATAATTACAACATTCCATGATAGGTCTAGTAACTCCCTGTCAAAGGAGGGAATGAGGTTAGTAGGGCATGACCCAGCTGGCTCTTCCTGTTCACGGCTTTCTCTTCTGCAAGTTCACCATGCCATCTCTTTAATAATTCATTGAATATGTTCTACTTGAACACCCAAGAACTAAAAGGAGATTTTTTCTTTTAATTAGTCAACTTAAACATTTAAATGACTACTATGTGGAGATCTAAGCATGGAGGAGATACAAAGGCTAGGTAAGATAGTCCCCAATCTCCTAGAGGGATGAGGCACACAAAAACAACAATACAAAATTTTAAAAATGTAGGAAAGAGGTGAAAATAAATGATTGTATGACGTTCTTTGGGGGAAAAATCACCACTACTTGATGGGATGATCAGGGAAAGTTTCACGAAAGAAAAGGCATTTGAAGGGTAATGCAATGCTGAATTTGAACTCAAAGGACCAGGGTTCAAATATCATTTTACTGCTTAGTTCCTACATCACAATTTTTTTTTTTGCTTCAGCTTCCTCATCGGTAACAAGAGGGAGTTGGTTGGATGATCTCCAGGATTCTTTTCCAATTTCTTGCAAACCTCTGACCCTCTGAACTAAGTTTTCAAAGGGTGAGAATTTCAACAGTCAGAGGAGGAGGACCAGGAAGGGACGTGGCTGAAGGATAGAGCTCAGGAAGCAAAGTCATATGAGGTATGGTTAAGAGCACTAAACCTGCAAGTCAAAGAATCTGGGCTCAGATCTCAGCCCAGCCACTTGGTGTGTAACCTTGGGCAAGTCATAATCTCTCCAGGCCTCAGTTTTGTCACTGGTAAAATGAAGGAGCTAGACTCAGGTCTATTCCAGATCTAGATATCTATGTTGTTACCCAGTTTGAAGGGAGAAATATCTTTTACTTTGACTGCCCTGTTCTTTCCACTGCCATCCCTCCACATGGGAAGGATGTAAGTGTAAATGTTCCCATCTGATCAAATAAAACGTGTCCTCTTCTTCAGGCAGAGTCCTTGAAATGACAATGGTGGGAGGCTAGGGGGAGACGAAAGGATGCCTGATCAAATGCAGAAATAGCCCCTAATCTTTTGAGTTCTGTTAGGGACAGGAAAAGAAAAACTGGGCATAAAGGAAAGAATGCTGGATGTAGAGTCGAGAAAACTGAGTTCAAATCCTGCTACTACTCCTTATTAGTTTTGTGACTCTGGGTAACTCCCCTGACCTCTCCAGTCTCATCTTGTACTTCTCCCTAACATGATGGCGTTGGGTCAGGCAATGATAAATGTCCCTTCCAGTTCTGGGGCCCAGAATCCTTGGACCTGAGGCTTCAATGATGGGAAGAACTGGGTCCACTGGAACAGAGGGCATTGGGGAGGGAAGGGACAAAGTCTCTCATGGATCATTGTGGGCAGCCGCTGACACCGTTCATGCCCAAACTGAGTGGGTTATATGTACACCTGGAGCCTCGCCCCTAAGTCCCCTCATTAACAGGAAGACCCATCCTTGCCCAGTATCATTCCAGATCCTTCAAGAGACAAAGACAATGTCTCTGGGCTCACAGAACTGTGATCATCTATTTGAGGAAATAAAACATGGGAAATAATTATAGAACAGTTAAGTGTTATGCTGTGTGGCCCTGATTGTAGGCACCATAGAATTTCTGAGGAGAGGAGAGGGATGTGTAGGAGGGAGTAACTGGAGAAGGCTCCAAGGAGGAGATGAGGAGTAGACATCAGGCATTAAGGGATGAGCAGTCAGAGATCTCAGAGGTCACCCAGTCATCGGACCTTTGATTGCCTTTGAAGAGAATGTATGGATATAGGTACAGGTATATGTATACACACACACAAACATACACATATACTCCATATGTGTATAATGTAGAGAAATATATATATACATAGAGGATACACATATAGAGAGAATATAGAGAAAGAAAAATATACTTAGAGAATATATATAAAGAAAACCAGTTACATATACATACAGTAGATATAGAGAGAATATATATAAATATATACATAAAGAGAAGATGTACAGAAACATGTATACATAGAGAGAGCATACAGAGGGCAAGAAATATACATATATATACATAGACTATAGAGAAACATATACAGAGAGAGAATACATACACACACACACTTTCTCTCTCTCTCTCTCTCACTGTCTTAAATGCTACTTCTGCCTCCCCAGTGCCCAGTCAATAATAAATGCTTGATGATTAACTCATTGCAGAGGTCCCCCCTCCCCCCCAGCCCCTCCTCCTCCTCCAAGACCCAGGGAAATGCAGTGTCTTGCCCAAGGGGAGCAGCAGGAGAATCAGTACTGGTACCCAAGTGCTTGACTCCAAAGCCAGGGCTCTTCCCAGGAGGCCACAGATTTGGAGAAGCAGGAAGGAAGGGAGAGACCCACCAAGCGGGAGGTACTCAGTCACCTCTTAGTCTCAAGTGTTTTATTTGGAGTTTAGAGACTGAGAACTACCAGGGTTTGGCTCTAGCTTGTACAGATCCCAGAGCACAGAAGTGACAGAGGCCTTCCTTCCTCTCCTCTATCCCCCAGCTTAACTCCCCCCTCCTCAATTTCATGGTGCTGATCACTTAACCACAAGAAGATGGTCACCATAATAAGTGGGCTGAAGAAAGAAGGTTCAGATCCAGTAGGCTGAGTCTGAGCAATGAGGCTGATGGGACAGAGGAGGATAACACTAATTCCTGGAGATAAAGGGCTGATCGAGCCCACCTCCATTTGCAGTAATGGGCTAACTGCGCACAGCAGTATGTGTTGTTTGGGGGTGGGGTATGAAGGAAGAGTGAGAGGGCACATTATATCTGGTTGCCATGGAAACCGATCATATCACCAAGTTGCCTGGCTGTGAAGGGAAGCAGAAGGCTGGAAAGGAAAGGGCCCGGGAGCCCAGAACAAAGAGGGTAAGCCGGCCACTCTAACAGGCACAAGGGGAAGGGGGGACCCCTAGAAGCTGGCAATCAGTGCTCACTAGCCTGGCGATGTAGCCCTGCTGCCTGAAGAAGCCCCCCAATACAGCAGGAAATAAACAAGGTACGGGGATGGGGGCCACGTCCACCCTGAAGATGGAGCTGCTTTTCCCTACTGGCAGCACCTCCTACCTTCCCCCTCCCACCAATTCCCTTCACACAGAGCAGCCAAGACTTCTCATCTGAGAAACCTCTGAAGAAAAGCTGCCCCTTGGTATTGCCATCCCCATTTGTCAGATGAAATAATGAGCCAGAAAGGGCAGATAATTATGCCCAGGTTCCTAGCAAGTCTAAGAGGGTTTAGGATGCCAAACATCTCCTTAGCACTTACTCTGGTTTTTACTATATAAGATAATAGGATGTTCCCATCCCACAGGCTTTCCCCTTGGGCCTGAAACACTCCCCCCTTAAGGTCACCTCTTAGAATTCTTTGGCTTCTTTTAAGGCTTGCCTCAGAGACCATGTCCTTTGGGAAACCTTCCCTAAGAGCTCTCTCCTCAAATTAACTGGTAAGACATATTTTAGCTGTGTAAATAAATGTATCCCACCCACCCATCTGACTCAGAAAGGTCAGGTTCCATGCCTTGCACACAGCAGACTCTCAATAAATGCTGGTTTAATGAATGGACTGGATGTATAGACTTTAGATGATTTAGTCCAGCCCTTTCATTTGACACATGAGAATGACAAAGTCTAGAGATGGGTGATAACCTGTCTGAGCACACAGTTTCTGTGCTGAAATTCTAATCTACAGTTGCTGACTAAAATCTGTACTTTTTTATTTTTTCCATGACGACCCGAGTGCTCTCAAGCTGTACTGGTCTTTAAGGTCACAAGTCTTAGAATGAAAGCGCTACTGCCTACTTCAATGCCCTGATTTTACACAGATGGAAACTGAAGCCCTAGAAAGTGACTTTCCTAAAGGCCACACACCAAGTTAGGACATAGCCAGGACTAGAAGTTAGAGGCCTCCTAACTAATTCCCAGTCCAGTGTTCTTCCCACCATAGCATGGGCTGCCCGTGCATTTGTATACCAGTTCTCCAATACCACCATAACCTGTCATGGAAAGAATGCTGAATTTTAGAGTTTAAAGCCTTTGACTCTGTAACTTACTTCCTATGTGGCTTTTAGCAATCATTTCATCTCAGCAGAGTACAGGGGCTCCAGGGGGCAGAGGACCTGAGTTCAAATCCTACCTCTGACATTATTTGGGTAAATCATCGCACTTCCCTGGGCCTCAGTGTCCTCATCTGTAAAATGGGGTGTTTGGATTGGATAACTTCTAAGGTCCCTTACAGCTCTTGGCTCCTAAGCTCTCACTTTCTTCTCTCAGTAAAATGAAAAGTTTTGGACTGATGACCTCTTGAAGTCCCTTGTAGCTCTAACATTCCACCTATGGGGTCTAGAGCTCCTGGAAGGCAGGCACAGTGCTTCTGCTTTGAATCCAAGAAGAACCAAGTTTGAACCCTGTCTCAGACATTTACGAAGTGGTGTAACCTTGGGAAAAGCCCCTTATGACCTCCTGCCAGTCTTTCCTTATCTCTCTATAAAATGGGCTTAATAAGGGTATCTGCTTCACAGGGTTGTGGTGAGGATCAAATTTAATAATGCAGGGAAAGTACTTTGCAAATATTTAAGATGGGGCAATTAGGTAGTGCCGTAGAGAACCTGAGTTCAAATCCAGCCTAGCTGTGTAACCGTGGGCAAGTCACTTAACTCTGCCTCAGTTTCCTCATATGTAAAATGAGCTGGAGAAAGCAATGACAAACCACTCCTATATCTTTACCAAGAAAACCCCAAAGGGGGCTAAAAAAAAAAATTGGACACAACTGAAAGACAGCAGCAGCAGTAGCGGCAGCAACAAAAAGTCTTCAAGGGCTACACATAAGTGCTTGGTCATTAATATGATTTGCATTAAGCCACTGCATTTAGAGCAGCCACGAGCACACAGAGAATGCTCAGGAAACACTAGCTGGCCAGCTGCCAATCCTGTAACATTCCATGGGCATCGTCTTCATACCACAACCCATCAGATGGTCTTCCATTCCAGACCGTCACAGGGGAGAAGGGTCACCCAGACAGAGGAAAACCACAGAGAAATCCAAAACCTCAATTTCATTAACAGTTTTAATCGGACCATGAAGTGGGTTAATTGTTATCCATGACACTTTTAGGCTTGTAAAATATATTTCTCACAAAAACCCCATGAGATGAGCTTCATGAGTATTTCCAGCTCCACCTTACAGAGGAGGAAACTGAAGCCCAGAGGAGTGAAATGGTTTGCCTTAGATCACACAAGTAATATGTGTTTGGAGGGAGAATTAAAAGGGGGTGTTAGCTTTGGAGTGTGAGAACCTACATTCAAATCCCAACCCTGCTGCATGCTGGCTTTGTAACCTCAGACAAACAGCTTAATCTCTTGGTTTTTTTTTTTTTCAGTTTCCTTGACAGATAAATGAAGGCATTGGGGTTGATGCCCCTTCTAGCCCTAGAAATATGATTCTCCATCTCCAGATCCAGCTATCATCCACCATGCCACTGTCTATCTATGGGCTGACCACAAAGAACACAAGATTGACTTTAAATCAAGCCTCTCCTTATATCTGCCCCTTCTTATCCTATGGTAAAGATGCTCACTGAGCAGTAAATGGTAATAGAGTAAGCAGGGCAAGGGAAAGATGCAGCTCTAGAAACCTAGACTGATCGAAGTTCATGCCGCAGACAACTGGGCCTTGAGTTCTAAAATGAGCCTTCCAGATTTCTCCCTGGGAAGGACCTCCCCGGAGCACCAGGTGGTCTCCCAGCTAGAGGTTCATTCCTCTGTAAGATTTCTTATTAAACATTAAATTGCCCCAACTCCGTTCTGTGGAATGGGGGTGGGGAGACACAGGTAATCCCATTTTATAAGTAAAGGTCAAGAAAAGTTTCTCAACAATGTGCAGTGGGTCAAACATCAGAACAACGACCACAGTCTCATAGTAAAAAGAGGGCCCGGGCATCTTTGCTCCTAAGTTTGCCCTCTCTCTGGGCTCACAGTCAGCAAAAAACACAGGAAAAGAACTCAAAGTCAGTGCCCAACTGCCAGGGAGACTGGGTGGGCAGACACTCTCCCTGGGCTCTTGGCTTCTGGGCCCTGGCTTCACTCAGGAGAAGCTGCCTTTGTCGTTAAAGGTAATTACACTATTGAACCAGACACTAAGTAGTTCCTTCAAAATGCTGGCTCCCTTCCCACCCCTTCAGCTCCAGTTGGTGCTGTCTCCCTTCCAGTCTCTTAGAACCATCCAGAGACAAGAAAGCATGTCCCCACTCGCCTCATCTCAAGGGTGTCAACAGCACCTTTGCTCTGGAGAAGGGCAAAATCAGGTATCAATACTGGTGGAAACCCCCTAGCAGACCAGCTTTTTGCTGTCTGTCTCTTTCTTTCTCTCTGCCTCCCTCCCTTCTTCCATCTCTTTCTGTCTTTCTCTTGTCTCTATTTCAGTCTCCTGTCTCTCTCTCTCTATCTCTGTCTGTGTCTCTCTTGTTTGCTGTCACTCTACACTCTTTCTCTCTCTCTCTCTCCCCCCCCATCTTTCCTAGGGCCCCAGAGGAGACAGTGGATAATTCCCACCATCCTTTGGATGGCATAACCTGCTCTGCCCCCATCCCAGCAGACATCACAGATGGCTGTTTCCCTAGAGTCAGATAAGAGCATCTCCTTGACTGGCCTCCATAGTGAGGTCATTCAGAAAACGATCCAGCCAATCGCAGACTCAGATTAAAAAAACTACAAGCTCCCTATTGCCTTGGAATAAGCCCCCAAGCAGCTTTGTCCCACCCCTGCCACCTGTCTGAGGTCCCAGAGAAAAGGAACCATCCTTTCCAAGGAGTGAGAGATCCCTACTACCTCTCTCAGGGTCCTTCCTCCCTGACATGACCTCTTTATACATTCTTGGAATGGAAGCTGGGTCCAAGGAGGAGACAGCTGAGTTGTCTGCTCCTTTCCTCCCCACCCACTAACTCCAAATGTCAATGATCCCATCCCAGGACCACATTCAGAACCGGACTTGGTCTCTGCGGTACTAACCTCTCACCTCCAGACCCATACCTAGTGAGGGCACTCCAAAGCACCAGGAGCTGAGCACAATGAAACCTCAGAGGAGCAGGACCACGGCTCTAGTCCAGCATTGTGGGGCAGAGGGTCTGCACAGGAGCCCAGAGAGCACCTTGTCCACTGGGGCACAGGGAAGGTCAGGGACTCATCAAAGGGTTTTTGAAAACACATACATAAGCAAAAAGGGGAAGTCTCATTTGTAAAACACATTTCAGCCAAACCACCAGTCAAGGGACAAACCAGTTCTGGCTAGGGAGAGAGGGCATCCCAGATAAAATGGAAACTCTTTGAGGACTGTCTGATACAGCGAAAAAAACGCTGCCAGTGGAGTCACAGAACTCAGATATTAGAGCAAGTCATTGGACCTTTTGGGAGCCTCATTTGTAAGATGAAGGGGTTGGAGTGGGTGATCTCTAAGGCCCCTTCCTGGGCAGCTGGGTGTCACAGTGGATAGAACCCTGGGCCTGGAGTAGGAAAGACCTGAGTTCAAATTTGACCTCAGACACTTACTAGCTGTGTGACCCTGGGAAAATCACTTGACCCTGTTTGCCTCAGTTTCCTCATCTGTCAAATAAGCTGGAGAAGGAAATGGCAAACCACTCCAATATCTTTGCCAAGAAAACCCCAGATGGGGTCATAAAGAGTCGAACTCTAATGAAATGACTGAAAACATCAAAGGTCTCTTCTAGCTCAAAAGCTATGACTCCTATGATTGTTTCCTTTTTGTCTTTGTATCCCTTTGGCCCAGCATGGTACTTGGCACCACAATAGTGAATATTTAGATAGCATTTTACATATATTGTCTCATTTGCTCTAGATAATCCTGTAACGAAGGCACTATTTTATCCCTATTTTATAAATGTGGAAACTGAGGCAGACAGAGGTTAAGTGACTTACCCAGGGTCACACAGCTAGTTCAGGGTTTTGAAGACAGATCTGAACTCAGATCTTCCTGACTCCCAGTTCCGTACTTCATCCATTCCCACATCTTCTTGTCGGGGTGATTAATAGATGGTGTTAGCTGGCTGTTCACTGTTCACATATCTTTTCCTATATCTAATTCTCATTCCTCTCTTTCCCACAAGAAGGCAGCACTGGGTACACCCAAACAGGCTTCCTAACACCTCTGACATTCAATGAAGAGCTAAGAGGAAAAAAGCGGGGAACTAAGGCCTCCATTTTAATTCCTCTGCCTGCCAGGGGCTGGGATATCCCACAGACAGGCCAGGGCAAGAAAAGAAGTGACCCTTCCCAGGCCTTCTTCTCCCTCCATCTCTGGCAAGACTCCTTCCCTCCCTGAACACTCAACCCCAGGCATTAGCAGCTCCATCCTCCCGTGAGGCAGCAAGGACTGCCAGCTTCACCTCCCACTGGGGGGCCCACGTGGTTCAAGGGCTGGAGAGGGGCTGCTTGGAATGGGGAGTGGGAGTGGCCCACCTAGTCTTTTCATTCAGGACAACTGCAGATCCCAGGCAAAGGAGAGTGTCCTAAGGGGAACTGGCCCAGCAGCCTTGGAGCTCTGTGGGGTTAGAACATTCAAACTGAAAGATGTCTGTACCATGCGTGTGTGTGTGTGTGTGTGTGTGTGTGTGTGTGAGAGAGAGAGAGAGAGAGGGAGAGAGGGAGGGAGGGATAAGCTGGGAATGAGAATGAGAGACTGGTCAATTACCAGCATACTCTTTTCCCAGGAGAACTACTTGGAAATGTCCTAGAAATTTCAGTGAAGGGGCGTGCGTGTGTGTGTGCGCGCGCGCGCGCGCGTGCGTGCGTGCCCATGCCCCACCCCCACCCCTGTGCTCAGGTGCACACAAAGTGGGGAAGGGAGAAGGGAAAGGTGGGAAATTGTTCTGAATGGACAGGTCACATCCTTTACACATTAACATAGAGATTTTAAAAAACAAGGCAAGGATGCTCCTCTGGGGCTCATGGGCATCTCTCTGTCTGTCCCTGCCCCAAAGCTCTCTGGCGCTTTTCCCAGGGAGAGGCCCACTTTGGGCTGGTCTATTTCCAGGGACGGGAAGTGGCTGAGTGTCACAAGCAGAGCCAGGTTACCAGACTCAAGAATGGAGCCCAAGTACAATGGCAACTGCATTCCCCCTTCCCATCATCCCTTTCCCACTGATCCTGAGTCCTCTACCTAAACCAGTATTAGGGCTCAATCTGGGTCATGTGTTCAAGGCTCCTTGAATAGACCCCCCCCAAGGATGGAATCCTGGCCCAAGAATGGCTTTCTGGCCCTGGGGCCACAGTAATCTCCTACCTCCTTTAAGACACAGATTCCAAGGGAACCATAGAAGCGGAAGGAACACTCCCAACAGGGGGACTAAGGGTGGTTACTCTGTGATCTTAACAGGCACATGCAAACACTTGTGTGCAAAGAAATTTAGACTTTCACATGCACAGGACCACAGAGAGAGAGAGACAACACCCTCTCCACACATCCCTGGAGCGTCACGCCACCCTTCCTACACATCCTGTACTCATTTTTCCTATTCTTTCTTTCCTCTCTCCACCCCATTACATGGTTCACATCCCTTTGTTAATACACACCCCCTTTATTTGCACAGATAAGGAACTTGTGTTACTACAGCCCCTCCAGGTGCTCTTGGGTGGGGTAGAATCTGATGGTTTCCCAGCGGTTCTCTGAGGTCTCCAGTCCTATTCCGATTTCACTGTTCCTTTGCTGCAGGGATAAGCCTTGTCAAGTTTGGTCCTGAGGGGAGGCCTCATTTGACAGGCAGACGTGCCTGTCTCACATTTCCCTTGAACAAGAATCCTGACTCTCCAACGAAGGAAATCATTCCTATCAGACTATGGGCTCCGGCTGAGTTTGGGGCCCTGGCCCTAGCTGTTGCTAGGGGTCTCCTCTGTCTAGGAAGCATACCTCTTCTGGGTTCAGAAACCTCTCATTTCTTCTTTTTCCTCTTCCCTAGACTGTTACTTTCTCATGCAGCGCCATGCAACCAAAAACAGACCAATTAAGTCTTTCCCTTTCATATTCAAGTCAATCAGCAATTAAGCCTAAGCAGGCTATCACAGCAGTAGTCAGGGCTTGGATTCACTTTGTATATATACTTAGGCGCATGGTGTCCTAGTCCAAAAGCTCTTGATTTTACTCAGACTCAGGGTAGAGAAATGACTTCCCCAAGGTCACACAGGCAGTAAAGCCAAAGAGCTGACTCTGCCTCCAACTCTAGCACTCTCTCACAGACCTCGCTGTCTGCTCCCCTCATCCCAGGTCAATGTAGGGACTGCTGAAGGTAGAGTCCATTTTACCTTTTATGTCTGTGTCCCCAACACCAAGAGGCAGGGCTCCTGCTAGGTTAGCTAGGTTAAGATGAAAGGTTTCTAGCTCAGTTCTTTCTCTTCTCTAAGGTAAGCAGGTTTACCACCTAAATTTGTCTGGTCCCTTCCCTGGGGTGGTGCATCCCCATGACAAACAGAGAACCAGCACTGGCAGCATAAAGCAGGCTCAAAAAGCACACACTTCCCCCTCCCCCTCCAAGTCCCCTTGAGATGGGTGGTTCAAGTTCACAGATCAGAGACTTGAAGGGCACCTATCAATAGATCTATCGTTAATCACTTATTAAGAACTTCCTATGTGCCAAATACTGTGCCAGACACTGAGAACACAAAGGTAAACCCAGTACCATCCTTACCCTCAGGGAGCTTCTGTTCTGTCAATGGAGATAGAATGAACACACACATATGCATACATATCTATATATATCTCTATATATCTACACATGTCTCTATGTATTGTATGTGTGTGTTACACATGTACATACAAAATAAACACAAGACTATTAGTGGTAGGGGGAAGCAATACCAGCAGGGGGAGTTTAGGGCAGGCTTCCTGCTGGAGGAAGCCCTTGAGGTGGGCCTTGAAGCAAACCAGAGATTTGAGGAAGGGGAACATTCCTGGTGTGGGGGAAGACCAAGACTGTCACTAGACAGGAGTTGGAGCACCACAGTTGTAAGAAGACTCTCGAGTGTCGAGGGGAATAATTCATAATACAGCTGGCAAAGGAAACAGACCAGGCTGTGAAGGGCTTTAAGTGCCCAACAGAGGATTTTAGAGTTGCTCCTGAGGAGACACGAAGACAGCAAAGTTTACTGAATACAGCAGTGACGAGGTCAAACCAGGGCTTTTGGGAAACAATCACTTTGGTGGATGTATGGAGTTAAGGATGGGAGAACACAATTAGGCGAAGGAAGGAGGGAAAAGGAGACCAAAGGCTGAAGCCAATAGTTCAGGGGAAAAGTGCCGAGGGCCTGAAATAAGGGGGTCAATGTGTGAATGACTGGAAGAATCAATATCAAGTCCATCCCCTTCATTTTACAAAGGAGAAAAATCAAGACACAAGAACTCAGGTCACACAAGCACTTAGATGGCAAAGTCAGCATTTGAACCCAGCTCTTAGCACTCCAGATCCGGTGCTTGAGGACACATCCTGGATACTTCTCAGCTGTCTATGCTGCCAGGTTGGACTTCCCCCATCTCTCTGCTCCCTTAGAATGCTTTATTTCTGACTCCTTCCTAAACCCACTCTCCCACCAGTCCATGTCCTTGGTCAGATACCCTCCCAATAGTTTTCGGCCCTGTCCAGAATTTACTGCCTCACTGAGCTAAAAGAGCTCAGTGAGGTTGTGGAAGGAAGAGTCCTTTACATACTTAGACCATCAAGGCAGAGCCCAAGGGGACCTTTAAAATAACCCCAACCTACTCCCCTCATTTTACAGATATGGAAACAAGGCCCAGAGGGGAAGCAATTTTCCCAAGATCACACAGATACTAAAGAGTAGGGGGAAATTTAAAACCAAGTGTCCTTCTACGACACCATAGCATAATAATTTTACAACTGGATAGGACTTCAAAAGTCACAGAGTACAGGTCTCTTGCTTTATAGATGAGGAAAATGAGATCCAGAAGGTAAATGACTTGCCCAGGGTCACACAGATGTAAGTGTCTGAGGCAGGATTCAAACCCAGGACTACATGAGTCATAAATCCAGGGCTTAATCTCTTAGCTCTCTCTGCTCAGGGCCCTCATCCATGCTAACATTGACCACTTCCTGTCTGGTTTCTGGAGCAGCCCTGGCTCATCCACCTCAGCAGATGGCCCTGTCCCCCTCGTGGATAAGCTGAAAAATGCCCGACAGCCAAGCCCCAGTGATCCCTGACCCCTCCCTATGCTATCTGTGGAGATACTACTGTGACTATGTGAAAGGCCTACATGATGCAGCTCATCCTCATTCTCTGGTGTGAGGCCTGCCAGTCACCATAGCAACAGGCTCCATCCTCCCTGCTACCCAGGGCTGATGCAATCTTCGAGCATCGTGCAATGCCAAAACTGTCCTCCTGGGGAGAAAGAGAGAGAGGGGAGAGGAGCCCAAGCTCAGGGAGGAAATGGGCAGACATTTTCACAGAAATCTTCAGCCCCCCCCTCCCACCTCCTGGGGTCTGGGAGCTTCTTTACATGTTTCTCTCACTTCCTTCATAGAGCTTCCTATTTCAAAGCTGCCCCTTGACGTCTGAGCAGAGCATAAAACACAACTCTAAGACCATAGGAGCCAGGTAGGGGGAAGGACACTCACTTCTCCCTCTGTAGTGGGGCTGCTCCTTTTACCCTCTAAAATCAGTCTCTTTTCTACATGCTGAGGTGGTATCTGGCTCCCCAGGGCTCTCCTGAGAGTGGGAGGGGGGTCCTTCAGTCAGACAGCCGTGAACCAAGACCAACTCCTTGGCCATAAATAATATAACCCTTAGGATGGAGGAAACTTCCACATTGGGTAATCTTAGAAAAACCCCACATGGCTGCTTATATCTCATACCTATACCTGGCCAACTAGGGGGCCAAGAAGCGCCCCCCTCCCTCTTGCTTTTTTCAGCCACAGGACCAAGCCTTTATCTCATACATGCAGAGGAAATGGAGAGACCCACACTCCTGTATATTTCTTAAGAGGTAAGACATGCCCTCCCACACCCACACCCACCTTAGGGTGGCAGAGATCAGGGAGAGGATCCTACCAGGCCCTTAGCATTGGAAAATCCCTCTCTATTATCCCATCTCCTACCCATGACTGTGAGACTCTCCCTCCCAGGGCTGCGTCCTGTCCCGCTGAAGTCAGGGCGCGTGGGCGTGCTCCCTTCCTGATGGCCCTGGGTCCCTTTCCACCAAGTACTTCCACTCCTGTGCTTCTCCCTGGCCGACTGGTACTAACAGGTTCCATTAGCCAATCAGGAGCTGGCCCTAGGTACAAACAAGTCCTGCTCTGGGACTCTGCTACTGTAGATGACAACGGCGTCTCAGCTGGGGGTGGGTCAGAGTCCTGGGGCAGAGGTGGCGAAGTCACACCCACTCTGAGCTCCCTCTGGGCTTCCTCCGGGGATGTGACCCAAAATAAATAAATAAATAAAGATCACACCTGTGTGTGTACCTGCTTCCCAGTAGTCATCACCCTCCAAGATACGGGAAATGACTTAATAACTCCAGGGGACAGTTGGGAGATGATGTTCAGTTATGGGACATCCCCAGGCCCTGGGGATGCCTTGGCTTTCTCATTAGACACAGCTATAGGGCTACTGGCAGCAGAGACAACAGGTATAAGCCACTGAGAAACTCTTACTCTGTGATCAGGAAGTAAAAGGACAGAAAGAAAAACAAACATCCACAGAAGAGTCTCAAAATCCATTTCATCTAAGAGAGCACTGATGTCTTCTCAACACACTGGAAAGGACCAGAGGAATGGTAGCCATCATGCTACAGAGAGGCAGGATGGAGGGCTGGTCTTAGAACCAGGCAGATCTATCTCACCTCTGACACAGACTGGCCTCATGACCCTGGGCCACTTATTTTATTGCTCACAGTCCCAGTTTCCTTATCTGCAAAAAAGTACCTATTTCACAGGGTTGTGTTCTGAGGCTCAGCAGAAATAACACAAGATCCAGCGTTTTAAGCCTATGTGAGGATCATTCAGTCTCCTAGCTTCCAGGGCTTCAAGTACCAAATCTAGAGAAGTCTTTCCCAATGCCACTTAACTCCAGTGTCCTCTGGGGATTACCTCCAATTTACTCCTTTCTCTCCTTAGTTTATATCTCCTCCATTAGACTTATTGTCTCCTCCATTAGACTGGGAACGCCTATTCCTATGTTGGGGTTGAGGTCCAGTGTGTCCGACTGTGGCTGATTAGACTAATGAATGCATGGAAGGCTATACTCCAAGTCGGGCACAGAGAGTCTAAAGGAACATTTGGAGAGGAGATGTCTCTAGAGCTGGGTTTCTTTTGAGTTACTGTGATTCTGCTTTGCGCCTTTTCTGATGAGGGCCTGCCATGCCAGTGTCTCCCATGTCACCCAATCGATTTCAACATTCTTCAGAGACCTTGAGAGTGTCCTTGTATCTCTTCTTCTGACCTCCATGAGAACATTTGCCTTGTGTGAGTTCTCCGTAAAATAGTAGCCCTTTGGAGCTACTGAAATGCAAACAACTGGCCTACTCTCCACTAAATGGTCCCCAAACTGCTCTCCTTACAGCTATGACTAATAAAGAATTAAATATATTAAGCCCTTTGTGAGATGGACACACACTATCCCAATACAGCCTGGAATGGATTTAACTTGTAAGGGAGCCTCCTTAGAGGTTTCCTACTGACCTATTTTACACACACTTTCTAACAAGCTTGCTTATCTGGGGTCCCATCGTTTGAAGCAGCAAATTAAAAGAGAAAGGATGGGGCTCCCTGGGATAAGGCAAGAGAGAAGGGATAACTAGCAGAGAGAGGCAGGGTGTGGCACAATAAAAAGCGAACTGGATTTGGAGCCTGGGGCTCTGAGTTCAAGTTCCGTCTCTATCACTTATTACCGGTCTGACCTTGGGTAAAGCACCTATCCTTCTTGGGCCTCAGTTTTTTTCCTCTGTAAAATGAAAGCTTTGGACTAAATGAGGTTTAAGGTCCCTTGATCTCAGAAGTTCCAAACCATGAGAATTGGGTCAAACCTCCCTATTCGCTCAGTAGCTCATTGGGTCACACACAGAGCAAAATAATCATTTCCAGTCTTGAAGGACTGGATGCACTTGGATGCACATTTATTAATGTGTGTAATGTAATGTAATGTCATGCCTACTGTGTGGATCTGCAACCTCTTCAAAGAGAAAGAACAATATTCCTCCATGGGTCTTCATTAGTTGCCAAAAAAGAAAAGAAAAACAATTCCTCCATAGGTGAGAAGATAGCCTAGGCTTGACGGAAAAACAATTCCTCCATAGGTGAGAAGATAGCCTAGGCTTGACTGGCTACTGTCAAAGTCGATGAGCAAATGGAATCTCACTGGGTAACTGATCAAGAGTGAAAGGGCCCCAGAATCTAGACCCACAGCCTAAAAATTCTGTCACCAGGAGCCAATTCTCTGGTGAGGAACCTCCTAGAACTCAGTCGGGCTGGCGTTCAGATGACAGGCACAAAGTGGTACGTAGGCCTCACACCATACCCCAACAGCTAGCATTTATATAGCACTTTAACATCTGCAAAGAGTCAAAGTTCTTAAGAAGGAAACAAGCATTCACTCAATACCGACTATATGCCAGGTGCCTTACAAATATCTCATTCAATCCTCCCAACAACCCTGCTATTATCCCTGTTTTACAGTTGGGGGAACTGAGGCAGAGGTACAATGACATGCCCAGGGTCCCACAACCAGTAAGCATCCAAGACAAGATTGGAGCTCATTTCTCATTGACTCCAGGCCCAGCACTTTATCCACGGCCCCACCTAGAGAGGACACCTGAAGTCCCTTCCGGCTCTAAATCTATCATTCTCTGAAAGAGGGAGGTGCTGTCTGGGTCACAGCTCTGAGTGCATCTTCTGCCCCCCGGCTGAGGGAGAATGGTCCAGCGAGATCCAGCTGCTCCCTGGGAGGGCAGTAGGTGCCAGGAACCCGTACCTTCTTTCACCCACAGAAGAGGGAAGGAACGACACTGTCCAGGAACAGGGGTGGGGGGGAGGAAAAATCCCTACTTTATATTCTGGAATACATATATCCCCATAATTCTTGTATTATTCTATCTCGGATAATGAAAGGGGCAGCTAGGTGGCACCATTGTGCAGAGAGAATCCAGCCTGGAGTCAGGAAGACACATCTCCCTGAGTTCAAATCTGACCTCAGACACTTACTGCTGTGTGACCCTGGGTAAGTCACTTAACCTTGTTTGCCTCAGTTTCCTCATCTGCAAAATGAGCTGGAGAAGGAAGTGGCAAACCACCCCAGTACCTTGGCCAAGAAAACCCAAAATGGGGTTACAAAGAGTCAGACACGGCTAAAACAACTCAACAAGAACCAGTAATGAAGTCCCTGACAGGGAAAAGTATCTTTCAAATGCCTTAACTCCATCAACAGACACCAGACTGTTCTCTGCTTAAGAAGGAAAGGACAAACATGATAAAGGAAAGACTTCCATGAATGGATGCAAAGTGAAGTGTGAAGAGTCAGGAAAACAACACACCAGGGTACGGTTTCCATGGAAACAAGCACCACCAAACAATCCCAAGTCACTGTTTCAAAATGACCAAGAACCAAGCTCGGCCCAAAGCAGAGATATAAGATGCCTCCCCCTGCTCTGCAGCAGAGGTCAGGGTCCTCAGGTATGGAACTATGTGGAAAAAGAAACAAAACAGATTGTTTTCGGCGTGTTAATCAGTCTGTTAGAATTTTTATTTCCTCTTCTTTTTTTAAGTTCTTTGTTAAAGAAAAAGATGTTAAAAATAAATGATAAATTAAAATGTTTTTTAAAAAAAACTTTGTTGTAAAGGATGGATATAGGAGGAAATCTAGGTGATGTAAAAAAAAAAAGGATTCAAAGATCTATTTTTAAAAAAGCAGAGAAATATGTGTCCATAGAGACCCCGCCCCTCCCTCCCACTCCATCCTTCCTCATCTCTGGGGCTCGAGTGGAGGGT
The DNA here is from genome assembly GCA_028658325.1 of Potorous gilbertii. NCBI lineage: Eukaryota > Metazoa > Chordata > Mammalia > Diprotodontia > Potoroidae > Potorous > Potorous gilbertii. The sequence goes on along the minus strand of CM053770.1, from coordinate 271,644,523 downwards.
TGTGGGAAGAAATGAGGACCCGCTTGGAGCTCTGGAGAATTTTGAAAGACTAAAGAAATGGAGGGTGTGGTATCAGCATTCGAGAACTCAGTACTGCAAGGGCCAGACTAAAAAAAGCCCTCTTCCTTCTGCTACAGGCACAGAGCAGATCTGAACCAAAGAGGGATGGTAGAGAAAGCACTGTCAGCCAAGAGAGCAAACAAAGCAAGCCTCTGACACCAGGAGGCAGGGGAGTCTGATGGGCAGAGCATGAGATCTGGAGTCGAGGTTTAAAATGCCTCACTTCTCAGCTTGACTACCAGGACCTGGGTCTGGGCCGAAGGTCCTTCCCCTCTCCTCAGGCCTTTGTCTCTTCTGTAAATTGAGTGGGTTGGATCTCCATGGTCCCTGTTAGCTTTAAATCTGGATCAAAGCACAGACATGCTCACTTCATGTGCAGGGGACACAAAGCTGGGAGGGACAGCTAACACACTGGATGACAGAACTGGGATCCAAAAATATCTCACCAGGCTCAGCTTTGAGCTGAATCTAAGAAGATGAAATTCAAATATGGTAAAGTCTTATATTGGAGTTTAAAAAATCATCTTCAAAAATACACAATAGGGGTCTGGGGGGCATAGGTAGACAGCAATATGTCTGAGAAGGATAGTAGGGGATGGTGGGGGTAGCAGGTTGCTACCTGAGCCAGCAGAGTGATGTGGCAGCCAAAAAGCCTTCAGGACTAAGGACAGTGACAGACCTTGTGCAGTCTGCCCTGTTCTGACCAGATCTAGAGAAGGCTGGTGTTGCAGTGGATAGAGTTCTAGACTTAGAGTCAGGAAGACCTGAGTTCAAATCCAGCCTTGGACACTTAGGAGCTGTGTGACCCTGGGTCAGTCACTTAAACCTCTATTTGCCTCAGTTTCCTCATCTGTAAAATGAGTAATAATAGCACCTGTCTCCCAGGGTTGTGGTGAAAATCCAATCAGATAATAAGAGCTAAACAGTGCCTAACACATGGTAAGCACTATACATAAATGTTCATTATCATACCACCTAGAGTTGTGTTCAGTTCTAGGCACCAAATTTCCAGAAGGATATTGATAAGCTGGAGTGTTCCAAGGTAGGCAGTCGGGGTCAAGGAGTGACTGCCATCAGAAGACCAGATGTAAGAAATGGGGATGATTAACTGGGAGAGCTGGAAGAGGATCATGCTTGTTCTCGTTCGCCACAGAGGGGAAGCAGGAGCAGGGGGAGGAATTTACACAGTCAGCTTAGGCTTGATGTCAGGAAAGTCCTTCCCATGTTGGAGCTGTGCCAAGAAGGCTGCCCCTCCTTGGGGGTCTTCAAGCAAAGGCCAGATGACTAACTACTAGCTAGGGATGTTATACCAGGGACTTCCTTTAGAGTACAGGTTTGTATGAGAAGACTTCAGAGGTCCCTCCCAACTCTTACATTCTGAAACCTAAAATTCTCTGATCCAAGTGTCCTAAGGTTTCTACTTTAACCCTTGGGGCACATAACAGAAACTGGGCATGGGAAGGCCTGGGTTTTGAGACCAGCCACAAAAGGGGGAACAATGACTGGCTCTGCTTTCTAAATGGAAAAGGTGAGTCTACTGGAAACTCTAGGTCCTGGTCACAGGATTGGGGCAGGCCCTCCCCACCTTTAGTAATCACGTGACTATGTGGAGAATTCCCCAGATCCTTCCTGCTTGGCCTCAGGGAGGCTAGCATGTGATTTTCCACAGGAAAGAAAAGGAAGCACCAGGCACCTGATGCTGCCATTCCCTCGGCTCCAGTCCTGCTTCCCCAGACACCCAATGATTCAGCCAAAGATCTGGGGAAGGGGAAGATTCTGACGTCATCAACCAACTCCTATTTCCTATTTCTTTTGGTGGCAGATAAAAGGGGAAAGACAAATTCTAAATTATTGCATCAGATTGAGGACAGATGATGAGCAACAGTGATGATAAAAACAAAGGCACCACTTTTCTACAGTACTTTGACATTTTCTTACTAAAATCCTCGAAGGGCAGTCATTCTGTCCAGACCTGTGATTTGACTGAGGTGGGGAAACTCTGAATAGAAAAGCAGCTTTACTTTGGGAAGGGACCTGAAAGGACACTTAGTCCAACAGTCTCATTTTACAGATAAGGAAACTGAGGCAATAAGTGACAGAGATTCCCACCAAGGATGTAGATCTTTAGGGATTTAGCCTGCCTTTCACTGGACCTAAGTTTTCTCATCTGTAAAATGAGGGGGTTAGACAAAATGACTTCCTAGATCCCTCCCAGTTCAAGGGTCAAATCTATGAACAGCAGTTTTATAGAGTGGCATACTTTGCCCAAGGTCAGAGAGCCATGTATGGATCAGAATCAGAACTTGAACCCAGCTTTTCCTAACTCCAAGGCCAGCCTTAAGAACCCTGAGGGGAAGGACTATACTTATTTTTGTCTCTGTCTCCCCAGCACTTGAGCAGCTAGGTAGCACAGTGGATAAGCACCCTGAGCTGGGAATCAGGAATATTTAACTTCTAAAGTTCAAATCTGGCCTCAGACACTTAGTTGTATGAACCTGGGCAAGTCGCTACCCTATTTACCTCAGTTTCCCCAGCTGTAAAATGAGTTGGAGAAGGAAATGGCAAACCACTTCAGCATCTTTGCCAAGAAAACCCCAAATGAGGGCACAAAGAGAGTAGCCAAGGGCAGGGAGTCAGGCAGAACTCAAAGAGCAACCCTTAGTGTGAAGTCGTTTTCCATCAGTCCAAAGAGGGAGGAGAGAATCCAATATTAATGATGACATTGATTATAGCCAATTCTCACATGGAATCTTAGGGTTGTCTAGGGCACTGAGTACTTAGTTCAAGGTCACACGGCCAGGATAGATCCAAAGTATAGAACCAAGGTGTTCATGACCCCAAGTTCTTGCTCACATTGCTCACATCATTGCCAAATGATGAGGATGATGGAAGCTGGCAATTATATGGTACCTTAAGGTTTGCCAAGCACTTTATTTATATGATCTCACTTAATCCGTACACTAACCTTGAGGTTGGTGCTATCATTTATCCATATTTTACATATGAGAAAAATAAGACTGGCCTGCTAAGGGTCACCTAGCCAGAAATTACATGAGGCAAGATTCACACCCAGGTCCACCGGACACCAAGTCCAGCACTCTATCTGCTCTATCATGATCATCTCAGATGACTAGGCTCACATTGCCCCCAATGAATGAAAGATAACTTCTGGATTTCCCTTTGCCTCTCAGATGGAAGAGAGAATGACAAGGCTGACTTAAACAGGCAGGTTAAGGACCAGTGGAAGCTCAGCATTCATAGTACCTGCTCACAAGAAATCAGAAACCAGCCCCAGCTGAGGGAGGGGAGTGGAAAGGCAGAAGAGTGGCTCCCCTGACAACTGAGGAAGTATGAGCGGGCGGGTTAGGAGCTCTGCTGGAGATGGCATTCAGCCCAGCCAAAAATTAGCAGGAGTGGGAAAAGGTACAGCCAGCAATGAAGGCTGAGTCTGGCAAAGTGAGACAGTATCACAGGATGGAAAGTCTTGAGCGGGAAGGGGCTGCAGAAGCCATCCAGGAATCTAATATATGAGGAAACTGAGATGCAGAAAGGTCCAGGGACTTATCCAGGGAATGCAGCAGATTTCCAAATCCATGATCATCACACTTCTGATCTTGGAAAGGAGGAAGGACCAGAGGAAATCCCAGGAAGGCTTTGAACATTTTTGCAACCGAAAAGGAAAGGAATTTCAAAAGGGGAACATGCCGTACTCAGCTAGAAAAGCCCTGTACCTAACTCCTAACCACTTCACAGGGTCCCCATGATCCAACATCAAACTCAAGGACATCAGCCCCATTGCTAGATGACAAATGTGCTGTTGAGACAGTGGAATCCAAGTGGAATCCAAGGCCCACCCTGCTCACCAAGTGAGGACCATATGCTCAGAGGCCCAGCTTCAAGCCCCTAGAGGATCAGAGGATGATTGGACCACAGATTTTGAGTTGGAAGGGACATCTGAGGTCATCCAGTCTGACGCCTTCCCTGTTCCCTCTCCCTCCCCCACTCCTTCATTCGACACTCCCCCCACCCCACCCAGCTGCCATGTGGAATTTCACTTTAGTCATTCACAGACGATATTTTTAGTCCAAAAGTGTTTTTTCCTCTTGCATCAAAGGTGCCAAGAAAATGTGACTTTTCACAACTGCAGGACAAACAAGTCACCTGGTTCTGTAAAGGGCCATTGCAATGTGCCTGTCAATTATTCTACCATGGGAAGAGGCTTATTTAGGCCCTGGGTGTACTTCTTTGTCTGAAGCCATCCCACTGTTTCAAAGTGCTGGCTCTGGAGCTCAAAGACCTGGAATTCAAATCTCATCTCTGATAATACTTTTGTGACCTTCTGCAAATCATCTAAGCTTTCTCCCTCTCAGTTTCCTTATCTATAAAATAAAGGTACTGGTTACAATGGTCTCTGAACTCTCTCAAGTCACTTAACCTCTCTGGGCCTTGGTTTCCTCATCTGTAAAATGAAGGAGGGTTGGACTGGACGAGCCTAAGATCCCTTCTGACTCTAAATTTATGATCCTGTAATCCCAGCTCTGACTTATGCCACTTGTGATTTTGAACCACCACATTGCCTCCCTGGGCCTCAGTTTCCTCATCTGGTAAAATGAAGGGATTGGTCTAAGCTGATGAGATCCCCAAGATCTAAGCTGTAAAAAAAAGGAACATAAGCTGCTGGGAATTAGAGTCAGCACCAAGCTTCAGATTCAGAGACTACTAGAATCTCAAGCATTGGAAAGGATTTCCAAAATCGTCAAGTCCAATGTATGTTGGCGTCCCCTTCTACCCACCAAAGAGTCCCACAGCCCAAAGACCCCTGCCCCAAGAAGCCCAGCCTCCAAGCATTTGGGACCTTCCAAGTAGCTTCATCCTGGCAATGGATGGAGGTTAGCAGAGTACAGGGCTACCAACAGTGGAGATAGGAGATGGAATGTGATATTCACAGAACTTCAAACAGGCCAGTGTAGCTGGATTGTAGGGAATAAAGCATAAAAACAATGAGAGATTGCCAGGAGCAAGATTATGAAGAGCTGTCGATGCCAAACAGGGGAATCTATATTAACCCTGGGATAATAGGGAGCCATTGTAAGTGATTAAGAAGCAGGGAGACATGGTCAGACCTACAGTTTCAGGAAAATCACTCTTCTGTGGCTACTCACTCAGCACTCTCAGGCTATCCATCTGTTTTCCGCTCCCTTGCTGTACGCAATCCACCTCCAATGACCCATGTCCAACCTCCATTTCCAGGCACATATCCTCAAGAATGCTTTCTTTACTTCTGACATATGAGGCAACATGCTGCTCCCATTGCCTTTAAGTCCCCAGAAAACAATCAAAATTGAGAAAATAAATAAAAATACCTATTCAGGACCAACTAGATCTTAATCAATGATCTCATCATCTATGATTCATTGATCCTGCTCTGTTCCCAGAAGCATAATCCCTAGAAAAAAGGACTTGGGAAACTAATCATGAGCTTTGGAATGCAGAGGTTAACATATATACCCAAATTCAAAATAGAACAAGAATTGATCCTGTTCCAAATAGGGCTTCAGGCTCTTGGTGAGGTAGCAAATAATTACAAATGGAGAGGAATACCATCTCCTGGGGAATGGCTGAACAAGTTGGAGTATGTGATCATGATGCAAGACGATTGTGCTATAAGAAAGAATGAGCTAGTGCTCCTAGAAAAACCTGGGAAGATTTCTATGAACTGATGCAAAATGAAGTAAGCAGAACACTGTACACAGTAACAGCAACAATGTAACAATGATCAACTGCAAGTGACTTAGCTCTTCTCAGCAATACAATGATCCAAGACAATTTCAAAGGACTCATGATAAAAATGCTATCCACCTCTAGAGAGAGAAGGGATGAACTCTGAGTGTAGACTGAAGCATAACTTTTTTCCACTTTCTTTTTCTTTGGTGTGGGTGTGTTTTCTTTTGTAACATAGATAATAGGAAAATTTATTTTATACAGCTTCACATATATAATTGATATCACGCTAAGTGCCTTTTCAAAGGGAAGGGGAGGGGAAGAGGAGAAGGAGAAAATTTGGAACTCAAAATTTTTTTTATAATAAATTTGTTTTCAGTTTTCAACAATCACTTCCAGAAGTTTTAAATTTTCTCCCCCTCCCTTCCCACAATGGCATTCAATTTCATATGGGCTCTACACGTACATTCTTATTAAACATATTTTCACATCAGTCATGTGGAACTCAAAATTTTTAAAAATGAATGTTAAAAAATTTTTAATGTGATTGGGAAATATTTAACAGAATATATATATATAGTTCTTAAAAACAGAGTTGCAGAATATCTGGGAAGAACCTCAACCTTAACCTTATATGGTCCATCTCCCATATTTTACAGATGAGAAAACTGAGGCCTAGAGAGGAGAAAGGACTTGTCCAAGGTCACCCAGACCTAGTAGGAGTAGAGACAGCATTAGAGCTCAGGTCCTCTGATTCCAAATGTATCTCTCCACTGCATCACCATTCTCCTCTGCCTCAAAGCACTTACCCTCTAGCTGGGGAGATAAGACTCAGAGACAGAGAATCACCAACAATGCTATACAGTAGGCTCATGAAGTGCTAGACAGTGTGGCACAGGCTGGGCATGTGAGCATTAAGAGAAGGGGGAGGAATTCAAGAAGGTTTCATGGAGACAATAGAGCACTTGCTAGGGCTTGAAGGATGGGAAGGGATGGAACAGCCAGAGGAGAAAGAGAAGACTGTTCCATGTTAGGATGGGGAGAAGAGCCCAGGTTGGAAGGTAGAGGCCTAATTAGAATGGAGGGGGAAGGGAGAAGGTTAGGGAGAACATTTACTGAGTGTTTACTACATAAGTAGAAGGGATATACATAGAAGCTTACAGTCTAATGGGAGAAGAGTGAGCACAAAGGGCAGCACAGCAGTATAGTTGGGAAATAAGTAGGGCAGGACAGAACAGGTTGGGAAGAGGAGAGCCCAGACAAGGTGCTACTACAATGGGCACTCAGGAGCACCAGGATCAGGCTGGCCTTTGACCTAGCCTGAAGCACTGCTCTGACTTCCACATTGGAACTCCAACTCCAGCTACCTTTCCTCACCTTCTCTTCCTCCTCCTTTCCAGCTGGGAGGAGACAGGATGCCTCCTTTCCACCTGGCACTAGTTATATGCCTTACTAACAGCAGCTCTGCAAATGTCACACGTTGAGATTGACTCTGGTCTCGGACTAGATGAGATGCCAGTTTGATGATCAGCCACTGAAAGAGGGAAGGTTACTTATGAGCTGACGGCAGCCATGTGCTCAGCTCGGCTGTGCCTCTCAGCTATGGCATCCAACAAATCTTTGGCAGGGCACTCAGGCATGGTTGGATGGAGATACCAGCTGGTTTCTCATTAACCCCCTCAATGATGCACTGGAAAACTAACAACCAAAGCATTTCACTCCATTAGCACTAATGCCATTTGAGGCTGGGGAGGGCAGAGGAAGGGGATGTGTGGCACTATCTGAATCTCAACTCAATTAGTGATGGATGGTTCTATATATCTATGTGCACACAGACCAAGGAAAGCATGAGTTCCTTTCACTTAGTTACAGTGACTTGATGTGGGTGGGGGAGGGCAAAGAAAGACATGAAGCTCCCCCCACCCCTAGGGCTGTTCAAGTTACCCCTAGAAGGTAAGCAAATCCCAGAGAGAACTAAGGGATAAAGGAATGTGGTATCATGGAGGCAGAGCTCAAAAGAGCCTTGAAAGCCCTCATTTTGCAGATGAAGAAATTAAATTGACTTGCCCAATGTCACCAAGAGGGTGGCAGAATTAGGATCTGAAGCCAGGACCTCTGACTCTAGAGCCAAGCTCCTTCCACTGTAAGAGGCCACTTTCACGTGCTGGAAAGGAGTTATGGAGCATGTTTTTCAGCTTGCTGGGAATACCAAAGCTGCAGGAGGATTGAGCTGGCTCTGTACCAGGGGTTAGTCACCCAGGAGATGCCTTCAGCCTCCTCTGCATGCTCAGGTTGCCCTTGTCCCTCATCACATCCTTTGTCCAGCACAAGAAGGGGTCGGAACCACAGGCCAGGAGAAGAAAAAGAATTCCAGTGGAAGATCTCTGGAACCCTTGGATTAGATGTTGGGAACTTGAGTTTAGAGCTAGACAGGACATTACAGGTCATCTAGTCCAAGCCCCTCTTTATGTAGATGAAAAAACTGAGGCTCAGAGAGGTGACTCAACTGACCCAGGGTCACTCAGCTAGCAAGTGTCCAACGAATCAATGTGTTGCTTCTTTGACATGTTTAATAAACTCATTTAATTCTCTTTTTCCTTAGTTGTGCTTTCAGGGTGGAAGTCCAAAGAATTTTCCTTTTTACAATGGCCTCTAAGGTTCTTTCCCACTACACTCAGCTAACAAGTGTAAGAGACAGGTTTGAACCCAGGTCTTTGTAACTCCAAGTCTGACATTTCTTTTCCAGAAATGATGGCTCATCTCGTTGCTTTGCAAATCTTAAAAAGCACTATATAAATGCCAACTGTCAGCTAGGTGGAGTAGCGGATAGAGTGCTGGACCTAGAGTCAGGAAGATCTGAGTTCAAAATTGGCCTCAGATACGTCATGCACCAATTGTGTGACCCTGCACAAGTCCCTTCATCCTGTTTGCCTCAGTTTCCTCATCTGTCAAATGGGCTGGAGAAGGAAGTGGCAAACCACTCCAGTATCTTTGCCAAGGAAACCCCAAATGGAGTCATGAAGAGTCAGAGTGAAACGAATCAACAGCACTGAAATGCCAGCTATTAGGACGAATATAGTTGGAAATGACAATTTTAGAAATCCCCTCATGCAACCCTCTCAGAAGAGCAAAAGACACAAACTGAGACCCAGAGAGATCAGGGAAAATCCTGGAGCAGCAAAGAAATCTCAAAGACCAGGTAGTGCTGATCCAACGACATAGCTCATGACATAAAGAACTGAGTTCAAATCATGTCTCTGCTTCATGCTTACACATGTGACCAGGGGCAAGTCTTGAGATCTCATCTATAAAAGGGGTGGATAGAACTAAATGGCTAACTAGGTCTTTTTTTGGTTTGTTTTTGCCTTTTTCCACATCCCAAGTCCTTGGCAAAGTGCCTGCCCGTAGTATGTGCTTAACAAATGCTTGCTGACTAAGGTCTTTCTAGTTCTGGGTCCATGATCCTATGAAGCCCTATAGCTTTTTCCTAAAACTTGTTCCCCCACGGATCAGCTATAATAGTCAGAAAATTCTTTAAAATGATAGAGCTTTAATTTGTCATTCAGGGTTTCCTCTGAAGCAACAAAATAAAAGTGTTCCTTCTTCTATCTTCAAACACTCAATCCATTATCACATCCAGTCCCTATCAGTGTTCTCCCCCACCCCCAAACTCCAAATTCCTCCAATTTTTCTTCTGCCATCGTTTCCTGACCTCCAGCATCATTAGGGCACTCTGCTCCTGGGTACACACTCTAGTCACCACACTGTCCTTCTCAAAATCTAGGACTCAAAATACATCCAGGTGTCCGGATACAGTTAGCTCCATGTACAACTGAGTAAAAAACCTAGGTGGGGCTGAGGGTCCACTGCAAGTAGAAGAGGACTCCCAGTACCTCCTGGAACCCACATGTACCATTCAATCTCCCCCCACTGAAATTTTCGTGTAATAAAGAGCTGATAACACGAGCTCCTGCCTCCAGATACAAGGGGGGTGGGTGCCACCTACCAAGCACTGAATGAAGGGAGGCAGCTCTGCCGGCAGCTCACACACACTGAGTCATTTTCCCCACCTGCACAGAAATGATGGCTCTAGATATTCAGGCAATTAGTAGACTTGTTTTAAAGTGAAAAGTTTTAACCTTTTAAAAAAATCTAAGGAACTATCCAAGGCTAACAGACACCCACTACCAAAGTCAGCTTTCTCTGCATTCCGACTAAGCCACGTTCTGCAATGCTCCTGTTTGGTGGGTTCTCCATAAAGATAGACATTCACTTCCTCAGGAAGAATGGCAGGAGAGAGGGAAGGAGGAGGGAAATGGGGAAGGAGAGAGGAAGAGGGAAAGGGGAAGCATGTAGGGAGGAGAAGGAATACAGAGGGATAAAGAGGAGAAGAGGAAGGCAAGAGTGAGAAAAAGGAAAGCAGGAGGGATGAAGAAACTAGAGTAGGAAGAAAAGGGACAAAAGGTGGAGGACAAGAGAGAATGCAGGACAGTGGGGCAGGAAAGAAGAAGGGCACTGAAGGGAGAAAGTGGCTTATGGGACGATATGCTAGATCAGACCCATGGGACCCTGGTACTGTAGGATAGAGCTGGCTGGGCTTCAAATCCATGCCCCAAGATGAGGACAGACTGAGTGCCATGATAAGGAGCTTGGCAGGTCCATATGGAGAAGGCAATGGGAGAAGATGTGCAGGTTTTTGCCAGAAGGCACAGAAGAGGCTGCCTAGAACCCTAAAGGAAGAGTTCAGAGCTCAACACCCAGAGAGGTAAGAACCTGGAACAGAGAGTCTAAGAGATGGAGGTGAAGAAGAAGGAATAGGGAACAGCCTGTGCAAAGAATAGAGGTCAGAGATGGGACACAGTGTCAGTTCTCATCTTCCACTATCCAGTCGGCCAAAGGTTCTCATCATTACAACCCAGATTTCATCATGGCATCCTCAGTATCTGTGTTGATCCCAGGTCTTGATCTCCATGTGAGCCCCACTTTCACTTCTGCCCTTTGGCCATGTTTGTCTTAGGGGGACTGGGCATTAAACCAACCTGCCTCTCAGATCCCACTTCTACCACTGAAATTCACACCCCTAAGATTCTTGTCTCCAGTGATTTGCTCACCATCAATCAGCCTCCAAATATCTCTCCCTATCTCCACCTTCCCATCATGTACTTTATGGTTTGCAAAATGCTTCAGCCATGCCAAATCACTGAACCCTCATAACAAACTCATGAAGTAAGTACTACGGATATTATCCCTGTTTTACGGGGTAGGAAACTGAGGCTGAGAAAAGTGAAGTGACTTCTCCAGTGTCAGATGGCTATGAAGTGTCTGAGGCCAGATTTGAAGAAAAGACTTCCTAATTCCAAGTCCAGTAATCTCTCCACTATGCCAAGAACATAGTAGGTGCTTAATCAAGGTTTACTGATTGATCCTGTGAAATTAAAAGTCTGACTAAATGGCCTCTGAGCCCCTATCTGACTTGAAATCCCATGCTGCAAACCTGGTGATATCAGATTTCTATTAAGCATTGCTTCCAAGAGGGAAAAACAGTGCAATAGAGGGACCGTACAGTAGGAGGAGGCATGCCTTCCTCAGAGTCAACAATATAGCAGTTTGGGGACTTGAGATGGACTGACTCAGGAGTCATAAAAATCTAGTTTGAGATCCCACATGAGCTACCCTGAGCAAGTCATTTAACCTCCAAGGGCCTTGGTTTTCTCATCGGTAATGACCAAAGCCAAGATGAACCCAGCAAAGGGAAATGAGAGGCTGAATAAGAATGGAGAGCATGGACATGGAAAGGAGAAGGAAGATAATAGAACCACCAACCTAGACCTGAAAGGGCCATCCAGCTAAACCTACTTATTTACAGATGAGAAAACTGAGGCCCAGAATGAAATGACTTGCCTAAGATCTAATAAGCATCAAGGGGTAGGATCTGAACCTAGGTCCAGAGTGTGGTCCTACTGCACCACACTGCCTCCCCAATCACTGATGGTTAATTTGAAGTGTTAAGCCTAGATGATTGGGGAACACATGATAAAAGTGGAAATGGAGACAATATGAGAGGGAATCTCCCCCTTAAATCATACATCCTCTAAGCCTGCCTAGCTACAGTATCTGCCCCTGGTCCCGTTGAGTCCAGTTCTCTAACTGCTAAGAGAGAATCCAGCAGACCTTGAGCAAACCAAGGAGGTCTGGCCAAGTCCTGCTGGGTTCCCACAGAGAAGACTGCAGTCTCACAAGGAGGTCTCTCTTTGGGCCAGTTAAAAGCACTACCCTTCCCTCCCCACCCCTAGCTCAGGCTCTACAATAATGAAAGCTTCCTCCATCATTAATATGCTTCTGAGAAGACACAAACTAGGCTTCCAGGCCAAGCCTGCCCACCCCACCACCGGTCACCACTGACTACCTGATTGATGGCCAAAGGGACCTCTTTTCTTTTTTTGCCTTTTAAAAACTGCTCAGTGAAATTCTAAAAGACTGAGGGAGTCAGGGCTAGTAAGCTCTTTATCTGCCAAGTTCTCTCTTCCTCTCTGTAATAGAACATACCTCTTTCACTTCCCAGTCCTCAGCTTCTTTAAGATCCTTCTTGAAAATCTCATCCGCATCTCTGCTTCCTCCTCCCTCCTCTAAGATTCCTTCCCACATACACTATATATATTTTGTATGTACAGAGTTGTTTGCATTTTATCTTCCCCATTAGAGTGTGAGCTCCTTGTTGTTACAATGTTGCTATTACTGTATAAATTTTTCTCCAGATTCTGCTCCCTTCATTTTGCATCAGTTTATGTCTTCCCAGATTTCTCAGAAACTATTGCCTTCATCATTTCTTATAACCCAAGAGTATTCCATTACAGTGACATACCATATTTTGTTCAGTTGTTCCCCAACTGATGGGCATCCCTTCCGTTTCCCATAGTTTGCTACAACAAAAAGAGTTAATACAAATATTTTTCAACATTTCTCCTCCTCCTCTATCCAATACCAATAATATTTGCCAAAGGACAAAGAAATAATGAGATGGGAAAATGTGCTTCAATGAGCGCTCTCAATGTGCTCTTGGGAGGGTCTCTTGGGCAGAGGGAATTAAGTAACCCAACATTAAACTAAATATTGGTGCGCTGAGTCCTGTATAAGGGTCCACATCTGTGTGAAGAATAGGGAACAAGATATAAGAAATAGAAGCCAGTCAGTTTCCCGAAAGGACCTCATGCCATCTAGATAAGAAGACAAAACAGAAGCAAATCCAGGACCACCTTCAGGAGTTCTTCATTTGCTCCTATAGGTGTGATATAGATAAGACCCAAAATGCCTTTTAGAAACTCTGTCTCCCTTAGGCCAGCAGGGTCAACAGGTTTCCTATGTATCAGACACAGGTAATCCCCAGAGACTGAGGCCAGGGTCATGTATTTTCCCAAAACAATCAGGACCTTATACTGAACACATTTAGCGCCAAATCTAGGATAAAGGAATCACTGAGTTCCATTCCTCAGGCTAAAGAGTATCTGAGCAACCGAAGGAGAACTACCAAGATGGTGAAGGGTCTTGAGATATTTGCTAGAGAGAAGAGAAGAGAAGGAGGGGGTGGGGGATAGGACAAGCATCTTTATGATACAAAAAATCAGGTTAAGAGCCCCTGGATCAGATGATCTGTTAGGTCCCTTTAAGATCTAGCTTTCTGAGACGCCAACTGCCCTAGAGGAATACTTTCCTTTGATTAACAAGCCAACAGTTAGAAGCTCATGAAGCCTTAGCCGATACTTTGCTTACAACTAGAAGTTGGGAAGGGAATCAGATAAGACTTTATATAGAACATGGAGCTCTAAATCTGTGTCTTAAAGAGAGGGAGTCTGTGAGAAAGAGGGGAGAAGAAGGTATCTTCCAGGGAAGGGAAAGGGCCAATAAAAAGGCAGGAGAGGGCAGCTGGGATCTTCACCCTGGTTTAAGTGGCTAGCCCACCAATACCAGGGTCATCTAACTGGCAGAGGAAAGATTCAAATCGGGTCCATCTTGTCGGTATGGCCAAGCACAGTGTCTGGCACACAGTGGGCATCTCATAAATGCTCTATCTGTATACCTGCCAATTTATTTGCCCATTTATTTTCCCATCATACTGTCCTACCTTCTGTTTCCACCCTTAGCACTCTGTTAGTTGTTCCCCTGTGAACAATTAGCTAAATTGTCAACTGAGGCTTCTGTCAGTCCCTGGATTTTCTCCAGACTCCAGCCTGGCCCCCAGCTGCACCTGTAGTACATACTAATTCTGCAAGGGCAAACCCCTAGATCTGGTTAGAGGGTATTTGGGGTCCTTACACTTACTACCATGAAGTCATTCCTGTGGTCTAGGATGCATTGCCCAGGAGGAAGGGGGAAGTCATTTCCTTAATAGGATCAACACTTCTGTAGTCATGGAAGTGATTGGCTGCATCCCAACAGACCCAACAGTCCATCACTCCCCTGTTCACTTTGGGAACTTCTGAGGCTGTTCCAGCACAGCCCAAGGGCAGGGCTGGCCTGGAAAGACAAGGGTCTCTTGAGGCCACAGGCCTCCTCGTCCATCCAAAGGCTTAAAAGCCTCCTGCAGCTGCCTTTCCCACCATCTATAGCAAAAGCTTTGACCTATATTTCCAGGGCCACCTGGGAGTATGATAAGTTTAGCAGAGACATAGGGGTCCTAGAAATTGGAACAGAGAAGGCAGAGTAACCAGCCCCTTTTCACAAGCCTAAGTAGGTCACTAAACACAGAGGGCACCTCCCCTTCCCCAGCCTCTGATACCTGGAAACCAGCCCTACTATACAGCCCTTTTCCCAAGGGCCAACAACTCTGCATTTGTCTTTCCCCTGGGGGGTAGGAGTGGGGGAAGGCAGGAAATACTCCATGAAGTGGGGCCAGAGGTGAGGTCTGAATGCTAATGCCCAGACTTCAGGAGCAACTTCGAAGAGCTACAGGGAAGTAGCAGTTCCCTTTCACTGAATTGTCCCATCTGTAGAATGAGAAGCAAGGATTCATGGGTCGTTAGAGCTGAAAAGAAGACCACTTAGTCTGACCCCCTCATTTTACAGCAGAGTAAACTGAGGACCAACCAGAGAAAGGAAGACAACCTGCCCAAGGAGGCTATGAGTGGCAATTGGCTGGAACTCAACTTTCCTGACCCCCTAGCCCACTCTTTCCTCTTATTACAAACATTTTTAGTTTTAAAAAAATGTTTTATTGCTGCTCTTTTTTTCCAGATCAACGTCACACTGACATACACCATTCACATTTTCCCAAACCTCTTAGGACCTTCCCTGAGTAGTCATGCAGAACAAAGTCAATACACTGGCAAAGTGTGAAAATGCACACCAAGCTCCTTGTGTCCCGTCTCCTCCATCATGGCATAGTGAGCTTATGGATAAGTCTGGGCCAATGGCAGCAAGGCCCATTGCTTTTTGTCTATTTCCTTCACTCATAAACTCTCCCATCTGTAAAATGATAGGAGTTGGACTAAGTGGCCTCTAATAAGGAACCTAGGAGCTCCAAAATCTAGTCTTTGGACCTCTCTGGGCCTCAGTTTCCTCATCTGTAAAATGAGGGAGTTTGACTAGAAGGTGTCTAAAGGTTGCAGATTTAGATTACTGGGTGAGCTCCCTCGTGTTTATGTCTTTCACTCTACTTTCCATTCCAGCTTGGTTTAATAGGCATCTGTTCAGCAGTCTTATCTCTTCAGGTTAGAGTATAACATCTTACATCTTACATCTTCTGTCTATAATTAATAGGGGCTAGCTTAAGCCCTTCTTATCATTCAGTCAATTTACTAAACACTAGAGCAGGAGATACAAAAACAGAACAGTCTCTGCCCTCAACAGGTTTATATTCTATTGGAATATATATGCAGGAGATGGCACTTGGGCTGGGGCTTTGGAAAATTCTAAGAGATGGAGGTGAGAAGACAGTGAATTCCAAGAATGGAGGGCACAGTCACAGGCAGGGAGATGGGAAACTGAATGTACAATGTGAGGAATATGTGGCAGGCACTCCATTGTCTTGCTGAATTTGTTGTTCCACAAATCTCTGGCACCTGACTCCACCTTTCCACTCACACATCTGACACAGGCCCTCCTAACCTATGGCCTAGAATACTGCAAGGACCTCCGGATGGGTCTCCCTGTCCCAGGTCTCTCCCCACTTCAGTCCATCCTACATACGTTTGGTAACAAAATGATTTTCTTTAAAAAGTGAAAGCTTGACCATGTCACTCCCCAATGGCTCCCCATTGCCTCGGGGAAAAAACTCCGCTGTTTGGCTTTCAAGGCCCCTCACAACCTGTCCTCAAACCTTCTGTCCAGCCTCACTGGGAGGATGCTCTGCCTCCTACACTCTAGGATCCATTCAAACTTTACTTGGTTCTTTTCCTCCCACAGGACTGCCCAGCCATTCTCTCCCTGACTTTGCACTGGCCCTTCCCCTTGCCTGGAAAGTACCTTCTCCTCACCTCTACCTCACAGATTCCCTCTCTTTCTTTAAGACACAGATCTATCATCATGTTCTAGGTAACATCTTTCATGATTCCCTCCCCAACTTCTAGTGCCCTCCCCTCTCACACTACCTAAGGGGTGCCATGGACTGATCGATCACTAGACTTAGAGTCAGGAAGACCTGAGTACAAATCCAGTCCCAGACACTTAACAACTGTGTGGCCCAGGGAAAGTCACTTATCCTCTGTCTGCCTCAGTTTTCTCATCTGTAAAAGGAGAATAACAGTGCTTACTGCCCAGGGATGTTGTGAGAATCACAGTGCCTAGTACATTTTGTTCATTCATTTCAGTCATGCCTGACTCTTTGTGACCCCATCTGGAGTTTTCTTGGCAAAGATGCTGGAGTGATTTGCCATTACTTTCTCCAGCTCACTTTACAGATGAGGAAATGGAGGCAAACATGTTGAAGTGACTTGCCCAGCGTCATACGGCTAAGTGTCAGAAGCTGGATTTGAACTCAGGTCTTCCTGACTACAGGTCCAGTCCTCTATATACTGCATCATCTCAATGCCCCTGCCTGGCAAACAGTAGGTGTTTAATAAATGCTTGTTGACTAACTTATATTTGTATCTCTACTCTCTAGTACAGTGTCAAGTACCTAGTAGGCCCTTACTAATTCATCTTGACTGTTGCTTTCTGGAACCTGCTTCCCTTCACCGAGGAGTGTTCCCCACTTTCTTTTCCTTAAACAAAGACCCTGGTTAATCCTTAATCTTTCATTCAATGCCTTGAGTTTGGCAAGAAAAACCAGCAGTTCCCCTAAAACCCTCCCCTTGGCCACTGTAAGATACCAAAGGCTCCACTGTGGCACTATCTGGCCCCAGGAAATGCCACGTGGCAAAGGAAATGGGGGCCAGAGGTGGCAACTGTACCTCCAGCTCTAAGAGCAGTTTCAGTCCGAAGCTCTGTTTCTGTGGCACAAGTAGTCATTTCAAGGGAACAGTCAGGATACCAGAGGAGGTGGGATGTGGTAGGCCAGGCCTGACACTGGGATAATTCCAGCCTGACACTGGGATAATTCCAGCCTACCACAATAACTGGCCTGGAGTTAAAACCCTGAGCCCCACAGAACAGCTCCAGAGCCACCTGTTCCTGAGCTGTGAGCTCAACACCTAGCAGGGCCAGCCAAGCATGTGCCCCTGAAACCTGCAGAAATCCTTCGAGGGGTATCAAGCTACACTGCTGATGGAAGCCAGTGCCAAACAAGCACTGAATACTACTGAACACCGACCTTCACCTGGGCGGCCTCACTCTGTGGCACACCTCGTGGCTGGGCCAGCAGATAATGACAAGCAGAGAAGAGACTCAAAACTCCAGTCAAGAGTGGCCAGTTTTCCTGCCTCCTTCCCAGCACCCTCCCTTCTCCATTTCCTGCATCCAATGGGGAGTGAGACTCAAAGGATCTCCCCGTCCCCGGCCCTCCACCCAAGTCCTTTCCTGCTCCTCAGTTCATCTCTATGCCTTTCATCTCTACTTTCTAATAAGAGGAGGTGGAGGACAGTTAGGCAGTTCCAAAGGACTGAGCAGTCCTCAAAGTCCCTTACAAACATTAATGAATTAACAGCACTCTAGTCTCCATCAATAAAGAAACAAGTATGGGGAAAGAATCCAGACAATAAGACCAAGATCTCATCCTACATACGTTTGGTAACAAAATGATTTTCTTTAAAAAGTGAAGGCTTGACCATGTCATTCCCAGATAAAAAAAGATTTGAAGGTATTTTATCAAGAGCACTGCCTGTGGAGTCAGGGGACTTGGGTTCACATCATGCCTCTCACTGAACTTCTGGGCCTCAGTTTCCTTATCTATAAAATTAGTGGACTGGGCTATAAAATATAGTTTATGGGATGGGTGTGGGTGTGTATAGGTACGTACATACATCTGAGGTCCCGTCCGGCCCTAGTCTCTAATTTTAGAGCAAGGTTCAAATCATGCCTTAAGATACCGGATGTGTGACCCTGAGCAAGTCCCAGTGACTTTCTTTAGAGAAAACATTGAAGCCAGGTAAAGGACAGGTTTGAATTCCATCTCTGGCTCTCAGTAGCTGAGTGACCAAGAGCAAGTTAGTTCACATCTTTTCAGCCTCAGCTTCCTCATCTGTAAAACAGGGGGACTCACATGCCTTCAGGAGCTATGTAAATGTGAGCTCTTATTATTATACTTAACCCCCCCCATCCTCTCAGTCTCTACCCCCACATCAAGTATATTCTTGCTACTCTACACATCTGCGCCTGTCATTTCTTCTTGTGGAAAATTAAAAAATAGTTCAGATGACTAGATGAATCTTAATTCTGTCTTCCCATTCCTAAGGCTCTAGAAACCGAGAGAATTTTTGGCTGATGCTGGAAATAAGGAACAAATTACTACGGATATTCACAGAACAAGACATCCATCTGAATTTTACACCAAACTTTTGAGAGAGGGCACTTCCCACCAGCCCCAAAAGTCTCATCAGGGA
This sequence comes from Potorous gilbertii, assembly GCA_028658325.1. Lineage (NCBI taxonomy): Eukaryota > Metazoa > Chordata > Mammalia > Diprotodontia > Potoroidae > Potorous > Potorous gilbertii. Next base: position 271,625,771 of record CM053770.1, on the reverse strand, counting down.
CGTGACCCTGCTCATTGCCACAAAGCTTAAGAGCTGAGAAGGGGATGGGATCAGAGCTATCTGGGGATACATTTATGCCTCCTCATTCTTATCTTTCTCCTCACAACCTAAGGAAAAACACATTCTCATCAGCTATGATGCTTGGAGGACAAAGGGGCTCAGCCAGCATCAGAACTAGAACCCAAGTCATGGGATCATGAACCTTCTGTTGGAAGGGACCCCCGAGACCTCCAATTTCTTCATTTTACAAAAGAGAGAACTGATTTACCTAGGATCTCGAGATGAGAGATGGGATTTGAACCCTGGTTCTCTAACTTCACTGCTAGGGCTCTTCCCACTGTACAACACTCCCTGCCCAGTCTATGCAGCTAGGTAACACAGTGGATAGAGCACTGGGACTGAAGTCAGGGAGATAGGAATTCAAATCCAGCTTCAGACACTGTGTGACACCGGGCAAGTCACTTATAACTTCTGTTTGCCTCAGCTACCTCAACTGTATGGGCATAATAATAGCATCTCTCCCTTCCCCGCTCCGGGTTGTTGTGAGGAACAAATGAGATACTGCTTGCAAAGTGCTTAGCACAGTGCCTTGAAGACAGGGACTGTCTTTTGCCTCTTTTTGTATCTTCAGCATTTAACACAATGTCTGACACATAGTAGGAGATTCTTTAGTAAATGCTTATTGACTGGATGGCACATAGTAGGCACTACATAAATGCTAGGTGGTGGCAGGGGTGGTAGTAGTAGTGGTGGTGGTGGTGGTGGTGGTGATAGTAGTAATTGTTACTCTATTGTCTCACTCCACATATAGTCAATCAGTAAGCATTTATTAAGTGTATGAGTCCTTTCTGGAGTGCCCATGGAACATGGGACAGCCCCAGCTAGTACTCTTGAAGAGCCAAAGTTGAATTAGACCACTGAGGCTACTGACCAATTCATTGCTGCAGGAGGATGGATCCTTCCTTTTTTGTTTTGGGGGGAGGTT
>CM053770.1:271581796-271624286 GCA_028658325.1 Potorous gilbertii | reverse complement strand
AACCTCCCCCCAAAACAAAAAAGGAAGGATCCATCCTCCTGCAGCAATGAATTGGTCAGTAGCCTCAGTGGTCTAATTCAACTTTGGCTCTTCAAGAGTACTAGCTGGGGCTGTCCCATGTTCCATGGGCACTCCAGAAAGGACTCATACACTTAATAAATGCTTACTGATTGACTATATGTGGAGTGAGACAATAGAGAACAGAGCTCAACACCAAGGAGAATCCCAGAACACACCAGTGAGGCCTCAGCCTTGCCACCATGGCCAGCCCCAAATTGTTGTGAGAGACCAAGGGAAAGATGGTAAGCTGTGGGCAGAGCCAGCCAAGCTGGACTTAGAGCCATGCTTTATGAGTTGATATGGACAACTTCAGAACCAAAAAGAAATTCTAGGACAAGCAGAGATTCCACGATACTCCAAGGACTTCCCTTGAAGAACCTTGAGCTTTAGTACATAACTGCCCAATAGGATCACAGATTTAGAGTTGGAAGGGATCTTAGAAGAGTCTAAGCCTGCTCACTTTACAGATAAAGAAAATGAGGCCAAGAGAAGTTAAATGCCTTGTCCAGAATCAGCAGCTGGTTAAGTATCAGAGATTGAACCCAGGTCTTTCTCGCTCTAAGCAGACATACATCACATGTCTCTGATGTTCTCCTGTTGGCCATGAGAGGAACATGTCTATTCTCATTATACTATACAATCTAATTCCTCTTAGAAATGACCCTTAATAGAAGCCCAGTAGCACCAGTTTGCAAGATGGGGCTTAAATTTGAAAGGAAAGCTGAGATCATCTAATCCAACCTCCCCATTTCACAGAATAAGAGGCAGCACCATGGCCAGAGTGCTAGACTAGGGAGCTTAGAAGACTGCATACATTTATATCTGTGTGACCTTGGCTGCCCTTCATTCTTGAACGTGGCCACCATGCCTCAGCTATCTTCTCCATCTGTCTTTGTGGCTCCCTTCTCCCACTGGCAAGTTCTTCCCAGAACCTCCATTATGAGGCAGGACCAAGACTAGCAGCTATCTCATTCTCTGGACTTCATCACTATGACCTTGCAGAGTTAGCATCCCCCCTCCCAGATTAAATGTTGTTGAGTTTCATACATGGATGGAAGGAGCTCCCTATAGAAATCACAGATCCAATTCAAAAACTAGCATTATCATTACAGAAGGAGAAACTGAGCCCCAAACAGGGAAATTGACTTGTTCAGGGTCAACTAGAATACAGCCAGAATTCAAACCCAGCTATCTATCTCCAAATCTAGGGCTCTCCCCACTAAGGTAGGCCACCTTTCCCTCTCCCCTAGATAGTCATATGTGCTATCTTCATCCAGTCAGGGGCCAACTTCATGTGGAGTTGGGCTTTTGTAGAGGCTCAACATCCCAGAGCTGGAAGTCTTGTGAGCAAACAGCTTCTTAAGAAGTAGAATGACTTCCATTGAGCTGCAGCCAGCCAAATGACAGGCCGTGTATTTGTTTTAATTTAGGTTCTCATGAAGAGGAAACTTCATGGCTAACAGCCCAAACATGATTCCATAACAACTCCCCAAGAAGCCTCGTGCAGAGAATACAGTGGGGAGACTACTACTGCTGCTTTCAAGGATGCATTTTTAGAAATGAGGAACAGGCCCTCCCTTGGGTCAACTCCCAGTCCATCATTCAATGTTGTAGGATCAGAGAACGTTAGAGATGGAAAGGAACCAAGGAAATCTAGCTCAACCCTCTCATTTTACAGAGGTAACTAGGACCCAAGGAGGTCACAGATTCATAGATATAGAGCCAGAAGGGATCTCACAGACCACTGAATCCAATCTCACTTTACAGATAAGGAAACTGAGGCTCAGAGCAGTTAACTTAGACTTAGAGTCACACAGCTATTAAGCATCTTAAGCAAGATATAAAGTCAAGTCCTTGGACTCCAAATCCAAAGCTCTTTCCACTACCCCATGCTGCTTCCGGAGTCTAGGGGCAGGCTCCAATGTCACCATGCAAGATACAGAGCTAGTTACTAGACACATCACACAATGAGACTTTCTTTGGCACATGTGAAGAATCCTGCCCTAAGCTTACCAAGGAAGTAGATCTAGGGAGAGCAGCCAACAAAGTTCCCAGTCCTGTTCTCTGGCTGGGGATGTCTCTTGTTCTGAAGGCCCCAAACCATCTCCTCAGGGGTAGGCAAGCTGCAGCTAGAGGACAACTTGAGAAACTTAGCAGCTGGTGCTAAACCCACACGTCAAGATGGAAAGCAGGTTCTTTGCAGGGTTTCCCATGCCCTGGGCCTACCTTCATCTGTGTCCTTTATTTCCAGAGTCACACCTCACAACTTTGCTTCCCTTGCTTAGGACTTAATGTGCCCCCAGTAGAAGCCAAAGAACGTCAGAGGTGGAAGGGATCACCTAGACCAACGGTAATGTTGAGTACTGAGTCAATGAACTTTTCTAAAAAAAATTTTTATAACTATTTTAATGCAATCAGTTTCCTTTGTAATCCTACATACTCTATTTTATGCATTTTAAAACATTATATACGTAGCCTGCCCAAAAGGGTCCATGATGTAGTCCAGCTCCCTCTATTGAGAGATGAGGAAACTGAGGTCCAGAGAGGCAGGTAGGTGTTGAGTACTGGGTTTGGAGGTAGGAAAATCTGAGTTCAAATCTAGCCCCAGATACTTACTAGCTATGAGACCCTGAGCAAGTCACTTCACCTCTGTCTGCCTTGGCTATCTCAACTGCAAAAGTGAGTAATAATAGCACCTACCTCTAAGGTTGTTGTGGAGATCCAGTGAGATATCTGTAAAGCATTTAGTACAGCACCTGGTACTACACACTATGAACTGCTAGCTATCATCATCATCATTTAAGGGAAGTGGAAAGTTACTCAATAGCAGGTCTAGGACTAGGATACTCCAGACTCCTGGCTTCCCTTCCAATTAGGAATTCTCCAAGAGGTTCTTTTAGGGTTACCAAGAAGAAACCATTGAAAGCTCCCTCTCCCCAAATTCCTCACCTAGGAGGGAGAAGGCAATCAGTGCTAGATGTGAAAAGAGCTAGAAACATTCAGCAGCATTGGTAACATATAATAATGAAGCACTGTCACTGTTAGTGTTTGGAACATCACCTCTAAGAAATAGTCACCAGTCCTTTCCCTGCCTGTGGGGTCTGGAGCTGACCAGATGCAGGGCCCTGAACAGATATGTGTGTAAATACACATCCATCCGGCTGCAGGCTCTGACCTTCATCCCATGGTATTGTGGTACTGGCCACTACCAGGGAGAGGAGGCCAAAGCAGATGGAGTAGAAGGTTTGGCAGAGGATGACCACCCTGGGGACCCTGCTTTGCTCCTCTGATGTAGAGAAAATGAATCAGAATGAGACATCAAGGAGTAAGAGTGGGAGGAGGAGAAAAGCAGAGGAGGCAGAAAAGCTGAAAAACAAGGGCCCAAGGGGATGCAGAGGTCAGGATGTAAGTCTTAGACACTGCAGGGAACCAGGGAAGAGGAATCAAAGACCTTTAAAAGCTCACTTACTCCCACACAGGAATAATGTTGCTGACCTTAAGGAGTTTGAGTCCTTCTCCCTGGTCCAGATTCTTTCCCCTTATCCCCATCCTTCTACAACCAGCCCAGGGACTCATAACCTATTTTTGTATCATGGACCCCTTCAGCAGACTAGTGAAGCCTATAGCCCTCTTCTCAGAATAATGCTTTTAAATAGCTAAAAGAAATGCTAAATTTCCATTAATAGTAAGTGAAAACAAAAATGTCATTTTGGTTCCCCAGTCAAGTTCACAAACCCCCTGAAATGGTCCATGAACCCCAAGGTCCATGACCAAACCATTCAAAAAAGGCTGCTTCCTCCAACCCCAGGAGACAGTCCATGATGATGCCATCTCTGCCCTCAACAATGGAAAGAAAGCATATGTGTGGGCAGGATTTGGGAGAGGGGTATCACTGTGAAGTCGAATCAGATGGGAGCTGCTCCCTTCCCCAGGTGGCTTTGAACTCCTGGTCTCCACCTCCCCATCTGGTTTAAGGTACATGATAGAGACAGGGGCAGAGAGCATAACCTCATGGAGAATGGGGAGGAGATGTGTCTGAAATACTGAGAACTCAGTGCCGCCCCCATCTTGGTAAAAAGGATAGGTGGGACTATAAACACCCCAATTCCAAAGCAATACCCAATGGGAACACTGACCACCAAGTCCTCAGGCCTATAGTCACATGATTCTAGCTGACTATTTTGAAGAGTGTGGGTGTAGTAGATGCATGAAATAGAATTTTGGAGAGGGAGAGGGATGGAGGAGAGAGAAGGGGCTGGCAAGGGATGATTAGAGCTCTGGGGATTTTCAGTACTGTAACCCTAGTTGCTCCCCAAGATAGCACAACAGCCCAACCTCTCACGTCTATAACTCCCTTTCACATATCTCCCTAACTTCCACCCCCAGGATACAGAGATGGAGGAGGAGCACAGCGAGCACGGGAGGGAAAAGGGGCAGCAGCAGCGGCTGGGAGCACAAGGAGCTGGTGCCGCCAGGTACAGGTACCGAGGCCCGGAGGGTCCATGTCACCCCAATCAGAGCCCCCCATCTTCCGTCCTTCCCTGGCTTTGCTTACACAACAGGTAGGGAAAAGACGGCAAGACGGCAGCGGACTACCTGCTCTCCCACCAGTCGGAGCCCAGTCTCACCCGAGCCCCGGCCCCCGCCGCCCCCGGCCCCCTGTTTCTCCCCCATGCCGGGCTCGCCCTCCAGCGCTCCCCGCCGGGGTTCGCGGTCCTGGCCTTGACCTCCCTCCCCTCCCCAGCCGGCGCAAGCACGTACTGCTGTAGAGGGTGTCGATCCAGGAGAGGCGCGGCAGGCCCCGGTGGCTGAGCGGCTCCATGCCCCGCTGCGCTCGCTCGGCTCGGTCAGATCGGAAACCCGACCCTCATTGCACAACAAAGGAGGGAGGAGGGCGGCGGAGCCGCGGGAGGAGGGAAGGACAGCCGCCGAGGAAGCTGAAGTTGCCGCCAGGGGCTCGGGAGAGGCCGGCAAACAGGTAGCAGGGAGGAGCGCGGCGGAGGCTGGCAGGGCGGCCCCGCGGTGCCCGCGCAAGCCCCGAGCGCGCCCGATCGGCGCAGTGCCGGCCGCGCCTGCTGCCGCCCCGAGCCCCAGCTGCGGCTTCCGTGAATAGACGCGCCGCGCCGCGCACTGCCGCCGGCCTGGGGACGGGCAACTTCCCGGGGGCCGCGCCGCGTTCTGGGGGGGACGGCGGCCGGCAGCCAATCGCAGAGAGGCTCGCCCCGCCCCCAGGCCTGGAGGGAGGGGGAGGCCAAGGGGAGGAGGGCTGGGGGGCGCGCCTCCGCAGCTGGAGGGCCTGGGGGACGCCGCCAGCCGTCTGCTAACTGCCGAGCTGGGGGGCGAGGAGAGGCTTAGGAGGAGGCGCCTCCCCCTGCGGAGAGAGAGCTGCAGCCGCAGCGGGGCCTCAGTCTCCCCCAACCTAAACCGGGTGCACCAAAAAGAAAAAGAAAGTCTTAATTCGGAAACCCTGCAGAGGAGGTGGTGAGAGGGTGAAATGTGGGGCGGGTGACAGCTTCTGTGCGGGAGTGCGTGGATTGTCACAGTATCCCAGATCTGGGGCTTGAAGGGGTGGCGGACTCCGTCCCAACCAAACCTCTCATTTTACAGAAAAGGAAAGTGAGGTTCAAGAAAACAAGCTGATTCCTAGATCTAGAGCTGGAGAAACCGCAGAGACCGTCTAGCCCAACCCTCTCATTTTACAGAGGAGGAAACTGAGGCCGGGGAGCTTAAAGGACTTGCTCAAGACTCAGGTGGTGACCGTGAGCTCTCCACATTCCAGCCAGATGGATACCTGCCATCCCAGGATGTCTCAGCTTAGCCTCCAGAGGAGTCGGTATCAGCTGATGGGCCCTCCCCCGCCTCTATACAGGGTTCGTTCTCAGATTTAGGAGGAGGAACAGAAGGAGAGTTCTGTCTGCATCAATCCCACAGATCAAGACAATGAGCCAGGTTGTTTTCCTCCCAGGAACTAGGAAGAAGTCGGGGTGGTTGACACACAGGACACTTACCCCACTAGGGCAAGTCTGCAGTACTTCCAACCCTACCCTTTCTGAGGTGGAGGATGGAGGTGTCAGCTGCCAATCTGGAGGGTATAGAAATGGCCTTAAAAATCCTCCTGGCTCCCCTCACAGATTGGGGAGAGAGAACTGGCTTCACGGCCCAGGAAGACCTGGGCTCAAGTCCTGCCTGAGTGTGACCCTAAGTCATTTAAACTCTCAGTGCCCCCAGACAGTTCTTTAAAACAATAAATTGCTGCAGAGAAATTGCCAGTCTGGAGTGGTGGAGGGAATTTCTTCCCTAACTCAAAGAACCCAAAGAAATCACAGATCAGGCTTAAATCTTTTTTAAAAAGCTTATCATTCCATAGCTTCCCCTTACACCCAATTATCCAATCAGGAAGCATTTATTAAGCACCTACAGTATACCAAGTCCCAAGCTTAGCACCTCAGGACACATTAAGAAAAGACAGTAATAATATTGGTTACTATTATATAACAGATTAATATTTGCAAAGTTTACTCATTCGATCCTCTCAACAACCCTGTAAGGTAGGACAGATATCATTTACCCCATTTTACAGAGGGAAAACTCAGCTCAGAGAGATGAAGTTCGGAAGTGAGGTACAACCTGAACTAGGATCCAGGTTGTTAGGATGAGTTCAAATCCACCTCCAGATGCTTAAAAACTGTGTGACCCTGGGTAAGTCACTTTGCCTCAGCCTGCCTCAGTTTCCTCAACTGTAAAATAGGGTTAATAATAGAATGTCAAGTGAGATCATTGAGAGGCACTTAGCACAGTGCCTGGCACATGATCCCTTCCCCTTTCTCCATTCCAATGTTCTTTCCACCCAATCAAGATCCCCTCACCCCAGATTCTATCCCTCTACCTCTAGTTGAATGTAGGGCAGGAATCACTTCCTTTTTGCCAGTGGCTCCTATGTATTGTTGAGTCATCCCCTACTCTTTGTGAAACAACCATAGCATACCAATACTGTCTGTGAGGTTTTCCTTGGCAAACATGTTGGAGTGGTGTGCCATTTCCTTCTCCAGAGGATTAATGCAAACATAGATTAAGTGACTTGCCCAGGTTCACACAGCTAAGTGTAGGCAGAATTTGAACTCAGGTCTTCTTGACTTCAGGTTCAGTACTCTATCCACTGAGACAGCTAGCTGCCCTTTCTAGATGATAAACTCCTCAGGGCACTTTTGTTTTTTATCCCTATTGGCTAGGACAATCCCTGGCACACAGCAGGCAAATTCTCCAAGTCAGACGCTTTATTGTTTCAATTTGTCTTCTCTTAGCCTCCTTCCTCTCCCCTCCATAATCATAGTTCATTTATTTGGTAGAGAGCCAACAGGTCCTTGAAGGCGGCATCCCCAGTACCTAGCATAGAGCCTGACACATAGTAGGTACTTAATGCTTGTTTATTAAAAGTGGAAAGAGAGGGAAGAAAGGAAACTATTTGTTGATAAGGAGATGAAGCATTCTTGGCTAGATCTGTGTGTCAAATAAAGACTAATAGTCTTAAGGAGAGAAATGCCCTCTGGTATACATTTTTTGAAACACACACACACACACACACACACACACACACACACACACACACACACACAACTAGTAATGGACGTTCACAGTTTTTTACATGATTCTTCCCTGTTCTTTGTATCTTAAAATATTTGTGTTTGTTGGTAATTGATAAGATCACAATTAAAAATTGTTTTTAAAGAAATGGACCCACAAATGCTGGTAATGGAGCCTTGTTTTTAGTCTGAAAAGCCCCCTGTCCACCCAGAAAATTGTCAGAACTAAATGGCCCTTAAGCTTCCCTCATGGTCGCAGGGGCCCATCATGCTCTTTGGAGCTGTGAGCTCGTAGATCAAATCCAGCTAGAGATGTGGGAAAGTTAAACTGAACCCTTTTTTGTTGTTTTTAACCAGAGGGTGACTCAGATAGCCCTTCCAGGGCTCCACACAGGTCTCCTTCCTGCCCTCTCTCCTAAGTCTCCAGGTTGTAGTCACTCAATTCTCCAGCCCTGCTCCTTTGCCCCCATCCCACTCAATCCTGGCTTGCAGAGAAGATGAGAAATACCAAGACAGACACCAAAAAAATCCCTCCAACGGCACCTGGAGTGTTGGCAGGAAGGGGGAAGTGCATCTCCTAGGAGCAGCTCCAGAAATAGAGCCACTATGGGAAAGGGACCAAACAGTCTCCTAGAGAAGACAGAGTGAGGAAAGGAGGGAGACACCCACGGAAGAGGGGGGAGGAGTAGAAGGGGATAGGAGTGAAGCCTCTCTCCTTTATACTTGCCCCCAAAGCAGAGCCCCTGAAAGTCAATGCACACATCTTCTCCATCTCCCCCACCCCCAGCAAACCTAAGAGTATGGATTTGGAACAAAAAGGAAGGTCTGAGAGATTATCTAGGACAATCATCTCATTTACTAGGGGGAACCTGAGGCCCAGAGATGGGAGAGTGACTTGCCCAAGGTTTCCTACAGCAAATAGCAGAGCTGCATTTGAACTCATGTCTTCCAACCCCAAATCCAGTACAATTTCTTCTACACCAACAACATGAGCCCAGCCTCATCTATCATCCCTCATAGGAGTATAGATTTAGAACTATAAGAGGCCCTGGAAGTCATCTTCCTCACTTTACAGAGGAGGACCCTGAGATGTACAAGGTCAAACAGGTAGCAAGTAGCAGAAGCAGGAGTCAAATCTGGGTTTTCCATACTACCACCATCACACACACACACACACACACACACACACACACACACACACACACACACCCGCCCCAATCCAATACAGATTCTTCTGCATCACGCTTAAGAGTGTCCTCCCCTGCTTTGCCATTCCTCCACAGTCACCAAGCCAGAGACAAGGCTAGCTTATTCAGAGAGACAAGGCAACCTTTGCCCATGTTTTCTGTGTCCTGAAGTTTCTCCCAAGGGCCATGTCGAAGAGCTTGGAACAATGAGAGAAGCCACAAATTTATCCATCTCAGAGCCACACATATTTGCATGCATGATGTGGAACCTACTTGTACATTTCCTTCTCTGGTAGTTTTCAAGATAAAATGCTACAATTCCTCTCCTTGGGGCTGACAATTTGTTCATTTTTATCAATCTCTTCCTGTCCACCCCCTGCCATTGATATAGACCTCCTACTTCAAAACTCTACCATGGAGAACAGGGAGAAACGAACAAACATAAAAAGCCAGAAAGGGGGCAGTGAACAACAGTTGGTGTAGACTAGACCATCATCTTTTTGGGGTCCTATGAATGAATAAGCATTTATTCACTTAGAGCAAAGAGCAGCTTTCTCTAAGATCCTTCTGTCCTTATGATCCTGTATCATCTGGGATCACTGATTATCAATTCTATTCTCTCCTTCCCCCCATCCCACTTTACAAAGGGGGAAACTGAGACCCAAAGTTAAGTGATTTCCAAAGGTCACACCGGTAGTAAGAGGCTCGGAGCTGACCTGGAGTCTTTTAACTCCAGACACACCACTATGCCTCCTCCTTCTTTTATAAGGTGTGAAATCAGGGAGGCAGCATCCTAGGGTAGAAGAATGATTCTGGAGGATCTGAATTTAAATCCAGCTCTGTTGCTGACAACCTGTGTGACCTTGGGTCACTAAATCTCTCTGGGTCTCAATCTCCTCATCTGAAAAAAATAATGAAGTTAAGATTTCATCTCATGCTTGACAAGTTGGCAAAGATGGAAACAGTTAATGTTAGGGAGGCTGTGATAAGCTAGGCACACTAGTACATTGTGGGTGGAGTTGTGAATCAGTACAACCATTTTGGAAAGAAATTTAGAATCATGCAAATAAGGTGACTGAAATATTCATGCTCAGAGATCCCACTAGTAAGAATATACCTCAAGGAAAGTCATTGATAACAAAAAAAAAAAGTCCTTGTATATGCCAAAAATATTTACTTTTCATGATAACAAAGAATTGGAAACAAAATAAATACTCATTAACTTGCAATGGCTAAACAAACTGTGGTATATGAATGTAATAGAATATTACTATGTTGCAAGAAATGACAGATATGGTCAATACAGAGAAACCTGTAAAGAACTACATGAACTTACAGAAAGAGCAGCAAGCAGAGTCGAGAAAAGGATATTCATAATGACTGCAACAATGTAAAAAGGAAGAAACATACCATCAAAAATTGGTACAAAATTGTTATTAAAAGTGATGCAAAATTATAAAGAATAAATATGGCTCCAAAGAAGAGATAATGAGAAGATACTTCTACCCTAGCCTAACCCTTTGCACAGGTAAGAAGTCCCCTAGTGTATTATATTACCAATAAGTTTTGCTGATTTTATTTCTTTTTTCATTTTTAGTCTTTAAAAACATTATTAGTTTGTCTGGGAGGGAAAAAGAAAAGGGTAGGGACATGAGGGGAAATTCTGGTGAGAGAAAAGCCATGATGTTGTTCTGCTGTTTTTTGTTGTGCCCAACTCCTCATAACCCCATTTGAGGTTTTCTTGACAAAAATACTGGCAAAGTTTGCCAGTTCCTTCTCCAACTCATTTTTACAAACGAGGAAACTGAGGCAAACAGGGTTAACTGACTTGCCCAGTATCTGAAGTGTCTAAAGCTGGATTTGAATACAGACCTTCCTGACCCTGGGTCCAGCATTCTATCCGCTGCACCACCAAGCTGTTTTGCCACCCCTCCAAAGATAGCAATACAACTTATTTTTTAAAATGGGGGAAAATCCAGTGGGGTTAGATCAGTGGCCTCTGAGGTCTCTTCCAGACAGGTATTGTCCTTCAAGTCTCACTCCTTCAAGGAGAAGCCTTAGCCCCAGCTTGCTTGGAAGTTAAGCTAGCAAGGCATGCCTGGGACCTTGGCAAAGTGAGTAGGATAATCTAGGTCCTGAAGGAAGCATCTGCACTGATCATGTCTGTGGACCCTTCAGTCCTAGAAGTCAGAAGAAGGAAGAACCCTGATGCCCATATTCACAAAGCTTACCTCCATAGAGTCATATATATATATCTGGGGCCACCTGGTCTGACCCCCTCATTTTATGGCGCTTAATAAATGAGGTGCAGCTCATAGCATAGCTAGGATATGAGAAGAAATGTGGTAAAATATAGAAAGGACTGTACTACAAGTCAGAGGACCTGGGTTTGAATCTTGTCCCTAGCCCTATCTTTGTGACCTGGGACAAGTCATTTCTCCCCTCTGTGGGCCTCAGTTTCCTTATCTGTAAAATGAGGGGGTCAGGCTGGATCCTTTCCAGCTCTAAGTCACAGGTTATCAAGTATGTAGCAGTACAGAGCCTCAGTGCCCAGAGAGCTTGATTGAGATCTGATCTTTTGCTCCTGGAGGAGGAGTTAAAGACCTTCTCATCCACAAACTCAGGGAGCATGAACTGGCTCCAACACCAGCCCCAACATGTCAGAGCAGCAGTGAAGCATTCACACACAGGCTACCCTGCTTTCTGCTCCGTGCACTCTCCTCACTGTCCTCAAATCCCTGGATCAATTTAATGCAGTTCAGAAAACACTGGCTAAGAAACTGCACTGCCCAAGGCCTAATGGCTACAACTTGGAGCAGCCCATAACTGCCATCTAGTTGGATGCCCACTGCCCTTGCAACCTTTCTTCTTTTTAATTACATTTTATTTTATTTTCAGATCAGCCTTCTCCTCCCCATATGTGTGTATGTATATATGCATACATACATATGGATATAAAATACACACTCATATCTTTGAAACCTGCCATCCACCTTGAGACAAAGAGTTGATACACTCAAAGGGCAGAATATCTATCTCTTTCTATATATCTGTGTTTTTAGATCTAGATATATAGATATCTGCCTTTCAGACCTTTTTTTGAGACCTTTGAGACTTTTCATATAGATATAGATATATACACATACATATATGTATACACACACACACACACACATATATATATATATATATATATATATATATATATATACAAATATATGCAATCATATGAAGAAGCAAGGGGAGAGACACAAAGAGTAGAGGGAATGGAAGAAGGGGGGAGAGGGAGGGAGGAAGAGAGGGAGAATAAGGAGAGGGAGAGAGAGAGAGAGAGAGTCAGAATCCTTTGGAACTGTGGTTGATTACTGTGTTGATCAGAGTTCCTAAGTCTGTGAAAGTTGTTAGTCTTAACAATACTGCTGTTAATGTAGATGTTGTTCTCCTGACTTCATTTCTATGGACTCTGGTGGTCACTCAACCATCTCTACTGGGCAACACCCTCCATTTATTTTATCCTGAACCACCACCCCTCCCTGAAGCTGAGCTTCATTTCCAGTTTATGGCCATTGTGGATATTCCACTATCCTGGCTGCTCTTGACCAGCCTCACCTATAGCTCAGAAAGCCTGATATTGTACATTTGGGTTCAAGTGTAAAGTACTTAATTCCCCTTTCTGCATCCAAACTGTCCACTTAGAATTGTTCCCTAGAGGAGAACATCAAGTACTGTTCCTTTCATATGTGAACAGTTTGGTTTTAGAATGTCAGGGGCAGTGCCTCCCATCAGAAGTCAGTGTGATTACCAAAGAGGCAAGGGAAGGTGTGGGATGGGATGGGGTGTTCAGTGGCTAGAATGTCTCTAGGACAGTTTTTTTTAACCTATTCTCTTCATCATAGATTTAGAACCAGAAAAAAAACAAAGGTAGAGTCCAATTTCCCCTCATTTTACATATGAGGAAACTGAGTCTGGGAGAGTTTAAATGACATTAGGATCACCTCTATGTGCCTCAGTCTCCTCATCTGTAAAGGATTACACTAAATGGCTTTTGAGGTCCCTTCCCATCTCCAAATCTATGATCCTATAAATCACTTTACTTCCCTGAATCTCATTTTCCTCATCTGTAAAATAAGGCAGTGATCCTAGTATCTCTAGGACCTGGCACATAAGAATAAGCGCCTAATAATTGAATGACAGAATGTTTTATGGATGAGGAAACTCAGGCCCAAAGATCTTTAAGTGACTTGCCCAAGGTCACACATGTAATATACAAATCCTCTGATGTCAGAGCTGGTGCTTTTTTCACTGGGTCACACTGCCTCCTGCCTTGCTTCTGGACAACTAAATTCTGACCTGTTTGTTTTTCCAGTTCTGGACCCATAATCCCATAAATGATTTCAATTCCTTGGGTCTCAGTTTCCTCCTCTGTAAAATGACAAAGTTAGACTAGATGGCCTTGGAGGTCCCTCCCAGCTTTCTGGTAGTGATCCTATGAGATACTTCTTCTCTGTAGATCTGTTTCTTCTAGAATGGGTGGGGGTTGGACAGCTTCTGACGTGTCTTGCAGTTCTCAATCTAGAATCTATGAAGTCAGAAGGAGTCATGCTTCCTTTCACAGACCTGTAATTAACTCCCCATCATCTTGAGAGAGAGAGAGCGAGCGAGAGAGAGAGAGAGAGAGAGAGAGAATAGGAGGAGGGAGAGAGAGAAGGAGGAAGGAAGGGAGAGAATGAGAGAATAGAAGAGAAAGAGGAAGGAGGGACAGAGAAAGAGAGAGGAGGGAGGGGGGAAGAGAGAGAGGGAGAGGGAAGGAGAGAGGGAGGAGGGAGAAAAGCCTTGGAGCTGGGGAGGCCAGCCGACTTCCCACTGTCACTGGGCGGTACTGCTGGGATGAAAGCAGACACAGCAACAGCCTCTGGATTGGCCCTTCACTAAATCGGCCACAAATAGGGAAGGAGCTTGGTGGGGGGATGTGGGTCAGGACAGGACACGAGGTGCCATCAGGGCATAGATGATTTGGCAGGAATTGAGGGTCAGGGGTCTATTTCCAGCACTCCTGGGGCCATCCCACAACTGACGGAGGTCTGGTGGCGGGGAGTGCTTCGTTCTTCTCCTCCCTGTTGGCTACATTTACACATCACCCGCTGCCACCCCAAGCTCTGCCCCAAACCTGACACAAAGAATGGGCTTCGGTGTTCTTCACTTGCCCTTTTCCCTCCCTCCCTCCTCTTTTCCTCTTTGCTATTCCTTGGGAGATGGAGGCAGCACAGATAAACACAAACCATTCCCCAATTACTCACTTCTCAGAACAAAGTTGTGAGGCAGCCTGAATCATCAGAAGGCTCTGTGGCACAGGCAGGATGTAAAGTGGCACTGCAATTAGCCCCTTGTCACCGGGAGACAAGACCTTCCTAGCCCAGGACCTGGTAGTCCAGGAAACCACTGAGACTCCTTTCCCATGGTACCCTCCCAAAGGCTGGGTCATCTTTCCATAGGGAATTGTGGAGGACATGGTAAGTGGGTTAGAGGGCCTGGCTTGGCTATGGGTTAACAACTGTATAATACAGTCTCTTGCCTTCTAAGCCTATCACTGCCACTCACCTCTCTGAGTCTCAGTTTCCTCTTTTGTAAAACAAGGAAGTTGGGCTAGATGGCTATATCCACAATCCCATGAGCTGGCCCTAAATCCTGGCTCTGTTTCTTATTACATGTGTGACCTTGGACAAATCATTTCTCTCTCAACCCCAGTTTCCTTCTCTTTAAAGTAAAGATGCTGGACCAAATGTCCTCTAAGGTCCCTTGTACTCTAAACGTGAGATCTTAAGTCCTTAATGGACTCGATCAGAACGTTTATAGTTTAAACACCTTAATGGGCTGTTTGCAAACCTAAGACTCTGTCAGAGCTGCACCCCACTGCACTGTACCATGATCCCCTTCTAGCTTACTTACCAGAAAGTCCCCATCCTGCCTCTTCAAGAAGGAAGAGTATGGCCGGGGCTGAAGGTACTCCACACAACCGGGAGAAAGTTCAGAGGCTCTAAGCGGAGCAGGTGAATGAGCAGCCAGCTGGTCTGGGAAGGCAGGCAACCATCTGCAAACAGTGACCCACGTTCAGTCGTGATCCAAGCACGTGCCTGGCTTCCTGCGGGGCTGGCCCTACCCTCGGCTTCCTTCAGCCAGCGTCCTGCAGAGTGACATCCCAGCTCAGAGCTCCCAGAGCTGTGACGCCACCAGCCCAGGCTGGCCCCGGCCCCAATGGGCCTCAACAGAAGGGATGGCAGTGGGGGTTGAGGCTTTGGCTCCAGGCGGCCTGTCATCACAGAAGAGGGCAGCAAGGAAGCCAGTGGCCTTGCTCCCTCAGATTCTTCCTTTTTCCCTTGCTTATTTAAGTTGGCCAGAGAGTGGCAGTGTCACTTTAAGGACCAGACCTCCAAAGCAAGTTCCAGCCGCAGTCCTGGATCCCTGGGCCCCTGATGCAGTCTGGAGGAGCTCCCAGGTACCACCTGGTGGTCAAGCTGTAGAAGCGCCACCAAGAATACCTGCATTCATCACCCACCACCCCCCATCTTCAACTAACAGAATCCCCACTGCCCCACCCGCCCCGTGCCCTAGCAAGTACCCAACATCGGACCGAATGTTGGCTAGTCCCTCCAGCACTTAGCTAGTTAGCAAACAAGGTAGAAGGATCCAGACGTTAGGAGCCATGTCTGAAGAAGGCTTCTCTCCAATGGGAGAGTCAGAATGATAGCCAATAGGAAGAATGCTAGGCTGAAAAAGGCCACTCAGCCCTACGCCCCCTTGGCCAATCAATCAACAAGCACTTCCAAAGGGAATCTTGTTCATAAACAGTTGTGGCTTTAAGCTGGGAGCTCCCTGAGGGCAGGACCAGGCTTTAGGCTTTGTTTGCATCCCAGAGTTTAACAGAATCTGGCAATGAGGTGGGTGCTTAATAAATATTTAATGCAGGTCAGGCAAAAATGAAACAGTCCCTGTCCCAAAGAAGCTAGTATTTTCTGACTGGAAAGGCTGCTAGATTCAGTCACCAGACCTAACAGTTCAAATCCTTGGTTCTGGACGACTCACTAACCATCTCTTAGCAGATCTAGAGAGATGGTCTCTGAAGCCCTTTCCAGCACTGGAGTTCAGATGTATGACCTTGGGTAAGTCACAAATGCCTCCACTCTCCATTTCCTCTTTTGTTAAATAAAGAGATTGGACTAGATGGCCTCTTATATGCCTTGCATCTCTAAAACAATAAACCTATAACAGAGAAGAAGGAACCGACAGACTCCAGGAGTTAGGAGGAAATCCAGAGGAATACCAGGAAAAAGTGGGAGTGATGATGAAGAATCTACCAATCTTTGGGACAACTGACTGCCACTCCAAGCTTCAGTTAAAGAAAGAATAGGTGATAATTTTCATTTTTAAAAACAGAAGAAGAAAAAAAGACCTAAGGTGCTGAAATTGTGTATATGTATGAGACACCACTATTTAAACATGGGGGAAATGGAGCAATAGCACCTTGCTGACCATCGTTCTATCTGCTAACACCCACCAGAACCACACACACTCAGCAGGCTGCAGGCCGCCCTCTTGTGACAGTCTTTTCTCTTTCTTTTTCTTCAAGGAAAATCCTTTACGTTCACTTGCAATTTCACCTGAATAAAAACATACAGGGCACACAGCTTGGTCTACCCTGGACCTGGATTCCATTAGGGATGAGTCAAGGATGAGTCTGTCCAGTATGTCAAACACGCTGCATGAATCCCCTTATTAAAATGTAACTGGTAAATGTTTAGCAAAACAAAAAGGCAAGACAATATAGATAATGTGAATTTGTGGTTTCCTGAGTCAGTCTGCACCCTGTTTGAGTTTGACACTACTGTTGTAAATAACTCACGGCATGGCATTTTATCAAGCTTTCCTGACCTCATTTATAAAATGTGGGGGTTGGACCAAATGGCCTCTGGGGTCTGTTCCAGCTCTAAATTTAGGATGCCAGAGCCTCAGTCTCCCACTCTGTAAAATGAGGAAGTAAGCCTCTGAGGTTTCTTCTAGCTTAAAACTTTGAGTTTCTGAATAGTAATAACTCAAAACCTTGACATAATGGATGGTTAGCCTCAATATTAGCCATATTCCAAAGGGACTTCATTGCTCATAAGAAGCAGGAGGACTGAATTTGATTTGTTACTCAATCAGCAGACAAAAGTGTTCTGCAGAGCTGTCCTGGACCCTCTTCTCCCCTCTATCTACACTCTGCTCCTTTCTAAACTCATCAACTCTCACAGGTTCAAGTATTTCAGATCCTGCCTCAGACACTTACTAGCCGTGACAAATCACTTAACTGACAAAAGCCACAGATGGTTTGGGGATGATAAATGGCTCTACAACAGTGGTTTTCTTTTTCCTTGGTCTCATTGGTATGCTTTGTTTTTATATCGCCTTTATCTCTGAATACATTTCCCACCTTTCCCATCCACAAATCATCATCCTTTGTAACAAAGAAAAGAAGCAATTCAGCAAAACCCAGGCTGACAGTGGATGTCATGTTCCCAAACCATAGTCCTGCACCTCAGCAAAAAAGGGAGAAAAATGAATCTTCTCAACTCTTCTTCATGGCCCAGCTTCATCATGATGATGATATGGTATTCATTTTCACGTGGAGTTGTTTTTGTTTTTTTATTTATATTGTTGGAGTCATTTCCTCCTGGTTCTGTATACTTCATTCCATATCAGTGCATATACATCTTTCCATACTTCTCTGAATGGTAATATTTCCTCATATTTGACAGCATCTCAATTTATTTAGCCATTCCACAGTGGTCACCCTAGTAGAGATTTCTGCTTCTTTGTCTTTACAAAAAGTACTGCTATGAATATTCTGAAACACATGGAACCTTTCTTCCAGTGAAATAGTGATTTGTGGTGGGGACCCCTGTAGGGCCATGGAGTTAATACACAAATACAAACTTACACAAAAGCAAATCCACTATTTTTCAAATGACCGTAGACCCTGCAGTGATGAATTAAACATAAGCCTGAGTTTCAAGTCCTCACTGGTCCTTGAACAAGCCACTCCATCTCTCCACTTGGGGCATTCTCTCTGTCTGTCCCCCATGCCTGAAATGTTCTCCCTCCTCCTCTCCACCTCCTGGCTTCCTTCAAGTCCAAGTTAAAACTCCACCTTCTAAGGGAAGCCTTTTTAATTAATCCTCTTAATTTAATGCCTAGTCACTGCTGATTATTTGCAATTTGTCCTGCCTATAGCTTGTCTGAATATAGATCAAAATGACAATGCTTGCTTCATTATGGACCCCTGGACACTAATTCCAAGGGCCCCTTAGCTTGCTGGTTGGAGACCACTGCCCTGAAGATTTTTCAACCACACCTCCAAGGGAAGCCTAGTTAGACCACCTCACTACTAGCTCCATCTCTTTTGTGAGCAGGGGACTGAATAAATAAATGATAACCTGGGATGCCATCTCTGCATGGTGTCAACCTATGAGGGGGGCTGGATGTCATCTATTGTTCTCAGCCTTGGTCTTCATTCATAGGATCTGATGATAACTTAATTTTTTTTTAAGTTTAACATTTTTATCAAAGATTTAGACAAAGGCATGCTAATCAAAATTTCTGGATACAGAAAGCTGAAAGGGAATGCTAACACACTGGAAGAAAGAACCAGGAGTCAAAAAAAATCTCAATAGCCTACAGCAATGGGCTAACTCTAATAAAGTAAAATTTTAATAGAGATAAATACAAATTTCTAAACTTAGGTTTAAAATATCAGCTATGCAAATACAAGATGGGAGGGATGGAAATAGCTAAAAATTCACATAAAAAAGGCTCTGGGTTTTGAGAATTGCTCGCTTAATGGAAATCAACAGTATAACTCAAAAGCCCAAAAGCTAGTTAGGGCAAGAATGTATTTTAAACAGAAGTATGACATTGGTACAGTGGAAAGAACACTGGATCTAGAAACAGAGTCTCTGGGTTCAGATCCCCACTTTGATGCTTACTCCCTAGGTAACTATCTGTCATTTTCATTCCTTGGGCCTCAGTTTCCTCATCTGTAAAATGGGGGAGGTTGGAGTAGATGGCCTTTAAGGTTTAGATCAATGATCTTATCATCCTGAGGATGAGGGAAGTGCTAGCCCCACCGTACTTTGCTCTGGGAAGACCAACATCTGGAATACTGTGCCCAGTTTCCTTCTAAAAGCTTTACTGATATCTTTGTGTATTAGCTATCCCTCCCAGCGAGGTAATAGCAATGCCTATAATGAGTCTATTGCCCTTTGGGTCCAAAAAATAACTTGTGAGATCAAGATGTTCCATGACTCACAATCATAGAGCACTGTCAGACTAATAATGGTGTTAGAAAGATGGAGGTGCTTGGGAGTGCTACAATCATTGGGTGATTTCCAATCCAGCCTATTCCTTTCCTCTGGTTTAATTCTGGGCCCAGCTCATTAACCACTCATCTGCAAAAGCAATCCTTTTATTTCTCCCTAATTGATTTTCTGTCCCACTCAACACAGCAACTGCTCCAAACCTTCTCTTCTCACCTCAAGCCCCACATCAGGGCCCTCCTCCCACCTTCTCAGCTGAGAACTTTGCCATAGACTCTGCTGAGAAAATCAAGGCCATTTTTCATGAGCTTCCATTCTCATCTCACAGTCCAATGACACTATCTCCCACTATTTCTTCCTCCACTCCAAACTCTGATGAGGAGGTGACTTCCTGAATCCCATCCTCCCCAGCTTCTCTCCAGCAGATTGTCCCCACCATCACCTTCCCCACCCCCAGTCTTCAATCTCTAACTCCCGATTCCTTCCCTGCTGCTGACAAACACGCTCAAGTCTCTCACCTTAAAAACTCTCACAAGATCCTGCCATCCTGGATTGCCTTAGACCTAGAAGTAATTCTCTTCCTTCTCAGCCAAATTCTTTGAAAAGGCTATCTATACTTATTGCCTCCTTGACTTCTAAACCCTCTACAATCTGAATTCTGACCTCATCACTCAACTGAACCCACACTCTCAGAGCTACCAATGTTCCCTTTCATGGCCTTTTCTCAATCCTCAGGGTTCTCGATTCTCAGCAGCATTTCACACTGCTGCTCCTCTCTCCTCCTGGACACTCCTTGGTCTACACTGCTGGATCTCCAGTTATGCCATACTCCCTAATGGTGGGTGTACACCATGGCTCTGTCCTTGGCCCTCTTTCCTTCTCATTTTGTACCATCTCACATGGTGGCATCATCTGGGGCTAGTAAGCATTTCTATGCAGATGACTCCCAGATCTAGATATACAGCCTTAGTCTGTCTGTCTCTGTCACTATGTCTGTTCCTGTCACTCTGTTTCTCTCTCCATCT
Source organism: Potorous gilbertii (assembly GCA_028658325.1). Classification (NCBI taxonomy): domain Eukaryota; kingdom Metazoa; phylum Chordata; class Mammalia; order Diprotodontia; family Potoroidae; genus Potorous; species Potorous gilbertii. Next base: position 271,604,088 of record CM053770.1, on the reverse strand, counting down.
GTGTCTGTATCACTTGATCCCTCCCTCTGTCTTTCTGTCTCCCCCTCTCTCTCTGTCATTGTCTCCCTGTCTCTCCATCACTGTCTCTCTGTCACTGTCTCTGTCTTTGTCACTCTCTCTGTCTTTGTCTCTCCCTCTGTCTCTGTCACTTGGTCTTCCCCTTCTCTCCCCTCACCCCGGCCCCGTCTCTGTCTCACTCTCTCTGTCTCTCTGTCACTTTCTCATTCCAGTTGCATATAACCATCTGTCTCCTGGTCATTTAAACTAGGTGTCCTGTAGGCATCTCAAACTCAATTAAACCAATACAAAACTCATTATCTGCCCCCTCCCCAAGGCTACCCCTCCTTTGGACATCTTTATTTCAGTCCAGGCACCACCATCTTTCCAGTATCCATGTTTACCACCTTAATGTCATTTTCTATCCTTCACTTTTGTTCCCCTACATCCAGTCAGCTACCACATCTCATCCCTTTTCATCTCCATCTCTCTGTGTCCTCAAAGACAGCCTCCATTCCAGTTCAGGTCCTTCTCAAGTTTGACCTGGACTACTGAAATAACTTCCAGATTTCTCTCAAGTTCTCTATCCTTCACATAGTTGCCAAAGTGATTTTCCTGACATGGAGATATGGCTAGGTCATCTACTCCTTTACTCAGTACACTTTCGAGACTCCTTATCTAGGATCAAATATATACCCCTTTGTTTGACATTTAGAGTTCTTCTCAGCCTCACTCCATCCTGCCTTACCAGGCTTATCACACATGACACCGCTCCACACATTCTAGTCTAGTCATGCTGGCCTTCCTAGAGGCCATCCTAGAGATGCGAAGGGATACAATGAGCTGAGCTCTGAGCCTGGAGAAAAGAAGACTTAAGTTCAAATCCAGCCTCACACACGTCCTAGTTGTGTGGCCCTGAAAAAGTCATTTTGTCTCAGTTTCCTCAGTTGTAAAATGGGAATAAAAGCACCTACCTCCCAGGTTTGTTGTGAGCATCAAATAACATTAATAAAGTGCTTAGCACAGTACCTGGCTACATAAAGTAGGTGCTTAATAGATGCTTGTTTCCTCTTTCACTCCTTCTTTCCTACCATTCTTCATACACAATGCCCTCTACTTAATTTCCATGCCTTGCCACTGACTGTCTGCCATGTCTAGATTTCTTCCTTCCTAATTTCTACTTTTTGGAATCTCTGATTTTCTTCAAGACTCAGTTCAAGTACCTCCATTCTGCATGAGGCCCTTCTGGACTCCTGTAGGTGTGAGTACCTTCCCTTCCCCCGAGGACTTGGTGTCTACACCATAAATGTTGTTTATGTGGCTGTATATGTGCATGGGATCTGTGCCATTAGGGTATGGATGGTTTTATTTTTGTCTTTTTATCCCTGACACCTGGCATAGTGCTTGGTACAGAGGAACAAATATAGCATATGTTTGATGACTGGCCATCTGATCTGACCCTGGCATTTTAATGAATAAGGAAAGGGAAGCCCAGAGAAGGTCCCACAGACAGGATGTAGGCGGTCCTAGGTCTTCTGACTCTAATTCCAGCCCTCTCTGTATCCCATCGCTCTGCTTCCCTCCTATTCTATGGCTGGATACAATCAACATGATATCACCAACAAAGAGGGTCTCTGGAGTACCCTACTATCCATACAGAATTCCTCTTCCTCTCTGTCACTGGCAAATGCCTTTGGTGAGGATCCAATTCCCTAGGATCATAGATCTGGAGCCCAAAAGGGCCTCAGAGGTCATGGAGGCCAATCCCACATTAGAGGAGGGTCAAAGGCCCGGAGGGGCTGGGACTTATCCAAGGCTATACTAGTGTTGTTGGTCAGTCATTTTTCAGTTCTTGACCTCCTTTTGTGTCCCAGAACCCTGTGGAGGACCCTGAATCAGAATCATGTATTTAATGCATAAACTCCCATTTGGTGTTTTCTCAGCAAAGATATTAGAATGGTTTACCATTTCCTTCTGAAGCTCATTTGGCAGATGAATAAACTGAGGCTAACAAAGTGAAGTGACTTGCCTAGGGTCACACAGCTAGTTAAGTGTCTGAAGTCCCATTTGAACTCAGGTCTTCCTGACTCCAGGCCCGGTGCTCTATGTACTATGGTGCCACCTAGCTGCCCAAATAAGTAGTAAACATTTATTCATATACCTCCAGTTAGAAGGGACTTCTGATGCTACCTAATTCAACCCATTCATTTTATAATTGAGGAAACTGAGGCCTAGGGAGGTTCCAATGACTTGCCCAATATAGAGTAGGGCAGGCAGGACTTAAACTCAAGTGCTCTGACTCCTGAACCAAAGTAGAGCTACACTGCTCTATTTCCCCCTCATCTGAAAATCCTAATTCCAAGATTGTTGGACAAAGTAATGAGAACAGCTCCAAGTGGAATGACGCCTACCTTGGGAAGTAGGGAGCTCTTTGAGCATATCTGACAAAAGGAGAAAAACAAAGTAAGAAAGGAAGAGATAAAGTGAAGTCAAGTGAGTCATTTAGACGCTGTTCCTGTTTAGGGACAGTTTGGTCTCAATGGCCTTCAACATCCCTGCCAACCCTGGGATTCTCCAGTTCCATTTCAGTCTCTACCTCCAGGTCCTTAACCTTCGTTTGTGTCACAGAACCCTGTGAAGAAACCTCTGGACCTTCTCCCATAATCAAATATTTAATGCATAAAATACATAGCATTACAAATAAAACCAATTAATTATACTGAAATATAGTAATCAAAAAGGTGCTAGGTATCACAGGGATTAGAGTGCTGGGCCTGGAGTCAGGAAGACTCATTTTCATGAATTTGAATGCAGCCTAGCTGTGTGAGCCCAGTTTTCCACATCTGTAAAATAAGCTGGAAAAGGAAATGACAAACTACTCCAGTATTTTTTCTTTTTAAAATTAATTCATTCATTTTTAGTTTTCAACATTCACTTCCATAAGATTTTGAGTTCTAAATTTTCTCCCCCTCCCAAAACAGCATGTGATCTGATATAGGCTCTATACATATATTCATAATAAACACATTTTCACATTAGTTGTGTTGTAAAGAATTAGAACCAATGGAAGAAACCACAAGTGGGAAGAAACAACAACCAAAAATGAGAGAAAATAGTATGCTTCAGTCTTAATTAGGCTCCATCCTTCCTTCTCTGGATGGGATTAGTATTTTCCATCATGAACCTTGCTTGGAGTTGCCTCAAAGCCTCACGTTGCTGAGAAGTCTATCAGAGACGGTCATTGTACAGCGTGGCTGTTACTATTACTCCAGTATTTTTGCCAAGAAAACCCCTAATGTGATCACGGAAGAATAGGAAGCGACTGAAACAACTAAAACACAACACTGTTATCAAAATGCTTTTTGAAAGAATACAAGTTCCAGGACCCCAGGTTAAGACTCTGGAAGTTCATCTGTAAAATGAGGAGAACATGTGGGCACTGGAGATAAGGCTGATCCGAATCAGTTAGCTGAGCTCCTTCCTCTGCCAGGCTTTCATGGGGACTCAGGGTTTAGCAACAGAGCTCCAGGGCAAGGGGAAGGGACAGGAATGCAGCTCTCATCCTTTTCTCCTCTACATCAAAGCCATGGGTTTTGAACTTCTCTAAAGGCAGCATCTTTCTCCCCCAGGGAAAACTCATTCTTCCTCTCCAGGAGCTTTTGGGGAACCCACTTATCTGAATAGGCTCATCCCTCTCCACAATGTTCTGCTTCCTCACTCCTTCAAGGCTCCATTTGGGCATCATCTCTTGTGGAAGTGGGTTTCAGACTGTTTTTATAAAGCACCCCATCACTGAAAAATGTTTGAGCATGCACCCCCAATATGTATTAATTTGTACGTATTACTGTAAATTACTAATAAATTTGCATGTTATGCTCCTTACACATAAATAAAAAGGAAAGAGAATGAGATGAAAATGGGCTAATAAGTGATCCTCAAATTAACAGGGAGGTCCGAGAGTTCAGTGAATAGCAAGGACAATAGGGTACTGTGCTTTAGACAATCACTTTGACAGTTATGTGGGGGCTAGATTGGAGTGGGAGGACCCTTGAAGCAAGGAGACCAATTAGCAAGCTATCACAATAAGCCAGGTGAGAGGTGATGAGGGCATGAACTTGAGTGGGGTCCCTTGCGTGAACTGATAAAAGGGGGGAGATTGTTGGAGACACAAAGATAGAAAAGCCAAGATCTGGCAGTTGTGTGGATGGTACTAAGATTGCAAACTTGGGTGACTGGAAGGATGGTGGTGTCCTTGACAGAAAGGGAAATTCAGAAGAAGGATCAGATTAGAAGGAAAGATAATGTAACAAGAGTTGAGATGCAGATCACAACCTACCTAAACTTGTGAGATTCACTGTGTCCCACATGAAATGAAAAACTGGGAGTGGGGCTCTTGTTTAGCAGTTACTGCCCCCAAATGCAGAACTTGCTAGCCATGACATGATCAGGAGGTAGGTATGTTCAAGTGGGAGGGGGAGAACTTCAGAATGGCACCCAATACTGTTGAATGCTCAGGGGATGATTGGGTTCTAAGTACCCTAAGGGAATGGAAGATGATAGCCTTCACAGGGGACAGAGCAAGGCAGTGGAGTTGGGGAGTGCTAAGGAGATAGGGATAGGTGTGGCTATAATGAAGACCAATCCCTCAACTAATAAATACCCTGCATACAGGGAACAGCTAAAGAGACTGCAGCACAAAGGAAACAATAAATACCAGGAATTCAGAGATGAAGCAAAGACATATATAACTGATAAGAGTAAAGTAGGCAGAACCAAGAAAATAATGTGAACATTGACAATAATAGAAATAGAAAAATAAAACAAAATTAAACTGAATGCTATAAACTTATAATAACCAACCTTGGCCCCAGAAAAGAAAAGATGACAAAATGCACCCTCCTCCCTTCTTTGCAAAAGTAGGTCACTAGCGGTAAAGAACACTGAATATACTTTCAGACATGGTTGATGTATTAGTTGGTTTTGTTCAACTGCTGTTTTGTCTTTCTTTTCTGATCTTTGTTACAAAGGGTTGTTTCTCTGGGGAGGAGAGGGGGAAGGGTATACTGGGAAATGAAGGTGTAATAACAAAATGAAAAGTAATAACAATAAAATTTGAAATGTTTAAAAATTAAATTGTTATTGAAACTACCTCTAGTCTTCTCAGTTCTCACAAAGCCAAGTAGCAGCAGGCCTGAGTCTAAGGTCAAGGTTCTGAATGAGTCTGGGGACAGTGGGGTGCTCACTGTTCTTTCCATTTGAATTTTTATGGTCATTGTGTATACTGTACTCACTGTTTCACTTTAATCTGCATCAGTTCTTCTACTTCTTCCTAAGCTTCTCTGACTTCTCTGTATTCAATATTTCTTATAACATCTATATTCCATGACATTCATGTACTACACAGTCTGTTTCACCATTGTCTGAGGGGCATCGACTTCGTTTCCAATTCTTTTCTACCAAAAAAAAGGCAGCATTCTATATTAAAGAATACTTTCCAAATATTCATCCCTACTTCAGAGCAAGGTAGGAGACCCAGCCCAAGCTCATTTTCCAAAGGCCATTCTGACTAGAATACAAAGAGTACAAAGATATGTAAAACAGCCTTCTGAATTATCTCTCATGCCTAGTTCTGCCAACAACTTCCTTGGTCAGGGTCGGAGCCACATTTGCCAATCCTAGACCTGTCTCCAATTTCCATCCTTATTAGCCCTTAGTCAGGATACAACTGTGCCCCTTTCTCTCCTAAATGCCCACTTTGGAAACCTCAAAGCCACCGTGACATCATCTTCTCTGATTCTAAAGAGGCCAGACTTTTAGTGCCTGGGTCTCAGGAATATGATGGTACTCAGTTCCCTTTCACCTCTCACCAAACCATTCTATTCTCCTTTTGACTATTTCTGTACTTGTTGCACAAGTTTCCATCTTCTAGAAAAATCACATGCCAGTCACAAGTATGATGACAGAAAAAGAAAACGCTGGCATAATGTGAGATTTCGCCACTCTAACTCCTAGGTTTGACTTCCTAGTCACCAAGCATAACTCCCTATCTCTGACACTTCTCAAGGAGTCTGAAATCCCTCTCCACCCCAATTCAGGACAGTCATGTGAAACTCTCCCTAGCCCTGAATAAGAAGGTCAGAGTCTGGCCTTCTACCAGAAATGGAGGAGAGATCAGGAATGCTGAAAAAGAGGACTCTACTGTGCATCCTGCTAGCCCATAGCCCTTCCCCACCCCACCCCTACATATACACTAAGAATAAGACAATCACATCAAACTCTCCTAGTTCTGAATAGAGACTGAAGTCTGGTTTTCAGCTTCCACCCAGAGTAGGAGAAGAGGGAGAGACACTGAGAAGGAAGACTTTACCAAGCTTCCTCTTCGCCTCCAGTAGCATCACAATTCAAGTTATTATATGGAGGCCATCTTGGGGCCTCTTCCCATGTCAGCTAGGGATCCAGCACAGTCTGATTCTTGGGACAAACATTCTATGGGAAGTCAGTTTAGAGTCTACGTGAGGTACAGCTATACCAGGAAACTCCCAAGATCTCATCCTTGGGAGGAGTCAGAAAATAACCACATTGAAGGCTTGGCTTTTTTTCTGGAAGAAAAAGAGAAATGAAGGCAGAAGGAAGAGGAGAAGGTTTTAAATAGATGTCATCATAATGAATATTCATAATTTCCAAGCTACATAGAATGAAAAAAACTCCAAAACAGAGACACCTAGCAGAAGAAATCTAAACCCGGTAAGAAAAGGATGAGACACATATGAAAACCATCTTCCCATCTGCTACCACATGTCCAAAGATACTTCGTGAGGCTACACAAAGTGTTTACATCTCAATACTCTTATTCAATGACAAAAGGCAGTTATATTAGCTACCTGTGCAATAGTTCTAAGAACATCAAACGCTATACAACAATCACTTAACTTCTCTATGCCTCAGTTTCCCCATCTGTTAAGGGGGGTGAGCTAGATGGACTCTTAATGCCTTTTCTAGCCCTGGAGCTAAGATCATATGAACTCTCTGAGACTCAGTTTCCTCAATCTGTTGCTAAATCTTATCGTTTCTACTTACATATCTCTCACACAGTCACTGCCACCCTCAACCCCTCTCAGTTGGATGGTTGCAGGTCCCTTTGATTTGACTTTCTCCCAACTCCATTCTATCCTCCACTTAGTTGCTAAAGTGATTTTCCTCAAGCCTAGGTCTAGCCATGTGACTCCACTACTCAATTAACTCCAGTGGATCCCTATTATTTCTAGGATTAACAATAAATCTCTCCCTACATACTCTCTCTCTCTCTCTCTCTCTCTCTCTCTCTCTCTCTCTCTCTCTCTCTCTCTCTTGTATTTAAAGTTCTTCATAACTGTCTCTTTCTACCCTCTAGTAGTATTTAAACTTTCCTCCCCTCTACCTACTTAGGAGTCTTTGATCCAGTTGCAGCACTGGGTCATGGGATGACAACTCCACAGGACTTTCTCTACTGCCCCACAAGAATCTCTTCTTCTTGGAAGTTCCCTCCACCCCTTCTCACTCATGGAAGTACTCTGCCAGTGCAGTTTCACCTTCTGATTGGCTGGCTCCTCCAGAACATGTCAAAGAATTGTCCATCCCTATACTGACTCAACTGAAAAGATTCTTATTTCAGCTTTCTTTTATGTGCTGTCTTTCCCCCATTAGAATGTAATCTCCTTGAGGGAAGAGCTGTCCTTTCTGTATCTATTTGTAGTCTCTGGGCTTAGCTCAGTGCATCAGTCCTGACTGAACATCTGTTATTGAGTCATTTCAGTCCTGCCCCACTCTTCCATGACCCCATTTGGGGTTTTCTTGTCAAAGATACCACAGTGGTCTGCCATTTCCTTCTCCAGCTCATTTGACAGATGAGGAAACTGAGGCAGACAGGGTTAAGTGATTTGCTCAAGTTCACACCACTAGTAAATGTTTGAGGCCAGATTTGAACTCAGGAAGCCTTTCTGATTCCCAATCCAATGCTCTACCCACTGTACCACCCAGCTGCCCCCATGGTAAGAGCTTAATCAATGCTTGTTGATTGACTGATACATCTGCATTGTCCTACATGCCTGAATGTTCCACATCCTCACCTAAGCCTCTTGGTTTCCCTGGTTTCCTTCAAAAATCAGTTCAAATCCCACCTTCTACAGGAGGCCTCTCAAGGTCTTCCTTCTCTCTTCCCTTTTCTCATTATGTGTGTATGTATGCACATACATACATTATACACACAAAATATATACACATACAATATATGTGTATATATGTGTGCATTGTATATGTATATATACATACATACACTTAGGATTTTACACACACACACACACACACACACACACAGAATATACATATATACGTGCATACCTACAATGTATGAGTATATATGTAGGTATGTGTATATATGTATATATATATTATATATGCACTTAGGGTTTTACACACACATATATACACACATATACGCTTAGGGTGTTTTACACATACACACACACATATACACACAGAGTCTACTTAGTTATTTACATATTGTCTTTTGCCTCCCTTTCCATCTCTAGTGCTTAGCATAATGCCTATACATAATAGGCACTTAAACACTGAAATAGATGGCCTTTAAGGTTTCTTGTAAATGAGATTTTATTATTTTTTTAAAAAATCTTAATGCTTAATGTTTAGGATCAGAGATTTCCAGATTTAGAGCTAGAAGGGAACTAGGAGCCATCAAATGCAAGTCTCTCATTTTACAGATGAAGAAACTGAAGCACAAGGTATTAAGGATTTTTCTAGTATCTGGGGAGAATTCAAATTCAGGTTTTTCTGACTTTGAGTCCATTGTAGTCCTCGTTACATCATCTCACTTTAAGCTACTAGGAACAGGGACTAGCTACGCAATGTGATTGTGGGTAAGTCACTTAACCTCTCTGGGCCTCAGTTTCTCATCTGTGTAATGAAGGGTGGGGACTGGGTGGCCTCTGACATCCCTTCCAGCTGTCTAGGAGAGATGCTGTCTGCAAAAATGCCAAAGAACTGCTCAGCCCCTAGTCCTTTTACCACAAAGCTCTCATTTTTTCTGTCCTTCTATCTTATTTTATCAAACTAGGCAAGGAGAGCCTGGAAAAATTCCTGACCTTGACTCACTTAGGCATGCTTAGATGCCCTGGTAGCAAAAGTGAAGCCCAGGGAGCCAATGGAGGAGGCCTTGCTTCCCCAACAGGAAGCTGAGAACCTCACTCTCTAACACTACAGTGGAGATGGGTGAGCAGAAGTGCCTCTTCCTTCCTCTGTGCCATGCTGTTAGAGGCCTTCGGGTTCACCTCTGCCAGAGATGCCCATCTGCCAGCTGTCACTCTGCTATGAGGTTATGCAGTCATACAATTAATATGAGGAAGAAGGGTGGAGGAAAATGAGCATTTATTAAGGATCTACTATGTGCCAGGCACTAAAAGTGTTAAACATTTTACAAATATCTCATTTGATTATAATCCTGGGAGGTAGGTGCTCTTATCATCCCTGTTTCACAGATGAGGAAGCTAAGGCAGACAGCTAAGCATCTGAGGCTGAACTGGAACTCAAGTTTTCCTGACTCTAAGCCCAGTGCTCTTTCCACTTGGCTACTCAGCTGTAATAATAGCACCAAGATTATAGGGGATAACAGAGAGCAACATCCAACCAAAGGGCCAAGAAGAACTACAGGTTGTTGCTTTGTATCTGGAAGAGATCTTAGAGTCTATTTAGTTCAATGCCCCTATCCTGCAGATGAGGAAACTGAGGCCCATATAGGGTGGGACAATGATTTATCATAAGAGGACCTGGGTACAAATACCAGCTCTTCCCAGGCCTTTCAGGGCCTAGGTTTCTTCATCTATAAACTGAGGGGGTGGGACTAGATGATGTCTGAGATCCCCTCTAACTCTGAAGCTATGACTTTAAGTTAGGTGACTTAGCCAAGGTGACAGAAGTAGTACATGGCAAAAGTAGAATTTCAACCTTGGTCCTCTGATTCTAACTATGTACTCTTAGAACCAGTAGGGATTTCTTACTGTGTTCAGTTGTTTCAGTCGTGTCTGACTCTTCGTGACCCCATCTGAGGTTTTCTTGGCAGAGATCCTTAGAGTGCTTTGCCATTTCCTTCTCCAGCTCATTTTAGAGATAAGGAAACTGAGGCAACCAGGGTGACGTGACTTGACCTGGATCACACAGCTAGTAAGTAACTGAGGCTGGATTTGAACTCAAGAAGATGAGCCCAATGCTCTATGCACTCTATGGTACCACCTAACTTCCCAGAAGGGATCTCAGAGACCATTTATTCCAACTCTCTCATTTTAGAGATGAGGAAACCAAGGCTCAGGAAAGTTAAGTGACTTATCCAAGATGACATATGTAGTAAACAGCAGAGGCAAGATTTGAACCAAGTCCTCAGACTCCAAATTCACTGTCCATATGCACTGCCAGCCCAGCCCACTGTGACTTTGGAACGTCTGGCTTGCTGTGAATCGTCACCAACAGTAATGATGGCCCACACAATGTGCAGCCAAGAGGGACTGTGAGAGGGCCAGGAAAGAGAAATGATCCCTTCAGGTCCCAGGGTCACTCACTGAAAGAGCTACAACCTGTTCTCCCGCATTCTAAGTCAGCCAGCTCTCCAACTGACCACTCAGCAGTTGGATGTGTCCAAGGGCCACTTACTGCTCTGGCTCCAGAATAACCACTACAACAATAGCTTATGATCATGTAGCCCTTCAAGGTTTGCAAAGTACTTCACAAATATTATCTCATTTGATCCCAATAAGAATCTCACAAGGCAGGAAGTTAATAGTGCCACTTTACAGATGGGGAAACTGAGTTTGAGAGAGGTTACCTGGTGTCACTATTGACCTCAGGATAAAAGTGAAGTCAGGTTTTCCTAACTTCAAGCCCAGCCCTCTATCCACTCTGCTGGCTCCAAGGAAAGGGAAGAGAAAGAAGGGAGAGGAAAGAAATGCCTTCTTCCTGCCACCAAACATTCCAGAGCACACAGAAAAGTTCCTGAGAATTACATGCTTTTTAGTGGAGTTGCGAACCCCCATCTCCCCACAGAAAATGGCACACAAGCCTTTCAAAGATCAGCCCTGAAGATGGGGTGATTCCAGCAAATCAGCAGGTGACACAAGACTCTGTGTCAGGACAAACTCAAGCCTCTTAGCAGGCCTAGGCAGGCTTCCAAGGAGGAGAAGCAGCTCTCTGGAGCAAGATGGACAATGCTTCAAGGTTGTAATGATGGGAAGTGATAGCCTGGAGGAGAAAGTCATGGTGCTTTCCAGACAGCTAGGTAAGTCAATCTTTTCAACAGGTTCATATTCCCCAGCTCACAGCCAGCAGGACTCCCAGCCAAGGTGTAGGCTGCCAAAGGACACAGCTGCTCCATGAGGGTGCTCCCTGCCAGACTTGCGAGTGGCCTGTACTTCAGCTCAGCGATGCCATCATTGTAATAACAGCTAGACTGATAGCTTGAAACAAATGGTTGAGTCATGTGTGCTCACAGAAACACAGGAGGTTATGCTATTAATACAAGACCAGGTCAGGGCTGCCAGAAATTACAGATAAGTTAAGGAGCCTCCACTTACTGACTGATGGAGGCTATATAATGAAACGGTGGAAAGTGTGCAACATAAAGCACTGCAGGATGCAAAAATACCATGTCTACTTAAGCCGTTAATCAAGCTTTCTGTTTTTACATTACCCATGTATCCTATTTTGCCTCTCTCCTCTCCCCCTCCCAGGGAACTGTTCCTCATAACAAAGAACAAAATGAAATTTTAAAATAAAAACAAACAAAACAATACCTTAAAAAAAACTTATCAACATAATGAAAAAACTTTGATGTGATATACTGCATCCCTTTCCCATAGTCTTCCACCTCTACAAAGAAGGGATATTTCTCATATCTCCTTTGGAGTCAAGACTGGTCACTATAATTTCACAACATTCAATTTCTTTTTATTGTTTTTAGTCTTTCCACTGACTTTTTTACATCTGTTGTTTATGCTTTTTTCCTAGTTCTCTTACTTCACTTTGCATCTATTCATCTGTGTTCCCATGCTTCTCTGTATTTACCAATATTAATCAATTCTTACCATGCTGTCATATTCTCTTACATTCATGTCCTATGGCTCTTTTAGTCATTCCCTAGTTGACAGGAATCTGCTTTGTTTCAAGGTCTTTACTATTATAAACAGTGCTGCTGTAAATATCTTGGTGTATATGGGACCTTTCTTTTTAGCACTGACCTCCCTGGGTAGATGCTTAGCCGTGGCATCTCTGGATCTTTCCTCTGATTTCTAAAAGGGTGACAAAGAGGCTTCTTAATTTCAAGACCAGATGAAACAAAGGGGTCAATGATAGAATGTTCCAATCTTCCAATTTGTCAGTGAGTTCTTCTATGTAGGTATTCTCTTTAATACTGCAAATCACAACCAATACATGCCCATCCATCTAATGCAACTCATGGCTATGATCTCCCATAAATCCTTCACAGGGGGTTGATCTCATGTGCTGGTGGTATTTCCTAAATGTTCCTGCCATTATATGAATTTCATTTTGTAGCCTGTTAATTACATGAATGGGCCATGTTTCTCTGTCTCTGTCTGTCTTGTCTCTTTCTGTCTCTGTCTCTCTCTCTCTCTGTCTCTATCTCTTTCTCTCTCTATCTCTCTCTGTCTCTCTCGCCATCTCTTTCTCTGTCTCTCTGTCTCTTTCTCTCTCTGTCTCTGTCTCTCTGTGTCTCTCTCTCTCTGTCTCTCTCTCTCTCTGTCTCTCTCTCTCTCTCTCTCCTCCCTCTCCAGTCCTTTGGGTGGTGCTCAACATCACCTTTCCATTCTATGACTCTAGCTATACACCACCACTAGACAAGTAAAGTTTTGTTGTTTTATTTTAAGATGGGTCTTTTTTGCATGAAGATTGGTAACATTAAATAAACTGTATGATTTCTCAATGGCAATCTCAACTGCTTTATTATCTATTGGTATCATTTGTCCAAGATAAAGGCAGTGATAGACCACTTCTGTGAGCCTACCACTAACTCCTTTGACTATCATTCCTCTGTTTCCAACCTAACATTACAGCCTGGTTATATATACTACACCCTAAAGTAAAGGCCAGCCAAACTGGCTTTGTTAATGTTCTTTATAAGTAATGCTCCATCTCCTAGTCCAGTGCCTTTGCAATGGCTCTTCCACCAGCCTGAGAAGTTCACAATTCCTCTTATCTCTGCCTCTCAGATCTCTGATTTCCTTCAAAGCTCAGCTCAAACACAATCTATGTGAATCTTTTCTTGATCACCTCAGTGACTAGTACCTTTCCTCCAAAATTACCTTGCATATGTGTTGTATCAATTTGTATCTATTTATCTATACATTTATATAAACATATTGCCTCCTTTGGTTAGATTGTTGACTCCTTGTTTTTGCATCCCCAGCAACTAGCAGAGTCTCTGGAATATACAAGGGACTTAATAAATGCTTAGGGATCGATCAAAATCACAATCTATACATAATAAACATTCCTCATTTGCTTGGTTCTTCCTGTGTGGACAGCTAGAACCAACTCTTCTGAATTGAACTCTTTTAGGTTTATCAAGGCAATTCATTAATAGCTCAATTCCATTGTTTCTCTCCAACACACACCCCAACTAAAAGGCAGAGAAGGTGAATTCTCAAGCCTATAAATCTGAACCATTTCCATAACATTTGGGTAACAGGATATATAAGTTAAGGCTTCGAGCATCAATGACCTATATAAAGTGTACCAATAATTTTAACCAACATCAGTGGTTCACATTTCCGTAACACTTTAAGCCTTGCCAAGTTCTTTGAGGTTCATATGAGATAATGTATTCAAGACATTTTGAAAATCTTAAAGCACCTTAGAGAGTTCAGCTATTATAGTTATACCTTATCTTAGACTAAGGAAACTAAACCCTGTTAGTCACTACCAATGTGACCATGGGCAAGCTGCCTTCTCTCTTTGGGCTTCAAATGTCCTCTTTGGTAAAATAAGGGGGCTAAACCAGGTCATCTCTAAGGTCCCTGTTCATGCTGAATTCCAGGATCTTATGAGGCTCTTGCCTATATTACACAATTAATAAACTAAACCCAGGTCTTCTGACTCCAGACTCAAGTAGTGTTCCATTATACCACAGATATCAGAAATGGAGAGAGCACTGAATCTGAAGCAAAAGAACCTGGATTCAAATCCCATTCACTGTATGATGCCAGGTATATCTCTTCACCTCTGTGAGACTATTTTCTCCTTTGCAAAATGAGAGGACTGGATTAGCTGCCTTCCAGCTTTCAATCTATGATTCAATATGAAGTTGCATTGTGCAGAATTCAGCATCACAGATCCAAAATGGGACCTACTCAGAAGAACTCAGTTATATTCATAACATGCTCTCAATCACAGCATCATCCCCCAGCATAGAGCCTGAGGAGATCATTTAGGGAGGTGCCATGAATAAGAAGAATCTTTTCCTACTTGGAAATTAACATGATCTCTCTTCTCTTCATAAGTTACAAATGGAAGGAACAAATCTGTCTCCACATGTACAGAAGATCTCTAAATTCATTTAGCAACAGTTCCTGATCAAGAGGTATTGCAACTTTCTGGCATTGCTTTCAAAAGCATTGATGGGTACCTCACACACAGCATAGAACACTTTTGAATTTTCCCCATATTAGTCCTTTGTAAATGATGCATAAAAAATTTGATGATACTTATTATTACAGGGAAGGAGTTTCCAGTGGGAAGGTCAACCCTGTTCATAAGCAATGGGTCCCATGATCAAACTTCCCCTAGGCAGGCTATGCCAAATGGTGGAAAGAGTGCGAGGAGGATGATACAGGAGACCTGAATTCTAGTCCAGATTCTTCCCCTAATTAGGAGTGTAACTTTGAGAAAATAACTTCCCTTTTCTGGGCCTCAGTTTTCTCCCTTATAAAATAAGAGAGTTGGATAAGATGTTATCTAAGTATCTTGCCTTTGGATTCTATTAGTTAGAATCCCAGCCCCCAGTCTTGATTTCATCCTAGCTGGCTTTGAGAAAAACATGTTCTCTTTGCAAAAAGGAAGTTTCCCACATCAGTGAAAATAGGAAATTCATCTTTTGCCTTCCCTTGCCAGTTTCAATATTAGGCCATGTGAACCAGCTCTTTTTTTGTTGTTGTTGTTCCAAGTTATTTTTGTCTTCCAAATTTTTTAAAATTGTGAACTTGACAAACATCAACAATAATGAGTATTTCAAGAAACAAAAAAAAGGGAGGGGGAGACTATACCATGAGCTTCCAGTATATGGAGTTCTTTTAAAGGTTGCACAGAATAGTGGATAGTGTGTGTGTGCGTGCGTGTGTGTGTGTTCGGCCGAAGAAGACCAAGCCATCAGAGAAATGATGACATGACGTGCACTTGACTTTGTTTTGAGTGAGGGAGGTCTGTGCAGGTCACCAGCCTCACTTCTACTCCAGAGCCAGCTGAATCCAGTGACCAGATATTCATCAGGATGACTGGAGATGACCCAGGATGAGGCAGTTGGAGTTACGTGACTTGCCCAAGGTCACACAGCTAGTGAGTGTCAAGTGTCTGAGGTGAGATTTGAACTCAGGTCCTCCTGACTCCTGCACTAGTGCTCTATCCACTGCACCACCTAGCTGTCCCTCTAGTGGATAGAGAGCTGGCCTGAAAGCCAGGAAGACCTGAACCCACATCCTATCTCTAACACATTGTGGACGTGTGGTGCTGGCTAATTCACTAAACACTCCAGTCAACTCTCTTAAGACCATAAAGTTGCAGAGGAAAGCTACCAATGTAGAGGTCTTTTGTTTATATGGAGACATATTGGTTCCTTCCATTTGCAGCTTATAAAGAGAAGAGAGATCAAGTTAATTTCCAAGCAAAATAAGAATACCTGCATTGGGAACAATGGGAGGGAAGGGTTCCAGGTACCATGTACCGATGAAATCACAAGTCTAGTCACCATTCATAGATTTATTTTAACAATAATAACAAAACAGATTGCTTACTGCTGTCCCATGCTGAATTTCCTTCAGCTTTCTCTCTGCAGCATATTCTTGATGCTGCTGACACTTTTTTCCTTTTATTTTTATTTTTTGACATCACTGCCCCTCCTTGAATCACATTTAGTGCTAGAAAGGACCTTAGAGATCATATAATCCAACCCTCTCATTTTACAGATGGGAGAACTGAGGCTCTGGAAGGATAGGTGACTTGCACAAGGAACAAGCGGTAGAACCAGGCCTATCAACCTAGGTCCTTGGATACCAAATCCTACACACCAGTCCTCCCTTATAACAACTTACAACAACTTAAGTGTGGCCAAGCAACGCAAATCTACACATTGGCCACATCTAAAAATATATGTATCCTGTGCCTGTAGTCTCTTGTCTCTTTATCAGGCGAGGGGAGGCATGTTTCCTCCTTGATCTTCTGAGGTTATTGTTTTGCTCACAGTTCTTAAGTCTTTCAAGGTTGCTTTCCTTCACATTATTGTGGTCATTGTAACAATCATTCTCTGGTGAACCAGCTCTTAACAGTCGGGTGGGGGTTGGGGGGTGGGGGAGGAGGCACAGTACCTTTCTACCATCTGGCCAGCTCCCAGTAGGGGTCCTCTCCATAGCGACAGGGCTGGTGGTGGGGGGAGGGGGAAGAGGTAGTGTAGAAATGATGGGGCATGCACTATATCCTTTCCCCAGAGAATTTAAATATGAAATAACAAGCAATCGCATCAATAACAAAAAAAAAAAAGTTGGCTCACTGACAGCTGCCACCCATGGGGTGAGCCTGGGGGCCAGGAGGTAGTGGGGAGCAGATAGAGACCAAAGCTAGAACAAATGCAGTCATGCATGCAGGCCAGCGGAGAGGAGCTCAGTGGGGTGGGGGGGGGAGGGGGAAGGAGGTTTGGTTTCGGTGGTTTAAGCTGAATTGCAATTACAATGCAAATCTATTCACAGGCCCGAGGCAGATCGTCTATGAAATCATCTGGAAGGCAGTTTGTGCTGGGTATTAGAGCAGGCAGGGAAACAGTTCCCTCAACCCAGGGGACAACAAAGGATCCACCAGTTCGGATTCATACGTTGTTGGAACTGGAGGGACCTCAGAGATCATTGGATCTAACCCCCTTTGCTACAGATGAAGAAAAGGACACCCAAAAAGGGGAAGGATTTGTCGGAGAAGACCACCCATTAGTGGCAGGTCCCAAGTGAAGCCCAGGATTCCTGAAGGCCATTCCACTGCTATTTCTGTGGCTGATGTGATACAGAAAATGCGTTTGTCTTCCTCTTCCTCTCCTTTTTATGAAGGAAAATTCAGACATCTATTTTCCAGCTCTCCCAAGAGCAACTGGACACAAAGTGATACAGTGGAAGGAAGGTCATAGATTTCGAGTCCAACACTCATTTTACTTTAGAGGAAACTGGAGTGGGGTAGGGGACAGCTAGGTGCCGCAGTGGATAGAGCACAGGCCCTAGAGTTAATTGAACTTGAGTTTAAATATGGCTTTAGATACTTAATAGCTGTTTGACTCTGGGCAAGTCATTTAACCCTATTGCCTAAAATAAACAAACAAAACAGAAACTGAGGTTCAGAGAAACACTCAGTCAACAAACATTTCTTAAGTGTTTACTAAGTTTCAGGCACTGTGTTAAGGACAAACAGGGTCCCTGCTCATAAGAAGTTCCCATTCTAACGGGGAAGACATTATTTTAAAAACTTTACATTTGAGGGGTAAATGATAGGTAATTTGGAAGAAGGACACTAGCAGTTGGGGGGAAAAGGAGGACCTTCCTCCAAGGAGGGATTTGAGCTAAGCCTTGAAGAAGCCAGAGAAAACAAAGGTGAGGCTCAATGGAGCACATGGGATGCGTGGGCAATGGGGGAAAAAGGCCCAAGCTGGATGGTTGTGAGAACCAAGATGGCTGGTAGTGCTGGACTGTAGAAGACAGAGAGGGAAGCGAGAAAGGGAAGACGGGACCAGGTCAGGAAGGGCTTCAAACGCCAAACAGAAAATTCTGTATTGGATCCCAGAGGGGACAGGGAGCCAACCACTAGAGTCAGGTGACTTCCCTTGATAGCAAGTTCCATCCAGGTCTTCCTGACTCCACGTTCATGGCCCTATCCCACAATTATCAGAGGCCCAAATGGAAATAACCTCTCTATTCCTTACTGTCTTTGTCACCTTGGGCAAGTCACTTGGCCCCCTCTGGTTTTCTCATCTGTAAAATAAGGGTCAGAATGAGACTAGATAGCCTCTAAACCCACGAGTCTGTGAATTCAGACTTAGATATCAGAAATATGTGTAGAGAGACGGACAGGTACAAGTGAAAGAGTGCCAAATTTAAATCCAAGGTGGTTGTTGTTCAGTCATTTCAATTGTATCTGAATCTTTGTGACCCCATCTGGGGTTTTCTTGGCAAAGATATTGGAATATTTTGCCATTTCTGTGTCCAGCTCATTTGACAGCTGAGGAAACTGAGGCAAATAGGGTTGAGTGACTTGCCCGGGGTCACAGAGCTAGTAAGAATCAGATTTGAGGCCAGATTTGAACTCAGCAAGATGAGTCTTCTCAACTCCTGGCCCTGCACTCTATCCACTCCACCACTTAGCTGCCCCTAAGTAAAGTCCAACGACCTGGATTCAAGTCCTTATCTAAGTGCATAACCCTGGACACATTTTATCTCCTCTCTGTTCTTCAGTTCCTTTCCTGTAAAATGAGGGTATTGGACTAGATCAAGGGCCCTTATCTTGTAGTTTATAGAGCCCCAAGAAGTTCACGGATAGAGTTCAAGGGATCTGAGGAAAGAAAGAAGGAAGGAAGGAAGTGAGGGAGGGAAGAATGGAGGAATGGAGAAAGGGAGGGGGAGACAAGCATTATTAAGAGTCTACTATGTGCCAGGCATCGTGCTAAATAGTTTATAAATATTCTCTCATTTGTTCCTTACAACAAAGAATATAAATGATATTTTTATCCCTACTTTGCAACTGAGAAAAATAAAGCAGGTAGAGATTGTGACTTGCCTAGGGAAAAAAACAATAACCAATCTTTGGTTTTCTTTCTAATCTAATGTATTTTATTGCATGCATTTAAAAACATGATTTTGAGAAAGGATTCCTTAGACTTCCTCAGACTGCCAAAGGGATCCAGGACACACAAAAGTCAAGAAGTCCTGGACTAGATGACCCTCTAAGGTCCCCACCAGGATTCTACAAATGTTTTTATGGTTGTATATTACATTTTTCCATCTAGGTGAAAAGGATGAGCAAGTCCACTTCCATGCCCTTCCTTCTCCAGAACATGGCTCAGGGAGGGAATGGAGCTGGATGAGCACACAATAGCAGGTCACAGGCTTGGTGCTTTCAGACATTATGGCAATAATCAGATGAGAGCAAGAGGGTCACTAATAGCATGGAAAATAAACTACTTTTCCCCCAGAGTAATGCTGAATAAATGGATTCCTTAGTACAAATGTATTACACTGAAGTCCTAATAAGTACTGACTCTTATTTACTGCTACATGCCTTTATTAATTTCAGCATTTTTTTATATTTGTAGATAATCCTCAGTTTTAAATTGTTGGTTTATCTAGCACATAACTGTGTGGAGTCATTTCTTATTGATGACCTATTTTCTGCTTGAGATTTTATCATGTTCATTTTTTAAAATTTTTGTTCACTAGGTTTTTTGCCCCCTTCTTTTTCATCAGGTTAGCCAAAGGTGTATTGATTTTGTTAGATTTTTCAAAGAACCAGCTTTTAGTCTTTTGTTTTCCAATTTACCCATTTCTCCTCTAATTTTCAGATTTCCTCTTTTATTTTTAGTTTGGTTTTATTTGTTGATTTTCTCATTTTTAAATTGCATGTTCAGTATGCTAATCATCCCTTTTTCTATTTTGTTAACATAAGCTCTCAAGGATATGATTTTCACTCTGAGGTTGCATCATAGAAATTCTGGCATGTTATCTCATCATCATTGTATTTCACATTCGTTTCTATGATTTGTTCTATAACCTACCTGTGTGACTGATCAAATCACCTGACCTCTCTGGTTCCCAATCTCTTACCTGCAAAATTAAAGGGGGTGATAAGAGGAATCTTTAAAATTCCTTCTAGTCAGGTAGTCAGTCAATTAGCATTTATTAAATGCCTACTTTGTGCCAGGCATTTCGCTAAGCACTATAAATACTAGGAAAGGCAAAAACAAAAACAAACTAAAAAAAACCCTTTCTCTGCTTTCAAAGACAAAGCTCGCAGTCTAGCTTAAAATCTGAAGAGTACAATCTACAATAAAGATGTTGCTGTCATCTGACCCTAACAGGAGGATAGGAGACTAAATAAACCTACTGAACTTTAACTTGAGAGTCTTCAGTGATCTGACTAATGAATCTTTGTATCTAAAGCTTAAAATCTTTCTTAATGTGATTAGATGAATTCAATGAATACCATGAAAACTTTCCCAGAATTCCTGGTGCTGATCAATTACAAAGAGTAAGAGGAATTCTGTATGACAGGTACATTAAAACCTGAGTAACAGACCGTCTGCATTCATTTTGGTTGGGGATACAAAGATTTTTTAATGATGCAGTTTCTGCCACCAATAACCTCCAAGGGGCTCAGAAATGGTATCCAGCCCCACCTCCATTCAAAAAGGAGAAGGGGCATGCTTAAAGACGCAAAGCTGGTATCTACCTTCAGGCCAAAAGTCTTCCAGAGGGAAACACTAAAAGAACAACTAATAACTAATCAGTAATCAGTTAGCTACAATGGGCCATGCAGTCAGTGACTTAGAAAGATAAACCTCTCAAGCTATTATTTTGGAGCCAGGCTGGCTACAGTAATAACAGTCCTTTACATGTGCTCAATATTTTCCCTTCTATTCAGGAAGCTAGGGGAGTGCCGTGGATAGAGCACCAGCCCTAGAATCAAGAGGGTCTGAATTCAAATCTCACCCCAGACAGGTGTATGCCCCGGGCAAGTCACTTCACCCTGTTTGTCTCAGTTTCCTCATCTGTCAAATGAGCTGGGGAAGGAAATGGCAAACCAGTGTCCTTGCCAAGAAAAACTCAAAGAGTCAGACACAGCTAAGTGACTAAACAACAAGATAAAATAATTTGCCCCCAAGTCACTGAGGTTATAAGTGGCAGAGTTAAGATTGGAACCCAGGTCGCAGGGTCACAGATCCAAAGTTGGGCACTATCTCAGAGACCGTCTAGTCCAACCTCATTTTTTTTTTTTACAAGGGTAGCAACAGGCTCAGAGAGATGAATTCACCCAAGATCAACGTACTGAGTAAGGCTTATCCCAGTAGAACCATGGCCCATGGTTTGGAGGTTTGGGGCTAATAACCCATAGGTGTGGAAGAGATTTCACAGGCCAACTAGTCTAGCTCCCTGATTTTACAGGTGGTATCTGAACCCAGGTCCTCTGACTTGAGGCTAGTGCACTTTCCTAGTTTGATCCCTAACCTCACCTGGATCAATGCCAGACATCTGAAAGCCTCACTTTAAAATGCTTCCCCTAAAATATGGTCTTTCAATGAAATTGAGGACTTTCAAGCATTCTTGATGAAAAGATCAGAGCTGAAAAGAAAATTTGACTTTCAAACACAAGAATGAGAAGAAGCATGAAAAAGTAAACAGCAAAGAGAAGTCATAAGGGAATTACCAAAGTTGAACTGTTTACATTCCTATATGGAAAGACAATATTTGTAACCCCTTAAATTTTTCAGTATCTGGGTAGTTGGTGGGATTACACACACACATACACACACGCGCACACACGTACACGCATGCACGCACATGCAGAGACAGAGAGCACAGAATGAATTGAATAGGAAGGGATTATATCTTAAAAGAAATCAAGGTAAACGGTGAGAGAGATATGTAGTGGGAGGAGAGAGGGTGAAATGGAACGGAGTAAATTATCTCTCATAGAAGAGGCAAGCAGGAGACTTTTTAGTGGAGGAAAAAAGAGGAGAGCTGAGAAAAAAAAACATGAAGTTTACTCTCATCACATTCGACTAAAGGAAGGAATAAAATGCACACTCATTTTGGTATGAAAACCTATCTTACAATACAGGAAATTGGAGGACAAGGAGATAAGCAGGGTAGGGGGGAAGATGGAAGGGAGGGCAATGGGAGGAGGGAACAATCTGAAGTCAACACTTGGGGAGGGACAGGATCAAAAGACAGAATAGAAACAATGCGGGGCAGGATAGGATGGAGGGAAATATAGTTAGTCTTACA
>CM053770.1:271419830-271581296 GCA_028658325.1 Potorous gilbertii | reverse complement strand
AGAAGAGAGGGCAGATTGGTGATAGGGGAAATTAGAATGCTGGGTGTGTTGGGGTGGGGAGAGAGGACAAAAGGGGAGAAAATTTTGGAACCCAAAATTTTGTGAAAATGAATGTAAAAAGTTAAATAAATAAATTTATATTAAAAAATTAAAAATAAATAAAAATAAAATACGATTATTTAATCTTAGAAGATTAAAAGGAAATGGGAAGATCTGAAACCAAAATGGGTTTCCCCTTGCCAAGGTCTAGAGTATTAGGCAAAGAGTTGACTGGATCAGGTCCTTGGAAAGACTGCCTGTGTGTGGTCCAGTGGAAAGGGCCGTGGCTTTCCAGTCCAAGGACCCGGATTCCAATACCATTTGGAAAGTCAGGGGGTTGGTATAGGGGACCTCAGAGATGTCCTCCAGTCCTAAATCTAGGATCCCAAGATACTGAAACAATATAATCCCAAAGCTTCAAACTATGATAAGGAACTAGAGATAAATCTAGTTTATATTTTTGGAAAACCCTAATATTTAGGGAAATAGAGGCATTAGTTATACCATAAGACCAAGGAAGGCAGCAGGACACAGTGGTAAGAGTACTGAACTTGGAATCACAAGAGACTAATGCAGCTTTGAATCCACTCACATTTAACATTTGTGAGATCTTAAAGCAAATCACTTAATCTCAGTTTTCCCATCTGTAAGTCCCACTGGGCTGAAGCGAGTAAAAGGCTTGAGAGCAGGGACTGATTAATTTTTTGTTTTTGTATCCCCAGCACCCACACTCAGTAGGTGCTTAATTAAATACTTGTTGATTAATTCATCACTTACAAGTCACCTAATTTGCACCTCAGTTTCCCCATCTGTGAAATGGGGAATCACTCCTATTTTACATGAAAAAAATGTCAGGAGGATGACATGAAAATGTTTATGAAAGGTTTTCAAAATCACATTAGAGCTTGGAAAGTACTCAGAAAAAGAGAGGGAGAGATAATGTCCCTTTGTATATTTCCCAGTTCTAAAATTTATTCTAATCTACTTAGGACAGAAATCTGCTGATAACAAGAACCCCTGAAGGTAACCAAAGGGGCCTTTTCATAAGAAAAAGTGAAAAATGGCTTCTTCACACTTTTTGCAAGAGCTTTTATTTTTCTATATATTGATGAGTTTGGAATAAATGACCTATTACCATTTAGCATTTATGGAGTTCCCACTATCACTGGTGAAAGTGATAGTCAGCATTTTGAAAATCCTGTTTTTATCCAGAGTCAATTAAAGATGGCAAGGGAAAATCTGGATTCTTGAAATCTTCCCCCTCCTCTGCAGCAAAACATATATATATATATATATGACAGGAAAATAAAGGCTAGCTTTTCCTCACATTTCTGTATAAGTAAACATATACTTCAAAGTAGTAATACCTTTCAATCAATCAATAAACATAAATTAAGCACCTACTCCATGCCAGGCATTAGCTAGGCTCTGGGGTTACAAAGACAGAACTAAGAAACCAAAGTCCAGATCCTTCACTTTTATTCTCTTTGGGGAGTGGTGGGGGTGGGGTCAAGTAGCCAGCAAGTAAATAAATAAAACCTCTATACACATAATACAGGGTAATTGCTTTAAAAAATAATAATAAATTCAACGATATCTTATTTTATTTTCTTATTGTCTTTTCCCTCCTCTCCCCCACAAAGTCATTTCTCCTAACAAAAAGAAAAAACCATTCTGTCAAACTAGTCAAAATAGCAACAGTGCATGCAGTATTCCACATCCACAGCCCACTACGTCTGCTTAAGAAGGAAAGGAGGCACATTTGTTTTCTCTTCCAAAACAAGCCTATTACAATTATACATCATTAAGGTTTTTTTTAAAATACTTTTCATTTACATTGTAATAATCCTTGGGCACATTGTTTTCCAGGTTCATCAGTCCATACATATCATCCTATGCTTCTTTATAATTTGAATTCTTCATATTTTATTATTTCTCATGGATCTATAATGTTCCAATATTCACATACCACAACTTGTTTAATGATTCTTCATCAATGCACATGTACTTTGTTTCCAGTTCTTGGCTTTTATAAAAAGCATGACTATGAATATTTTGCTGTGGGCTTTTTCTGTCTTCAATTCCCTTGGAATACAAGCCTAGGGGAATCTCCAGATCAAAGGCTATGGATATTTGTCACTTTCTTAGTTTAATTCTTACTTGCTGCTCAGAGTTGGGCCACTGCACAACTCCACCAACAATGTATTAGTGTTTTTTTCCCTCAATTCCTCTAACATTAACTATTTCTATTTTTCTCATCTTTGCTAAATTACTAGGTAAAATATAAAATGTAAGAGTTTTTAGTTATTTTGAACAACTTGTTATATAGTTAAGAGTTTGCAGTTGTTTCAAGACTCTGACAACTTGTCCATTGGAAGACTGAATGACTCTTGGTCTTATATTTCTTTGTTAGTCTTCTATAAATGCTATCAGACCTTTAAAGGGGCAGCTGCATGGAAAAGTAGATAGAGTGCCTGACCTGGAGTCAGGAAAATTCATCTTCCTGAGTTCAAATCTGGCTTCATATGTAACCCTGGGCAAGTCCCTTAATTCTGTTTGCCTCAGTTTTCATAGTTGTCAAATGAGCTGGAGAAGGAAATGGCAAACTCCTCCAGTACCTTTGCCAAGAAAACCCCAAATGGAGTCACAGAGAGTCAGACATGACTGAATAACAACTAAATACAGGAATGGGAAGCCTCAGGGAAGGGCGACAGTCAGACCTGTGCTTTGGGAAAATTACTTTGGCCACAGAGTGGAGGGTGAATTAGAGAGGGGAGAAGTTGGAGTCTGGGAGACCAACCAGAAGCTGGAGGCAGTCATCCAGCCACAAGGTGATGAGGTACCACGTACCCTGGCAGCTGCTGTGTCAGTAGAAAGAGAAATACAGGAGAGATAAGATGAAGATAAAAATGACAAGACCTGGCCATACATATGATTTATGGTGTGAGAGAGTAAGAAATTGTGGATGACATGGAGATGGTGGTATTCTTAACAGGAACAGGGGAGCTCTAAAGCAGGGAACGTTTGTAAAAATGATAGGAAGCTCCATTTTGAATGCAATGATGCCCACAAGAATCCAATCTGAGATGTTCAAAAGACTGGATCTCAGGAAAGAGGTTAGAGCTGGGGAGATCATTTGAGATAAGTCTACAACATTTAGGGAGAAGAGGGAGAGATCAAGAAACGGAGCTGGGCTGTTCACTGAAGGAAACCAGAGATTGCAAGGCGAGGTAAGAAAGCCTTCAAAGTCATTTAACTGTCTGAACACTTCTCTTTTGATTTTTCAACACGCGTAAGTGAAAGCCCTCAGAAATGGCTTATTTAAGTTGCTGATGGAGGCTGTCAGTCCCTATAACCATTCTATGTCCCCTCTCCTAGGAGAACCCCCTCAACTCAGGTTCCCAGAACAGGCCTCCTTATTAAGAGGGCACAGAAAGAAACCAGATAAAGTTCCCTTTATCAAACTTCAGCAGCCCTGGCTAAGAGAACTCAAATATTTACTAACATGAACAGCAAATGTGTTGCCTTAACCTTACCTCTATGATTTCTGTTCTCCCCAGAACTGTTGTTGTTGAGTCATTTTAGTCATGTCCGACTCTTTGTGACCGCCTTTGGGGTTTTCTTGGCAAAGATATTGCAGTGATTTGCCATTTCCTTCTCCAGTGGATTAAGCAAATAGGATTAAGTGACTGTCCAGGGTCGCACAGCTAGTAAATGTCTGAGGATGGATTTGAATTCAGGTCTTCCTGACTCCAGGCCTGGCACTCTTTGCATTGCACCACCTCACTGTCCTTCTTCCTAGAATATATGCGCACACACACACACACACACACACACACACACACGCACACATACACACTCATTTCTCACACTGCCTGGGACTAAATTAGTTAAAGACTCTTCCTATGAAAAAACCAACTTTTAAAAATGTAATTTGGATCTCCCCTTTAAAAACAAAAGAGTGAAGAGGCCCAGAACTTTCAACACAGTGTGAATGTTGTCATTTTTCCTCCTGGCATAAGACCCCTCAGTCATCTCAGCTGGATACCTCTGGGAGTTTGCACAAGCCTTTTCATCTCAGTCTCAGTTCTCAGTTTTCCTATCTGTAAAATGTGGGGGTTGGATAAGATGACCTGTAAAGCCTCTTCCGGCTCTAAATCTATGATCCTTCCATATACTGAATGCCATTCTCAGCAGGGGGATCAAACCTGAGGAAACAGACAAAGCTCCACCCAGGGCATGACACAATCAAAGACAGGGAAGGTTGGCAGACAACAAATGGGTCACCTAGAAGACCACTTATCTAAACGGACTCGGGAAATTATCGAGTGTTAGCTTAGACTGTTCTGTCAATCCAAAGGTCTCATTTGGCTCCCAACCTCAATTGGATTGTTTTCTGGATTTTCTACCCAAAAGGATTATTTTCTTGAGTAAATCCCCCTTCCCTTCCTCTCCACCCCCACCCCCTTTTCTTAGCCACTCCCAAGAACCAGGATTATTCAGAAATGATTTTCCTTCCGCTGTGTATTTTGCCAACAGGATCTTTTAACACTTCTGACTGACATCTTCAGTTTTAAGTTCTGAGCTTTAGGGGTAGACAGATCGCTATTACTTGGCTCACCTCTTCAACTGTAATAGAAAGAGCCTAGTACTAGAAACCAAAAGACTATAGTTCCTTACTCAATACTCTATCATGCTGTATGATCATGGGCAAAAGCACTTCACACCTTACTTTTCCTCATCTGTAAAACGGGAATAATTACATTACCTACCTTTATGGGGTTCAGAGCGTCATCGAATCATAGATTTAGAATTGAAAGGGACCTTGGAGGTCACTTGATTCAATCCCCTCATTCTACAGCTGAGAAAATGGAGGCATGGAAGAGGAAACAGAGATGAAGAGATACAGATAGGTGGGGTGAGGGACCCTTACCCAGGATCTGTTCCCATGTTCAGGGCTCCATCTACCTATATCACCTAGCCTCTCCTGAAGAAGGAGGCCCTTCCAGATGCCCTCAGCTGCTAGGGCCTCCTCCCTCAAACAGACAAACAATTTCCTGAGAGCTGCCTTCAGAATCTAAATCTCATCAAGGCCCTGAATTTCAGAGCAGATGATATCAAGAGAATTCTCATATGGATTTTTAAAGCCAAAAAACAAAATTGGAAGTCCAGACATCCCCCAAAACTTTTCATATGTACCCTACTGTCTCCCTCATTAGAATATAAGTACTTGGAGGCAGGGGTGGATGGTCTGGGTTTTGGTTGTTTTTTGTTTTGTCTATTCTCCAACAAAGTTCTCGGCATATATAACAGTTCATTCTTAGTCAACAAGAATTTATTAGGTGCTATGTGAAAAGAACTGTGTTAGGATGATGATATTTTTTTTATGTTTAAAAAAATCTTTATTTTTGATGTACATTAATACAAAATTCAGGGCAATTTTTCGCATTTTAATAATGACAATAACAATAGCTATTATTTATACAGCACTTTAAAGTTTATAAAACATTTTACTTATATTTTCTCAATTGAACATTACAGTAGCACTGTGAGGTAGGTGCTGTATCCTCATTTTTCAGATAAGGAAACTAAAGCTGAGAGGTGTCCACACAGCTAGTCAATCAACATCTAAAGTAGATTTTGAACTCAGGTCTCCTCACTCCAAATCCAGCCTTCAATACACTACACCACTAAAATGCCTACTAATCCTAATCCAATCCAACTGAAAAAGTGTGTATTAAGTGCTTACTATGTGTAAAGTATTGTGCTAGGTCCTAGGAACAGAAAGACAAAATGAAAAATAGTCTCTGCTCTAAGGGATGTTACATTCTACATTTTGTACCTGTTTCATGGGTCTCCACTTTAATTATACCTTTGTGGTCATTAATTGTGGAACACTATTCTCAGAAAAATAAAAACTTCAAGTAACTCAAGAAGTATAAATAAGCTGTGGTAAGAGTTAGAGGGAAACTTTTTTTGGGGATGATGATATTTTTTTTGAAAGGTAAAAACAAAGTCCCCTCAAGCAGCTCACATTCTAATAGGGAAACAACATGCAGATAACACTTGTGGATTGAGTTATTGAAGGTCACAAACCGAATAAACATATGAATTTGTTATTACTTAGAAGAATCCGGGAACCTATGATGTGATTCCCAAGGAGGGGAGGAAGGTATTGCCAAATAGGAAGTAATGCCCATTCATACCCATGGACTCCCCCTCCAGCAGCATTTCCCAATTCCAACCCAGAGTCTGACCCAAATTCTGGCCCAAAGAAGGCCCCCTAAGACCTCTGGCAGCCGCTCTCCCAGTTATGGATCAGGGTGCAAAGGACTAAGAACTTGAGAGAAGGAAGAAGGTAGGAAGAACGAAATTACTCATGGAATGGAGAAATATACCACCAAGGCACAGTGACTCCCATTTCTACAAGCCCTTCCTCTCGGTGGCCCTAGGAGGCAGGTGATGATACAAGAATCTATGTCCCCATTTTGCAAATAAGAGAACAAAGGCTCAGAGAAAGAGAATTAGTTAAATGGTTTTCTTTTTCTTTTTCTTTTTTTTTAATGAGCACTGGGTTTTTAAAAGTTAGAACCTTTGGTAGTAAAAATAATCACTCCCAGTAAGAATCCACAAGCACAATTAGGTAAACTTTGCTGCCCTAGATTCCTCCCCTAGACCAGTCTGGCAACCAAAGGACAAAAGGGATTCGCTTCAAATCGGAGGTATTTCAGCCAAGAGTGAGTCCACTTTCCTGCACATAAAAATAGAAACATCACATTTCATGACTGGAAAAGACCTCTGGGCCCATAATAGCAGGTCCCATTTATAGAGGGAACCCTGCAAGGTACAGAGAGCACATGACTCACATCCACCCTGCAAGGGACGTGATTCTCACCCTTGTAAAATAATTACCTTGTATACATTTGGCATTTACTGCGTTTGTTTTGTACATAGAAACATCCCTCCTCTCTCCTCCTAGTTAAAGGTAAACTCCCTGAGGGTAGGATAGGTTTTGGTTTTACTTTTGTATCCTCAATGCTTGGAATATTTATTTGTTGTTATTGGTCATGTCTGACTCTTGGTGATTCCATTTGGGGTTTTCTTGGCAGAAGACACCGAAGTGCTTTGCCATTTCCTTCTCCAGTTCATCTGACAGATGAGGAAACTGAGGCAAACAGAATTAGGGGACTTTCCCAGGGTCACACAGCTGGTAAGTGTCAGAGGCCAAATTTTAACTCAGGTCTTTCTGTCTCTAAGCCAGGCATTCTATCCACTGCACTACCCAGCTGCCTGCCTAGAATATGGTAGGTCCTTAATGCATGTTTGCTGATTTGGACTCAGTTGTCCAGGCTCCCAAGGCTAATGAGTGTCAGAGTCCCACTGTCTGGATTTATTACATTATTTCCCTCCTTAGTCAAACTGGCTTTCTTGCTGTAGCTCACACACAACATTCCATCTTTGACCTTTAGCACCAGATTTTCCTCTCTACCTCTACCTCCCATTTCTGGAATGTGTTTCCTCCTCCTCATTCCCACTTCTATGAATCCTCAGTTTCCTCCTAAACTCAGTTCAAATAGATACCCACCAACTCCTCCTGCCTCTGTCTTCCCAATCCCCACCCGAAACATTACCTTGTCAAAAGCTCATTTTGGAATTATTTTGTTTATACTCACAAGAAAGTGAACTCCTGAAGGGCAGAGACTTTCATTTTTGACCAGACTTCCCTCTCTGTGCCTAGTAAGTGTTAAATAAATGTTGCTTTGGGCGACCCCTGTGATACCAGCTTTCCTGTGCCTAATTTGGTTAGGAACAGGGACTGGACCTGTGATATCTCTAAGATAGGGAATTCCTAGTGGAGGCAGCAGCAGAGGACAGCACCTTCTCTACAAGAGCCCAGAGAGATTAAGTCACTTGCCCAGGGTTACACAGTCATTATGTATTTATTGGAAGCAGGATTTGAACCTAAGTCCTTCTGGCTTTGAGGCCAGCTCTCTAGTCACTATATATCATGCTACTTTTATTTTGCATGTGCCAGGGGCTGACTTTGGGTTGGGGTTGGAGTGATGAAGGCAAACAGAGTAATAAGACAAAAAGATGAAAATGAAAATTCAGTGTTCTGTGTCCCAGTCTTCAACAAACACACACCAGTCAGGCTCTGCCAGCCTGTCCAAATGACAAAGAATGGAACTCCCTAAAGAGAAAGTAAACCCCATGGAACAAGCCAAGGCAATTCAGATTACAGATGATCCAAAACCTCTGTTAATTCCCAAGGAACACAAGAGTTCACTTGAAGACAGGTGGCCATTTTTCTTCCTTGAAATAGTTTCATTTCTCTCAGGAAAGTGGTTCTCTGACCTTGAGCACAGGGCCATGAAGAGACTTCCCTCTTCCTATTCCTGGTCCCACTCTGTATGCAGGAGCACAGAACCACCAAGAAAGATCACTGGATCAAAGATGGAAGACCTCTTTTGTTGATGTTGCTTAGTCATGTCTGACTCTGTGTAACCCCATCTGGGGTTTTCTTGACTGGGATACTGGAGGGGTTTGTCATTTCCTTCTCCAGCTCTTTTACAGAGGAGTTAACTGAAGCCAACAGGATTAAGTGACTTGCCCAAAGTCACTCAAGGAGTAAGAAAAAGAGCCAAGATGGGAACCCGGTCCTCTGACCCCAAACCCAGCCCTTTTGCCATGCACCACTTAAAAATATTGTCCCAGCAGTAAACACCCTCTGATGTTATTAAAGGGGATAAGGTTGAAGCTAAAACTCAATATTAGCCAAAACAATTACAAGGAGTCAAATTCTCCAGGATTCTAGGGCTCCTGGGACCAAGGAAGGGAACAGGATCTGTGACCCCAAGGAAGCAAGGAATGCAAAAATATCCACATCTGGAAAGAGTTCAGAGTCTAAAGTTACGGCATCAATGAAAAGGCCCATAAAAAAGCTCATTTTGGTTCCTTTAAGTCCAGGAATCAAAGAGTTAAAAAATATGGGAGAAAAAAAGACACAAGCAAACCAAAAAGCCTATTTGGAGAGTTAATGGGAAGGAAACCTCGTTTTTATTCCTTTGTTCAACCAACAAAGCAGGTCCCTTTGATCATGTGACATATTTAACTCAAGCCCATTAAAGCCCGGAGACTTGGAAGGCCACAGCCTTTGTAGCTTTATAACCCAAATAGTGGCTTACCTAAAGTTATATAGGTGGTAAGTGGAAAAGTTGGGATTTGAACTCACATCTTTTGACTCCATGTCAATTCTTTCCAGCAAACCATGTTGCCTCCCCAAGAGGGTCAGCCAGCAGGACAATAGGCCTCAGCATGGCAGCCTTCCCTGACCACCCCCTCCCGAGCAACGCCAACCCGTATCACTGGGTTTTGTTTTCAACTTGCCAGCCTGCAAAGGTTAGGCATAGCCTGGCCACTAACCAACAACATCGGGCATTCAGTGGGAGCCATCCAGCATCCAGCCCTGAATGTGATGCCCCTCTGAAACAATGAAGAAGGGAGAGTGAGGGGGCCAGGGAAAGCAGCCCAAATAGAGGCAGAATCTGCATAATGAACTCCAAGGGAGGCAGCACATCAAAGACAGTATTGTGTGCTCTTCACTAGGACCCGGCCACGTGTGTGCACTCAATGCCTTGCCTTGTCCTGGGTCAAAACGGATGGCTCTGCGAGGCTCATTAGAGAACGGATGCTCAGCAAGGCTTTGGCTGCTGTCAGCAGGAGCCAGTTTGGAATTTCTCGAGATGCTTTAAAGAAATAAAAAAGCAGCAGCACAACTATGCAGTCAGACTCATGGGAGACAGGCTGAATGCAAAGAAGGGTTTTTTTGTCTCCTAAGAGAAATTTTCACTGCAGTTCAAGGATGCTTCTGGCTCACCTTACTGCCAGACTGAAGCTGTGAGTTACTTCTGTAACAGGATGCTCTGCTGCACATCCTTGTGGATTATTCAAAGCAGTAGGCCTTCCAGAGCCCTCAGATTTCTGCATAGTTTAGGGGCATGAATGGGCAAGAGCCATGGCTCCAGCCTTTTATCTCAGCACTGTTCTACTGGTACTACCCACTGTGCCTCAGTCTCCCCCCATTCTCCAATCTCACAAGCTGGGAGCAGAGCAACAAGAATGCAGGAGGGGAGGTAGAAAAACAATCCATCATCAAATATTTGTTGTGCACCTACTACATGCAGGGCTCCCAGCCAGGCACTGGAGCACCCATCACCTGCAAAGAATGAAACAATCTCTGCTCTTAAACATGAAAGGTCTGGTAGAAGAGAAGGGGAAAAGTAGTCGAGCTTTAATGAAGACATGGCTACTTTCACCTGATTGGAAGGGACTGCCAAAGGCCACCAAGTTCAACCTGGACCTGTTCAAGAATTCTCTTTATAACACCTCCAGAGTGTGGGCATCCAGCCACCACTGGAACCCCCTACCTCCAAGAAATACCTCCAAGAGAGCAGGGAGTGAGTATCCAGAAGGAGAGGTGTGACAATCAAATGTCGTAGGACTCTACTCACTACCACTATGACTTTCCAGACCAAAATGTCTGGATGTTCCTGGTGCCCGTCCTTGTATTTGGAGTGTATCCTCCTGTTAGACTAAGTTCCTTGAGGGCAGGGATAGTCTCGTTTTTGTGCTTATAACTCCAGTGACTAGAATAGTTAGTTTGCTTCACACACCAGACACTTAACAAATGCTTTCTTCTTCAATCATTTACCAGAGAACTCCCTCCATGTTCAAATCAACATAGGGGCAATTAGTCTTTGAGGTGAGTCCCAAATCTACCTCTAATGGCATCCTTCCCCTCCTCTCCCCACAAGATCTCTTTATCTTGACCACCAGGTTGGCATGAAAGATTCTTTGGAGTGCTTGGCTGAAATCTAAGTACACAGCATGAGTAAGGGGTTGCTCCTCGCTGCTGACAAAAAGGGAGTTTGGCCTAGTAAGATTTGTTCTTCGTGAAGTTATATGGGTTCTTAGTAATCACTACTTCCATTTCTAAATGCTTACAAACTAAATCTTCAGTAATGGAGTCTCCTGGGGAATCAAAGTCAGGTTCATAAACTCCCAAGTTTACAGATTCCAGTCAATTCCTTTTCTTTTTCCAAACCCACCAGCCCTGTGATAGTCTTATAGTATCTCTTCCAGTCTCCATGGTCTTTCCTACCATCAGCTCTTTCTGTGCCTTTCTGCATATTTGTCTGAGCCTTCATTAAGGGCAACCTTCAAGGAGGTGTGGCCACAGGCCAGGGAAGCACCTGGAAGACCATCCTAACCCTTTGGGGCAACTCTGGGGAGCCAGATGGCAGGCCAGGGCTAATATTCCCTTCCCCTTTGCAGGTACTCTCTTTAGTTTCTTGGTTGGTCTGTGTTGACACAAGCCCAGCTGGGAAAGATTAGGGGCTTTGAAGGGTGAATATTTGCTGAGGCTCCTCTGAACAAAAGGGTTGGAGTTACTGAAAATAGGAGAGGGAGGAAAAAACATTCATCAACCATAAACCCTGAGTCACCAGCTTTACCTAGTCCAGCACCAAAGTAGCCTGATCAACTCACTGGCTATATTCCAGAAATTGTCTAAGCTAGCTTTTTGAAATAAGGAATGGGTTTTTTTTCCATAGAAAGACTAGTATACAAGTTATACTAGAATACAGTTATATCAGTTGAATTCTCAGGTCAGTCTACAAAAACCTATTTCATCAATTAGGCTGCTAAAAATTATAAAAAAAAAAAAAGAGTACTATATGTTAGGGTTTTCTATAAGTGACCCTTGGCAAAGAGAATGCATTACAACAGCTTCCATGGAGGACTCCTATAATTATTTACTATAAAGTAATACAGCCACATTCTAGTAGGTTTTTGTGGGCTAGTCTTGAAACCTAACTACAAATATATTCCTCCCACCACATACACACATTCACATTCTTGTTCTCTCTCTCTCTCTCTTTCCTTCTCTCACTCACTCACACACACATTCTGTTTCCCTCTTACACACACACACACACTTTCCCCTTTACACACACACACACACACACACACACACATTCTCATTTTCTCTCTCTCACACACACACACACGCACACTATTGCAGTCTTTCTCTCTTTCATACACACACATACATATTCTCTGTCTCTCATTTACACATACACACACATTCTCCCTCTCCCCAACTCACACAGACATATACACATTCTCATTCTCTCTCTCACACACACATACACACACATACACTATCGCTCTCTGTCTTTCATAAACACACATACATATTCTCTGTTTCTTTCTTACACACATTCTCCCTCTCCCCTCACATACATACCTTCTCATTCTCTCTCTCTCTCTCTCACACACACACACACGCACACGCACACGCACACGCACATGCATGCACACACACACACAGAGGGAAACAGATGGAAGAAATGAAAGTATTTCAAAGACAAATTTCACCTACTT
Source organism: Potorous gilbertii (assembly GCA_028658325.1). Lineage (NCBI taxonomy): Eukaryota > Metazoa > Chordata > Mammalia > Diprotodontia > Potoroidae > Potorous > Potorous gilbertii. The sequence continues at coordinate 271,568,813 of CM053770.1, read as the reverse complement.
TCCACTTTTGCCAACATTCAGATAAGAGAATGGGAAAGATAGCTGGTCTAGTCCAAGGGACTTCAGTGTTAGAATGAGTCAACTGAATTTTTAGTTCATAGACTGAAAGAGGCATTGACAATTAGCTACTCCACCAGCCTTCATTTTACAAATGCAAAACAAGACCCAGAGAAGTACGACAACTTGTCCAACATCACAGCTGAAGTACTATCTCTGCCAACAACATATGTCTTATCCTTAGGTCCAAGATTTAAACCTGTAAGAGACCTTACAAATTGAAACTAACCACTTCATTTTACAGATGAGGAAATTACGACTCCAAAACGTCAAGTGACTTTGCCAAATTCACAGAGGTTGTTGAACACCAGTTGGGGAACTCAAACCTCCTTTACTCTCTCAGCTGAGATCTTTCTGGCCTGGTCCATGTGTCCTTCCAGTTCTTCCCTCTGGAACCAAGTGATTGAGCCAGGACTTGGCCCCAAGTCATTCTAAATACAAATAGAGTGCTCTCTTCACTACTTGTCCAAATAAGTGTTGGTGTGTTGGTTTTTTTTGGCTATTTTATTTCAATGCAGTGCAACTATCCTAAATCATTTCTAAGAATCAATGCAATCATTAAGAACCAAAAACAAAACCACATTTGTTTGGCAGCTACTAACTGTGACCTAAGCTGGTGGCCTTGTCTCACTCAGGCAGGTGGAGCTAACCAGCAGGCTGCAACATGAGAACTACAGAGACTGCAGATTTCCTGTACGGTAACCTCCAAGGCTGAGATACAGAACGATGACACAGCACTGTGTAGCATCATGGTACAGGAAGTTCAGTGAAAAAATAAGGGAGATTAATTTGGTTTTGAATGGAGTGACACAATTTATAAAAATGGGTAAGAAGAACCAGGTGGGAAGTAGGGATGTTTTGCTTCCAGGAGGAGCAAATACACATAAACAGGAGAGATCATTTTCCAAGACAGCTTAAGTAGTCATGGCACGAAGATAATCAGGGTGACTGGCAATGTACTTAGACCTACCACACCTGTGTGGAAAGGGAATCCTGGGTTTTGAGAAGGTGATTCTGGCTGTTAAATTGCCTGCACAAAGTCCTTCAGATTAGTGTGAATCAAAAACATTTTATCTCATACCCTGAAAATTGGCAAAGATAACTCAAAACCAGTAACAATAAGTATTAGAGGAGCTTTGGGAAGATAGGCACATTAATTCACTGTCAGTGTAACTTTGAATGGGTCCAACCATTGTCTAAATCAATTGGAATGACCTAAGACAACACAAAAGGATTCATGATGAAAAAATGCTATCCACCTCCAGAGAAAGAACTAATGGAATCTGAATGCAGACCAAAGCATATTTTTTAAAAACTTCCTTTATTTTTCTTGGGGGTTTTTGGGGATCTATTTCTTTTTTCCCCACAACATGACTAATATGGAAATACATTTCTGCATAACTGCACATGTATAACCTATACCAAATTGCTTGCCTTCACAATGAGGGGGGAAGAGAGGGAAAGAATTTGGAACTGAAAATTTTTTTTTAAAAATGACTGTCAAATTTTTTACATGTAATTGGGAAAAAACTTAAAACATTTGAAAAAAATCAATCTGAAATATGCAAGAAAAGGAACTAAGTGTTTGATATCTGAAGGTTATTAACAATCACCCCTCCTGGGCATATACCTCAAGAAAGTCAAAGACAGAACAAAGTTCCAATATATATAAAATAGTCATTTTTAGCATTTGATGCATTTCTTTATGACAAAGAACTAAAGGAGGGGAAAGTGAATGTCCATTGATTGGAAAATGTGGGATATGGATTTAATGCAATATTATCACACAATAATACAAAATCAACATGAGAGGTCCAAAGAAACATAGAAAGATTTATATGAACTAATGCAAAGTAAAATGAGCAGAACCCAGGAAAACATCATATACAATGTAACAGTGTAAATATAGGCAATATAACAGTATAAATACATATAATGTAACCATGTAAATGTATACAATGTAACTATATAAATGCATACAATGTAATAGTATGAATGGATGCAATGTTACAGTATTAATGTATATAATGTCCCTTTGTGAATATATATAATGTACCGGTATAATATATACCGATATATTGGTATAATATATACAATGTATCCATGTAACTGTCCATATGAGCATCTACAAAGGAACAAAGTAAAAGTGTATATGTCTACAGACAGCCAGTGTGACTGTATGCAACATAAATGTGGTTGTATCCAATGTAAGAATGTAAATATATACAAAGTGGTCGCATGGATATATAAAATACAAAGGCACAAATGTCAAGATAACTCAAAGGAAAGGGAACCCTTATGGAAGGATACATTTCACTATAGCAGGATGAGGAAATAACCTCAGATGAATCTAATGGAAATTGAGCATAAAGGGACTTGAAGACCATGCTGAGCAACATAGTCTGTCTGATAGGAATTAGTTAGGCCACAATGGATAAGGAAATCAGTCCCAAGGAAATGCAACCATTTTGGCTGGGTGAAGAACAGTAACAAAATATTTTAGAAAGGAAAGGGACAAGTGAAAACTTAGGAACTCTAATTCCTCTGAAATCAACAAGTATTTATGCAGAGAATAATACGTACCAGGAACTATGCTAAGTGTTGGCAATGCTATGCTATGAAGAGCCATGGATGTCTCACAGTTTAAGGAGGACCTTCACCTTTTCTCCTCTCTTAGGGAGTCCAGGGATGGGATGGGGATTCTTGGGGATAGACAGGACCAAAGTGGTGTCTCTCCTTCATCCTAAAATTATCATACATAAACTCAGCCTTTTATATGTTTAACCAATCAACAAGGATTTATTAAGCACCTCCTATATGCCCACAGACAGCATCATGTGGTGGGTGGAGATCTCATCTAGGATCCAGTTCAAGAATCGTCTCTGACATATATTACAGGATGTGCATTTGTAGAATGAAAGAGACCTTAACCACCTAGCCTAGCCATCTAATCTAACCCATCCTCAGGAGGAATCCCTACTATAACAGAACCAACAAGTAGCCATCTAGGCTCTGCTTGAAGACCTCCCTTTGGGAAATTTGACTCTTTGCAACTTTTACTCAGAGCTCCTGCTTCTGCCCTCCAGAATTAATAACAACAAGTCTAGTCTATCTTCTACATGGTAAGTCTTTCAAGTACTTGAAGTTAGTTATCATGGTATCAAAATGGATATAACACTGGACCTGGAGTCTGGAAGACCTGAGTTCAAATTCCAACGCAAACACCTATTAGCTGATAATCCTTGGAAAGTCACTTAACCTGCCTGCCTCAGTCTCCTCATTTGTAAAGTGGGTAATAATGAACCCCACCTCTGATGTCGTTGTGAGGATAAAATTAGGTAATATTTGTAAAGTACTTTGCAAACCTGAAAGCAGTATATAAATGCTGGCTGTTGTTATGATCATGACCCCTCTAATGCTTCTGTCTAGACTAAACATCCTTCATCATGTGACATGCACTCCAGCCCTTCCACACATAAGTCCCTAGGCAAGTCATTTAACCTCCCAATGTCTCAGACAACTCTAAGACTGCACTGGATATTGAGAGAAAGGTGCTAATAGACATTAGCAAAGGGAGTTTCCTCATCTGGGAGTTCCCTCCGACAAAGATATCACAGATCCAGTCTCTATCTTCCTCCCCCATTCTGTGCCAGAAATTGTGCTAGGTGTGGGGTACAAAGACAAAACTAAAATATCCCTCTCCTCTCCCCTCCCCACCCAGTAGAATGAAAGTTTCTTCATGACAAGGGTTCAGTATTGCTGTTCTATTACTCATTACGTGTGTGTGTGTGTGTGTGTGTGTGTGTGTGTGTGTGTGTGTATACTGTTCTGCCTCAGTATCTCCAGTGCCTAGCATGGTTCTAGCACTTAATGAATTCTCATTTAGTTGGATCAATGGCCTGACCAAAGGAAAAAACCATCTCCCTAAGAGCCACCCCCCTTCTAGGTGAGTATTAAAGAACCACAAGGCTTTTGTTTTTTAATTACATGATGAGTATCCAAGGGATAGAGAGAGTTGAAATCAATCAATCAAAAAGGATTTATTAAGCATTTACTCTGTGCCAGGCACAGTGCAAAGCCCTAAGGGTGCAAAGAAAGGCAAAAACACAGACATTGGGAGGGGGAGAATGCTCTTGTTCAGTTTGTTCATGCTGAGCAGAAGAGGGGGAGCAGGGGTGGTGGAAAGAAAGGGACAAATTGCCAATGTCTGTCTAGACCTTAAGCACTCTGGATCTGTTTCCCATCTGTAAAATAAGAAGCCATGCCAAATAACCTCTAAGTTCCCGTCCAGCTCAAAACCTCTGATCCTCTGATCTTTCCACAATTTTATCAAGTGGGAATAAAGCAATACCTGAGTACATGCTTGCCAAAACAGACATAGGAACTATACAAATGTAAACAGAAAACACTTTTTTTATACAAATAAACTCACATCTAAACTGAAGGAATATTTATTGTTCATGAGCAGGTCAAGTCAATATAATTTTTTAAAATGACAATTTTACCCAATCTATTTACGTAATGCTATCCAATTAAATTATTAAAAAAAATCTTACTGGGTTAGAAAAAATAATAACAAAGTTCATTTGGAAGAACAAAAAGTCATGAACTCCAAAGAAACAAGGAAGAAAAGATATAAAGGAAGCAGATGTAGTAGTATCAGACCTTAAATCATATTGTAAGGTAAGAGCATTGCTGAAATGTAAAATGGATAATTTTGATCATTTTAAGTTGAAATTTTCTTCTATAAATAAATCCTATGCAGCCAAAAATAGAAAGAATGCAGAAAATTGGGGGGAAAACTTTTATAGATAACCTCTCATATAGAATGTGATTGGGTTGGAATATTGTTGTGGTTTAGGAAATGATGAGCTGGTTGATTTAGAAAAACTTGGAAAGACTTGGACTTATGAAGGAAGAGGCTATCCACTTTCAGAGAAACAGATGACAAGTGGAAATAAGCATAGTATGGTCTTACATATATATGTGTATGTGTGTACACATATGTGTTTATAGATATCTAGGTATGTGTGTGTATTTCTATGCCTATAGCTATCTATGATTAATTGTAGCCTTTTTTGGAGAGGGGAGAGAGGGAAAAAATAAAGTAAAAATGACACCTCAGAAAACCTGCAGGAAAGCAAAGAAAAGCTGGATGGTTTTGGAAACAATGAGTAGAATTATTATATTGGTTTTCTTGAAATGGAAATTTATTGCTTTCTATTATATCCTCTCTTATGCTCTGCTGTGTACATAGCAATATGTTTTTCCTTTTTTTATTTTGTATTTGAGTTTAAAATAAGTTTAAAAACTTTTTCCAAAAAGTGGGAATGAAGGAAACAACTCACAGATGATGAACACCTCCAGCTGGCCTGGAAGTTCAAGTTATGCAGAATCATCCACTGAATTTATGAACTTTCCCAAGGGAAGGGAGAAGGGAGGAAAGAGGTACAATCTTGTTCACTAAAGGAAAAGGGAAGGGGGAACCTTACTAACACAGACATGAAGCCATCTGAATACCTGGTAGGATACTTCTTTTCTTTAAGGAGATAGGACAAACCCAAATTAAGAAAAACTGGTTCTTGCTTACTGGGTACTCTTATCTCGTGTATTATCAGAAACTCCTGTCTCTGGAAAGGAACCCAGAATTCTAGCATCCTGTTGATAGAAGGAGATTTAGAAGGTCCCCTCCACCTAACCCAGGACTCTATACCTCCCTCTTCATTCATTCTAGTATGTCAACTCTCCTCAGAATGAATAAATAAAATAAAGTATTTATTAAACATTTACTATATGCCACGCAATGCATCAAATGCTGCCTTAGAGTCTAACAGAGGCGGACAACACAGAAAGGACACAAAAAGGTAGCAGCAGCAGAGGGTAGACAAGTGACGGCCTGATGACCTGTTCCAAGTCATAGAAAGGGAAGGCTCACTCACCAGACAGCACAGGGCCCCAGGGACAGGAAGGAGTTCAAGGAGTTCAAGTTCCCTTGGAATAAAGAAAAGGGACAGAGTCCAGGTGCCATGGTTTAGAGATAGTCAAAAAGTGACCTATAATCAAAAAGATCTTAGATCTCTAGCTAGACAGGGCCTTAGGACATCTGGTCCAACAGCCTCATTTCCCAGTGAAGAAAACTTAGACCCATGGAGATGATAACCTTCTTCGTCACATAGAAGAATCAGAGGAAGGATTTGAACCCTGTACCACAGCACATTCTGAGATCCTATTGCCTGTCACTGGTATTCTTCAAAACAAGCCAAATAGTTATTTACTAACCTCCCAGATAGTAGAAGAGTTGGGGTGGGGAAAAAAAATCAATCAATTTTTGAAAGTGATCTGTGTCATGTTAACTGAAACTGGAATGACAGATTAACATGATGTTTCCTGCCTGCCAAAAAACTGGACCCACCTGAACACTTCCTTTCTTGCTTCCCTTCAAGGGGATATCATATGTTTGGTTCACACAATGTGCCATGCTCAGAGAGGACCATCAAATCCTGCCTAAGATAGAAAGAGACCCGGTCCTAACGTGGCACTCCCCTCATCAGAAGTAGCATTTATGTCTCACCCCTTGAAAGGAAATAAAAATTAGATGATTAAACCAAACAGAGAGACCAAAGAGCTTGCTTGGGTTTTAATTTTAGGCTTTAAATTTTTTATTAATGACTTTTGCTTTTACATCACATTCATTTCTGTATATCATTCCTCTAGCCAGCAAGTTATCCACTGTACCAAAGATTAAAAAGAGAGGGAGAAACAGGCATTCTTTTCACTGTGCTACCAGCCTGGCACATAGAGGGCCCTTAATACATTGCTTGTTGATGAATTGATTGCCAAATGATTGACTTGAAATTCTTGCTGCCACCTAGATGACCCTTAATCACAGACCTAGAGTTGTAAGGGGCTACAAAGGCCATTTAAATTAATCTCTTCATTTTACAGATAGAGAAACTGAGGTCCCAGAGAAGTTAAATGTATCCAACAATATATTCCATTCCCAGAGTCCCCCACCTCTTCAATTAGGGGGTTGGAAGTACATTTTCTCAATTAGGGGGCGGATGTACATCTTCTCAGCTCTTCCCCAGGTCCAAGTACTTAGGGCTTTTAATTGACTAGAGGAGGATGTAATTTGTGTTTTGATCCCCGGGGGACCTTCTCCCTCCCAATCTTTTAGTGCAGGATGGTTTAAAAGAAAAAAGGGCAGGAAAAGTACCAAAAATACACATTTAAACTGGTCTTCCAGAGTCCGGGGAACTGAGTAAGGATAGGTTGGGAATCTGCCAGGGATCCATGGTGCCCACTGAGAGGACACCTCAGTGAGGGGACCCCTTATGAGAAGGATCACATGGTATCTAGAGGCAAAGTCACACATATTTACTATGACTGAAATAAAAGAAAACTCAAATGGTGAAACAAAGCTCTGGCTTACAGACTTGACCTTTGGTTAAGTATCCAAGGCCATAAAAAATGGGTGGAGGTTAGAGTAGGGGGAAGAAGGAGGGTATGAAGGCAGAGTGTCAAGACTTCAAGATAATAGAATCACCTTGTCATCTCCTCTCTCCCTCCCTCCCTCCCTCCCTCACTACCTACATTTTCAGTAAAATCCTGCAAGGATACACTTTCTTGGTGAAGAAGTCTGAGTCAGAAAGGAACCAATCCCAAGGAGAAGCAGCAGCCAGGGGCCAAATAGAATCATAACTTCTCTGGGATCTCAGTTTCTCTATCTGTAAAATGAAGAGATTAACTTAAATGGCCTTTGTAGCCCCTTAAAACTCTAGGTCTGTGATTAAGGGTCATCTAGGTGGCAGCAAGAATTTCAAGCCAATCATTTGACAATCAATTCATCGACAAGCAATGTATAAGGGCCCTCTATGTGCCAGGCTGGTAGCATAGTGAAAAGAATGCCAGGCCTGGAGTTGGGAAGACTCATCTTCCTGAGTTCAAATCTGACCTAAGACACTTACTTGCTCTGTGACCCTGGGCAAGTCATTTAACCCTGGTTACCTTAGTTTCTTCATCTGTCAATTGATCTGGAGAAGGAAATGATGAACCACTCTAGTATCTTTGCCAAGAAAACCCCAAATGGGGTCACAAAGAGTAAGGCACAACTGAAAAACAACTGAACAACAAAATATGTGAGGTCCTATTGAAGATGCTGGGGATAGAAAGACAAAAATGAAACATTCTCTGCCATCAAGGCCCTTAGATTCTACCAGGATACCGGGGGTGGGGGAAGGTAAAGACTGGAGGAAGGGAGTAGAGAAGCAATCCTTTTATTTTTTCCCATTGACTCTTCTGAAAATTTTTTTCTTAACAGGAATTTAATCACCAACAAACATTCTAATATACAAAAAACAAAAAAATTGTGTGTGGAACTGTGCATTTGTTATATCTGGCTGATTTTTAAGTGTATATTAACTTTAATAAGGTGGTAACCAGGCTGCCATACTTGTATTTCTCTCTGAACATTTTGCTTTCTTCTGTTTTCTTGATTTTTTTTTCTTTTTTATTTGAGCACTTATTATTTAACTCCTCATAGGCTCTGTTCCAAACTTTTTCTTCCCTTGTCAAGCCTCCCAATGCCATCCCCTTCCTTTCCTCTCTCACTTTACTGAATAAACTCCAAGCTCCCTCTTCTTCCAACCTCAAAACCCTTTTACATCATCCTACAGTCTTTTCTCCTCTGTTCCAGACTCTGAGAAAGAGGGAGCCCATCCTACTAGTGCCAACCTTCCATTATGCTTTTGATTCCATCCTCTACCATTTCAGCCTAAGAACCAGAATCAATAATCACTGACCATCTTCTCTTTTCTCTCCCCTTGCCAATCCCTGTGCTCATTCTTTCTTCTTTCTTCTCTTTCTGCTGGTTATTTCCCTGCCAAGGGCAAACATACCCAGGTTTTCTCCATTGAAAAACCAAGAAACAAATAAAACTTGCATTGTCTTTGCCATCCTTCAAGAACTACATCTCTTTCTTTTTCAGGCCAAGTTCCTAAACACTCACCTATACCTGATGTCTTCACTCCCTCGCTTCTTCAACCACTTCTCTTGTACATTGGAATCTAATTCCACCATTTTATTGAAAGAAAGATCTCTCTCCAAGGTTACCAATGTTTTGTTCATTGCCAAATGCAGTAGATCTCTCTGAATCCTCACCCTTCTTGATCTCTCTTGAGTTTTGACACTGGTCACCACCCGTTCTTCCTGGCTAGGCTCTCTTCCCTTGTCTTCTAGAACATGCCTCTTTCCTGATTCTCCTCTGCTTCTCTGTGCCCTTTACTGAATCACCATCTGCCTTTTGCCCTTCCCCTATCCTACCCACCTCAACCCTCCAAGCTGGTCCCCTCAAGCATGGATGTTTCTCAAGGTTCTGTCCTGGGCCTCTCTCTACACATCCTTTCTTGGTGGTTTTATCAACTCCTATGGCTTTGGTAACAACCAAATCTGCATGAAGATTACTTCAAAAAATCTATATATCCAGCTTTCATCTCTTTTCCAATTTCAGTCCTATATCTTGAATTGTCTGCTGGTCATCCCAAGTGGAATATCAGATCACTCACACTAGATCCATTAGATCTTGAGAGCAGAGGTTGTTGTTCCTCTTTTTGGATCCTTAGTAATTAGCACAGTGCCTGGCACATAGTAGGCCCTTAATAAAAACTTACTGACTGATGCACATTTTCAAGGCAGAACTCATGACCATTTACCCTTAAAACCATCCCTCTTACAAACTTCCTGATTTTGGCAGCATCATTACCCAGGTTCCCAACCTCAGAGTCAACTTCAACCATTTCCTCTCCTCCATTTGGAGTCAACCAGTAGTAGCCAAATCTTTCAATCCCACTTCCACCCCTCTTTCTCTCTGTCTCTCTCTGACTGCCTCCCTTCATCCCTTCCTCCTCATCCCCTCCCCATCTATCCAAGTCACACTCTCACATGGACTACTGCAAAAGTCCCCTACTGGAAAAACGGGGGTCTAGTTTTTGTCTCTCTTGAATCCATATAGTCAAAAAACTATCTCACAAGTCTGGCAATGTTATTACCTTGCTCAAAAATCTTCAGTGGCTCCCTCTTGCGTTTGGGATAAAATACAGCCTCTTCAGCTAGGCATTTAAAGCCCCCTAGAATCTAGAAATGACAACTTTCCAGACTTATTTCATCCCTTCACACATACTATGGTCAATTAACCAATCAGAAAGGATTTATTAACATCCTAGACACTGTCCTGAGAACTGAAGATACAAAGACAAAACCTGTGAATTTACTGTTTAACAGGAAAGGCAACATGTTCACATTAAAAAGATATATTGGAGTTGACTCAAAGTGTCTCTGAATAGAAAGGCTGGAAAATGAGCAGAAAGGGCCCTAGCATAAGATGGCTTCCAGGCAAATAGCGCTACTCTCTATAGTCTAAACTTGACATTACAGCTCCCACCTCCAAATCTTCAAATAAGCTGGCCTCACGACTGGAATGTCTTCCCTCCTCACTTAGGATTCTTATCGTTAAGAACGCTTAACTTCCTTCTAGGTTCACATCAGGTACCAGCTCCTTTACAAAGAAAGCCTTTCCTAAACCTCCAAGTTATTCCTTCCCTTCTGAAATGAATGCATGTAGTTTCAGGGTTTTTTGTCTCTAGCACTGGGCAGGGTACATAGTATTTTATATGTGTTCACTGAATATTCTGAAAGGTTAGAAGGAAACATAAAGAAAATTGAATTATGCAGAAAGGATGGTCTCTGTCCTTTAGGACACAGACATACAATCTATTTTTTATTTTTTGGAGTTAGAAGCGATCATTTAGTTTGAACTCAGTAACTTTTTAAAAACCGAGACCAAAACAACTCAAGAATTTGACCAATTAATGGGGGCAAACAGGACATACAGCTGAAAAAGGATGACTGCTCAAAAAGAAAATGACATGAACAAGGACACACTAACTATAGTAGGTCAAGCTACAGCATTCAAGAATACTAAAGAGATGAGGAGAGATGGCAGTATCAGGACCAAGTAGGTTAAAAAGCACTTATGAAATGCTTACTACATGCTGGGCACTGTGCTAAGCAATGGGTATATGAAGGCCCACACAGTCCCTGACCCCAAGCAACTTTAATTCTAAGGGGGTATACAATAAGGGAATGAAGATATAGACAGAAGAGACAGAAGGTGAGTAACCTCAGAGAAGGTGGAGGGATTTGGGAAAGACCTGCATCAGGGAGATTTCAGTCAAATTCTAAAGGAAGCCAGGTAAACTAAGAGGGAGAGGGGAGGTGGGAGAGCACAGGAGGCCTCAAGGACAGCCAGTGGAAGAGCAGAGTCAGGGAGATGGAAGAAATAGCATGGAGGACCACTGAGAGCATGAAAAAGAGTAAAGTGTGAAAAACCTGGAAGGTAGAAAGCAGTCAGCTTATGGGGCATTCATATTTGCACTTCATATTTGCTCCCGGAGGTAAGAAGGAACCACTGACATTTACTGGGGAGGTTGAGGGGAAAGGGAGGTTTATGGTCCTATGCTTCAGGAAAATGATTTGGCAGCTGAATGGAGAATGGATTGGAACATTGCAAGAGTGAGGCAACTAGGTGGCACAGAGGAGAGAGCACTGGGTTTGGAGTCGGAAGATCTGAGTTTCAATCCAGCCTCAGACACTTCCTAGCTGAGTTATCCTGGGCAAGTCACTTAATCCTGACTGCTTTCTAAAAAAAAAAAGAGGAATACTACAGTAGCAAATGGCAAAAGCAGTTTCTAGTCTTGGCCTCTCTTCAATCCATCCTCCATACCACTGACAGACTAATCATGGGTCTGGAGTAGGGAGAGACTTGAGTGAGGGAGAGCAATTAGAAGGTTTCTGTAATAGCCCAAGTGAGAGGTGGTAAGGGCCTTTGCCAGTGTGGTGACTGGCTGTGTAAATGGAAATATGGAATGTAGACAAGAGATGTCATGAAGGCATAAATGAAAAGATTGGGTGACAGATTAAATATATGGTGGGGGATTTAGGACTCAAGAATCTAAAGCCTGGGAGACTGAGGATGGTGTTGTCCTGACCAGTAAGAGGGAAGCTGGGAAGCTGGAAAAGTTTAGGAGCAATGATAATGAGTTTGGTTCTGGCCACGTGAGTACATCCATACTCAAAAAGCAGCTAGTGTTGGATGACTGTAGCTCCAAAGAGATATAAGTGCTGGATATAGAGACCTGGGAATCATTAGATGATATAGAGATACCCGAATCCATGGAAGTTTGTGAGATTGACAAGCAAGAGTATAGAGGGCCCAGGCTAGAACCTTGGGGAACACCCACAGTGACCAGTCACCATGACATGGACGAAGAACCAGCAAAGGAGACTAAGAAGGGGGAGAACTGGGAAAAACTAAAAAAGAGAGAATATCTTGGAGAAAGTGATCAATAAGGGCAAATGCTGCTTAGAGGTAGAAAAGGAGGAGGTCTGAGAGAAGGCCTTTAGATTTGACCAACAGAGGGTAAACAGAGACACAGAGAATAAAAAAAAAAAGGCACAGAGTCCAGTGTAAATAGCATTAAACCTAGAGATTCCTGGCTCTGATACTTACTAGGCATGGCCCTCCACCCAGAGTCAGGGTCTCCTCATCTGTAGAATGGGGTCCCATATGCCCTGTATCACCAGGATTGGTATGAGGAAAGCATTCAGTAACTTTTAAGGGTTCTAGAAATTTGAACTATGTTCACTAGGAGTTTCCTGGAGGTGAGTTTGGAGCAGGCTCTTATACTGGGTAACAGCATACAGTTTGCTGGGAGAGAAGTATTGGATTCTCCTTGGTACTTGGCAGAACTTTGGCAGTGTTCTTCATCCTTTAAACTAAAATGGCATATAAAAATTGTTCCTAGCCTGAGCTGAAGAAATGTTACCTATGGGAAATGCTGCCCATTCTCTGCTAATGAATAAGGATAATTGATCAAAACATATGAATTGATGGGCTCCCTAAAAGCACTTTTAGCAAAGTGGACAGTTTTTCATTCAAATACAGATTCACCCAGATACAATCTAATAATGGAGATTTTGGAAGCATCCCAGGATGGGTAATGTTCTTTCCCCTCAGGATGCAGGAAAGGAAGCAGGCTCCAGGAGCCCTACGTCCTCAATCAGAATGTGATCCAGTCCACACACCAAATCATCCCTTCTCTGTGGATAACTGATAGGATGCAGTGGAAAGAAGACTGGCTTTGGGGTTACAGAACCTGGGAAGGAATCCCATTTCTACCTTTTATTAACTCTATCACTGTCAAACAGCAAGCCAGTATTGGCAGAAAAGTCCACAGGTCACATTCCTACCTCCTCCTTGACCCTGTTAAGATACCTTGTCAATAACTCATTCATTCATGCACCTACCCATTCAACAAATATAACTTGGCGCATGTGCCTAGCACCTTGTTTGGCATGGGAGCTACAAAGAGGGACAAGACCCTGTCCATGAAGTTACAGTATTTGGAGGGAGGGAGATTCGTTCCCAATGTATTACCTAGCATAGCATAAATCTCCTAAGAAAGGAACAGTGTGCTGTGAAAGAGCAGGGATAGCTCACTTCCAGCTGGTAAAATCTAGGAGAACTTCCTGGAGGAGATGGCATTTGAACTTGAAGGATGAACAAGATTTCCTGAGGCTGAAAAGGGATGGAAGCAATAATCTGAGTAAAAGCTAGAGGAAGTCCAGTTTGGACAGCACAGAGGGAATCTAAAAATGTGGGCTGGAAAACCCTGGTGAAGTTGGATAATGGGGGGGCCTTGAATGATTGACCACCCAGTTGAGTTAGACCTCCTTATCTGAACGACGGAAGCCTCAGAGAGGGGTGGAGCAGTGGAGGGATAGATAATGATGAGTGGCAAAATGAGGTCGAGTAATCTGATGATAAGAGACACACTAGAGAGAGTAAAGAGTGATCATCTCCCAGACCGCAGCGATTGTGCGGATAAGAAGCACGGAGGGCTTTGACAGGTGGCAGCAGCAATCAAAAAGAAGAGATCCCTGCAGACAGAACTAAACAGAGCCCCAGGTGTAGGCATCAGGCCCCAGCAGCACCTTTAAGTCACATCTGCACAGGTCCCATAGAGTCTCATAAGCTCACCCCAGCTACATTCATTGGAGCTCTTTTAAGCTCACCACATGCTTAGCCTTAGCCGATAAAACAGGGAAGTGTCTTTCTTCCGTGACACAAGAGGTTAAAAGTCCTGGTCTGAGGTAGATACCGAGGTAATCAGTGTCTAGGGGGAGGGAGAAGAGGAGAGGGCGAGCGAGCAAAGATCCTACCTGCGGAGGAGACATCCTCGTGGTCTGAGCTGTTGTAGCTGCAGTCACTGCCCCTTTCCGGAGAGCTATGGCCCGGCGAGTCTCGGCCTGGCACCCCCAAGAATCTCCTGCGCCTCCAGGGCGGGAGATGCTCACGGGCCCTGCGGGAGTGGGGTTCCTCTGGGGGCAGGGGCGAGCATCGCCCGTCTTTGCCCTCCGCCTCCAGCTGGTCCAGGTCCCGGCTGCGCCGGTGCCGTTTGCCCCCTATCAGGTGCAGCCAACGGTGGGGGCTGCCCGCCCGGGGGGACTTCTCAGGCGCGTCCTCGCGGGGCAGGAAACGGCAGGGTGCCAGGAGCAGGTGCCCCAGGACGAATTTCTCGTTCAGATCCACCACCTCGAAGTCGTGGTCGCTGCTGTCCCCGCCCTCGTCGGCGGCGGCCAGGGCCTCGGACTCGGCGTCCTCTGGCGCCGCTGGGGACAGCTCCTCGCCTTCCTCCGGGCTGGCACCGGCGGCCGAGGCGGCCGGGGCCAGGGACGGCTGCGCGGGCTCCTCCTGCGGCTGGGCATCCCCGGGGGCGCCCTCCGGCTCGGGCATGTGCTCCTCCCGGGGCCTCAGGAGCAGCTGCTGGTGGATGGCGGCGGTCAAGCTCCGCACGGCGCCCCCTTCCCCGGGCGCCCCTCGCCACGCAGGAAACTCCAGGTTGACATAATGGGGAGACTTGGCCCGGGGGGCGGCGCTGGGACCGCCTGGGCCGCTGCCCGCCGCGGTGGGCCTCGCTGGGGTCTCCGGCTGGGGCTGCTCCGGCCGGTCCAGCGCCGGCGCCTCCTTGCCTTCCTCCTCGGCGGGGCCGGGGCCGCCGCAGCCCCCCCAGCGGCCGCAGTCGTAGCCCCGCTTCTCCCGGGCCAGAACCGTCTGCAGGTAGATGACTTTGAACTTCTCCTCGGCCAGCACCTGTTGCAGCCGTTTCATGTGGAGCTTGCAGCGCTCCAGCTCCTCCTGCATGGCCGGTACCGAGTCCAGCTGCATGGCGGGCACCGGCTCCCCGGGGAACTCGGCCCTCCAGTGGCGCTCGAAGTCCGCGGGCTCCCACATGCTGGCCCCGGGGGCAGGGAGCCCGTGGCCGAGCCCTAGCCTGGGCCTGGGCCGCGGCGGCGGGACGCCCGGAAGGCCCCGGCGTCCTCGGCGATGAGCTTGCGGCTGCCTTTGCCTCCTCTCGGCACTTCAGTTTCGAGAAGAAAAAAGAGAAGAAAAAGTTTTTTCCCTTCCGCTCCCGTCGGGTTGGGTTTTTTCTCTTTGGTTTCAGGTCCCTGACGTCAGCGGCCCGGCCCCTCCGGGGAGGCGGAGGCGGGGTGGGGGGCCCTGGGGCCCGCCCCTCGGGGGCTCGGCGAGGTGCCGGGCCGTCCGCCTGAAGCCCCCTCTCGGGCGGACGTGCGCGGCGGCGGCTGCGGCGGCGACTGCAGGGCCCGAGGCCGCCGCGGGGGGCTGGGCGCGGGAGGCGGGGCAGGGTCCGGCCGGGGGGCGCCTCGCGCTGCGCAGCGTGGGAAAGGGTCCGCTGCGCGCGCCGACCGGGGACCGATCCGTCCCGAGGCCGCGGGGGGCGGGGCTGCTGAGACCCGGGGAGGGGGCCCCGGCGCCTCGGCAGGGCGCGTGCACGGTGGGGGTGGGGTGCGTGGGAGGGGGCGGTTCCAGCGCCGAGCGGTTGGCGGAGCCAGACCAGTGCAGCAGGGTACCACTCGCGCCCACTGCGTC
This sequence comes from Potorous gilbertii, assembly GCA_028658325.1. Taxonomy (NCBI): domain Eukaryota; kingdom Metazoa; phylum Chordata; class Mammalia; order Diprotodontia; family Potoroidae; genus Potorous; species Potorous gilbertii. Next base: position 271,552,750 of record CM053770.1, on the reverse strand, counting down.
TGAGAAGGCTCAAGGACGCGAGAACGGGACTGGAGACGGCGATCGGGAGGATGGGCGGCGGGGGCGGGGCCGAGGGAAACCTGGGAGGCGCATCTGAGGGTTTGGGGACCCAAGGTCTGGGGGGCGTAGGCATGGACGGGAAGGCTGTTCAGTTGTAGCAGCCGAGGCCTTATTTATGGCTCAGTGTTCGGGGCCGGTGGATTTCTTGAAGATTCAGTTAGCCTTCGCCCCTTCCCTCTCCCCACTGTCTTGCAGGTGGTCCGCACTCTCCTGGGGCTCTGGCAAGCATCCTTCAGGAGAGGTGGGCTCTAGGCTGCCTGAGATGCTCCATAGTGAGGGATGGGGCTCCCGAGGCCCCGTGCTCCTTCCCTGTATTGGATTCCCCTTCAGACGGGGCACAACTGGAGAGAAATGGGCCCCAGGGTGCCTCAGGCAGGCAGGAGAAAGGGAGCAGAAGCCCGAAAGGCCGGAGAGGCTTCTCGTAACCTGAGACCTGCACAGATGGAGGAAGGAGACCCAAACACCCGGGCTTCCTCGGCTCATTTTAATAAATCAAATATTTATTGAACGTCTTCTATGACCTGGGCGCCCTGGGGAATACATGAGAAGACAGGATTGTTGCCAGATTTGGAGAGTGGGGAGACTATCAGCTACAGATCTCTTGGACTTCAAAATACTTCAGTCTTCTCTTCCCTCCACCCCCTTCATAAATCGAGCCAAGCTTGGAGAGGAAGCTGAACTCAGGACTTAGACATTGTACAAGCGATGAGGGGCCTCCAGCAGCATCTATCTGAAAGCCGTTTTTAAAATTGAGAAAGAGAGGATTCTGGTTAGCTCTTTACTATATCCTGCTGAAGGTTGGTGCATCTAGCACCTAGGCCAACCACACTTTTTTTCTGTGACGTGGAGTCAGCTCCGATGGAGATCTTTCCTACTTTTTGATGTTTGCTTAGTGTCTCAGCATGTCAGTCCCCTTGAACAGTTTCTGCACTATCAATTCATGCTCTCAGAACAGTAAAACGCCCCTAGGAAAGAGAAAAAAAATTACATTTACCTACTTGTATTTGGCAAATAGATCCACCCTGTTCCAATTCATCTTTGATGACTCCCTATAGTGTATCCAACTCTACACCTTATCAGGGCAACTATGCTAATATCCTCCAGGTATGAATCATGGCTCTTGAGACTTAAGGCAACCATAATTCGATAAAGGTTTCTCAACTCTGAGATTCCCCTTCTTATCCAAAGGCTAAGTGTGTTCTTTAAAACATTTAAAACAACGTTCTTGTTTCCTTTGACTTGTCAGATATACTGAACATTTGCTGGGGTAGAGGATGATGGTATGTCATCAGTCTGCCATGGGAAATGGACATACTTTTTAAATAATCAAAACAGTGCTTCCAGATTTTGAATTATGTCTCAATCATTCAGCGTGTTACTCAATCTTTTTCTCTGCCATGAGCTACACATTTGGAGTAGTGTTGTAATGGTTTCTTGTCAATGAGGAAGTTACACCAAGCTCAGAATCACAGAATTTTATAGGCAAAAGAGATTTCAGAGGTCATATAGTCTATTCAGTACTTGGACTGAAATCTATTCTGTGATATAACTGAGAAAGCTAAAAGCCCTTCAGGGAAGAGGAACTAGCATTTAATTAGCACTCTAAGATTTACAAAGCACTTTACAAATGTTTCAAAAAGAAAAAGGACCTATATGTACAAAAATATTTATAGTAGTTGTGAAAGCAAAGAATTGGAAATTGAAGGGATGCTGGTCAATTGGAGAACGGCTGAACACGTTGTGATATGTGATTGTGATGGAATACTATTGTGTTATAAGAAATGATGAGCAGGCTGGTGAATTTAGGTGAACTGATGCAAAGTGAAATAAGCAGAACCAGGAGAACATTGTCATGTAATTAATTACTCCATGTCTCAGTCTGTGGTCTGTCATTTTAGTCATGTCCCCACCTTCATGATCCCATTTGGGTTTTTCTGGGCAAAGATACTGGAGTGGTTTGCCATTTCCTCCTCCAGCTAATTTTACAGATGAGGAAACTGAGGAAAACAAGATTAAGTGACTTGCCCAGGGTCACACAGCTAGTAAGTGTTTGAGGCTGAATTTGAACTCAGGTGTTCCTGACTCCAGGTCCAGCCATGTATTCACTGCACCACCCTAGCTGCCCATGTGCCTCAATTTACTCATTCATAAAATAAAGGAGTTGAAACAGTCAGAAGGTATGCTACCCACCTGCTGCCAGAGGAATGATGACCTTAAAATGTTTGATAAGACATACATTTTTTTTGACATGGCCAATGTGGCAATATGTTCATCTGCCTTTGATATTTCTCTATATTTGTTTTGCTTATTGTTTCTTATAGCAAAGCAACATATTTCTATAAGTATGTTGGTGTATACAGAAACTTTATTTTTGTCAGTGACCTCCTTGGAATATATGCTTCCCAGGAGAGTCAAAGAAAGGGTCAAAGGAAACCAACATTTTAGTTATTGTTTATTTAAGTCCAAATTGCTTTCCCAAATGTCCATCTACTTTTGTATGTTTATCTTTCCATGGCCCCACCAACATAGATTCTTTCTATCCTTTGCTGGGTTTTGCTCAATTGCTAGATGTGAGGCCAAGCCTCAGGGGTGTGTTGACTTCCATTTTCTCTTATTAGTGATTTATTAAATTAAATAAATGAGAATAATAAATAAAAGAATAAACTTGGACCCAAAGAAGAAATATAAGAAGACGCTACCCGATCTTCTTTGCAGAGGTGGGGAAGGGTATGAAACATTGTATATACCATGAGATTTATTTTGTTGGGTTAATTGGTTTTGTGGGATCATTTTTCTTTTACTCTTTAAAAAAATTCTTTGTTATAAAGTATGGTTCTTTGGGAGGAGGTAAAGGAAAGGATAAAGTGGAAACCAAGGGGATATAAAAATGAAAGATCAATAAAATCTATCATTAAAATGGGAGCAGGATAGTTTCTGCTGTAGAGCTAGGTTTTCCTTGTATCAATTCTTCAATCTTTTTGGCAAACAAGTTCTATATTTGAATACTGCATAAATTCACAATGAAATCTGCTTAGAAGTGAGACTACACCTCTCTTCTGTACAAAAGTGGGAAGGGGAGCCCCTGTGGGTGTGGAACACTGCATATGATATCAGCTGTGGTTGATACGTTGGTGATCAGTTTTATTTAACTTTTTTCCTCTCCTTTTTTGATCTTTGTTATACAGGCTGGCAGTCTGGGAGGGAAATAGAAGAGATATATTGGGAAATGAAAGTGCTTTAAGATAATAAAGATCAAAATTTTAAAATCTGCTCATGTAATTTTCTTTACATTTATCCAGTTTAATTTATTCAGTCCTGCCTTGGCTAAATGCTGAGGATTGAAAGTGAGTTTCCACCCTTGGTTTTGTATACTTATTTCAAAAGATCTAAACAGAAAGAAAGAAATAGGCTGACAAAGGCAAACCTCACCCCCATCCCAGTGAAATCTGAGTAATTCCAGTTGGATAGTAGCGGTAGTAGTTGTAGATAGTATTTAATAGTAGCAGTATTAAACTAAATCATAGTAGTAGTAGATGGTTCCTCCACAATGCATCTTTTTCCTTTGTACCTGATTTTGAGTGAAGGTACAGAATCATTTCTGCTTTGTGTTATCACTTGTCTCACCACCATGCATGGCGTAAGAGCTCATGCCCTGTCTGACCACAGGGTGGTTGTGCCTGAGAATTTTCTCATTCTCAATATATGTGTCACACTGAGGAAATTCTTCTATAAGATGACTAAGACTGTTCGGTCCGCTGTTCCCATGGAGGAGGCAGAGTAGGCAGAGACCTTTGGGCCATTTAGCTCTCAATACCACAGTGATAGGAAATTCTCAGCCAAATGAGAATTTTCTCTTTATGCTCAGAGCTGTAACTAGCATGGGTTGAATAGGCCTTTGTGCAGCCGCACCACACATGGGAGAGGAGCACTTTTGGGGGAAGGGTCCTTCCTCCACACAGTTCCTAAATTGCCCACACCTGACCTCATGGTCTTCTACCCACCATTAGCCTGTGATCTTGGTCCTTTTCTCTTGGGCACAGCTTCCCCACCTAACCCCTCATGGGTAAGGGTTGGATTCTCTGGGGTCACCTGTACCTGCTTCCTAGCACTAGTATCAGCCTGTCTTCTGTGTTTTGGCTGCTTTGGAGGCCCTGCCCAGGGGCCAGGATTTGCCCCAGCTGCCAGGATTCCTAGTTCTGGGTCTATTTACACTGTCAGGATCAATTCACTCGCCCTTTTGTCTTCACTGACCTGTCATGCAGGGGATCGTGTTTACCCTTCACTTAGGAGAAAATGAATGACACCATTGAATAGTATGGTGATCTTGGAAAAGCATGTATGAGGAAACTTTCCTCACCTATCAATGCTGACTTCCACCAGGTCTTTATGGAAATCACATGAAATAATGTATGTCAAAGTGCTTTGCAATTCCAAAGCAAAGTGTAAATTAGCTATTGTCATTATTAAGGGGAAAGGATGATAGGTACTGCCCCAGGAATCTCCTTCTCTACTCTTATGCTGCCAGCCTTTGTTCCCAGAAATGACTCTCTTAGTTTGGGGTTTCTCTATCAGACACTGAATGAAAGACATTAGTCATAGATCGTGCCTCAGCACAGATATGAGGCCAAGACTGTTAGAATAAGCCCTGCGAAGAACCACAGCATTATAAACTCAGTCAATATCTACTGTAAATACCTGACTAATACAGCCTTGTGTTGTACCATGTGGTATAAGGGAAAGACAACCAAGTGACCTTGGACAAGTCACTCCCCTGCTCAGGGTTCCATTGTCCTACTCCATAAAAAGAGAGGTTAGGGTTAGAAAATTTCTAAAGCAGAAGTGCCCATGATCCTCAGCACTCCAGGGAGAAGGTAGAACCAGATTAAAACGTAATTGGGAAATATTTAACCCAAATAAAATACAATAGATAACATTAAATTTTAAAACTAAGCCAATATGTGACCTAGAGAGTTCCTTATGTATAGATTAATATTTCTATTTGAGTTTGATTCCATGGATCTAAGTTTTCTCCCAGCACTGACATTCTGTGTTGCTCAAGGTTCCTTCTAGCTGTGACATTCTGTGTTCTAAATCTAACTGAACTTTCACCCAAGTCTAATGTACATTGCTTGTGACTGTATATGCAGAAGGAGATGTGACTCTGGCCTGGCAGAGAGAATGCTGAGCATGATGAGTATTTGTAGGAAGCACTTAAGGTTTATAGAAGGAACTTGGGAGACACATGTGGTTCCAGAGACTCTTTGGGAGAGATGCATGGAGTGAGAATCAGCAGACATATAGAAAAAGCTAACTCCTCAAAATGTCTCCCTAGTGACTAATATAATACACTTTCACAGGTCTTCTCTTGTTTTGAACTGAAATCTCGTTTTACTCCCAACTAAAGAACTCACTCACTCTTATATAGGTATGTTCTAATCTGTATAATTTCTCCAGTCACTTTGCCAAAATATAAATGTGTTTACTGGCTATTTGATATCTGCGACAATTTTTTGTGTGACCAAGATTTGGTAGGAAGGAACTAAGCTAGCAAATGTTAACTCAAGGCAACCTTCTTTCTTGAATTTTTTAAAAACAATTTTTCCCCAATTATAAGTAAACCAATTATAACACTTTAAAAATGTTTTAAGTTCCAAATTCTATCCCTCCCCTTTTTCTGAAACTGTCAATCTAATATTACCTTCCCCCTTTAAGCGGTAGGTGTACCCCTTCACTGCGTAAGAATTATAATGGAAAGAGCCCCTCACTGTAAAAGTAGATAGCCCATAATAATAGTATGATCTTACCAGGAGAGCAGCTTTTCTTTTAAACCAGACTTGTATCCCAAGACTACCAGTATTTGAGGGGGAAGACTGCTGTAATCCTATCCCTCTTGGAAATAGACAAAGGAAGGAAAAAAGATTCAGTCATCTCGATCCCCTCAAGGTGGGAAAACCCCACCTCCCTTGGGGAAGAGTACCACAGGTTTAAGACACTTCCATCTATGGGGCGTGTCCATACATTGGGACAATCCACATGGCCAAATCTGTCCTCCAAGATGACACACATCTTACATGAGGTTCCTCCTGGCTCTGATACTCTGTGTTGTCTTTCTCCGTTCTAAAGTCCACTAAAGTCTAGGCTTTGGTTGAAAGCCTATCATTAATATTATTATTTTTGTGCCCCACTCTCATCAGTCAGTTATGATCTTGGGGAATCTTCTGCCAGAAACGTTGACCTTGTTCAGCCATGTGTTCTTGCACAGCCTTCTCTGCGATCAATTGACCAGCCTCCCTACTTCCACCTTCTCTGCCCTAGAGCAGAGGGTGACCGATAAAGAACATGGAGATGTGTTGAGCCCTTTCCAGTCCTCAAGGTGCTTTATATCTCTTTCCACAATAAGCCTGTGAGGTAGGTAAGGTAGGACAGCTATTATCTTCTTCTATTTTACTGATGTAGAAACTGAGGCTCAGTGAGGCAATGTGCCTTGGAGAAGATCACAGATAGGAAGAAGGTAAGCTGGGATACTCAGCCCAGTGGAGATTACTCTGGAAAGAACACTGGCTTTAGAGTTAAAGGAACAAAGTTCAAATACTGATTCTGCTGCTCTCTGGTTGACCCTGGGTAAGTCACTCACCCATTCTGACTCAGTTTCCCCATTTGTAAAATGAAAGAGTTGGAATAGATGACTAGTTTCTTCTAGCTCTAAATCTGTAATCCTATGAGTCTTTTTTCCTCCTACATCTCCTCCTACCCCTAACATGACCATGCCAATTGACTCAGAAGGCCTTACTGTCATTAACATCTAGCTCTGACTAGCTGATGGAGCAGCTTCTTCAAGGGGAGTTAAAGAGGCCAACAGAAGGGGCATGAAGACAAGTGGGGGCTGGCATGATGACCGCTGTAGATGCAACCCAGAGGTGGGGTGTGGGCAGAGATGATTGGTTATGGGGACTGCTAGAGAGCCCCTCAGTCTGTGGATTAGGGTTGGAGGTGGAAGCATTTAGGGTTAGGATTAGGGTTGGGAGGGAGGTCAGAGTCCAGTAGAAAACTGCATTCCAAAGCACAGGGTGGGGTAGTTAAAATTACCCAGAAATCAGTCAGCGCCTCTAGTCTGTCAAGCAGAAGTGAGATTCAGGACTAAATTTCTGAGGTTCCCGGACCTTGGTGGTGGTGGTGGTGGTGGTGGTGTGGTGTGTGTGTGTGTGTGTGTGTGTGTGTGTGTGTGTGTGTATGTGTGTCGCACGCACACTTTCCTTTTTTTGGCATATAGCTCTGTGCACCTTTCTTGGTATACATAATGGGTGCAGGTAAGCATGTAAGAGAGAAAGAGTGCCCACAAAGATCTGGGTCACTCAGAAGTGGCAAAACTGCTTTCCCTGGTATGAGGGAAGCAGGAAGTAGGGGGACTCCAGAGGCCTGAGTGCCAGGGAGTTATTGCGCTCATTCTAGTAGGTGCTTGTCATAAAGCCAAGACAGGAAACTCAGCTAGAGGTTTTTAAAGCTTAGAGTCATTTGGACACACCCCATTCCAAATGACCCCTACCTAAACCCACTACGCATTCTACAATGAATTGTAATCTCTGGTTTTACCAAGGGATTTTCTTTTAAGCATTTTCAAATGAATGTTTTTTTCAAGATATTATAATTAGATCAACATTCCTTTTCATTAAAAAAAAAGTTTCATTGAGATCTTTTGTTGTTATATCATCATAGCGTTAGAGTTGGAAAGGATCTTAAAGGCCATTTAGTCAACTCTCATTTTACAGATGAAGAAACTAAGGCATAGAGAGGTTAGGTGGCTGATTGAGGATCCAGGATTGTACTACTAGTAAGTATCTGAGGCAGGATTTGAATCCAACTCTTGCTGGCTCCAAGTCCAGTGCCTCTACAAATATGCCTTTCTCTCCCTCTTCCCCATTCCCCTCTTTTAGCAGAGAACCATTCTTTGTACTCAAAGAATGAAAAAGAGAGGAGGGGCAAAAGCATGTCAGCTAAACTAGTTATCACATTAACTCAGTCTATACAGTTTATGCAACATTGTAGACCCAAAGTCTATCTCCTCAGCAAAAAAAGGGAGAGGGGTTCATTTTTTTTCCTTTTTTCTCCAGAGTCAAGCATGATCTTATAATTACAAAGCATTTCTTTGCCTTTTTTTGTTTTTTACATCCCCCTTGTCATCATTGTATAATTGTTTTCCTAGCCCTATGTACTTCTCTTTACATCAGTTCATAAAAGTCTCCTAAATGCTTCTCTGAATCCTTCACATTCTGGTGCAGTGATAGTATGATTTTATATTTTTGTATTGGGCAGCTTGGTGATACAGTGGACAGAGCCCTGGGCGTGGAATCAGGGAGACTCATCTTCCTGAGTTCAAATCTGGTCTAAGACACTGACTAGCTGTGTGATCCTGTGCAAGTCATTTAACCATGTTTACTTCAGTTTCCTGGACTGTAAAATAAGCTGGAGAAGGAAATGGCAAAATTCTCCAGTATCTTTGCCAAGAAAACCCCAAAATGGGGTCATGAGGAGTTTGAAATGACTTACCAACAATATTTGGTACCACAATTTGTTTGCCATTCCAATAATCAATGGGCAAAACTATCTCTTCTATCAAAGAAAAACAGTTAAGCAAAATGACCTAATCTACAAGGGAACACATGGCATAATGTGCTAGACCTGGAGGTGGGAGAACCTGGGTTCAAGTCCCATGTGTGACCAACCCCCAGACAAATCACACTTTTAAGTTGTTGTTCAGTAGTTTTCAGTCCTGCCTGAAAATAGGTACACTAATGCATTGTTGATGGACTAGTAAACTAATGCAGCCATTCTAGAGAACAACTTGGAACTACGCCCAAAGGACTACAAAAATGTGTGTACTCTTTGATCAAGTAACAATACCATACCCTTTGACCTAGCATTAACATAATGTTCAGTCATGCCCAATTCTTCATGACCCTGTCACCCAGTTACATTGGCCTCCTTGGACTTCCTCCCACAAGACTGTCCATATCCAGACTGCATTTTCACTGATTATCCCCGATGCCTGCAATTTGCTCCCTCCACATCTCCATCTTCAGGATTTCAAGTCCCAGCTAAAACCTACCTTCTACTTTCCTGATTTCTCCTTAATTCTCGTGCCTCCCATGTATTGATTATCTCTGATTTATCCTGTTTATAAGTGTTTCTGCATAGTTGTTTACATGTTGTCTCTTCCAATACACTAGGACCAACCTGAGAGCAGGGGCTCCTTTAGCCTTTCTTTGTTTGTCTAATGACTAGTATATGGTAAGTGCTTAATAAATGTTTATTGAGTGACTGACAAATACGATCCCATCACCCACGAGGCTGGGAATGGTCTTTGTTGCACATACTTCATCCATGGCTATAGTGCCCAACTTAGAATCAGGAAGATGTGGGTTTTAATCAGAAGTTCACTGGAGTTAATTGTTAAATTTTGGGAGCATTTACACCTCAGAAATCAGCAAATGAAACAAATTTGACTTGACTTATTGCTCTGTTCATTGTCTAGACATAAAAAAGTCATGGAGGAAATATTGATACTGCAGATTAAACTTAAAAGTGTGATGTGGGGCAACTAGGTGGCACAGTAGATGGAGCACCAGCCCTGCAATCAAGAGGACCCTGGTTCAGATGTGACCTCATAATGTCACTTCACTCCAATTCCTAAAAGCAAAAGTGTGATATGCATATTTGTTGGATTTTTTCTGCTTCAGACACTTGAAAGATACTTGACCCCAGGCAAGGCACAACCTCTATGGGATGCAGTTTCTTCTGCCATAACATGAAGGATAGACTCAGATGACTTTGAGGGTCATCTTTGTCCTAAAAGGCTCAGGAAATGGAAATGACTCGGCAAAGCTCACATGGGTGGTAAGTAGCATATATCAATCCATATCATCAGATGTCAAAATACAATAAGTACTCTTTCTATTCTACATGATTTCCCTTGCATTTTTAAAAAGCTTGGGTTGTTTCCCCCTTAGTATGTAATTGGTCTTAACTTCATGTCACCCAGGAAGTCATCTTTTGCTCTTGTTTTAGCTGAACACTCTAAATTTCTTCCATATCAAAAATTAGCAACAATTTAGCTCAAAGAACTCTGATGAAGGTAGAGTGTTGTTTTATATTTTGAACATTTAAAAAAAAATTTGAGTTCCAAATTCTCTTCCTGCTTCATTCCCTTCCCCCACCCACCAATAAGGCAAGCAATATAATATCAATTACACCTGTAAAGTCACACAAACCATATTTCCATGTTAGCCATGTTGCAAAAGAGAAAAAAACAAAACAATAAAATTATTATTATAAGGAGAGAGGCAAAGACAGAGAGAAATGTTCAATATAATTAAACTCTTCCACCATATCTGATAGCACATATTACATTCTATACCCCCTAGTCTCCTCCACCGCTTTGATAAAGGGAAGGACAAATGTTTTCTCATCTTCAAGACTTCACTGTTCATGACAGAGCATTCAGTTTCTTTTAAAAAACAATTTCCAGGGCTATAAAAATGTGCATACCCTTTGACCCAGCAATACTGCTTCTAGGACTGTATCTCAAAGAGATCATAAAAATAGAAAAAGGTCCCACATGTTGAAAAATATTTATAGCAGCTCTTTCTGTGCTGGCCAAGAACTAGAAATTGAGGGAATGCCTAACAATTGGGGAATGGCTGAACAAGTTGTGGTATACGAATAAGAAATGATGAACAGGAGGACTTCAGAAAAACCTAGAAAGATTTATATGAACTGATGCTGAGTGAAAAGATCAGAACCAGGAGAATATTATACAAAGTAACAGCCATAGTGTGCAAGGAATGTTTCTGATAGACTTAGCCCTCCACAGCAACAAGGACCTAAAACATTCCCAAAGGACTCCAGATACAAATGCCATCCACATCCAGAGAAAGAACTATGGAATCAGGACACAGAATGAAGCAGACTATTTTCTTTTGTGTTATGTTTTGTTTTGGTTTGGTTTTTCTCAAAGTTTCTCCCATTCATTTTAATTCTTCTATGCAACATGACTAATGTGAAAATGTTTTTAATAAGCATGTATTGTAGAACCCATATAAGATTGCATACTATCTCAGGAAGGCAGGGGAGAAAATTTAAAACTTATGGAAGTGATCGTTGAAAAATGAATTAAATTTAAAAAACCAAAATTCCCTATTTTCATAAAAGCATACACACACACAGTTTATCCACCAGTGAATACATTTTCAGTTCACTTCCACTTTTCTTCTTTTTGGGTTGAGCAAGGGTGATTTTAGACCTTAGCTCAGGCCCAAATTTCCCCTTTTCATAGACTATTCTCTGAGATAACTCCTTCTCTCCCAGCAATCACTCCTTGTACTTTAAGAATTGGCTTTTTTTCCATGGGTACAATACATGATCTGGTTTGAGGGACCCAGAGAAGGCTCCTCTCTTGGAATTTCATCTCTCCCTTCAAACATATTCACTCTTTCTGAACTTCTGAGTAATACTTAAAATTCTTTTAACAAGAAACTAAGGTTTTCTGTCACTTAGAATTAAGACTTTAGGGCCTGATGTCCCAAAGATGGGGCAGTACCTCCATTAAGGGTCTCTCCTAGGTGAAGTCCTTTGCTAGGATTCCAAATTCGTAGTGTGATTTACAGACTGACTCTCTGTGACCCCATTTGGAGTTTTCTTGGCAGAAATACTGGAGTGTTTGGCTCATGTGCTTCTGAGAGCTGAGGCAAACAGGGTTAAATGACTTGCCCAGAGTCACTTGGCTGAGGGTTTGAACTCAGGAAGATGAGTCTTCCTGATTCCAACCCCAGTGCTCTACCGACTGTGTCACCAGTATGGATATCTCTCTATGTTATTTAACTGGTGGGTTTGTGTGGAAATGTTGTGTGTGCTCACTCTGGAAACTACAAATAATACCAACATTCTTCTCCCTTCTGTCAGAAAGGAACTCCTATTCAGACCTTCCATCTTGGCACAGGGCAGATTGTATTTGCCCACATTGTCAGTCAATTCTGCTTTGTTGGTTGGTGATCACACTGAGTACCACACTGCCATCTGTATGCCACATAAACTTTGTGCACATTTCCATACAGTGTGACAGCAGGACTGTTTGGAAGAAGTCATTCTTGGGAGACCACAGGCATGTGATATAAGCACAAAGGGAAGATTTTCAAGGGAAATAATGTCATTTGAAAAACCATTTATGAACCATAAGAACAAACAGATGCCCTGATACACTATTAGTGGAACTACATATTAGTGCCAGCACCTTGGAACATAGCACAGAAATATGCAATAAGTCTTGAAACTGATCAGTCCGTTTAACCTGATGATTTTGCTACTTCAACCCTATCCTAGAAACAATACAAAATGGGGGAGGGAAAGTTCCCCATCTGTACAAGATTCACAGCTGTTCAGTTTGTAGTAACAAACAATTAGAAACAACCCAATTCAAGGACTGAAGAATGCTGGTGTAATGAATGGATAAATGCTGGGCTTGTAAAGCAGATAGGACCAAATCCTGCCAACCTCTCTCAGTCTCAGAAAATGCTCTAGGGGTAATTTACTCAAGACTTCACAGAACAGGTTATATAATAATTAAGATTTATATAGCACCTACTGAGTTACGCACTTTACAAATATCTCATTTGATCCCCAAAACAACCTTGGGAGGTAGGTGCATTCTACAGATAAGGAAACTGAGGCAGGGGTTAAATGACTCATCCAAGGTCACACAACTAACGTCTTGAACTCAGGTCTTCCTGGCTCCTGGCTAAATAGTCTATCCACTATGTTATCTGGCTGGTCCCATTGACAGAAGGAGGAGCCAATGTTGATGAAATTACTGATCCTTTATATTTTTAATGCTGTGGAACATTCTGGTGTTAAAAATGATAAATAGGAAACATACAAGGTAGTATGGAAGGACCCTCCTATGAGGATGTGAGCCTTGAGGGAGGAGACTGATTTTACTTTGTCTTTGCATCTCCAGTGATTATAGCGTAGTGCCTAGAAGCTAAGCGCTTAATAAATGCTCATAGATTGATAAACCCACACAAGGGAATGCAGAGTGAAATCAACAGAACTATAATTACATTATTATATATGTGTGCATGTGTTTACATAATACATGTGCATTAGAACTGATATATAGATAAAGAGATATAGATATATAAAGAGACAGACAGATGATGGATGCATGGATAAAAAGATAGAGAAACAGAGAGAGGGATAGAAAATAGACACAGATAGATAGATAGATAGATAGATGATACTGGGAAAGGAATTAGATCTAGAATTCATTGGCATAACGGGTACAACTCCCTTTACCTTTGCAGGCCAGTATCTCCTCCACCCCTGACCTCTACTCAAACCTCCAATTGTCTCTTGTACATCTCAGACTGTATGTCCCATGGATATTTGAGATTTAACATGTCCAGAACTCACCTTGTTGTCTTTTCCCCAAGCTTTCCCCCTCTTTCTCACTTTGCTATCACTGTTCTCTCAAGGGTATCACTATCTTCCCAGACACTCAGGCTTATAACCCACATATTATACTTAATTTTTCACTTTCTGGTCACCTTCCTCCAATCCAATCAATGCCAAGTTTGATTGATTTTATCTTTGTAATGTCTCCTGCGTATGTCCCTCTTCACTGCTCTGACACTGCCACCCCCTGGTGCAAGCCCCCATCACCTCACACCTGATGGATGGTCATTTTCTCTCAGGTCACTTTCTCTTTCAATCCATCCCCCACTCAGCTGCCCAGTCAATCTATCTGAAGCATCATGTCACCCACACCCCCATTCATTAAACTCCATTGGTTCCCTATTCTTCCAGGATCAGTTACGAAATCATCTGTTTGGTTTTGAAAGCCCTTCAGGGACTGGTTCCTTCATTCCTTTCCGTTCTTTTTATACCTTACTCCCTTCCACCTACACAGCAGCCCAGTGACATGGGGGTCCTTGTTCTTCACAAAGCCTCTTCATCTCCCAGTAGGGTGCATTCTCCCTGGCTCTCCCTCCCCATCTCTGCCTCCTAGCTTCCTGGGCTGCTTCCATGTCTCATCTGGAGGTGCTCCTCTTCTAAGAAGTCTTTCTGTATTCCCCTTGGTGGAGGGTAAGGCTGGTGCTTCCCTCTGAGCTCATCTTCAATTTATCGTGTCATCACCTCCATTAGACTGTGCTTTCCTTGGAGGATGGGGTTGCGTTTTCGTAATTTTTTGTATCCCCAGCGCCTGGCACATAGTAGGCACTTAATATTTGTTGACTTCTCTGTAACTTAAATTCTTAGAGAGTTGTCTAGGACAATGAGAGGATGAATGACTTCCTTGGGAACACACAGCTGATATGAGTCAGAGACAGGACTCGAACCCAGGTTTCCCTGATTCCCAGGTCAGCTCTCTATTCACTCTGCCATGCGGTCTTCCTCTTGCCACATCTCCTGCTTCCACAAGGCAAAGGTGGAGGAACCATTGGCACACCTGGAAAGGGACATGTGGATGGTTTGTTGATGGTTTCTTCCTTTTTTTTTTTGTCTTGCCTTGTTAACTAGGGTTTAGAGTTTGCTGACTGTCTCTCTCCCCAGCTATCTGTCCTTCTCTCTCTCTCTCTCTCTCTCTCTCTCTCTCTCTCTCTCTCTCTCTCTCTCTCTCTCTCTCTCTCTCTCTTTCTCTCTCTCTCTCTCTCTTTCTGACTCTCTCCCCCAGCTATCTCTGTCTCTCTCCCCAGTTGTCTCTGTCTCTCTATGTTTATCTGTCTTTGTCTCTTTCTATCTGCCCAGCTCTCTCTGCCTCCTCTCTCTCCCTGCCTCGCCGAGTCTGGGTCTCTCCATCTCAGTCTTTGTCTCTTTTGAAGCTCTGGTCTCCTTCTCAGTGTGGAGTGAAAATCCAGGTCCTCATTCACCTGTGATCCTGAGGCAGAGGGAGGCGATGACTTGCATATGGCCGTGTGGTGGGTGTTCTCTATAGTTACTTGTGTAATTGTGCTATATTTATAGCCCCAAAGTGCTTCACAGTTATTTCTGGATTGTTCACATTTTCTCACCCCCGTGTTTTTCCCCCAGAGGCAGGTTCTTAACATTCCGTCCTTAATGACCCAAAGCTGTTGTAAGAGGGAGGCCGCTTCATTTGCTTAAAGGACCATGTTATAGATAGACCCTCTGTCTGCTCAGAATTCCAGGAGATCTTCAAATCATAAAACCATGGATTTAGATCAGGAAGGAACCCTAGAGACCACTGAATCCAGCCTTCCCCATTTTACGAATGAGGAAATTGAGGCCCAGGAAAGGTTAAATGATTTGCTCAAGTCACAAAAGTACTAAGTGGAAGAGTCAGAATTCGAACCCAGTCCCTCTGACTCTAGAGGCATTGCATTTCCTGCAATTTCCTGCATTCCAACTCGAAGTACATTGAAAGCAGGTCGGGAGGGTCAGCCAAGCGTGGTCAGGATGAAATATTTAAAAGCCGTGGTTTCCACCCAAGTGAAGAGTATGTATAGGGGGTTTAATGGGAGGTATGGTTTAATAGAGGCAGGGAGGGGGGAGGGTGCTTTTTAAACAGATGCATCCTCCCGAGGGGAGGCTTGGCAGAAAGAGAATTTGTTTTGCACCAATGCCCCCAGCTGCAGCCAGCTGGGTCTTATTACTTTTATTTGGTGCTTCTAAGATATTTTGATTTTCCTTCAATTACACATGTTTAAAATTCAAATTTTGTGGGGGGAGGAAGGAGGGTCAAATACTATTCCTATCCCATCTTTTAATCCCACAATCCTCTTTCCATGCAGGCAGAAAATGCTAGCCCACCAAGCAGGTATCTAATACTGTATCCCCCTTTTCCTAATGGAGCTTGGAAGATGAATCTGGTTGCTTCAGGCTATTAAGGATCTCTCCCCCTCCCTCTCCCTCTCTTCCCCACTAGCTAATCTCTGATAGAATTTGCCATTTGCTCATCAGAAAACAATTCCAGTTTCTGAGGCTTGTTGTGAAAAAAGACTTCTCCTGCTTCTGTCCCCAGCGGGAGAGATTCAACTCTCCTTGACTTGTGTATGTGTAATAAATATGATCTGGAAAAAGACAGATGAAAGAGAGGGGGTTAGGGGTTGGGGGCAGGGCTGAGTGCATCCACATTCTTAGCACACACACACACACACACACACACTCACAAATACCCTTTTAGGACAACGTGTTAGTTATTAGTGGGACATTTCCTTGTCGTTCCCCCTGAAATGCATTAATGCTCTAAAGAGATGCGATGCTAGGTAGACAAAGGCAGGAATGTAGGGCTTGGGGGGCAGGGGAAGGACGCATACGTTGTCTTTGTTCAGCAATAGTGGGGCTGAAAATTGTGAGGCTGAAACATCAGAGGATCAGTACTGGGTAGGTCAATCTGGCGACCCCTTCCCCCTCCACTCTTTGTAGAGGTGGACCACTGTGGGCATGCAAGGCTATCTAAGTCTGACTCAATTCATGTGTAAGTTTTACTGACTTGCCTCCTCCTCACCCTTTTTCCTTTGTTAGAAGGGATTCTTCTCTGGGTTGGGGAGTGTGGAAGAAGATATATTGGGAAATGATGGTGATACAAAAATAAAAGATATTATTATATTTTTACAAGAATGATGCCATCAGTATTTCAATGGTTCCATTGTCTTTTCGATATTGCTATTCTTTCATCAATAAAGATCCCAACCATCTATCTAGTAAGCTTGGCACATTGCAGGGGGAGGAGAAATTATTTATTTTATTTTACCACCAGACCTGTGTTTTATTGTACATAGACTCCCAGCAAGGAAAATCCCTCCACCATCTTAGAGAGTTGCCTGAGGTGATGAGAAAAGTGATTCTCAACCCAGGGTCACATAGCTAGTATGTATCAGGACTTGAATTCATGTTTTCCTGATTTTGAGACCCTTTCTCTCCACTACAGCCTTTCAAGCCCATAATTATTTATTGAATAATCATCAATACTTTACTTTTCTATTGCATCTTATTCACAAAAGCATCTTGTCTTTTGCAGCTTGTAGTTTCCTGACAACAAACCTGTGAGATCAATGGAAGTAGTCATTAACTCTATTTTACTGATAAAGAACCTGAGGCTAAAAGACATGAAGAGACCTATAGGACCACACACCATCTAGGAAATGACAGACCTAGGACTCAAGTCAATGTCCCCTGACTCTCTAAGTCAAGGCCTAAAGATGATAGGATTTTCCCATAATCCCAGAGCTAAAGGATAGAACTGGTTCTACAACCGAGGTCTGCCAATTCCAAGCACAGCACTCTGTCTTCTCTGTAGCAACAGCTTGCTGTGCATTATGGGATGTAACATTAAATGTAAGACACAAGTGTAATATCTCAAGGAATTTGTGATCTAGTGGAGGAAATAAGTCACACAGAGACAAAAGCAGCTGACAACAGTATAGGGTGTTTGATTTTGGGATAGTCACAATCTGGTTACACGTCATTTTGCACCTTTGTCAAATGAGGTTGGATTTTATCATCTCTAAGATCACTTCCATCTCTAACATTCTATGATCCTAAATGCTGGAGGTGGGGAGAGACAGACAGTCAGAGAGAAAAAGAAAGAGATCAAAGTCAGCCAATAGGTATTTATTCATGCTTTCTATGTTCCAAGTAGGACAGTTAAGTGGTGAGTGGTGGACCTAGAACCAAGAAGACTCATCTTCACCATTTCAAATCCTGCCTTGGACATTTTCTAGCTGTGTGACCCTGTGTAACTCACTTACCCCTGTTTTTCTCAGTTCCCCATCTGTAAAATGAGCTAGAGAAGGAAATGACAAACCACTGCAGTATCTTTGCTAACAAAACTCCAAACCAGGCTTATGAAGAGTCAGACACAATTGAAACAACAAACATCCCAGGTACCTAGCTAAGTGCTGGGGATACAAAGAAAGGCAAAAGATTGGTCCCCAACCTCAAGGAACTCACCGTCTAATGGGGGTAGATAACATGCAAACAACTATGTACACACAAGCTATATCAGAATAGATGGAAGATAATTCCAGAGAACCTGGGGTGGGGAGAAGCAGGGAAGGTCTGGAGACAGTGAGATTTGAGAGAGGCTGAGGTGAGGAAGGAGGGCATGTCAAGCAAGAGACAAAGCCAATGATTTAGAATAATTAGGGAGGCTTCTTGGAGAAGGATTTAGGGATTCCCTTCGGTCTTGAAGAATAGCTAGGATTGGGAAGAGGAGTGCTTAGGGTGGAGGTGGGGTGAACAAATAACATAAGCAAAGGTCTGAGGAGAATTAAACTTCCTTCTCAGGTTGTGTTCCTTTGTCCACCATACTGGGGTCATTTTTATGGAGCAAGAGTTTACATCTACAAGTTTTGAGATTGACAGAGAGCTCTCTACAGATGACCTCATAGCAAGATACACAGACCAGGGTGGGAGTCTTGCCAGCACTTGCCATTAATTCCAATAGGTGGAGACTGTCCAGATCAACTGTCAATCTAGTACTTCATACCATATTAGTTCAAGATTTAGGATCAGAGATTTAAAACTGGAAGCCATTGATGTTAGAGTCATTGACTCTTCATTTTACATATGAGGAAGATGAGACCCAGAAATACAGAGTCCTCAAAGTTGTACAATGGCCAAGCTGGAATTTGGCTAAATGGCCAGGTCCATATATACCATCAGCACTTCATTGACAACAAAAGTACTTTCTCCAAAAGGTTGTAGGTAGTGCAGGTGTTACTATGCCATTCTGGGGGTGGGGAGTAGGTTAGAGAGCTAGGTTTCAGAGTGGTGAAGTATTGCTTATAGTTACATAGCCAACAAGGTTCAGAGCCATGTACTTTGCTGTCTTGACAAAGGCAGCATGAATCTAAGCCCAGGTAGGAAAATTGACATCATCCTCCACCCAGAGTTGAAAGAGCCCTCAAGGGTAACCCTCTTATCTTGTGGATGAGGGAATTGAGGTTTGAAATGGTTAGATGACTTAGGATCATAGACTTATATAACTGAGAAGGACCTCAGAGATCACCTGACCCAGCCCCTCATTTGAGAAGAGAAACTAAGGCTCATGGCTGGGGTGGGGGTGGGGGCCTGGAGAATGACATGGCAAAACCCTTCAGGATCTTCACCAAGAGAACACCAAAGGGGATCATGAAGAATCTGACCTGAGTGAAAACAGAAAAGGGAATAAGGGGTGGAGCTGGGATTTGAAAGTGCCATCTTTCACTTTTGTCAGTCTTTATCATATTATTTCACATTTATCACTATTTCTGCTACGCCAAGCTGCCTGTCAAGATGAATCCAGGGAGATGTTATTTATTTTGAAGCTTGGGAGATGTGTGTGTGGGGGGGGGCGGACAGTGCAAGGAGTGGGTGAACAGCTTAGTACAAATTTTCCTAGACTATGGAAAATAGTGTTTGGGGCTCCCCCTGCTGGACTCAAAATGAAACATACCCCCAGCCTGAGGAAAGCCGAGTAGGCAGTATTTTGGAAAGGCAAGACAGAGGTGCCAGGTGAAAGACTAATAAACTTTTGGTGTCTATCCCAAAGAGCTGATGGTGAATCCATCTGATCACAGGACAATGAAAAGAGAATGGAATCCCCAGATTAAGTCAGCAGCCTGGCTAACTTCTCATTTCTTACTCTGATTTCACCACCCACCCATTATGCCATCCTGACCAAGTCTCTATACTTTTCTCGGCCTCAGTTTCCTTTTTGAACCTTTTGTGAAGAATTGACAGTAATAGTAATCCTATAACAAACCAATTTTTGAACTTTTTTTTTAAGAGAAAGAAGTAGAAAAAGAGCAGCGAGGTGGCTCAGTACATAAAGTAGAATCAGGAAGACCTGAGTTCAAGTTTGGCCTCAAATGTTTACTAATTATGTGACCCTGGGCTAGTCAGTTAACCCTGTTTGCCTCAGTTTCCTCCTTCCTGGAGAAGGAAATGGCATGTCACTTCATTGTCTTTGCCAAGAAAACCCAAATAGGGTCATGAAGAATCAGACATGACCAAAAAATGACTGAACTGGAGAAGAAATGACAAACCACTCCAGTGTCTTTGCCAAGAAACCCCCAAATGAGGTGGTAAAGGGTCAGACATGACTAAAATGACAGAACAACAGAAGAAATATAATGTGTGCTTTTCTAATTTTTTATGCCATGATCTTCAATATTCAGTTCACATTGCATTTCAGATTTATAGTGGAAGATGTTCAAGTAAACCTCTAATTTTCCCAGCAGTTCTTATCAAATAGGGATTTTTTTCCCAAGCATTTTATATTTTGGAGTTTATCAAACCCTGGGTTATTAAGATCGGCTTTTTCTGAGTGATCCTTATCTAGTCTGTTCATTGCACCTTTTTTCCATTTCTCATTTTGTATGAAATGGTTTTGATGATTGCTGATTTCTAATATAGAGGTCTGGAACTGCTATTTCCCCTTCATTCCTATCTTTTTTCATTATTCTATTTGATATTCTAGATCCTTTATTTCTCCAAATGAATTTTTAAAAATTATTTTGTCTACCTTGGTAAAGTATTCCTTTGATAGCTTGATTGGTGTAGCTCTAAGTCTATATATTAACTTCAGCAGTATTTTCATTTTTACTATATTGACCCACCCAGCCACAAGCAGCAAACATCCCTTAGGCTATTTGAGTTCTCCCTTCTTTAAGGATTATTTTCTAGTCATATCTATAAAAGGATTGACTGTGCTTTGGTAGATTGACTCCAGATATTTTATGCATTTTAATTAATTTTGAATAGGCTTTATCATCTGTTGGGTTTTGTTATTATGATATAGAAAAGCTGACTTTTTGTGGCTAAGCTTTGTAATTGTCAACCTTACTTTAACTATTATCTCAATTTCTTTCTTAGTTTCTTTTCCTTCCTTCCTTTCTTCTTTCTTCTCCCTTCTTTCCTTTTTTCCTTCTTTCTTTTTTCTTCCTTTCTCCCTTTTCTTTCTTCCTTTCTTCTTTCTTTCTATTTTCCATCCACCCATCCATCCATCCTTTTTTATTTCACCAGCCCACAGGATATAATTTGAGGATTAAAAAGGACGGGGGTAACACCCCTAAACTAATCTTTTAAAGACACTACTAATTGTAAATGCCAAATCAAAAGTTGGGCACATTCATTCCACTCTATCTTTTCATTTTATCCCATCAGCTAATTAAAAGCCACAATTTAGACAATAATGACCTAACTGTCTGGATTTTGAAATCAAACACAAACCCAACACTAAAACATTGGATGGGATAAAAGCTAATGGATCCAGGAGCAGTGTAGGCTCCTGCTGGGTCTGGCCTGGCCTCCTTCCAGAGACAGCCCCGCCATATTTGATTAGCGGCACTCATTCTCCAAGCAGTTTGGAGCAAACTCACTACAGGGGCGATAAGTGAGCAATTTATGAGGCTAAGTGGTTTTTTGGATCTGCTCCCACTGCTGATGGAGCAGGATTTAATATTTATTCCATATTCCCCCACCACCACCATCACACCATGCCCTTGCTCATTGTCACTAGTCAATCCTTTCCTTTCCCAGACCCTGCTCTTGGTTCATGGGAAAGTCACTTCTGAAATAACCAGCAAAAAGGCATCGCAAAATAAAAAAAATCTAAGAAGAAACGAAGGATATGGATGCCCAGAGTATCCATCTGCTTAAATGGCTAATGAAATGATAAGCAATAGAAACAAGACAGCTTTCTATCTGCCCCCTTGCCCCTCCCTCAGACAGGAATTGGAGCATCTGTGCCAGGCTTAAAATAGTCCATCACTCAAGAACCAGCCACGTAGAGTCTACAATGCGAGGATGCCCTCATCTTGCCACCTTTCATGTCCCAGCCTTCTTTCTCACACTTTCCAGAAGGCTAGTAACTGTTCTTCTAGTGTTCTATTGGGTAGAAGTATTGGAGGAATGAGTCTTATTTTAATTTGTTCCTCCTTCAGCACTTAGGACAGGGCTTTCTACACCACTGGTCCTAGATAAATGTTTGCTTATGACAGATTAGTAATGGACTGTTTATAGAAGCTAAAGATTTATGGGGAGAGATGTGTAACATTTAGAGACTAGTTGTATAGTATGGTGTAGCAGAGTGATGGAGAGGTAATCAGAGGAACTGTATTCAAATCCTCACCTTTGACACTACCTTTTTACTTCACTTTGGCTGAATTACTTCATCTCTCCGGGGCTCTGTTTCCCCCTCTCTATGACAGTGAATTGGAATAAATAACCTCAAAAGCTCTCCTTACAGCCTTTAATGTCTAGGATCATAGGTTTCAAGTTAAAAGGACCTTTAGAGGCCATCTAATACAAATCCCCACATTTTACAGATGAGGAAACTGAACCCCAGAGAAATGATTTGTCTAAGGTCATGTGGATAGTGGCAAAACAAGATTTGAGCCTAGTTCTTATGATTAGAAAGCCAGTGTTCTTTCCACTGTGTCATGATGCTTCTCAGAAAGAGGCTTAGATATGACCTGGTCTACTATACCACTTGAAACTAAGACCAAGAGAGATGAAGTGACTTACCCAAATAATTATCAGAGTGGAGATTTGAACACAGTACTTCTGACTCCAAATCTGGATTCTTTTTTTTAATTTTTATTTTTTTTTCAAATCTGGATTCTTTCCACTAAACCATGTTTTCTTTTTTTAAAAAAAAAAAATAACACATTTTTATTGATTTTTTTTTACATCTCTAAGATTTTCCCTTGTATCATTAGCCCTTTCCTTTTCTCCCTCTCAGAGTCATCCCTTAAAAATGATCAAATGAGGTAACATATATGTACTCTATAAATCTTAAACTTGATATGTAAATGCTAGCTATTATTTTTAATAGGATTTTAAAAAAGAAAACAAAGAAGAGAAAATTTTTGCAGCTATTAACATGATATTCAAAAAAGAAAATGAAGAAGAGAAAATTTCAGCAAAGCCAATCAGTACATGGACAAAAATTTTGACAATATGTGCAGTGTTCCACACTGATGGACCAGTTACTTCTGCAAAGTAACCACATTACCTTTGAACAGAAAGTCAAGACCTCCCCTAAAAGTATCCCAAGGTGATTTTTGGAAATTCATCTGGAATGGGATCAGCAACATTTTAGAGTTGGTATAGCCAGTTTTTAATTATTTGATACCTCTCTAGCTGATGGGAGAAGAGGACTGCCCACAAGTTGCAGCCCCCCATCCCATCCCAACCCAGAAACTCTATAGTGTAAAGCTATTCAGTTGAAAAGGTACAGTTAGCCTCAGCAAGCCACTGGTGGTATTACTGGGTTTTTTCCCCAGCTAAACCTGAGTGCTTTCTGTGCCATGGTAGGATGAAAAGTGACTTAGAAGTACCTCTCCTCACAGGAGTACTCTTTAAAGCAATCACCTAGAAGTTCCCATGGAGGGATCTTTAGAAGGCTCACTGTGCATTCACTAGCTGAGATATTAAAAGACATGATTTTGTAGGCTTACCAAGAGTCAGGAGGCTTAAATTCTTTTATTAGTTCCACCAAATGATTCACATTTCTGTAGGTTCTAGTCTCTGACTGAAGTTCATCAATTGTGTGAACTTAGGCTAGTCCCCGAATTCCAGACTATCAGAGCAACTCCGGGACCATTTGGTAAAATAGAAAAATAGAAGAGTTTACAGATGGCTTTTCCCATGTTACCCTTTGTGAGGTAAGGAGTACAGGTGTTAACTTACCAATTTTAGAGATGAGGAAACTGAGACTTAAAAGGGGCCATCATGATAAAGTCCACATGGGTAAATTTTTGACTTTTAAGTCCAGTGTTCTTCCCTCTGCAGCTTGTTACTGTAGTTACTGGGGAATTCAGTATCAACACATCTGTAAAATGAGATTTAGACAGGGAATTGTAGACTTTTAGAATGGCAAGGGGTTTCAGCAAATGCACTTTTGATTCCGCATTTATCTTGTTACTTTTTTCTAAAGTTCTTTCACATGTATTATCTCAAAGAATGCTCACCACCCGCCTCCATCCACTGAACAAGGCAGCACAAGTTTTATCATTTTCATTCAACTAAGGCACAAAGACAGATGTTGCTGATTTCACATTGCAGAACACTTGAAGGTAGGAGGGAATAGCTAACGTATCACATGACAGAGTCAGGACCCCCAAACGATTTGGACGGGCTGCAATCACAGAATTCTACATCTGGAAGGTAACTCAGAGGCTATTTGGTCCAACCTGTGCCAACAAAAGGAATCCCTACTATAAACTAGTAATTATCCAGCATGGCTCAGTGGAAAGAATATTGGCTGTGGAATGAGAGGATAGGGGTCCACACCTCTTCTCTGATATTAAGTTACTTTCAGTAAGTCATTTTACCTCTCTGCGTCTCAGTTTCCTCATCTGTAAAATGGAGGCCATTGGACTTGAGGACCTCTGAATTCCTTTAGATGTAATCTATGATCTTCAGATTGAAAACCTTCAGCAAAGAAGAACCTGTTTGCCTTCAGAGGCAGCCCAAGCCCTTTGGAATACTGTCATTGTCTTTCTCAACATCAAGCCTAAATCTGCCTCTTTGCAGCTTCCTTCATGGCCATTGACTGTGCCCTCTGGAGCCAATTCAAACATGTCTGATCCTTTTTCTATATGACATTCGTTCATAACAGCTATCAGCTTCCCACCCCTGAAATCTTCTCCTCTTTAGAACAGACATCTTTCAATCCCTTCAACCAATTCTAATACAGCATTGACTCAGAGCCCTTACCACCTGTGTTGCCCTTCTCTGGACTCGCTCCAGCTCATCTGAGTCTTTCCTAAACTGGAGTACTCAGAAATGAACACAATAGCACAGATATTGCTTGACCAAGATAGGGTACGGTATGGCTATGATCCATTTATTCCTTGAAGTTATGCTTCTCATTATAGAAAATTGGATTGAATCTACTTAAGAAATTCAATCAATCAATCAGTCAGTCAGTTAATAAGCATTTATGGCAGATTCTGTGCCAAGTGTTGCTTTCTCTTTACATACCCATGACATAGTTAAGTTGTCCACCTTATATCTCTCACCCTCAACATATGAGTCCATTTTCTCTTCCTATCATGCATTTCCTTGATAACATCTTTCTCCTTCCAAGTTCCTCATTGGTTAGCTCTTTCAATCAGTACACACCTATCACATGCCCGTTCATTGCTTTTTTGTATGATACTAATTTTCAATTATTTTTTTAAAGACACAACCAGCTTTAAGTGACTTGCCCCGGGTCACACAGTTTATAAGTGTTATGTCTGGCTTTGAATCCAAATGCTTCTGGCTCCAGGGCCAGTGTCCTTTCCACTGCATCACCAAGATGCTCTTCATTTTCCATTCTTCCGAGGTTGTTGTGCTCCATGTTGTGAAGTCATGTAACATTGGTAGAACACCAGTATTAAAAATATTTGTTTCTGAGAGAAACTTAGAGAGTCTACTAAGGAAGTTTTACAATTTCCTGAATGCAGTCTCTCTCACTCTTCTCCTCTTTAATTCTGGGCACAAATTCATTGCTATCTGTGCTGCTTGTCCCAGAGATACAGACTGATGGACAGTCTCTATAATTAGTTTACCCACCTGTACCATTATCTGGACAACAGACACTCTTCATCCATTTGGTTTTTCCTATTTGGATAGTCAGGCCATATCCTTTTGAGTGGTTATATATCTTTTCCAGGAGGTTCTTCGATGTCCCAGGGCTTGATGCCAGCACAATGTCATTTGCAAATAGAAGCATTAGGAAGATGTTACTATTCATAAAGTTTTGTCATAGGATACTGTCAGAGCTTGAAAGGACTATAGAGGCAGCAGACTATAGTGGGGAAAGTATCAGACTAGGAATTATCTTTGTCATTTAAAATATTGTTTCAATTACATATAAAAACAATTCTTAACATTTAAAAAATGAGTTTCAAATTCCCTCCCTCCTTTCATCCTCTCCCCCCTTTTATTGAGAAGGTAAGCAGTTTGAAAAAAATTATACGTTATATCATTTTTACTAGCACTTAGGATCTTGATTAAGTCATTTCATTTCCATTTCTGCATCTGTAAAATGGGGGTAATAACACTTGAAGCTACCTACTTCACTGGGATTGTTTTGAGAATATAATGTATATATGTAGTGTATAGTGTATATATGAGCTTTGTAAAAATAAGTCTCTCTGTACCAATTAGCTAGACTGTTACTATTATCTATGACTTTAAGCAGCTGTGGGTTGATATGTGTTTGCTTTGATGCTGGAGGTGTGGAAGAATAACTTGGCAAGGCTGAGGCTATTAATGCATTTTCTCACTTTCATGATAAAAAATCAGAGTCATTAGTCATAGAGTTGTTAAGAAACTACAGTCAGCTCCTGCTTTTCCTTCAGTGATTTATGTATACTTATGTATACAGGACATCCTCTGCATAACTTCAGGGAGGTGAGGAATAGGTTCTCAAGGCCCCTACAAATGCCCCAATCTTCAGTACCCCTCCTTCATCTGGCTTCAAGCTGTCACCTTTCTCCCAAAGGTCACCCTCCCATCTGCCCTTGCTGACTCAACCATTCTTCTTGAGATGTAAAACTAGACAGTATGGTGTGGGTACATTCTCATAGTGAAGTCCAGAAATGAGAGATGGGTCTGTTATCATAAGAGAAGAAAGATCAGAAGCAAAAAGCACATTGGAGATTCCAAAGTACAGTTCAGCAATGGTATTAACTTCTACATTAAAAAAAGATGTAATAGACAAGCCCAGGGAGGCAAGCATTCAAGAATACACATATCCATAGCAATTTGACCTCATACAAGAAAGTTATTTCTAAATTGATTTTCCCAACTTTGAAGATACTACTTTGAGACTTAAGTTGGGGCTAATTCTTTGCCATTTGCCACAACCCCCACCTTGAAATTCCCCTGCAAATTGATCTTTCCACTAGCTTCAGCTGTGGACAGCTCCCAGTTCTGAACATTTACCTACATGAGAAACATCTATACAACGTTTCAATTGGTGGACATTATGATCCATTACAACTCTGATATTCTGTGGTCCGGAGATTCTATGAATAACTGAAGTCACAAATTCTGAACCCATGAATCAGGAAGATTTCTTTGCCTACATTGTTTTTAATTTTATCTTATTTTAGTTGAGATCTTTTGCTTTTTTCCATCATGGTCATTTCTGAATATATCCCTCCCTCTCTTTTATTCAGCAAACTATTTTCTGCATAATAAATAGAAAGAGTTGCCCCAAATAATCACAATACTCATTGTGTCTGGAAGCATGTGTAATATTCCACATCTACAGTCTGTCTCCCATTTCTGCAAAGAAGGGTGGCAGACAGGTACAAGCTTGACCATTATAAGGAGTATCAGGTTTTTTTATTCTTGATGTTTACCTTATTGTAGCCATTTTATACTTTATTTCCTGGTTCTACTCCCTTCTCTCTGTCTCAGTTTAGAAATTTTCCCAGAATTCCTCATGTTCCTTGCTTCTTATGGCAGAGGACTATTCCTTTGTCTTTTTCTCCCTCAAACCAGCCCTTCCTATGAACTCCTCTATTACTATGTAGAGGACCACCATACTTCTGGTAACCTAGGTTCATAGTAACTTCAATGTCTGGCTGCTTGCTCAGAAGCTCTGTTGCTTCCCAATTACTTCTAGTGTAATTGTAAGATCCTTTGTTTTGCATAGAGACATCTCCATTCCAAATGTTCATGAGGACTATTTGTTCCCAATCTGTGGTAGAGCATTCTGAGCTTATATTGGTCTGATTGGCCAGTCAGATACACTGTACCTTGACACCAACATCATGATGCCATTTTGGTCCTCTTCAAGAATGAAGGATATCAACTAACCAAACAACCAACCAACCAACCAACCAACCCACCGACCAACTAACCAATATACTTCATAACCTGATTCCACTGTTTTACCAGCCTTATTACATACATAGACTCTATGCGATAATTAATCAAGTCTTATTATTTTCTCAAGTACAGCACCCTATTTCATCTCTTTTCCTCTGCACTGACTACCCCCCTCCCCCATGCTTGGAATACACTTCTTATTCTTCTGGGTCACTTAGAATCCCCATCGAAGTTTAACTAACTTCCCATTTCTGCAGGAGGCCTTCCTGGTTTCCCCATTTGCTTGTGTCCTTCCAAGGAAATCAATTTCTACCTTACATCCACCTTGCATCTGCTGCCCTGCCTGGTCTCAATTCCATGGAACAAGATGCCTCTATGGTTTCTCTTCCCCACCTTCACCCCCATTTCCTGCTTCCTTTTGTGTGTTGTCTCTCCCTTGAATTGTAAAGTCATTGAGAGCAGGGGCTATCTTTCTTTTTATGAGTTGTATCAGCAGTGCCTGGAACATTGTAGGCACTTAATAAGTATTTGTTTAATTTGATTGTATGTATATGTAAGGTTGGGAGTGGGGTAACAATTGAGTCGATCAATCATTTACCCCACAAAGTTAAAATGACTAACCCAAAACTCTGGCTTTAGGTGGTGCAGTAGATAGCACACCAGTTCTAGAGTGAGGAAGATCTGAGTAGCTGTGTGACCCTGGATAAGTCACTTCATCTCTTTGCCTCAGTTTCCTCTGCTGTAAAATGGTATAATAATAGCACCTACTTTCCAGGATTGTTATAAGGATCAAATGAGATATTTGTAAAGCACTTAGCATAGTACCTTAATTGGCATTACAGAAATACTAGTTATTATTTTTATGTGAGAGCATCTCTATTGAATCTATGGAGTCATCACATAATCCCACTTAAAGCAACTACCTTAACCAAGTGGCAGAGCATTGACCTAGGTTTTTGAAGTCCTTAAAAGGCATTGGATGAAATAGAGCCATACTTTACAAGTAGGTGGATGTTAGCTGAGATTTAGTCATGGCCTGTGGGGCCTTTATAAAATAGCAAACCTGGGTGGAACCCAAGCCTTTGAGGCAGCTTAGAGGAGAGAAAAGTCATCCAAGCCCCTGACAGGAAACTGTTGGGAGAGGGAGGGGTGTGAATGGGAGGTAAACCTTCGTCTTCTTCCCTCACCTCTCCCCTTGACCACAGGAGGACGTCAGAAATTTTGGGGACTTAGATTTATTCTTCTCATTAATATCTTAGCAGGGTGCCAAGAACAGTAGTGACTACCAGTAGCATCAGCATAGGGAGCCTGGAACCAACTACATGCCTCTGATGGAGACGGGGAGAGAAGGACATGGCCAGCCTGGGCCCTTCATCAGTTTCTCTCACTGGCAACCTGCAACCCTTCTCAAGGAGGGAAGCACCAGATTCCAGAGGTATCTATGCATGCCACCTACCTTTGAGCTGAATTTAGATGGCCCACAAAGGAACATGTCTTGCATGGGCAGGCACAGCTTACATATAGGAGGAAAATGAATCCTGGAGAAGTAAAATGATTTGCCTTGATTCATACAGTTAATGTCTTAGGTAGGATTTGAATCCAGATTTTATCAACTCCAAGTCTAGAGCTCTACCATGCTGCCTCTCCAGAATTTCCAGCCCCCATGGGAGACACCCCCGGAGCAAGGTCAGAGGAAAATTGCCAATGAAATCTAGTGGGAAAGCAACAATGTTGGTAAAATCATCCTATTGGGAAACTCATCTTAAACCTCCACCCCCACACTCCCCCATCATGTAGTTGTGGGCCTTGCCTGGTTTCTAAATGGCTTAAGAATTCCTTTCCCCCTCTGCCTCTCTCCCTTCCTTTTCCCTCCCCCCTCTCCCTCCCCCTTCTCCCTTCCTCTTTCTTCCTCCTCCCTCCCTCTCCATCCCTCTCTCTCTCTCCCTCCTTTCTCCCCTCTTAGAAATAAAAGGATTCATGTGTAGAGGGTTCTATAGTCCAGTCAAATTGTCCTTTCTATTTCCAAGCTCTGCCTGGCTATTCCTGGAATATTTTTCTTCCTGGGTTTTACCTCTTAGAAATTCCTGGCTTTCTTCAAAACCCAGCACAAATAAGTACCACCTCCTACAGGAAGCCTTGCTTGATGCCTCCAGCTGCTAGTGCCTCCTCTTCAAAATTACCTTGTGCTTGTTGGTTCTTTGTGGCCAGGGGCTCTCCTTTTTGTCGTTGGATCCCCAGTACCCAGAACACAGTAGATACTTGATAAATGCTTGTCAAATTTGTGGATGAGAACACCAGAGCCTAGGCTTTAAATGATTTGCCCCAAAGGAAGCAAAGGGCAGAGGTAGGATCTGAATGCAGGTCTCCTGAGCCCCATTCTAGTTAGAGCTCTCTTTGCTACCCACATGTCTGTCTCCTGCTCAACAGAGCTGGGATCAAGGAAGAGGAGTGGGCTGATGATCAGGACCAGGGCTAACATAAAGTGAACCAGCCTGAAAAACATGTTCACTAAAGCAAATAGTCTCACTTAAATATGTGAATGGAAGGAAAACTCTCGAGAGGAAAAAGAAAGAAGAAACTGGTGATGGAGGAAGGGACTGAGAGCTATATGGAAGAGTTTCCTAAAAAAGCTGAAAATGAAGGTGAAAAATCCTTGGGTACCGCTGGTTTTATAGAGGGATAACTGGAGAAATCCTATTCTGACCAACCATTATATTTATTTTTTAATGATACAGAAAGGCAAAGAATTATGGAAAATTCAGAATTGAAAATTCAGTAACCTTAGACATCATCTGGTTTAAATTGGGTCTAAGACAATTGCGGTTAAGTGACTTGCACAGGGTCACACAGCTAGTAAGTGTCTGAGAATGGATTTAAACTCTGCATCTTCTGATTCCAGAGCTGGTGTTCTATCTGCCATCCCACCAAGACTGCCCCCAGAAATTCTTTATAAAATAGCCCCAAAAGAGGGGTCCAAACTATAAGGTATTGGGGAGGTGTCTTAGGAGGACGCCAATAGGAGAGAAATATTTTACTGGAATGTCAGGATTTTGTCCTGTTGTCAAACCAATGTGAGGATACCTTCCAAAGGGAAAGGCAGAATTATTTCTCTTTAGGTTAATCAGGTCATCTGTAAATTTTTGTCCTGTTCACTTTGTTCTGCATCATTTTACCTGTCTTGCCACATTTCTTCGATTTTCTCATCTTTGTCACAATAAGATTTCATTCTACTCATTGGCCACAATTTGTTCAGTCATTCCCCGATTGATATCCCACCTCCACTCTGTTTGGAGTTTATTTTTGTTTCCACAAAAAGTGTTGCTAGAAATATTTTGGTCCATATGGGGCCTTTCTGCCTTTGGTTTGCTTGGAATATGTGCCCAATAATGGAATTGCTTGGTGAGCAAATTTAGTAATTTTTCTAGCTTCCTTACCTTAGAGCTATATTAGTTATTTTTTTCCAAGTAGAAGACAGTCTTTTGTGCTCTTTAAAAAATGGAAAAAGTGAAAAGGACTCATGGGAGCCCATTAAACAGGCACAGAAAAGGCTTTTTGTAGAAGGTGGAATTTTAGTTGGGACTTGAGGTAAGCCAGGAGGTGGAGATAAATATGGAGAGCATTCCAGGCATGGGAGACAGGGAAAATGCATAGAATTGGGAGAAGGGAGTGTCTTGTTAGAGGAATAAACTAGGAGGCCAGAGGGTATAGGGGGTGGTGGTAGAAGGTGGAAGGAGCCTGGAGAGCTAGGAGGGGGATAGGTTGTGAAGGACTTTGAATGGCAAACAGAAATTGACCTTTCTTTCATTGAGGACATGGGAGACTATGAGTGTGTAATACTGCATGCATTGTCTGACTTGGCTGATGTTGGTTTTGCTAAACTTCACATTTCCATGCCCCCTACCCCCACCCCCTGCCTTTTTTTTATATTCTTTGTTATGGGTGATGTTTGCTGGGTAAGTGGAGGGAGAAGGGTGTGTGTGTATGTGTGTAAATTAATGAAATATCAAAACAACAGAAACCAACAAAAATAAAATTTAAAAGTAAAAATAAATTTTCTCTCTAAAGCTTACATTTTCTGTGCAGGGGTCAATCAATCCCCTTTTATGTTCTCAGGCAATGAGAACTTGTTTTCCTATATTTCCTCTTTATTCCCAGAAGAGGGCGCCAGGACAATGCACTAACAGTCATTCACAGAGGTCATCGCTTTTTCCATGTCTTTCCCCCTTTCTGAATGGAAGGAAAAGTTTGTTTCCAAGTAAAAGGTTGTCTTCAAGAAAAAAAAAGGAAGGGTGGAGAGATTCCATCATTCTTAAGCGGTATTTGGGTGAAAAGAAGTTCCTGGCATGGAAATCCCTTAGCAAAGAGGCTGGCTGTGGAGCCCTGGACCCAAGGGGCACTCTCAGTGAGTGGCCATGTTTACCTAGACCACCCTTGGCAGGGTTCTTGAAGAGATAGTTGGGATGTCACAGAGGCACTCACAGAAGAAGCCTCTGATAGAATGAAATGAACCAAAGGGTCACAGAAACACAAATCTAGAACCAAAAGAAGCTTCCAATGCCATCGAGTACAATCCCATAACTTTACAGATAGAGAAACTGAGGCTAAAGAAGTCTAAATGACTTGCCCAAAGTGGCATGGTTAGTAACCATCAGAGGTAAGATTTGAACCCAGGTCTACGACTCCAGGGCTGGGCTTTCTGCTATACACTTTCTACCCCACCACTCTTTCCACCATTCCATGCTGCCTCCAAAGAAAAGACATTTGTGGTTGTTTAATCCTTTTTAAGTCTTGTCCGACTCTCTGTGACCCCATTTAGGGTTTTCCTGGCAAAGATAATGGGGTGGTTTGTCATTTTCTTTTTAAAGAAGTTCTACTGTGGGACCAAGCTGCCCTCTGACAAAAATCTTTCAAAATTTAACTTTTTTTTGATAACTTTTATTTTTAATGTTACCTTCATCTCGGAATATAACAGCAAACTGTCTCTTGTAGGAAGGAAGGAAGCAAGGAGGGAGAGAGGAAGGGAAGGAGGGAAGGAAGGAAGGAAAGAAGGAAAAAAATTAGGAAAGGTAGTTAATACTTGACTGGTTGTGGAAGTATATGCAATGTTCTGCACCCATAGTCTGTCACATCTGCAAAGAAAGATGTGAGGTGAATTTTCTCCTCTCTTCTTTGGAAACAAACTTGCAGATATACCATCATTTTTCTGGTTACACACACACACACACATATACATACATACATATATATTCATACACATATGCATATATATTTCCCCCCACACATATTTATTAGTATTTTATTTTTTCAATTATGTGTAAAGAGAGTTTTCCACATTCACTTTTAAAAGATTTTGATTTCAAAAATTTTTTCCCCTCCCTCACCAAGACGGCAAGCAATCTTATGAAAGCTATACATGTACAATCATATTAAACATTAGTCATGTTGTGCAAGAAGAATCAGAACAAAAGAGAAAAACCATGAGAAAGAAAAAAAAGAAAATAGTATTCGATCTGCATTCAGACTCCATAGTTCTTTCTCTGGATGTGGATAGCATTTTTCATCATGAGTCTTTCAGAGTTGTCTTCTTAGATCACTGTATTGCTGAAAAGAGCTAAGTTGATCGAAATTGGTCATTGAACACTGTGACTGTTACTGTGTACAGTGTTCTCCTGGTTCTGCTCACTTCACTCAGCATCAGTTCATGTAAGTCTTTCTAGGTTTTTCTGAAATCTGTCTGCTCATCATTTCTTATAGTTCAATAGTATTCCATGACAGAATACAAATTTCTGTGGTAACAAGAACTCTGGCTTGGGAATTGGATAACCTGGACTTGAATTCCATCTTTGCTACTTACCCCATCTCTGACCATGGGCAGTCACTGGAAATTAATGTGATGGAACTTCCCTGAATCTTGGTCTCCTCATGCATAAAAATCGGGGATTGAATCAAATTATCTCTAAAGTCCTCTTCCCTCCAAATCTACAATACCCTCAGCTTCTAACTAAAAGTCAGTAACCAAATATTAAGGGGTCTGGAGTCTAGAAGGCTCTGACCACTCTGGGGGCACGGGGAGAGCTGTGCATCTGGAAGGGGGTCACGGGAAGTAGTGCTGGTAGACTTTGGCTACAAGGGGTTAAGAGGGGAATTTGGGTAACATTAAGAAAAGAATGTGTCAATCAGGGGACAAGTTAGATTGTATGGAGGACTAGAGTGAGAAGAAGAAAGGAGGAGGTAGAAGGGGCAAAAGGAAGGAAGAAATGAAGGAAGGAAGGAAAGAAGAAAGGAGGGGAGAAAAGAAAGGAGGGAGGGGGGAAGGAAAGAAAGGAGGAAGGAAGGGAGGAAGGGCAAGAGGAAAGGAGGAAGGGAGGAAAGAAGGAAGAAGGGAGGGAGGAAAGAGTAGCATCCCCCTTTCATAGTAGGCATCCCTTAGGGTGGAAACAGTATCAGCCCAACCCTATCTCCCTGTTTTCCAGTCCACATTTCACCCCAGAGGTGTAGATAAACCAGGACTTAGAAGGGAGATCACAGACCCAAGTCCTGGGTGAGGCCCTCCTCTCCAGAGAACCTAGGCACAATGGGTGCATGGGGGGCAGTGAAGGTGGGGGTGAATATGCAGGATTATTAAGAGATTCAGTTCCAGCTCTCAAAGAAGTCACAGTGTGGTTGGAGGGACAAAATATTCAGGTTATCAGATCATAGATTTAGAACTGGAAAGGAGTTACCTCTCTCATCTTCCAATTCTCTTCTGAGTTCATTTCTCTTCTAAGGGGAATCCAAAGGACAGGACAGTGCTACAGGGCAGGAGTATATTATAGAGCCCTGGGGATAAGGAAGGACTCATCAGAGAGGGAGGATTACATGTATCAATTTTATGGGCTCCTTTATGAGTTTTTCTGCATTTTCTGTGGTGTAAAATAGTTTATCTTAGAGAGAAAGAGGAGACAAAGAGAAAGAGAAAAAGAGAGAGGGGGAGAGAGAAAAAAGAGAGAAAGGAAGAAAGAGAGATAAAGAGAAAAGGAGAGAGAAAGGGAGAGAGAGAAAGAGAAAAAGAGAAAGGGAGAGAAAGAAAAAGGAGACAGAGAAAGAAAGAGAAAAAAGAGAGGGAGAAAGAGAAAAAGAAAGAGAGAGAAAGGAGAAAAAGGGAGAGAAGGAAAGAGAGAAAGAAAGGGAGAGAAAGGGAGAGAGATTTATTTATATTTATACCTATATCTATGAAGGTATATATAGTTACATTGAGTATTTTTGTGGGAGCTGGGGATCTTTTTACCCATCTGTTGGGATGTGTGTGTGTCCCCATATGCAAGCTATATTCTGAGATTTCCCAGAGGCAACTCTGGGTGGGGGCAATGGGTGGGGTATGATTTGGGGGATAGAACTGCCCCCCAAAATGAACCCAACTTGGATAAAAGCCATACAGAAGTCATCATGACAGGGCAGAGGACCACAGAAAGAACAATTTTTGCCTGCAAAGAGCTTTTATTCTACTGTGGGATACAACATATAAACAGATTACGTAAATCTGAGATAATTAGAGGTAAGAGAGAGAACATTTCCTCAGGCTGTTTAAGCTTACCATGCAATAGAATCACTGTGGATTCACTAGTGGAAAAAGCCCTGGACTTGAAGTCTGGGGACTCGAGTTCAAATCTCACCCCTACTATTTAGTACCTGAGTGACCTTAGGAAAGTGACCCAATCTGTGACCCTATATGAACAAACATATTCTTCACCCGCAATAACACATAGAAATCTAACTAGGTGGCACAGTGGATAAAGTGTCAGGTCTCGAGTCAGAAAGACTCTTTTTCATGTGTCTTCAAATCTAGTCTCAGATACTGACTGTGACCATGGACAAGTCATGTTTGCCTCATTTCCCTCACCTGTAAAATGAACTAGAGAAGGAAATGGCAAACCACTCCAGTAATTCTGCCAAGTAAACTACAAATGGAGTCATGGAGAGGCAGACACAACTGCACAACAACAAAATCGACCTATGGTAAAACCTCATTATAAAGCACCTTGTTATGTGACTGATGCAGTCATACTTGGTTGGATTCTTGGGTGTAGAGAACCATTGAATGCATCTCTTTGACTCCAACTCTAAAAGTTAGTAATGGGAGTGTTATACTTCACTCTTGATCCCAGTGCTCATCAAAGCAGATGGAAGAGGGGCATGAAGGTAGAATTATTGTGGATCTGGGAACATGTCCCACATCTGACACACACTACCCGTGGAACTTTGGGCAAGTCCTTTTACCTCCATGGGCCTCAGTTTCCTTATATGTAGAATGCTAGAGTTGGACCAAACATCCTCTGAGGTTCTCCCTCCCTCCCCCAGATCTAGGTAGTCCCACAGAGCTATGATCCTATGATCACAGTAATTTCTGGAGTGTGTGTGGGGGACCATTAACAGGGGAAATCAGGAAAGATTTCACATAGGAAGCAGTCCCTGAATAGAGCCTTGAAGGGTGACTACAGTAGTCTTCAAGCATTTGTAGTTTTAGACAGTTGGTTCAACTCAGACTTATAATAAACATCCCACCAGTGAGAACACGTTCCTATGGTCCTAAGTCCTAACCAATTGTGAATCTGTCAGCAAGGGTTGGTCTTGGATAAAATATTTGCGGAGGGTTTTTAAACGTTTATAGGCTGGTCAGGCAGGCAAGAAGGACCTCTTCTCATGCCCAGAGACTTAATAAATGCTTGTTGATGGATGGATTGATTGGGGATCCCAACTGGAAGGATCCAATTGATTAGATTCCTATGGAGGCTAAAATCTTTCTCACTATTAACCTTTCACAGAGCCCTAGGAAAGGTGAAAGGAGACCAACAAACAGTACAGCTTTCCTGCTCATGAGACAGATAAATGACCATAACTACCCAAACCAGGTATCCATCTTGGCTCCTGTCCACAAGTTCTACTGCTCTTCTGATACCAAGGAAATCCAGCCACCAGGAAAAGCAGCACCTTAGCAAGAATTTACTGAGTTTCTAGAGACTATTGGATCTGAAGACAGAGGACCCTCCTCCAAATACTAACTCCTACCCACCTCCTACCTGTACGGCCTTGGCATCTAGGAGACTCAGTGGATAGAGTCCTGGACTTGGAGGCAGGAAGATCTGAGTTCAAATCTGCTCTCAAACACTTACTGAACTGTGTTACCCTGGGCAAGTCACTCTACCTCAGTCTTCTTATTAGTAAAATGGAAATAATAGTAATGTCTATCTCCCAGGGTTATTTTGAGGATATTATATGTATCAAATACTTTGCAAAGCGCTACACAAATGCTGGCTGTCAATGGTGCTGCTGCTTAACCTCTTTGAACCTTATTTATTAAAAAAGGGGAGGGGAGTTGGAGAGAATCTTGAAGACCCCTGCTAGTTCAGTCTTTCCTAATTAGAAAAGAGTAGCTGGGTATGAGGAGGTTGGAGGCCCTCACCATTCTGGGTAAGGCTGGTACTGATTCTGGAAGGATGTCTAAAGAGGAGGAACTTGGAGGGAGGCAACAGCATTTGTTCATGGAAACAGATAATGAGGGCTCTCTCATTATCTGTCAGGGAGACGGCTTTCCTAGCATCTTACAACACATTCTGGGCTCTCCATCAGCTCATAAATCTTCCCTCAACAAGGGACAATAAATCAGAGGGCTTGCCAAGGCCCCCCTGTATCTTGGTGCCCCAGGGGGACATCCCCCCACTAGCTGTCCCTCCCCATTCTAGAAGAGGCGTGTGTGTAGGAAACCATCAGGACAGGGGGGAAATGTGCGCCCCACCCACCAGCGGACCTGGCTAAGGCATGTTAATTACATGGTAGTGTGTGGATTACCGGCAGCTATGATTTATTGGCCATCATGACCAGGCATCCGGATGCTTGGGATGAAATCCCACCAGCCTTTGTCCTCACTGGGGACTGGATGGGGGCCAGGAGTGGTGGGATATGAGGAATGGGGAGGGGTCCTAAAGACCCACCAAATTCTGAACCCTCAAGCAGAGAGAAGTAACTTACAGACAGGATAGTCTAAAGCAGGGGTTCTTAACCTTTTTTTAAAACATCACAGACCCCTTTGTCAATCTGGTAAAGCCTATGTAGGTAGCCCTTCTCAGAATAAGAAATAAAATACGTAGAATTACAAAGGAAACTAATTTTACAGGGTGTCCCAAAAATCTTAGTGCAATTTTAAGCTTAAAGCTGTATTGAAATAAAGATGTAATTTTTTCACATTTAAATAAACAGGTCCCTGAAAATTCCTCATGGATCTTAGGATAAGCACCCCTGGTCTAGAGGATACAGTATTTCTGTGGCTAGAATCCTCAGTGGTTAGCCAAGAGATTTAGGTTGGTTTCTTAGTGATTTAGTTTCTCTTTGATTTCAGTTGCTTCATCGGCTAAAGAATCATAGAAGTTAACGCCACGCTATGGGCTTTACAACTGTTACCTCATTTGATCCCCACAAGAACCCTAGGAGGTAGATGCTTTTATGATCTCCATTTTACAGATGAGAAAACTGAGCCAAGCAGAGGTCAAGTGACTCGTCCTGGGTCACAGAGATGGTAAATATCTAAGGCTGGGTTTGAACTCAGGCTTTTCTGATTTCAGGAAATTCTTGGTTCTTTATCCGCTGAACCACCTGGCTGTCAAGGGGGGATGATCATTTGTTTAAGACAATGTTATTTTAGGCATGAGGGAGAAAATAGGTGGATTTCTGGTCTAACTTGGCTCACTACATACGTACCATGTTGGACAGAGGATAGAAGGCTGGACTTGGAATCAGGAAGATCTGAGTGCCCATATTGCCTCTGACAGGACCCTGGACAGGCAACTTAACTGCCTTTAGCATCAGTGTCCTCATTTGTAAAATGGTGATGATGAAAGTGCCAGTTTGCCAGGGTAGCTGTGAGGATCTATGAGGTCATGAAATGCTTTGCAAACCAAGTGACTAGTGTGATCAGAAAGGGAATTTGACTTTGGAAGTGAGTCCTAAAACTTGGCTGGTTTATGCCAATGCAAGGGGTGGGGGAGGCTGGAGAGGTCAAACATTGAAGGAAAGGACAGGGATATGACTTTTAAAGCACTAGCTAGCCTTCATAAAGATTGGATTTAATTCAGTAAATTATTAAGCACCTACTATGCCCCAAGCATGAGCGATACAAAGACAGAAAGGGAACAGCACCTGCCTTCTCCTATCAGAGAGACAACATATGTAATCCTAGGTAAGTCATAACCTCTCAGTCTCAGTTTCCTCATCTGTAAAATGGAGATAATGATAGTACCTGTGTCTCATCCTGAGGCCTCTAAACTAGACAGCAAACTTACTGGGACTAAACTTCTTCAGCAAAACTCAGCTTTGCTCCCGATCTAGCTCTACTTGTGCTCACTATCTTGGATTTGATGAGTCTTTGATAAGCCTGATTGTCGTTTGTCTACTTTCTTTGGATGGACATCCTATGTGGAGTTTCCACATCCTATGTGGAATCTTTAGCTCTCCTAAGTTCCTAAGGAAGAGCCAGTAGCCATGACTCCCCCTCCTCACCCATCACTGGCATGGAGTCTATGTAAATGGGTCAGCAGCATATCAGTATGACAAATGGGGTGAGAATCACAGGATCCTGAGTCTACCTAATCCCACCTACCTCTCTGGCCTTCCTCATGGCTCCCCTTTGAATGCCCTTCACTGCAGCCATGACTGTATCAGTCATTTAATCCTTTCCAGCCACCATTTCCTAACCGTGCCCCTTCCACTCTGGCCTTCATTCTTATCTCCATCCAAAGGAACCCTGAGCTCAATTACGGTGAGTTTTCCCCTCATCTCACTCAAAACCAACTTTTTCTTTTATTTCCTAGTCACCTGTGCTGAACTATGCCACCCTCAACCCTTTTCAGCTCCTCTACATGTTGTCTTCATCCATTAGTATAAAGCTCCTTGAGGCTTATAGTTGTATCTTCAGTGCTTAGCACAATGCCTGATACATATACAGTAAGCACTTAAGAAATGCTTGCTCGATTGATTGATTGATCTCTTATCTAATAATAATAATAGCTAGCATTTATATGGCATTTTAGACTGTCAAAGCATACTAACTGATTTGATCTACTGACCTACTATCAACCTATCTACCTATCATCATCATCATCATCATCATCATCTCTCTCTCTCTCTCTCTCTTTCCTCTCTCTCCTATCTTGTTGGCCTATTATCTTTCTATGTATCATCTTATCTGCCTTCCTTCCTTCCTTCCTTCTTTCCTTCTCCCTTTCTTTCTTATACTCTATGCGAAGAGGAAGGAACCCCTCTACAACATTCCTGACAAGACGTCACTGAATCTCAACTTGAAGGTCTCCAGTGATGGAAGGAAGGAGAGGGAAGCCCCATGTCCCTTAAAACTGCCCTTTGTTTTGGAGACTCTAATAGTTTGAAAATTTTTCCTTATATCAAACTTGACTTTGTCTCTGCAACTCTTGCCTAGACCAAGCAGGATAAGTTCAACCTTTCTTCTCCATGATAGCTCTTCCAATCATAAGCTCATGGCTCTAGGGCTGAAAGGAACCCCAGAGGTCACATAGACCAACCCTATCATTTTTCAATTGAGGAAACTGAGGCCCAGAGAAATTAAACTACTTGGCTAAAGTCACATAATTAATAAGTATCTCTTATTCAGGTAAAACACTCCTAATTCCTACAATTAACTCTTGCAGACTGTTCGCTAACCCTTTCCCCAACCTGGTCTCTATCTTATAGATCTTAGTATGTTTAGGTCTTCCTAAGAGAGATAGGAAGGATTTTGTTAGATAGAGGTAGGAAAGCAGGTAAATCTGAATGAGAGCACAGCATGATCAAAGGTGTGGAAATGAGAATGGAAATGTCAAGTCTGGTTGTAGTGAAAGTATGTCAGTAGAAGCTGTGGCTAAGGTGGTAGTGAGGAATCAGATTTTGAGAAGCCTAGAATGCAGACCAAGTTGTCTGGCCTATAATCAGTAGGTGACAGGGAGTCACCAAAGATTTTTCAGCAGAGGAAAGCCAGGACCAGAGTTGTGGTTTAGATGACTAAAGATAGATAGATAAAGCATTTATTAAATGCTTATTGTGTGCCAGGATTTGCTTTAAGAAGATTGACCTGGGATTAGTAAGCAAAAATGATGAGATTAGAGGGTCTAGAAATAGAGAGAAGAATTAGGAGTCAATTACAATTGAGTAGGGAAAGCTACTGTAAATATAATTAGGAGGCTATCGATATAAGGGATGTCTGAAGTAGGCTAGGGGCCGCAGGAATTGAAGATGTGAGAGATTGGTGAAGGACTTGGTGATGGAGGGAAATAAGGAAATGGATGAAGAAAGAGGAATTCAGAATTTCCCCAAGATTTCAGTGTCTGGGTGACTGAGAAAATGAGGGTGCCTTAACAACAAGAGAGACTTCAGGAAAGGAGCCAGTTTTGTCAGAAGGGGAAGAGGGCTGATTCAGATTCAAGTCTGAGATGCCACCAGGCTTCCTGGTGAAGATACGTAGCAGACAGTTGGAAATTACGGCTCAGTGCCTAGGAGAAAGGTCAGAACTGGAGAACCATCTATTTAGAAGCTTAATTGGAACTGAGAGAGTAGATTAGGTCATTGGGGGAAACATCATAGAAAGGAAGGAAAGCCAAGGACACTAGAGTATACCTAGATTCATATCCTTCCAATGCTTACTGTTTCAACCACCTTGGCCAAGTCAAATGG
Organism: Potorous gilbertii; assembly: GCA_028658325.1. Lineage (NCBI taxonomy): Eukaryota > Metazoa > Chordata > Mammalia > Diprotodontia > Potoroidae > Potorous > Potorous gilbertii. The sequence goes on along the minus strand of CM053770.1, from coordinate 271,511,152 downwards.
CACTCTCTGGGTCTAAATTTCCTTATCTTTTAGATAAGCACTTTAGACTACATAGCCTTTCAGGTCCTGTCCAGCTCCCATTTCCTTATCCCTAATTAGGGAGTACTTCACCAGGCCCACAACATCTAGGTGAGCTCCAATTATGCTTCACTTTTCTCCCAGGGCACATTTTCACAAAGTTTCCTCAATGCTGATGTGAAAACCTACTAAAGAATTCAGTGAAACCTCGGAAAATTTGTCTGAATTGATACAAAGTGAAATGAGGAGAACCAGGAGAAGAATCTACAGAGAGAAAACAATAATGTAAAGGAAAACCACATTGATTTGGCATTCTGATGAATTCAGTGATCAAATGTGGTCTCAGTAAAGAAGTGTGGACCGCTGTCAGACTTCACCAGTTTGTTTTGCTTGACTTAAAGTTATTTGTTAAGAAAGATTTCTAGGAGGGGGAAGGGATGATGAAGGAAGGTATTTTTGTTTTAAAGAGAATCGATAAAATACTTTAAAAGTGAGGTTGAGAGTGATCATTGGTGAGAGTGAGTATCACATTTTTATTTTATTTTAGATTTTAGTGAATTTTTAACTTTTAAATAAATTGAAATGCAAAGGGTTAGAAAGAAATAGAATTTGTTAACCCATTTGTCAAAACCCACCTTCTGTAAGATATTGGCTCTCTCTGTTGCCCTCAGAGCTGTTTCTCCTCAAAGGCACAGGATCTTGGATCTCTACAGGTGAGAGGATCTTCTCCCCTGAGGGAAGAAATCAGAGCAGAATCGGAACTTCCGAAGAAGGAAAACAGAAATCTCTGAAAACCAGGGGGCCAGCTTGGCCCCAAGAAACAATAATAGGCACCTTCCCAGTACTTGCAGGAACCACCCAGCCCTAAATCACAGGCCTGCCCAGGCCCCCCTCCCAGCTGCACTTGGAGGTCTATTCATTTGGTTCTACCCCCTCCTTTCTTCCTCCAGCCCAAAAGATGTGCTCCTGGGCATGGTGAGATTCCAGCCTAAAAGAAGCCGCTAGTTAGGCAGTAAGGACCAAAGCCCAGAGCCACTGCAGGTGATGATGGTGCGGAAATATTTTCAGAGTTTTCTCTGCCTTTGAAGTCCTGTTCCACATCCTTCTCCCTCCCTGGGGCCCCGGGGCTCTGATTTATTAGGTAGTTCCTACCCAGAAACCCATATTAGCTACTGCTTCAAAGTGCTGACAAAGGAGAAGGCTAATAGATAAATGGGCCTGTGCTAATTGCTGTGATTGATCAGGCAGTATCCTAGATACTCAGATAAGAACTTGGAGATGGGGGAAGAGATTTCTGTGCTTCTCTCCAAAAGACAACCCCTACCTGGAACCATCTTGGATGTGTGGCCCTTTCCTTCCATGACATTCAAAAGATGGCATTTCAGGCTACAGAAGAAGAGTGGGCATGGCATAGAGACTGACTCTAAGGCGTTCTGGGATCCGGGCAGGAAAGAAAAAAATCCATATATTCTGGGGCAGGAAAAGGAGGGAGGGTAACTGGAAGTACTTGGTGCAATGAGAGATCTGGCTCTGGAGTCAGAAGACCTGAATTCAAAAATCCTCTTTCTGATACTTCCTACATGTATGACCTTGGGCAACTCTGGGCTCCTGGTTTCCTCATCTGTACAACACAGGGGTTAAATTAGAGTATAGCTCTGAAGCTGGAAGGAACTTCAGACACCATCTAGTCTGTCACCCTCAGTTTGGAAAGGAGAAAAGGGAGGCCCAAGAGGGCATCATTTTTAACCATTTCCTTGAGGTTCCCAACTTGAGAAGTGGAGTGAACACTGGATTGGAAATCAGGACACCTAAGACCTGACCCTAGTTCTCTTGATAACTTAGCTGTGTGGGCTTCATATTTCTACTCTATAAAATGTTAGAGTTGGATTTTTTAAGAATTACTTTCAATTAACAAGCATTTATTTTTCCCCACTCTTACCTTCCCCACAAATAGAAAACATTGAAATAAAATCTCTAACAGATATGTATATATGTATATATATGTACACACACACATTTATAGCCAAGTCAAAAAAAATTCTCCCATTGACCAGGTCCATAAATGCAACTTGGGTCCATTCCCTCTCTTTCAGAAATCAACAAGTATTGACTAAATACTAAATACTGGGTACTGTGCAAATCATTCAGGGTACAAAGAAAGGCACCATGCCCTCCTCCTCCCTTTCTCACTCTCAAGAAACATATATTTTAGTTTGAGGTTCTTCTTAACTTTCATTGAATTGAAGAAACATTTATTAATTTCATTAAGACTTGTAGTACTGTAGTAGACATTGGGGGAGATGCAAGATTTAGATAAGACCTCATTCCTTACCTTCAAAGAGCTTAAAACTGAGTTGAGACCAATTCAGATAAGCACAGTACAAAGTGATATATGGTAACTGTGTGAGAGATGTTATATAAACAAGTGTTATATTAGACCTGAGGGGGAAAGGTCATAAGTCACTGGAGTGATGAGAGGGAGGGGGTCTGCCTGGAGGAGGGGGATATTTGGGATGGGGTTTAAAGGATTATTTAGGAATTCAGTGAATAGAAGAATAGAAAAGAAACCTTGCAGGAAGAGAGAATGGACACTGCCACCATGGCAAAACTTGCTTCCTTTGAGGTTAACTCCATCCATTTCTAGAACATTCTCCAGAATCCAGTGGCTATTCACCCTCCATTCTCCAGGAATTCAATCCTTGGTTCAAAGTTTTCTTCCCTACCCCAACCTCTGCCATTATGCTTGGGGATTTTGATATCCATGGTGATTCACTTTTGAACCCTCTGGCCTCTCGGTTCGCCCACCTCTTCAGCTCCCATGACCACTTCCCCACCAGAGCCGATCATTCCCTGGATACTATCTATCGCTCATCGGTCATAACTATTCAACTTACATGGTCCAGGGCTTTGAAATCCCTCCCTTGGACTAGAGATGCTTGTTTCCCATCTGCTTTACTCCTGTCAAACCTGTTCTTCCTTCTCACCATGGCTCCCCATTACTCCATCCCTCCTTTTCCTTTGCTGGCTCGATCCTGCAGTCCTTAGACTGTCCTCTGCCTAGAACCCATTCTCCTCTCACCCTTTCCAAACACTAACTCCAGTTTCCCCCACCATGTGTCTCCTTCCCCCTTGTCATATACTGCAGAAAGTCATGTAACAGTGCTGGTGGGGTCTGCTGCAAATGTCATCTGCTCTCATTGAAGTCTTCAGCCTTACAGGATATTACTCTTTCTATATAGACAGACTAGACAGAGATAGGCAAATAGATATTAGATAGATAGATGCATGGATAGACAGACAGACAGATAGATGTGTAGATAGACAAATAGATGGATTGATGAATGTGTGGACAGACAGACAGATAGATGTGTAGAGAGACAGACAAATAGATGGATAGATGGAGGTGTGGATAGACAGAGAGATAGACAGAAAGATAAGATAGATGTGTGGCTAGACAGACAGATAGACAGAGAAAGAGACAAACAAACCAAGCATTTAGTAAGGGCTAACTATGTGCCAGGCTCTGGATTAAGAGTTGGCTATACAAATATAAGCAAGCAAGATAATTTCTGTCTACAAGATATTTACCTTCTGTTCTAAGACAACTACAAAAGGTTCATGATGGAAAATTCTATCCACATCCAGAGAAAGAATTCCAGTGTCTGACTGCAGATCAAAGCATACTATTTACTCTCTTTTTATTTTGTTTTCTGTTGTTTCTTCTTTCTCGTGGTTCATTACATTGTTTATAATTCTTCTTTACAACATGACTAATGTGAAAATATGTTTACTATGAATATATATGTAGAGCCTCTATCAGATTGCATGCCATCTTAGGGAGGGAGGGAAGGAAGGGGGAGAAAATTAAAAACTCAGAAGTTTGTGAAACTGAATGTGGTAAACTAAAAATAAATAAATTTTAAAAAATATTTACCTTCTAAAGAAGACATGAAAGAGAGTAGGATAGGGGTGGGTGGGGTATGCAGGTGTCAGGCATGGTGTAGAGATGGTAGGAGAGGGAGGACTGTCTCCAGGTAACATAAGGTAAAAGGTCACTTATCAAGTCAGAGGAGGCAGGGGCAGAGTCTAAGTCTGCAGTGGGGAGAGATGAATATAATATTCTGTCACATTCCACTTGGCAGCCACACCATCTCTTCCTTCCGCAATCCACCTTCCCTACTTCCTCTTCTTTCTGTCTCAGCAGAGGATCTCCTCATACTTGACTAAGAGCTAAGAGCTCCCTTTTCTCATCATTCCCCTCTTCAGATCTCAGTTTCCCTCATATGCAAAATGACAGAGTGGAAGTCAATGGCTCTGTTCCAGCTCTGAATCTGTGTCTTTTGCACCACTTCTCATGCATAAACCACCATTGGAAGAACACTTCCATCTACATACCCGACATGCATCTTTTCCTTGCTTTTCTCTTTACCCGAAATTCTAGTCATTCTGAGATTCCACATTCTGTGGCTCTTGGCAATGCTCATCATTAAGAGAAAACAGCTATAACAATGATATTAGCAAGTAGCATTTAATGTAGCATCTTAAGCTTTGCCAAGCACTTTACACATATGATCTCACTTGATCATGGTTTGATTTTGGTGTTTACAACAGCAATATTATACATGAATGACTTAGCTATTTTCTTATTAATATAATGATCCAAGGCAATTCTGAAGGGCTTATGATGAGAAATGCTATCCACCTCCAGAGAAAGAACCAATGGAGTCTGAATGCAGATCGAAGCATACTATTTTAAACTTTATTTTTCTTGGTTGGGGGGAAAATCTGTGTTTCCTTTTCTATCATGGCTAATATGGAAATATGTTTTGCAGGACTGCATATATATAATCTATGTCAAATTGCTAGACTTATGAGGCAAGGGGGAAGGGCCAGAGAAAGGGAGAGAATTTGGAACTCAAAATCTTAAAAAATGAATGTTAAAATTTTTATGTGTAATTGGAAAAATTAAGTAAAATAATTTTTAAAATGTATTTGTGTTTAAAACTAGGTCTTTGGACTTCTGGTTAAGATGGCAACATGAAAGGTGGTGGAGAAGCCTGGACTCTCCCACAAAACTAGGGAATATCCAAATATTCAGAAATGGCTCTGGAATGACCAGGAAAACATCTGACAAAGAAGAGAAGGAAGATATGAAGGACTTGAACTCATGCTCCTGAAACTGAATCCAGGGCATGTCTCTGATCTCTATCATTTTTTCCCTCTGACCATCCATTTGGGAGACTTTGCCTCCACCCTTCCACCCCCGCCCCCAACCTTTTCCTTCAGGTTTTTTTTTTTTTAGTGAGGCAGTTGGGGTTAAGTGACTTGCCCAGGATCACATAGTTGATAGCAAGTGTCTGAGGCCATATTTGAACTCAGGTCTTCTTAACTGTAGAGCTGGTGCTCTATCCACTCTGCCACCCAGGTGCCCACTCCTCCAATTTTTCTTAAAGCAACAGTGGATAGTGGTGGATTTGGGAATCAGAAAGGCTTGTGTTTGAATCCTGACTCAGACACTTCCAAAGTGTGTGACCTTGAGCCAGTCACCCAATCTCTCTCAGCCTCAGTTTTCTTTATCTATAAAACAGAGATAATAGTAACAGTATCTACCTTATCAGGTTATAATAGAGAAATATAGATTATATATACATATTTATATATAGATTTATATATGTACACATAAATGTGTGTGTATATATATATATACACATATAATGTCTTTTTCTCAATAGATCTCACTATATAAATATGAGTCATAATTGTTATATGATGACCACATCAGCCTAGGAGCTCTTCATATTTCAGTTTGGACAGAAATAGTTTTTTAGATATTTTAAGGGACTTTACCTAAAAGGACAAGTAACTGGCATTCGGTAAGAGTGAAAAGGTGCCTATCTGGGACCTGGGCTCTTTCCAGATGAGTATAATGAAGGCATTTAGCAAATCTAGTCCCTTAGCCTTTAATATAGTGGGGGTGGGCAGCAGACCTCTGGGGGCACCGGGACAGGAAGGTGTCTGGAAGCTGCATTGTATTTTTTGTCACTGTCTGGGCTAGTTCCTCCTCCTCTTCCTCATCGTCCCCCTTTCTTCTCTTCTTCTCTTTCTCCCTTTCTTTCTCCTTCTTTCTTTCCTCCTCTTCCACTTTGCCTCTAGCAAATTCCACCTCTTTGCTTGTGTGGTCAGCCCCAGGACAGAGGGGGAAGGAAAGGGCCTGGGATGGGGTTGCCTCCTTCCCCTTGGGCAGGAAACAAGGTTCCATTCATTTCAGGGAGGTCCAAGGGCTCCTCTTAGATGGCATTCTAGTGGAGTAGCGGGATCATTGCCTAGGAGTCAGGAGATTCAGGACCCAGTTCAGGTTCTACCCTTATCTTGATGTAAGACCTGGTTCTAAATGTGCTCTATTTCTATTATTCTGTGACCTTGGAAATATCAGAACTCCTGTCTGGGCTTCATTTTCCTTCCATGCAGATTGAGGAATTGGATTGGATAATCTCTAAAATCCCTTCCCCCTCTAAGCCCCATGATCCCCTAGGACACAGATTTTTTTTTTAAATTTTTCTGTTCATTTAAAAGGTTTTCAACTCTGACTTCTTTCTCTTCCTCTGGTCCCTCTCCCACTCATTGAAAAGGCAAGTAATATGCCCTTTAACCATGTGAAATAGAATGTGGGGTACTTAAACCCCAAAGGATTCCAAGGACAAATTTTAAGGGGTCTATAAAATCGTATGGGAAAAAAAATCGCATTTTAATTTTCATTAACCTTGAACTGAAAGATATAATTTCTTTAAATTATTTAAAAACCTGGTTCTGAGAAGGGATCCATAGAGGGCTTTTCCATCAAAAAGGCCTCTGGGTTGGGAGTTCTAGGTGAGAAAATGACGTCTTTGATTTCTAATTCTGGCAGGGCTTAGTGCTCATAGGGTCTTTTGGCCACAGTCAGAAACAGGGATGTCCCTAGATGTAAATTGCTGATACAGAACCTGCAATTTCAAGGCATTGAGAAGAAGGAAATTAGCAAGTAGAAATGGACATTTCCACAGTTTACCAAGCACTCTACATACATAATCTCATCTCAGCCTTATAACAGTCTTGTGAGGTTGATAATGAGGAACTGGACCCAAATCACACCCCTGAAGATTATTAAACCTGGGCATAACCTTGGGCAATCACTGAACCTCTTGGGACTTCAGTTTTCTCATCTGAAAAATGAAGGGGTTGAACTAACTGGTCTCTGAGACCCTTTTGATCCCCAGTTTACCTATGAGAAAATTGAGGATGAGAGGGGAAATGACTTGTCCAATGTCACTTGACTAATAAGTATCAGAGTAGAGTTTGAACCTTTGTAATAAACACTGCCCTCTCCTAGCAGTCCTTTTAGAGGGGCAGATCTTCCTGGACATTGAGGTAACAGAATAAGTTTTTACACCTCAGTGTGAATGAACTTACCAGGTCAGCTTCTTTTTGGGCAGGAGATTATTAAAAAGAAGGAAAGAGGAAAGCTAGGAGATCAAAAAACTATCTCAGAATCTTGGACTCCTAGAATGACAGATCAGCAAGGGGCCATGGAGACCACCTAATCTTGCTTCCTCATAGCTGACTCTACCCGACGGAGCTCAGAATCCCTGTCTCGTTTCCCAACAGTAATAAGGGCTGATCCTATCTAGCAGGCATTCCATCGGGCAGGGTAGAAATATTCTTTCCTTGCAGGGTTTCTGGGCCTTGCCATACATCAGATAGATGAACCCTACCCTCTGTGTTTTCCTCTCCCCATTGTGAGCTCTTTGAGGGAACAGACTTTCTGTTTGTATTACTGATGCTTGAACAGTAAGCATTTAATAAATTCATTCATTCATTTTATGGAGGAGGAAACTGAGGCTCAGGGACAAGTGACATGTTTCCAGTCATACACACAGGAAGAGGTCTGATCTCAAAGAATTGTAAATGGAGGTGCCCAATCAAAACCCTTTCCACAAGATCCCAGCTTGCTCTCTCAGAGAAGCTACTGTCAGTGAAGATTTTTTTTGGCAGGTTCCGGATCTGTGTTTCCATTGATACAGGAAACTCCCAATGAGGAAATTCCCTTTATCAGTGCAAATGGGCATCTCCTCTGCAACTTACAATCTTAGAATGTTACCTGGGTCATTGAGGAGTTAAGTAATTTACCCAAGGTCATACAGTCAATATGTATTGAGGCAAGATTTTAATGTAGTTCTTCCTGATTCTAAAGACAGTTCTCTTCCTCTGGCTAAGATGTTTCCTCTGGGTGGGGATTTCAGATCAGGTGATATAACTGAGCCACCAGCTTAGAAAGATATCACTTATTCATTCTCGAAGAGGGATAATCAAGAATATTCGTGTTCCTTCTGTTCACTGTCTCCCAATCAGCCATCAGCTAATATCCATCCAACATTCTCCTCCAAAAACAAAGAAACAAAACCCCAATAGGTAGGGCTACTTCTTTTGCAGCTATCCAGCTTTATTTCACATCTTCTCTCTCACTCTTTTATTACTGTGCTAGCCACACACCCAGGGGCCATTTTCAGTCGTCCTGATTTCTATCTGGCCGCTGGACCCAGATGGCTCTGGAGGGGAAAGTGAGGCTTATGACTTTGCCCAGACCTGCTTAAATCCAATTCACTTGGCGAGTGATGACATCGGCTCCCTGATGTCATGGTCCTCCTCAAGAACACAGGACAACAACCACCTACAAGCCTACCTGGGCACAATTTGAACTGGGTCGTTTGCTTTCTATTTGACTTCCTTCAGATTCATTTCCTATTTGTCCATCATGCAGATCCTAGTATCTTGGCATGCCTCCCTAGCCTCTCCAGAGACTTTACCCCCCAATCATCTCACATCAGCTGAAATTTCACCCATCCTTCCATATGTAAGGATAGAGGCTGGGTCTTTGATTTCATAAATGCAAGAACGAATGAAAAGATATGATTGTTACGGAAATGTTTTGTATAACTACACATGTATAACCTAAAAAAATGAATGAAAAGCATTTATTAAGGACTTTCCATGTGCAAAGTGCTAAGTGCTAGAGATACAAATACAAGACAATCCCTGCTGTCAGGGAACTCCCATTCTAACTAGGGGTGACTGCACCTTTAAGAGGCTCAAATGTATGTCATGTAGAAAGGTCCCAGGGTCTTTAGGGTGCATCAGCAAAACAAATGATAACGCATCTCACTTAATGTCATCTTCACTAATGAAACCATGCCAGTTTCTGCCACTGAACCCTCTGACAGTGCCAATATTTTGGTGGTGAGGACTTTCTTTTCTGGGTCTTGAGAAATTGTGGCTGCTGAGGACCCAGAAACTGTAGCATGCCCAGAAACAGTCACTAGGTTGCGTCTCCACCATGGCTGCTTTCCAGAGCTGTATCTTTGGGAACCAGGTAGAGCTGTCAACACGAGCAATTCCACTCCTATTCTTAGGTTTCAAGTGGCTTCTACCTGCCCTTTGGAGGATCAGCAGTTGATGCTGGTGATGGCAGGAATGGGTGGACCTTCCTTCACAAGGCTTGGTCCCCTTGGCAACGTCTGTGGAGTAGATTCATCTGTAGATGAAACTCATGGATGCTTCAGGAGGGGGGCAACTTCCAGTTTTAGTGGTCTGAAGGGACTGAGAGGTTAGGTAAAATGCCCAGGGCTATGTATGCAGGATGCGCCTAAGGGGGCATGAGAACCTAGGTCTTCTTGGCTCCATTGCCATCTCTCTTCCCACTAAACCAGCTTGCCTCTAGTAAATATAGCCTTAAAATTTTATTTATTTATTTAATTTTAAATTTATGGACTAAAACAAGCATTTCCAAAACACAGTATAATAAAAATATGAAATTACAAATCTATTATGTATAACTTGCTATTCTTTTTAAATATATAATAAAATAATCATGTAAATCCCCCCTTTTTTCTTCTCTCCCATCCCACCCTAGAGATAGCTAATATTAGACACAAATATGCATATATGTGTAGTATCATTCTATACATACTTCTATTTATCAGTTCTTTCTCTGGATGCAGATGACATCTTCACATGTCTTTTGTAGTTAATTTGGGTACTTTCAATAGAATGAACTCAAAGTTGTTCTTAAAATAATATTGCTGTTACTGAATACAACATTAATATTAATTATAAATAAATAATGCAACAATATGGTAATTTATATTTAATCAATATAGTGTTTAAAACCAGATCTGTCATTTCTTTGGTATGGGGACTTCCTTTTGAAAAATTTCTATCAATACAGAATAACTTAGGGAGTGACTTAGGGCACTGAGAGGTTAAATTATTTGCTTAGGGTCACATGACAGGATATTTAAGAGGCTGGACTTACACTCAGCATTTTCTGCCTAAGAGGTGGGCTGTCTATCCAAGTAAAGGAAGAAAGAGAGAGGGAAAGAGAAGGGAAGAGAGAGCGAAAGAAAGAGGGACAGAGAGGGGGTAGAGAGGCAGGAAGGAAGGAAGAATGAAAAAGAAAGAAAGAAGGAAGGGAAGAAGGGAGGGGGACAAGAGGAAGGGAGGAGAAGGGGAAGAGGAGAAAGAGAAGAAGGAGGAGAAGGAGGAGGAGGATGAAGAGAGGAAAGAAGGAAAAAATAATACATACATATATGTTTGCATAGGTATGGATTATCTCATTTGATCCTAATAAGATCCACTGTGCTGATATCCCCATTTTCACAGACTTTAGAGTTGGGAGAGACCTTAACAACTCATCTAGCAACCCATACCTCCAAAGTCATCCTCACTTTATCATGTGCAACAAGTGGTTCTCCAGCCTCTGCTTCGGAGAAAGGGGTGCTCTCCCACTCAAGGCTGTGTACTCCACTTCAGGCTGGCTCTGTTTAGAAGTCTTTGCTGACCTCAAACCTAAATAAGCCTCTTTGCAACTTGCTCCTGCTTCTACCCTATAGGACCAAAGAGAGCAGATCTAATGTTTCATCCAGAGGACAGTCTTTCAAATACTGGAAGACAGCTACCATTCCCTTTTTGATTGCTTTGCCAAAATCTAGGTAAACTAGAGCCACAGCATTCCCCTGATCATTCATTTAGTAACATTGACCCAAAAAATGAATTTTCCTAAGTCCTAAAATATTAGTCTGGCCTGATCTTTCCTTGATGAAACCTTTCTGGTTCTGTCATCACTGCTTCACCCTCTATATCTTTGACAACCATCTCTTTCAATGATCAGTTTTAGAATTCTCCCAGGAAGCCACTGAACTCAAGTCTGTGGACTATTTTCTTCACTCTTTTGAAAAGTGAAACATTTGCCCTTTTTCAGTCCTGCAGAACCTCTCCACTCCACAATTTTTCCAATATCATTGACAGCAACCTACTAATCACATTGGACAGTTCTCTCAGAACCCTAAGGATGTTGTTCCCTGGGGCCAGGGGAGTTGAATTCATCTACAGCGTCTGGGTGGTTTCTCATCTCTTTATGTATCATGGGCATTGGTTTTCTGTTCTTAATTTTTAATTTGGTATCTCCATCTATGTCCTTCCATTTTCAATGCAAAGGTAACTTTTGGTAGCAGAGAAAAGAGAAGCAAAAAAAAAATCAGCAATTATACCTTCTTTGTGTTGTCAGTTAATATCATCCCACCCACTTCAAGCTGTGGTCCAATACCTTCTTTGGTCTTCTTTTACTTAATATAGCTTTAAAAAAAAAGGATCCTATTTTGGTTCATCTCAGTTTTCTTCATCAGCCTCCATTCATTATGAGCTGTGACATTCCTGAAACTTTATAGGATCATATGCTTTTATATCCATCCTCTTTTGCCTGTCTTTGCTTCCATCTCTCCTAAACATCTAAGTTTAGAGACCAGAGAGTGCTCGTATATTAGTTTCTTAAGACAATCCCTCTTTTTCTCTTCCTCACAATTGTTTGACTTTCCATCTTTAGGTCTTCATTCATAACAGAGTTCCATTACTTCTGTGGTGGCTTCCCCCATAGAATTTTATTTTATCTGTTCTTCCTCTAAACTACTTGGAATATGTTCATATGGTGTAGTCAACCTAGCTTTCCTTTCCTTTTCTATCACGAACTCTAGGAGGGAGAAGGAATTTTTCTCCAAAATTTCCATCATTTTTACCTTAGAAAGAGATTCCTCTCTATTAGCAAGAGCCATATTCAGAATAGATTATCTCTTTGTTGGCTCTTCCATCTTCTGAAGGCTGGAGTTACCATTAAGGCAAGTCATGAAGTTATTGGCTGCTTTGCTTTTAGGAGAGGGAGACAGACAGACAGAGATAGACAGAGAGAGACAGAGAGACAGAGAGACAGGGACAGACAGAGAGAAAAAAGAGAGGAGAGACAGAGAGGAGAGAGGAGGAGGAGGAGGAGGAGGAGGGGAGAGAGAGAGAGAGAGAGAGAGAGAGAGAGAGAGAGAGAGAGAGAACTTCAGTAGAACCACATCACTATTGTTTATATGATTTGTTTCCTAAATTCCTCATTTACTTTCTCTTTCTGTGCAGCTATATAATTTACTCCAAAGACAAAATCATTTCTAATGCTCTCTCCATTGATCTTCACCCAAATGCTCTTCACCATGCTTCCTGTCTCTGTCTATCTCTCTGTATGTCTCTGTCTCTGTCTGTCTGTGTCTCCCAAAAGCAAAGCATCCAATAATTTCATGACTTGCCTTAATGGTAACTCTAGCCTTTAGAAGGTTCAGGAACCAACAATTCTCTTCTAGGATTTCCTCATATGCATATATACCCTCTTAATATGAAACATTACCCTAGCCCTCAATCTATGCTATTTCTTTTGAGCAAGGTATACTTATTCAGAATCATATTACAGTCATGGGCTTCATCTCATTAAGATATTATGACACTTATGAAGTCAGATTTGTCTCTGTCTCAGGACCTCTCATTCATTTTCCTTGTTGCCTAACTTTGGGTTTTTGTAAATAGACATTTGATGGAGTGGGTTTTATTGCTTATTCTTTTAGTGAATTTTTTCTTCTGTGAGCTCTTTCCCTATATCAGTTGCTAAATCTTATCATCTCTGCCCCGCTCCCCATTAACAAACACTCAGATATGTCCCTTTCTCTCTACCCACTCTTTCCCCAAACCTCTCTCCTGGATATTACAACAGTTTTTTGGTGTGTCTCCCTGCCCTACTCCAGTCTGTTCTTTGTTCCGCTGCCACAGTAATTTTCCTAAAGCCTGGGTCTGACAATGTCACCCCCCTACTCAATAATACTGGTGGGATCAAATATAAACTCCTCTGTATTCTTTTCCCCATTTGGCCCCTTCCCATCTTTCCAGTTTTCTTACACATTCACCCCCTCCACACACTTTACCATGCAGCCAGATTGGCCTACTCACTGTTCCAAAGACACAACATTTCATCTCTAACCACTGAGATAGGCTGACTCCCATGCCTTGAATGCATTCCCTCCTCACCTTTGCTTCTTAGAATATCTACTTTCCTTCAAGACTCAGTTCAAACAGCACCTTCTACAGGAAGTCTTTTCTGATCCCTGCGCCACCTCCCGACAGCTCCTTCCCCATCATATACTTATTTTGCATTTATTTTAAAATGTAAGTGAGAAATATTTTGTGTTAAACATCAAATACAGTTTCTATGCTTTCTCTGTCCCCCCAATTAACAAATTCAATTTTTCTCCTACTCATCTCCCTCCCCTCCTTGAAAAAGGGAAAAAAAAAGAAAAAGAAAACCCTTTTAACAACTATTCGTAGTCAAGCAAAACAAATTTTCACGTGGTCATGTCGACATGTTTATCTTATTTTGCATCTTGAATCTATTGCCACTCTCTGCATGTGTATATCTATATGTCAACATATACATATATAATTTGTATATAAATATATACATACACACAAGTTTCCTGATAGAATGCAAAATCTCTGAGGGAACTGTTTCGTGTCATTGTATCCATGACACTTACTACATGTAGTAGTCATGTAATGTCGATTGGTTGATTGGTTAACTGATTGGCTGTTTTCCTTTTGACTCTTCTCCTAGGGAGAGATCCTGAGTCCCCAGAATTTAGAGTTGGAGGGTCCCTTAGGGATCATCTCAGTAGTCCTTTTGTCCGACAGAGACATTAAGTGACTAGAAGTGTTGGACACTTGAGTCTATTTTGTAGGATCAAGGGAAAGATTTCCCAGCCCTCAGACTAAAAGAGCCCTAGAAACCACAGACAGGTGCTCATTGTGCTCAGAGTGGCAGGAAAGTTTTTCTTGGACTGAGGGAGATCACCCAGAAGGGCTATGGAGATGGAGCCCTCTCTGGTCTGGTCTGGTCTGTCCATTACAAGACTCTGCATGCCTCTTCTATGTTCTTACCTGGGGGCAGGTAATAAAGCCAACCGAGAGCGAGGTGGATGGGGAGGACAGCCACGTGGCCTAATAAAGCCCAGCCCAAGAGGGACTGACTAGGAGGGAGGAGTGTCCAGCCTGCCAGAGTCCACAGAAGGAGAGCTTTGTACCTCACCCTTCTAGGAGAACAAGGGAGGGGACCCCAGGCCAACCATGCCCAGGGCAGCGACAGGAATGGGCTGCAGGAGCTTGAAGGAGTCAGACAGTTCTGATGAGGAAATGGAAGATGTTTTCTGGGATGCCAGGGGGGATTTTGGGCAGCTGAAGGATGGCGGGACCTCCCAACACTCCAGAGACATTGAAGGACTCAGAGTGAGAAAGACGAGCCGGCCTGTGAGATCAAAGGCCAGGAGGATTGCTGCTAACGTTAGAGAGCGCAAGAGGATCCTAGATTATAACCAAGCCTTCAATGCCCTCCGCTTGGCCCTCAAGCATGACCTCAGTGGCAAGCGGCTGTCCAAGATTGCCACCCTCAGGCGGGCCATCCATCGGATCACCTCCCTGTCCATGTTCCTGCGCTCTGGCTCTGCTAGCCGATGGCCCTGTAGCCACCAGGAATGTCGGACCCATTATGGCAGAGTCCAGGAGGAGGAAGCTGGCTGGGACCGTCTCCCACAGCCCTTCCAGTTGCCTATGGATTACAGCTATGGAGAGGCTGCTCTTCCCTTCCAACCACACCCTTCTTCTCCTCTCTACTTGAAATATTCTTCCGACACTCATTTTTCCTCACAACTGCAAAGTCAGAAGGAGGAGTCCATCCCTCCCAATCCTGTGTACCATTCCAGTGGGGACTGTCCTCTTGGGGAACAACCCCTTTGCTATCCAAAGTATGTGGACAACCTCCGAGCTTCCTCCCCCAGAACAATTCCCTGGCATCTTGGGTACCTCCGAGGACCAGGGCCAGGTTGCCAACAGTCTTTGCCCATGCACTGAACTGGACTGCTCACTCTTCCTTGGAACACAGAGGGACACTTTCTCAAATAAGAAGAGATCAACAAAGACTGGGGAAAAATTTACTTGCTCTGGCAACATCCACCAAAAATATAACAAGATGGCATTGGAAGTGAGAGAGAAGCTGTAACCCTGGTGGGGAGAGTGAGTCCCTCCTGGGAGGGTGGTAAAGGGGACTGTGGTTAAGACTCAGGATGGAGTTGGAGGGTCTCTTGTTTGGGGGCTGCTGCCCTAAGTCTTCAGGAACTGCCACATATGACTGTCAGTAAGCAGGGCTGTGTCTTGCATGCTTCTTAGATGTTGACTCTTTTAAGCCTTATTGAAAGTCTGGTGTTTTTATTTCTGGGATCTCTGCGTCGGATCCTATGTATCCTCTGGGCTTTCAGGACATGGAGGCTCATTTTGAACAAGTGAGGCATGTACATGTGTGTGGATATGGATGTGTGTGGGCAGCTGTGTTTCAGGAGTGATTGGCACAATTCTGTCTACTGTGTATGGGGAGGGCGATCTGCAGGGGGGTAGGGACAGTGTCATTCCCTGACATTCCCTTCTATTCACCTTGGAGACAATAGGACATAAACTTTGAAAAAGTGGGAGAAAACAATCAGAGTAGCTAGAGAGAGGCCACTGGTCCTGGGACCTTCAAATGATAGGATCAGAGATTTGAAACTAGGTCTCCCAGAGGTCATCTGGTCCAACACCTTTATCTTACAGATAAGGAAAGTGAGGCACTGATAGAAAGCAACAGTGAGATTTGAACCCTGGTTCACTGCTTCTGAATCCAGTATTCATTCTACTGGACCTCATGGCTTCTTCTCATGTCACAGCTTAGCCTGCTCAGAGCTTTTGTCCTCTGGTAGACATAGAATGAGGGTGCAGAGTGGGTCCTACCATGGAAGGAAGGAGGTGAGTCAGCTATCATAGATTATAGCAACCTTAAATTGACAAGGACCTAGGAAATCACCATGTCTAACTTTGGTTTTACAGATTAGTAAGCAAAGAACCAGAGAAGGAAGGGACTTAGAAACCAGTTGGTGGTTTATCAAGTCCACAAAAGAGCCAGAACAGTACTGGGACCTAGCTCTCTTCACTTCTATACTCCAGTGATAGTTGAGTGTGATCCTTTGTCTTCTCTGAAATGGGAAGTGGGAAGACAGCTAAGGATATTTAAAGGCAGGCTGAATGGCAGGAGGAGGGAGAGGGAAGGGGTGTCTTCCTTGGCTCCATAAAGTATGTTTAAATATTAGGATCGTAGATTTCGAAAAAGACTTCCTAGTCCAACTCCCTAATTTTACAGATGAGGAAACTGAGGCCAAGAGAGTAACTTGACCAAGGTCAGATGATTATAGTAAGTGGCAGAATTGGCGTCTGGACCCAGATGCTCTGCAGTGTAACAAGGTTGAGAGTTCTGATGTCCAGGAAAAAAGAAATGAGTGTGTGTGAATAGGAAGTAATTTAAACTCTGGGATTAGAAGGGATAATATGGAGGGTGGAGCGTGTGCGTGTGTGCGTGCGTGCGTGTGTGTAGAGAAGAACTGATTGAGGGAAGAGGAGCCTGAGACATAGGTTGAATCAGAGGAGGGGACTTTTGCTCCCTTCAACAAACCTATTAAGACTGTGTTGGCTGTTTAATCTAGACATGAAGTGTGTCTCAGAAACTAGCCTCTAGGCCTCCGTTGGCATCACAGGGAAGAGGATCAGGGGGCTACTTACTGGTTTGGGGGTCCTGAGAAATGTCAAGTGATGACTGACAGTTGTGTGGTCCTAAAATAACAGATTGGGAAAGAATATGCTGGGATGCTGGGCACCAAGCAGGGACACGGGCTGGGGAACAGGAGGACCTGTTTTTCTTTGAACAACAGGGGATGTTCTATTGCCTGTGAATTTTTCTTCCCAGCCCCAAATGGAGAGAGTTCTGGCAAAACTAGAAGATGGGAAAGCCCAATACTCTTACTTCATAGGATCAGACCTAGAAAGGACCTTAGAGGTCATGGAAACCCTTTTATTTTGCAGATGAGGAAACTGAGACAAACAGAGGTTGAGTGACTTGCCCAGGATCACACAGCTAGTCACTGAACCCAGGTCTTCTTAACTCCAAGTCTAGTTGTCTATACAATGTGCATTTAAAGTACCCCTCTCCTAACATATACATCAACAGCCAAATACCTTCCTTCTCCGGCAAGCCCTCCTCCCTCTGGTTTTGCTGGGCCTTCTGATTTCACAGTACTCAGAAGGTGAGCCCTAGACACCTCAGGTGGTCAGGAGCACAGTAGGGAACAAAATAAAAGACTCTGATCCCCTAGCACTGCCTCCTACTCTTATCTCAGTAGGGTTTGTGCATGTCACAGAACAGGACAACCCATGTCATTTTGTCAGCATAAATGTATACGGTCTACAGAGGTGAGATACCTGTCCTGTGGTCCCAAAGAATTTAAACAGCAGAGGGAGCATTTGATCCCTGCCTCACTGACTCTGAATGCATCACTCCACTCACCAGACTGTATTATCCCTAAAGCATTCTCTTTCCTCCTGTCTTCCTGGGGCACTTTGTATAGGTCCCTCCTTTTCCCTATTACTCCCTACCTTATAGAGTCAATCTGTGTATAGGTGAGATTTCTCCCCTCCCCCTCAAATCTGCCTGGAGCATAGTAAAAGCTTAACAATGCTTAGTGGATTGAATCGAATGTTTTCCCCAACACCTACAACAGAGCTCTAAACATAGTAGGTGTTCAGTATATGTTCTTGAATGAATGAATAAATTAGGGCACTATCTGGCTGAGAGAAGGCCAGCAGGGGCATTGCCCTTAATTGGATCATACTTTTATTCCCAGAAGTCTATTTGTGGATAGGTCCTGCATGTAGCCCTGGATCCAAGGGATCACAATGGAGCCAGGAGGTAATGATTGTAAAGGGCACCATTTTCAACCGGAGCTGGTGGTGATAGGGTGTTGTTGGAGTGCGGGGAGAGAGGAAAGGTAGGTCAGCTTTCCACCCTGTTCCTGAAACAGAAATCAGGAGTTAGAAGAAATCGCCACCATGATCATAGTTAACATTTATTTAGTGACTTAAGGTCTACATTAAATCTCTTATTTCATCTTCACAACAAACCTAGGAGGCAAGTGCTATAATGATCCCTATTTTACAGATAGGGAAACTGAGGCTGAGAGGTCACACCTACTAAGAGTCTGAGTGGAAGTTTGAACTCAGGCAAGAGACTGCTTATTTACTGATTGTATATGTGCATGTGTGGTGTATGTGTGTGTGTTTTTGTGTGTCTGCGTATGATTGTGCATCTGTGTGTCAAGGCAGTGTGAATGTCTTCCCACTTGTGTATTTGTGCATAAACATGTACTGGTCTATGAACACATGTGTTCATGTATGTCTCAACTAAATGTGTTTCCTTGGGGAGGGGTGAGGATGGGGAAGACTTGAGATTTCATAGGTATGGGGAACTCCCAGTGTGGAAATGACTTCCAGTGTTATCATTTGACAACTTTTCTCCAGTTATAGAGTCTTAAAGTATTTCTCAGACACTGAGGGGTTAAGTGACTTGTTTGTGGTCACAGGCTAATACTGCATGTATCAGGATCAGGATTTAAACTCAGACAAGTTCCTTGACTCTGAGGCTGGCCTTCTTTCCATGGAGTCACACTGCATTTTGCACATCTATGTATGCATGTATATATATATGATAATAACAGAAGACACTCATCTAGTGCTTTAAAGGTGGTGAAGCCCTTCACACATGTGATCACATTTGATCCTTACAAGAGGCGGGGCTATTATTATGCCCATTTAACAGATGAGGAAACTGAGGCTAAGAGGGAACAAGTGCTTTCCTCATGGTCACACAGTTAATATGTGTCTAGGGAAGAATTTGAACTCAGGTCTTCCTGGCTCTAGTTCAGCACCCATTCCTCAAGTCCACTTGGCTGCTGAGCTTTCAGAGACTTTACCATCTATTTTACAGAGAGAGAAAGTTATTTAGAGACATCAAGGGACTTGTCCAGGATCACTTGTCAGATGTGAGGCTTGAACCTGAATCTTCTTGGGTCTGAATCCAGCGCTCTCTCTACTATACCTTGCTGCCTCCTCAGTATATATCTGCCTAGAAATCTCTCTCCACCCATCACCCACTCCCAGATCATTCCACTACCCCTAAGTATTCACTCTGGGCTCCTAAACTTGACCTGCACCTGCCCCTCTCTGGATCTTCTGGGATTTGTGCTAGCCTTTTGGCTGTTCCTACAAAGGACCAAGATTCACCACAGACAAAGTAAATAAAAACATGCCATTGGCTGTGAAGACAGTTCTCAGAAAGGATTCCATTGAATCTTAGCAGCCCGAGGTGGGGCAGAGGGAACAGGGGAGAGAGGAGTGAATCTTTTTGGTCTGGACACCCAGACCAGGGTACAGGGTGGTCCCCAGGTCAGGGAACAGTTGGGAAGGGAAAACACTCAGCTGGTCCTGGTCCAATTGTGTAAAAACGAACTACATGAAATAATCTCCTGTTAACATGTGGGCAGAGGGTGCATGTATGTGTATAAATGTGTGTGAGACAGAGATAAAGAGGTAAAGAAACTGATGCACACAGAGAGAGGGACAGAAAGAGAGAGAACAATGAGGGAAAGGGACAGAAGTAGAATTAGAGATGGAAAGAACAAAGAAGAGAGAGAGATGGAGCAGAGATAAAAAGAGTAGAGAGACAGAAAGAGGTAGAGGGAGAGAAAAAGAGAACTGGAAAGAGAAAAAGAATGAGAGAAAGAGAGAGGAGGAGAAACTTGGAGAGACAGGGAAACAGACAGGAAGAGAGGGAAAGAGAGAGGGAGAGAAAGAAAGAGAAAGAAGGAAAGAGGGAGAGAGAGAAAGAGAGAAGGGAGAGGAGGAGAAAGAAAGGAAGAAGAGAAAACAGTAAGGAAGAAGAAAGAGAGAGAAGGAGTGAGAAGAGAGAAGGTAAGGGAGAGAAAGGAGGAGAGAGAGAGAGAGAGAGAGAGAGAGAGAGAGAGAGAGAGAGAGAGAGGGAGGGAGGGAGAGGAGAGAGGGAGGGAGAAAGGAGGAGAGAGGAAGAGACAGAGATTGAGGAAGAACTGAGAGACAAGTGATAGAAGAATCTTCTTTGCTGTTACTGCTTCGGTCAGCCGTGCCAGACCGTCGGGGCAGCACTTTCCAGACATATCGATGCTTCCCCACACAGGGGACTTTTCTACTTATTTTTTCTTAGTGCTTCCTGAAGGAGAGATGGAAAGTGTGTCCGCTCTGCCTCGGAGGCAGTAGCCAGGTGGGGCTCAGAAGACTCGGGTCCAGCCTCAGCTATGTGACAGCTCACCCGCGTGTTTGCCTTTGCTTCTGCCTCTTTCTAGATGTACCATCTTGAGGCCTCACTCACTCAGCACCTCTAGGAATCCTTCTGCTCCTCTATAAATAAAGAAGTTAGGCTGAATGAGGGGACAGGGAAGGGGGCGGGGGGCAGGGGAGAGGGGTCCATGGCTAGGTTTCAGGACATTCATGAACTTGGATGGAAAAACAATGACCTCCTTCTTTTCAATAACTTCTAACGGAAGTCTAGCATTTCCCTCAAAAAGGAATGAAAATGACGCAAACAAAACCTTTTCTCTGAAAAGGGGTCCAGGGTGCCATAGGGGTGCGTGACATCCAAGACTGGCAGAGTTGCCCTGAGCCGCTGACTTCTAAGTTCAGAGCTTCGCGCTCCCAGGGGGCCTGGGAGGAGGTGGAGGTGGGGTCTGTGCCGGGGTCGGGCTGAAGCTTTGAAATTCCCCCTGATGGTCCTAACGCGGGATTACTACCTTTTGGGGTTTCAAAAACTGGGGAAGGTGAAGAGGAGGATGTGGACAGAAAATGGACTCCTCCCATCCCGCTTACACTTCGCTGGCCGCAAGTCGGGAAGGCTCAAGGTCTCCTCCTAGTCCTCCCCAGAGCAAGCTTTTTTTTCGGAGCCTGTTCCTCCCCTCTGACTCCCCTCATCTTGTTATTTTTTAATTTTTTTTTTTTTTGGTTTTGCTATCACTCACTCACTCCTCCCCGCGGTTCTTTGGGCCAGATTTAAAATTCTTCAGCACCTGACTTTACAACCCCATTTCTTAGCTCCCATTCCACTCTATTCAGGGATGTGTTGGTAAATGTTTAACAACTGGTTCTAGGCAGAACAGCATTTTCCCTTTAATTTGCATTATTGACATTTCCTCCATCACTTTCTTAAGTCCAAAAATCAATAAAACAAGCAATCGAACTGTAGTTTGTAGTATTTTTTGCTGGTGCCTAGGTGTTAAATGCTCACACTGAAAATTTAACAGTTAGCTTGCTAGCACTTTGAGATTGCATTAGCCCTGATTCCTCTCCATGACAATCAGTCAGGAGCATTTATTAAGCATTTACTACCAGTCAGGCACTGTGCTAAGCACTAGGGATGCAAAGAGAGGCCAATACGAGGACAGCAACTTGAAATTTCAAGACTTGAGTTCAAATGCTGATTTTATCATTTACCACCTGTGTGACTATGGACAAGTCAGTTCACCCCAACCTCTCTGGGACTCCATTTCCTCATCTATAAAATAAAACAGATGAACCAGGTGGTTTCTGAGTTCCCCCTAGATCAGGAATTCTTAACCTGAGATTCATGAACTTGTATCCAATTAACTTTGGTTGTAACTGTTTTCACACTATTTTCTTCTGAGTTTGTGTCTTGGTCTTCCTTGCCACCATTTTATGGTCAACTTTTTTTTTTATTGGTTGCCTACTTTCCCAGTCTATTTCTTCACCTTGACCTTTGTGTTGAAGTTAGGTTCGGCTCACCTGAGGGTGGAGAGGCTCAGTGCCAAGTTTCAGGTTTTTTCATGCTGTTTTTAGAATTAGTTCTGGAAGTCTGCATGTTTTTGATGCCTCCAATGTGGTGTGATCCAGGGAGAGGGGTGGTTACTGCTTTCCTGATCTGTATTCCAGTCTTTATCCAGGAAGGACCCCTACTCCTCTGCAGCCACCAGCACTCTGCCCTAAAAATTGTGACCTAGAACAGCTTATGGATAATAGTGTTGTCATTTGGTGCCAGCTGCACCCAGTGACAGCAAAAGGTCCCTTGTAATCTCTTTCTGACCTTTCCCTGTCTCTGGGCTGAGGGCTCCCAAAAGCTGCTGCTGGGACCACTAAGCCCAGAGACCTCTCCTACCCACCTCCTAAGTTTTCTTAAGCCAAAGAAATGTTTCACTCAGATCTTTCGTTGGCACTGACAATCCAAAAATTTGATTTGAGACATTATTTTAAAATTGTTTGGAGGGGAATGTTGGTGGAGTTCAGTTGGGTGTCTGCCTCTAATCTCTCTACCCCAGGGACCATTGTTTTTAATCTTTGTTTACCCTAGGCTTGGCACAGAGAAGGATTTTAATAAACGCTTTTAAAATTGTTTAATTGAATCCAAGTTCTCAGCCAAAATATTCAATGCTTTTAGTGAACTCTTGGAAGAATGACTAAAGCTCATCTACTCTGTGAAACTAGGCCTTCCACTCTTGAAGACTGAGGTCTAGACTTTTGAGATGGGAGTAGAACAGAACAGTCTTGGGACCTTGGGCCTCATCTGGATCAAGCCCTGTCCAGATCCCAGATGCCCTATCTTCAGCTTCTCCAACCAAATGGGCTTTCAGCCTCTGTTTTCACATTTCCCACCATAGGAAACTCACTACTTTACAAGGTGGTTCATTCAACTGGCCAGGAAGTTGGTGGCCAGTTAATTGAACCAAAGCTGTTTGGGAAATTAAATGTGCCTCACTAAGCTACTTCCTCCATGGAGGGAGGCATGGCCCCCTAGCATCCCTAGCCCCAGCCCCACTCCTTTCTCTCTGTTTACAGAGTCACTTTAGTGCTCTGTACCCCAACAAAATCATAATATCCTTCGATGGTGTCCCTGCTAGAGGCTCTTCCCTCACCACCTCCTCCTCTACCTAGCTGCCTAAATTTTCCTAAAGCACAATTCTGACCACACCCCTCCACTATTCAAGGATCTTTCACTACCCCCTATTGCCTCCAGGACCAAATCCAAACTCCTCAGTCTTCACAGTTTGGCTCCAGTCTCTCTTCCCAACCTTATTTCATGTTGCCCTTCCGTATAGATTCTACATTCCAGGCAAACTGACCCACTTGCTGTTCCACAGACTTGGCGCTCCATCTTCTGACCACCTGTCTTTGCAAAGGCCCCCCACCCCCACCCCTGCCCACCCATTGCCTGGAATGCTTTTCCCCATTTCCTCCCCCTAGAATCTTTAGCCTCCTTTCAGGTTGACCTCTGTTGCCACCTCCTACCAGAAACCTTTCCTGATTCTGCTAGCTGCTGGCACTCCCTGGATTCCCAAATCATCTTGTATTTATCTGGGTCTGTTAGAATACTTCCCCAATGAGGGCAAGAGATGTTTTTTTGCCTTTGTGTCTCCAATGCATACCATAGTACTTTGAACATAGTAGTTACTTAGCAAAATGTCTGTTGAATTGAGTTAGAAGCTAGATAGTAATGGATTCTTCTCTCTTCTTTCCTCTTTCTTTCTCTTTCTCTCTCTTTCTTTTTCCTTCCTTTCCTTCTCTTTCTTTCTCCCTTATTCCCTTCCTCCCTCTTCTTTCTTCCTTTCTCTTTCTTTTTCCCTACTTTCCTTTCCTTTCCTTTCTTTTCCTTTTCCTTCCTCTTTTCCTCTCTCCTTTCCTCCCTCATTCCTTCCCTCCCTCCCTTCCTTCCTTCCTTCCTTCTTTCCTTCCTTCCTTCCTTCCTTCTTCATTATCCCATGCCCAGCATAGGTTGCTCTGACGCTGTTCACAGCTGGTTTTCTATAACCTGCTCATGCCCATTTTATATATCTCCATTACATCTGCGTATTCAGTGATCCTTACTTTCAATTCTACTCAATTTATGGAAATCTGGAGCTTTTTCTATCCAGGTTGAACATGGTTATTTCCCCTTACAGGAGAGCTAAACGTCTGACGTGAGAGACTTTTGAAATGGCTGTTCTCTCTCTTCAGATGACCAGGAACAGGCAAGAACCAGGTCTTCTGGGAATAGCTCCAGATTGAAGTAGAGCTCTGAGCCTGCCATCTGAGACCTGATCCAATCTAGGACCCCCAGTGACTCCAAAAGCTTCCAGGATCTGGATTACTTCAGGTCATTTTTTTTTTCAGATCTGGTTCTCATGATTTCCCAACAAAACTCTTTCCCCCAAGTGTCCTTGTTCCTGGAAATATGGCTGCCACTATGACCTCATTCAGCTCTGTGGGGAAGCAGGAATCTGTCTAGCCCTTTCACTCTTTCTTTCCTTTTTCCTGACCTCATCTGCAATTTTCCAGTGTAGTCAAGGCCTAACAAAAGGTAGAAAATCCACTCCTTTCAATTGGAGGGTAAGGAGTAGAGGAAAGAGAGGGGGACTCATGGTTAGGGAAAATACAGGGACTGGAAAGAGCCATGCACAGGACTAAACTATTAGGACAAGTAAGGGAAGGAGGAGATTGGTTAGGTTAGTCGAAGCTTCGAGTCTAGTCCAGGATCACAGAGCTAGAGGTAGATGGAACCTCAGAGAGAATCTAGTACAATTTCCCTACTTTACAAATAAGGAAATAAATAAGTAATAAGTATATGTATGTAAAGGGCTACCCCTGTGAGGCAAGCCACCAAGTGGAACAAGTAATTCCTATTTTGCAGATCAACTCATTGAAACTCAAGCCTTTATTAAGCCTCAGGAAGTGGGAATGAAGCCACCCAGGATCTGCAGAAGCCAGTGACTTGGCCAGAATCACACAACTAGGGAATGAATCAGACCTTCTAACCCACCCAGGTCAATGCCTTTTCCCCAACAAAATGCCAGCTCTCAGTGGATGTTTATTAAAGTTCTCCTGAGTCAAAGGAAGCAGTCTATATTTATCTGTCTCTCTGTGTGTGGTGGAGGTGGACAGTGACAAATAAACTCCTGTCCCAGATAATCTGGCACCCTCCACTCCTTTTTCTCTGTCCATCCACTCTTACACCTTGTGTTCCCTTGAGGTCCACTAGGTGGGGCCCCGTACCAAGTTCCCTTCCCACTGATGCCAGGTCAGAAAGAGTCCAGGCTGGTTCTGTCTGTCTGCCAGGTCATGGAATTCCCACTTTGCTTTGCCTCTTTGATGCCACGTTTCACCCCAGGATAGGACCACTTAGTTCTTTATTATCATTGTTTTAGTTTGCTATTAATAAACCCAAAAGGCCCTTCTCTGTAAGTTCTGGGATCTGTATCCGGCTGCTCTCCTGGTCATCCCCTCCCAGGTGCTTTCCTCCCCCTGAGGCAGCTTTCCATTCTGACACATCGATTTCTTGATTTCTTCCTGAGCTGCATTACGGACCGTGTAGCTAGCCCCATGTGCCTCTGGGCTCCAGTAAGCGGGTCTCTTAAGGGGTTTACATATTTATAAGTACATTAACATAGCCACGGGAGACCAGAGCTGCAGATTTGAAAAAACAAAATAACCAAACTATTTCTTAGGCAGGAAGAAATTGAAGATTGGATGATGGGGTTGGGGATGGCAGGGGAGACTCCTCAACAGGTAGGGGGCATCATAGAATTAGAACTGGAAAGCAAAGGACCTGAGAAGTCATCTAGTATAAGGCCCTCATTTTACAGATGAGGAAACTGAGGTCTAGCATGGTTAAGTGACTTGCCCAAGGTTGTAAATATCAGAGACCAAAATTCAAATTCTCCAATGTCAGAGCTGGTGCCCTTTCCATGTGGGGTGCAGCTGCCTCCCAAACGACTCTCCAAATTGGGGAGTGGTGTGGAGGGGTTCAGGGCACCCTTGTATTCATCTCTTTTCTCTTGTCCTGCAATTCTTTGGTTCGAAATGAGCAAAGGAGAAAAAGCAAATGGGCTTTGGTGAGGAGCTGTTTGAGACTGAATCCAAGGCTTCTCAAACGGGAACACTTTATGTAAAAAGCCTTGTAAGTTTCTTTGACTTCTAGTGACTGGCATTTCCCCTAGATTGTCCAGACCTTGATCCTCACCTAGCTGTGAGATTCAGAGGAGCCAACACCCGTGGGGCCACCTGCTTCCTGAATCTGGGTTCCCAGGTATCTTTTGTTCCATTATGAGAAAGGGCATCTGCCCTCTTCCCATCTGGCAGGTGATCTATTAAGGCCTTCCAGCCTGAGGAATAAACAGCCTCCTATTACAGTGCTGGCAGGCAGGGCTTGCACTACAGTCCTAGAGCCAATAAGGAAAGGGTCTGGAGGGTGAAACAGAAAAGCCTTGGGGGTCACATGACTCCCTCCTCTTGCAGGTCATAAGCTAGCCAAAGAGGTTTTTCAAGGAGACTAAAAATGACAAGCTTTAACACAGAGGCAGCTCTGCTGAAGGAATGGGCCACCTGCCTTCCTCTACCTCCAGTCCCAGAGTCCCAAATGTTCTAGTTCTCAAAAAAGATGCTAAGTAACCACTAACTGGAGATGAGAATTCTCCATCCCTTCTGCCACAGGGAAGACACCTTTGGGTCTGTGTTACAGTGCTTCTCACTACCTTCTGCTGCCTCATTATCCCAGCCCAGCTGCTTAGTCCCCTCCCTTTGCTCAGAGTCACACTTTTAGATGCAGGTTCATGCTTATTCCAGTACAACTTCCTTCCTCCCCGCCCCTCTCTTTCTTTCTTCCTTTCTTCTCCCTTCCTTTCTCTCCCTCCCTTATCTTCCCTTCTTTTTTCTTTATTTCTCTTTCTTTCCTCCCTACCCTTCTTTCCTCTTTCCTTCCTTCCCTTTTTCTCTTTTCTTTCTTTCTTTCTTCCTTTCTTTCTTTTTCTTTCTCTCTTTCTTTCTTCCCTACCCTTCCTTCTTTCCCTTCTTCCTCTTTGTTTCAAAAAAGTAGGAATAAATTTTGTTTTTTGACAAAAGAGATATTTTCCAACACCCAGACAACCCCCTTCGTTATTATTAATAACTAGCATTTAATTACTACTCTGTGCCAGACACTGTGCTAAGCACTGTTACAAATAGCATCTCATTTGATCCATACAATGACCCTTTGAGGTAAGTGTAGTTATTACCCTCATTTACAGTTAAGGAAACTGAGGCAGACAGAGGTTACATGAGTTGCCCAGACTCACACAGCTAGAAAGTGTGTGAGGTTGTCTTTGAACTCAAGTATTCCTGACTGCAGACCCAAGTGCTCAATCCACTGTTCCACTTAGTTTTCCATTTGTACTTTACAAAGTACATTCTCCAGAATTGCAACAAGTATCTCTAATATACATGTTATAGAGAACCAGTTTATATCCTTAGAGAGTTGTCTGGGGCAGTAAGAGGATAAGTCACTTGCCAAGGGTCATGCAATTAGTCAGAATCAGAACTTGAACCCAGCTCTTCCAGCCGAAGATGGCTCCCTCTACACCATGACACAGCTGCCTTTCATATTAGTCTTCTTATGTTTCTCTGAATTATTCATATTTATGTTCTTATAACATTTTCTTTCCAGTGAAAGTACTTGCTTTAGCACTAGTTTCTGGCACAGGCTGGGCACTGATGCCTAATTTTGACACATTTCAAGGTGGATTTTGTAGGTGATACAGGAATAGACTCCAGAGTAACAAGCTTATCTTGGGGTTTATTGAGTTCACCAGCCAGGGAGTCCCACGTATAAGAGAAGAGACTCCCTAAAGTGAGTTTACATGGGGCTTATACATGTTTAAACTACCAAGGAGGGGAACAGCTTTAGGCAAAAGGAGATTGGGACAGTGTGTTGAGGGCTGGTAAGATGAGATACTTTGAAATGAATGACCCAGCTGATTCCTGAAATGGGAGAACCTTTGAAGTCTCCCTGAACAGGTATAATCACACAGCATGTTCTTGTGGAGAGGTTATTTGGGTGGAGAGCATGGCACAAGGTCCTTTAAATGGTGAGCAAATGCTAAGCCCCACAGTGCACACAGCCCTGGGTCTGGAGACAGGGAGGCTCATCTTCTTGAGTTCAAATTCAACCTCAGACACTTACTAGCTGTGTTGCCCTAGGCAAGTCACTTAACCCTGTTTGCCTCAGTTTCCTCATCTGTATAATGAACTGTAGAAGGAAATGGCAAACCACTCCAGTATGTCAGT
Organism: Potorous gilbertii; assembly: GCA_028658325.1. Taxonomy (NCBI): domain Eukaryota; kingdom Metazoa; phylum Chordata; class Mammalia; order Diprotodontia; family Potoroidae; genus Potorous; species Potorous gilbertii. The sequence goes on along the minus strand of CM053770.1, from coordinate 271,482,733 downwards.
CAAGAAAACCCCAAATAGAATCACAGAGTCAGACATGAGTGAAAAACAACTGAACAGTAATGTTTAACACAAGGTGGAAGGAGTTGTGTTCAATTTGTGATCCACAACTTCCTTTTAAAGCTCATTAAATGTGTAAAACTCTGTGACTTCCTGAGAAAAACACTTCCCTTCATTAAGCCCCTGTGTCCTTCTCTATAAAATAAGTAAGTTAGGTGTGTGTGTGTGTGTGTGTGTGTGTGTATGTGTGTGTGAGATCTCTGGGAACCTTCTAGTTGTGTCAGAAGTCTCTTATTTTGTTTCTAATTCAACCCCTTCCTCTTCACATCAATGGGACAGGGATGCTGAACCTGGATATTACAGCTGGACATTGAAACTCAGAGCAATAGCTAGGAATCCTTATATCTGGGACAAATTCATTTGGCAGGTCATGGATGGGGAGGGGTGACCATGCAAGCGCTCATGACAGTTTGCCATGAACGTAACACCAAAAGAAGGAGAAAACTGTCCCCCAGAGTCCCACCCATGCTCTGAGAGGAACTCAGGAAGAATATAGGGAGAAGAGGACCGTGATAATGAAATCCCAGTGATGAAAGCCTGGGAGTGATCATCTGAAAAAAGTCCTGAGGGCTGCATATGAGGTGAAGGAGAGAACAGCTATCATGAGAAGGAAGCCTCCCCTAGATCCATGTCAATGTCTTGGACTAAACTCCTGGTTGTCCCTCACTTGTTACAGCTTTTGGAACATTGACCACCAAAATGAGCCATAGCCTAAGAGAAGAAGGAGACTGTCCTATGATCAGGGTCAATAGACCTTAGAGGCCTCCCTCATTTCACAGATGGGAAAACTGAGGTGTAGAAAGTATCAGAATGAGGATTTGAACTCAGGTCTTATCACTTCATGTTTGGCACTCTTTCCACTGTGCCACAGAGCAGAAAGAGAATCTCCTGCTGAACTTCTCACACCTGCTTCTAGCAGTTCCCAAGAGAGATATCACACACACACACACACACACACACACACACACACACACACACACACACACACCCCTGCTATCCAAAAGATGAGTGGTGTGTTTGGAAACATCCTTGGTCAGCTCCATATTTTGTTTAGTCAGTGGATTTCAGACCACCTGCTGTTCGTTTTAATAATCAATACTAAGAGAAATTGCAGGCCAGAGGTACCTGGTCATTTGTTCAGCTCAACCCCAGGAGCAAGGCTGCTCCCCAGAATTCCATGGAAGGAGGGAGGCCCTCTCGCTGGGCAGGAGGAAGATGAATGGCCTGGCAGCTTGCTTACCTTAGCATTCAAGGATCACTGAGCTAGAAGTCGATGCACCCGGCAGAGAAAAGACTCTTTCTGGTGCCTTCATTTCTTGCTCTCCTTCCCCCTACCCACCCCCATGACTCCCACTCACACACACACAGATGGAGGGGATTAGAAGGCACCACTGCCCTAGGAATGAAGCATCAGAGAGAGAGAAAGAGAGAGGGAAGCCGACAAGGGCTCTGGGAGGGTATTTCCCCAGTGAGGCAAGAGCTCAAGAAGAGTTCCTTTGAGGAAAGGGGAATTGCAATGAGAAAATAAAAACCTCAGAGGAGTGATGGGTGGGGGAAGTGGAGTGGAGAAGAGGTTGAAGGAGGGAGGACAGGCAGAAGAGGGAAATGCTGGCGTGGCTCTGCTTAGACACAGCCACCCACGCACCAGCCTCCTCCTGCTGCCTGCCTTCAAAGAGGGAAACACCACCACAGGGACAGCCCATACCTGCCTGAGCTCCAGAGATTCTTCTGCCTGTCTGTGCCTTCAGCGCTCAAACAGAGAAAGCAGCAAAGTTGGCTGCCAACTTGGTTTGCCCTGCCTGGACTGTTCCACTTGGCAGCAGCAGATTTCTGAAGCCTAAGAGGCATTTGCTTCCAGCAAAGAGGACAGTGAGAACGGTGAGCGACCTGGAAACGAAAAGATGGCTTTCTGAACCAGCTGCCTCCTCCCTTTCTTCCCTACCCATTGGGCAGTGCCTGGTACCTGGGTTGGGGCAATCTGCTAGGCCATCCCTCTGACAATTTCCCTGCTGCCTAACCCAGGCCAGGGATGGCAATTTGACATTCCATCCGGCTCCTCATTCTCTATTGCCTTGGTGCCATCTGCCTCAGTCAGGAGCTGGCCCATCCAGGGAGCCAGGAAGCCATGGAAAACAATCCTGAGACCCAGTTTCCAAAGACTTTGGAACCCAGTGTTGTCCTGCCCCTGGATTCACAGGAGACAGAAAAACTCCTCAACAAGACTGAGGACAAAGATGACAAGGCTATGAAGGCATCCAAGTCCTTCTCGGGGGCCATGGAAATGGAGCAGAATGGTCACAGTCTACCATACAAATCAGTGTCTGAGGGGCACCTGGAGGCCACCCCTCACTCTCCTTCCAGGGCCAGCTCACGAAGGGCATCCTCCATTGCTACCACCTCCAATGCCCAAGACCAGGAGATGCCAAAGGATTACCTCATCTTGGCCATCCTCACTTGTTTTTGCCCCGTATGGCCCCTGAATATAGTGCCACTGGTCTTTTCTATCATGGTAAGTGTTAACTTCCCACTTGGAATGTCCCAAAGTTGCTCTTCTATGATGCTGCTGACACTTTTTCTTTGAGAAATTTGTCAAAGATGGATGACAGACCTGGAGGGAGGGTACTATAGAGGGAGGGGTGCTGAATGTGGCAGACCTGTGTTTGAATATAGACTCTGATGCTTACTGTCTGTGTGGTTCAGGAGTGGAAAAAGCCCAAACTGCGGAGTCAGAGGAGCTGGCTAAAGCCTCATCTCTGATGCTTTCTACTTGAAAAACCTCGGGCACATTACTTAACTTCCTTGAGTGTCAGATTCCTCAACTATAAAATAAGGGGGTTGGACCACATGGCCAATGAAGTCCCTTCCAGCTTTCTAGAACTATGTGCTTAGCACCATATCAGGCACATAGTAGGCACTTAATACATGCTTGTTCCTTTTCCTCCTATAAATTACTTAGTCTTCCTGGGTCTCAGTTTCCTATAAAATGGCGGAGTCTCTGAAGTCCCTTCCAGCCATAGACCTATGATCCTCAGTTTCCTCACCTGCAAAATATTTGCATCACTGACTCATCTGGCTTTAGAAATCTTAAAGAACTAAGCAGTGCAAAGCATTGGTTTCTTGAGCCTGGCTTGATTTTACAACAGGGTAGAAATGGGGTGATGATATTTATGGCTACACTTAGGCACAAGGCTCCTTAAACCCTGACTAAAGGTTGTATCAAAAAATAGGAAAGGTACCCTATCTAGCATCTACCAGTTGAGTTATGTCCAACACAGGTGTGCTTGGGGAGGCAAAACCAACTTTCCTATGCCCATTTGTTTTTGTTACTAATAAATCTTGCCTGGCTTTGCTTACCTCATTTGTCCTGGGTATGTGCAAGGTTATAGGGAAAGGAGGAGGATAGCAAGAGAAAGTGAGTGAAACCAGCTTTAAATCATACTAGGCATGAGATCAGAGATATGGGTGGAGGATGCAGATTGTTTTGAAAAATGCTTTTGCCAATTGAACTCTAGCCTTTCTCTTCTTGAGGCTACCCATTATAATGCCTAGGTCTGGGAAACTTATACTCTAGGCATTTTTGAGAGCTTCAGGGTTAAAGGTAAATTTGAGAGCATGGCCTCTTTTGCAGTGGGGACCTAGGCTAGGAAAATTTGTGACCTTCACCAAGATTGGGTTCCAACTAGGCAAGAAGAAATCTCCCCCAGGTACAATGAGTTATTGGAGCACATAAACAACCTAGGCAGGGCAGAGGACTAGAAAATGCATACCAGGGAGCAAGCAGACCCCAGGGAATGGCATGGGATGACCTAATAGGCCTTTTCCATTTCTGGTTTCCAAGTGCCTTCATGGCAGCTTCCCAGCTAAGGATTGAGTTGCCTTCTGGTGCATTTCTCCAAGAGGTTGGTATTTATTCCATTTTCCTGGGGAAGGGATTCCCCATTTAACAAAAACACTTTTGGTCATTGGTGGAAGGCTCTGAATGCAACATTTCCTTGTGACTCCCTCATCCTAAACCATATCCACTTGGATGGAAGGAGGATGCTAGCACCATGTGCAAGGGTCCCTGGGTGAAGAAATAATGCCCAACTCAAAAAAACAAGCTATGTGCTGAAAACAGACTAAATGGAGGCTTGAAGAGAATCCCAACTCTCAGTGTTGGAAGGAATCATAAACCTAGAGATGGAAAGAACCTCAGAAGCTAGTTAGTCTAACCCTTCTCATTTTACAGGTGAGGAAACTGTGTCCCAAGGAAGTTGAGGTTATATGACTGACCTAAGATCACACGGGTAGTAAGCATGACAGATAGAATATGCACCCATGTGAAATGACTCCAGAGTTACTTTTTCCACTATCATGAACTATCATTCCCCTCCCAAGTACCCATCCTGGGTTGGACAGCACTTCTAGGCTTCTGTTATAGTGTAGGCACTGACCTTGGAATCAGAAGATGGAGGTTTTCATCTTGGTTCTGAATTACTAATTATGTGACCATGGACAAGCTCTCTCAGATTCCTTTTCTTCCTTTGTAAAATGGGGATAATATTTGAATTTTCTACTTATTAGTGTCATAGCACCATTGATTTGGAGATAGAAAAGACTTTTCAAGTCATCTACTCTAACTTCCTCATTGAACAGATGAGGCAACTCAAGTCCAGAGAATTTAAATGCCTTGCCTAAGATCAAGCAGTAGTAAGTACTTGTGTGAGGATTTGAACCAGGTCTATTGACTTCAGATCCACCATCTTTTCCTCGTATCACAGTTGCTGTAGCTTTTCATCTGAAATTAAAAAAAACAAAACGGTTCTCAGATTTATTTTCCACTTTCAAGCTGACAGTCACTGAATTCAGAATTAGAGTTTCAGAGGGGGAAAAAACAAACAACAAAGCAGGATTTCTTTGAACTGGCTCAGACAAAATCCCTGAGTTTCCCACAGGAGCTATCAATGGTGTGAATCTAGAAGAAACGTCTGCTGCCTCAAACATGTAAAGCTTTTGAGCAGAGGGAAAAGAAAGGAGCGGGGAGGCACTTATCAAGGAAAACATATTTCAAGCAACTGACTCATTGGTCAGGCAGTTGTAGGGGATCAAAGGCAGGGGGGCTTGTCACTTCTTTCTTCTGGTCTGTGGCAAGCAGCAGAATTGAGCTACTTTAGTTGAAACAAAAGAGGTCCTTCTCCTTGAGCTCTTTCTTCTCCCCTACTCCATATCTCAAAACTCCTTTTCATTAATCTCAATTCTCACCTCCTTTGGTCTGCCTTCTAATGAAATGATGACTTTTCCCCTAATCCTCCACCTCTGAGCCAGCTAAATACTGCAGCAGTGGATAGAATGCAGGAGTCAGAAAGACCTGAGTTCAAATCCAACCTCAGATATCTACTAACTGGATGATCTGAAGCAAGTCACTTAACCTCTCTATGCCTCAATTTCTTCATCTGGAAAATAGAGATAAGAATAGCAACTACCTCTTAGGACTGTTATTGGTGAAGTTCTTTGTAAACCTGAAAGTGCTATATGATGCTAAGTATTAACTCTTATAATCTGGCCTCAATGTCATCACTCAATTGAAAGTTACCAATAATCTTTTATTTGTCAAGTTCAATAGCTTTTTCTCAGTCCTCATTTTCCCATAACTCTCTAAAGCATTGACAGAATTGACCACCTTCTCCTCTTAGTTATTTTCTCCTTCCTGGGTTTTCACAGCACTGTTCTTTTGGTTCTTCTAAGAGTACAGATGTTCCATTTTTTCCAGTATCCTTTGCTGGATCTTTGGTTAGGTCTCATTCTTCAAAATCCAAAGCTTTTACCCGGGCCTTCTTCTCTCTCTACACCCTGTATCTAAAAGATTGCATCAGTTCTTATGGGTTCACTGATAATTTCTACTTCTATGACTCCTAAATCTATATATTTAGCTCCCATCCCTTCTTGATCTCCAATCTGGACATTTCCAAACAGAAGTCCCAAGGTCTGTCAAACTAAACATGTTCAAAACAGGATTCACTATCTTTTCTCACAAACTCATTCTTCTTTCTAACATCCCTACTTCTGTGGAGTATACCATCCTCCTTCCAGTCACCTGGGTTCTCTATCTCACTGTCATCCTTACTCTTCACTCTTCCTCAAACCCCATAGCCACTTAGCAACCAAAGTTACTCTTGCATCTGTCCCCTTGCATCTACCCCTCTCTGTTCACACTATGAGCAACCTAGTTCAGGCCACATTATCTCTCATCTGAACCATTGAAATGATCTTCTAATTGGTCTCGAATCTAATGTCTCTCCTCTCCAATCCATCCTCCGCACGTTAAACTGATTGAGATTCCTAAATCACAGGTCTTACCACATCATGCACCTGTTTAAGAAGCTCCAACTGCTTTTCTCTGTTGCCTCTACTATAAAATGCAAACTCCTCTGTTTGCCATTTAAAGTCCTTACCAATCTGGCTCCAATCTATCTTTCAAGTTTATGGAACATTATTAACCTCAATACACTTATGTTCCAGCCAAAGCGGCCTTTGTTGCTTCTCATGCACAAAATTATCTCTTATCTCCATGTCCTTGCCGAGGCCGTTCCTCCATGCCTAGAAAGTCATCCCTTCTTGCCTCTGCCTAACAGAATTCCTGGTTCTCTTCAAAGGTCAACCCAAGCGTCACCTCCTATAGGAAGCCTTTCCAGGTCTCGCCTCCCCCAAAACTGTTAATGCCTCACTATTGGAATTTCCTTGAATCATTTTTTTGGTACATAATGTCCCCTTCCTCCTGCCCCAGAATGTAAGGCCCTAGAAGGGAGGAGCGGTTACTTCATTCTTGTCTTTATATTCCCAGTACCTTGCCCAGGGCATGGCCCAGAGCCCATGCTTAATGAATAGCTTGTTGACTAATTAACTGATTGATGTTAAACTTACTTTATAAGTCTTTCATCCAAGAATCAGCCTAGTTGAGTTCATAAAGGCTCATCTTCCAGGCCACTGGATGATTTTTTTTTTAAAATTACATAGCTTCTCATAAAGAAAGTCTTTTGAGCCTTGGATTCTGAAAGATGCGTTCAAATCCAATTTCTGATACTCACCCAGCTGAGTGTACGTAGTAGGCAAATCATTTAAGCCTCTCTGAACCTCAGTTTTTTCATCTGTAAAATGGGGATAATAGCCTAGTGCACTGAGGGGTTAAGTTAAATGAGCAGTCACTCAGCAAGTCTGTGTGAGAGGCAAGACTTGAATCTAGTTCTTCCTGGCTAAAAGGCCAGCTCTCTAGCCACTACACCACACTGTTTCTCCTAATCATAACAACAGTTGACATTTAAAGTTTGCAAAGTGACACACACATGATATCATTTAATCCTCTGAACGATCCTGAGAAGCAGGTGTCATTATTAAACTCATTTCACAGATGAGGAAACTGAGACTCAGAGAGTTTAAGTAGCTTGCCAGTAGGCATTTAAAGCAGAGTTCAAACCCAGGTCTTCCTAATTCTGAGCCCAGTGTTTTTCCAGGATACATGTTGTCTTTGAGGGTAGGAACTATTTAATTCTTGTCTTTGTACCTTCAGCACCTAGGATAGCGTTTAGCACATGACAAGTATTTAATAAATGCTTATTGATTCATTAATTCTTTTGAAGTTCATCTTCATCACTCCATGTCTAACACAGCCTCCTTGATCCCTTTCCCCATAAAATCCCAGTTCCTCCAGATGACACCACTGATGTATTTGGATCTTTCTGAATCAGAGCAGTTTTCCTAATATAAGAGACTCAGGGACGGGCAGGGAAAGATGTCTCCTTTGTGGACTGAGAAAATCTATGCATGGCTCCCTTCAAGTCCCTCCACTCTCTGCACATACATTCGGCACCAAATGGCTGCAGTCATATTCCCAAATGTTCTGACCATGAGCTCATTAACTGGGGATGGGAATGGAAGGGTTTGAAGGAGCCCAAGAAAGAGAGAATACCTAGAACTCCAGGTGGAAAATACTTGAACACTCGTATGAGTACATGATCTCCTTGGTGTGGGTATTTTCATCATTGATCTAGATTGTGATCTAGATTGCTAGCAAGCAGGATTTGAACCCAGGTCTTTTGGGTGCCCGTTTTAGCACAATGTCCCCTACAACTAAAGGTAAATACAGTGAAGACCAAGATAGCTGGTGTGGAAAGCCCAAATGCTCTTATCTCTCCCAACGTCAAGAGGATGGGTATATATTCAGGAGGATTTAAATCTAGATCCTTTGCCTCCAGATACATTTCCATTGTACTATTACATAGCAAATGAGATAATTTTATTTCTTTTTAAAAGTACTTAGCATAGCATCTAGCACACAGTAAGTGTGATATAAATGCTGATTCCCTTCCCTACTTCCCTGACTCTCAACGTTGTCCTCCTGCAATTATCTTCCAGATTACAGTATAGTAAAAAGGACAACACCAGATTTGGAGTACAGGCTTGGAACATAGTAGGCATTTAATAAATGCTTACAGATTGTTTGCATTAGAGCAGTTGGGTTCAAATCCTGATGCTGATTCTCACCGCCTATAAGGAGTACAAGGCAAGTCGCTCACACTCTCTGGGATCAGTTTCCTCATCTGTAAAATGAGGCAATTGGACTCAGGAGTTGGTACGGTCTCTTCCAGTTCTAGAACAATTGTCCCACACTATAAAGCCTCCAAAAAAGTGAGTGGTGGTGCAAGGATTGGGGGAGCCCCCTCACTGTTTGAGGGACTTCCTCAAAATCCCTAGAGGCAGAAAATAATTCAAGGAATTTATGTTGAGAGATGGAAGGTAGGTAAAAATAGGGAGGGGCTGACTTTGAGGGAGAGTAACTGGGGAGAGTTTACTCAAGCTCTATTTACCTCTCCAAAAGCTGCACATCTGTCAGACCTTTCAAACCTGCCTCTTCCCTGGGGGCTCCACCATACATGCACATACTCTGAGAGGAGGCTATTTTAGTTGTCAAGAAGGTGAGAGGATTCTTCCTAGATAGGTCATGTGAAGGAGGGAGGAGAGGCCAGAGTGAGAGAGCAAGGATGTCATGCCAGATCAAGTCAACTCTAGATCTCGCCCTGCCCCAAACCCTGCTGTAAGTCATAGGATCACTCAATCAACAAGCATCATGTGCACATCACTGTGATTGGTGCTGTATTTACAAAGAGAAAAAATTAATTCCTGTCCTCAAGAATCATAGGATGTTATAGGAGAGTAGTCAGACCTGGAGTCAGGAAGATCTGAGTTCAAATCTGGACTCAGAAACTTAATAACTGAGTGATCCTGCACAGGTCCTTCAACTGCTTCCAGCCTCAGTTTACTCATCTGTAAAATGGAGATAAGAAAAACACAGAATAGGGTTGTTGTGAAGATAAAATGAGATTATTTTTGAACCATAATGCTTTCTATAAATACCAGCTACTATTAGGAGCTCATTATAGCCAAGTCATAGGGAACCCCAGCTACCATTTTATTGAAGAGGAAACTGAAGTTGTTCAGAGCAGAGACCCACTGACTTCTCCCTGATAGACTTGAAATGTTTAACTGAAGACGAATATAGTTACTGTTGGAGGTTCCAGACCTAGTTTGTGACAGGTGAAGGGCCTCCTGCTGTTTCATGTGTCTTGTTCTCCAGTCCAGATGGTTCCTTGACAACAAGAGAAAGCTGAAAGTACCGCAGTGGTGCGGCTTGGCTGGCTGTGCTCCAAGTGGTAGTAAAACCCAAACCCAGACCATGCTTTGCTGGCAACACCCCTGGGGTGAAAAAGCATTCTTTAACTGCCTGCATCATGCTCAGCTGGCAGCTCTCTAGTGAGTCTGTAACAAAAAGCTAGCGGGGCAAGGGGGAAGGGGAGCCAAGGAAGAATGGGGAGAACAGGTGTCTGAGTCAACAAGTGGAACCCCGAGTTCTGTCGTGTTTAATACAAAGCAGAAGAGAGAAACAGCCCCCTCTCATCAGAGGAGGCTGGGGAGCTATGGAAAGAGATCTAGAGAACACCAGCTAGCGGGAGCCTATGGGCCTGTGTACCAACCCTAGTTCTGTTGCTTACTGTGTGGACATGGACAAATAATTTAACTTCCCAGGATCTCTGTTTCCTCCTTTGTAAAATGAAAGATTTGGATCCAGTGACTGCTAAATTCCCTTCCAGCACCAAATAACCACCATCACAGTAACAATAACCTCTAGGGCAGCTAGGTGTTGCAGTGGATAGAGCACCAGTGCAGGAGTCAGGAGGACCTGAGTTCAAATCTCACCTCAGACACTTGACACTCACTAGCTGTGTGACCTTGGGCAAGTCACTGAACCCCAATTACCTCATCCTGGGTCATCTCCAGTCATCCTGATGAATATCTAGATGGTCACTGGATTCAGATGACTCTGGAGGAGAAGTGAGGCTGGTGACCTGGACAGCCCTCCCTCACTCAAAACAAAGTCAAGTGCAAGTCATATCACCATTTCTCTGATGGCACGGTCTTCTTCGGCAGCGAAGGATGAACACACACAATAATAACCACTAAGTGAGTGCTTTAAGATTTACAAAATGCTTTCCTTACATTATTCCATTTAATCCTCAAACACTGGCAACTCACATTATCCCCAATTTACAGATGAATACATTGAGACTGAGAAAGGTTAAAATGACTTATACAGCCTCTAAGTGTTTGAAGAGAATTTGAACTCATGTTATCCTGACTCCAAGTTCCAACACAATCACCTCTAGTGTTGGAAGTGAACGCAATGGAAAGCAAGACATCTGGTGTGGAAAGTCCAAATGCTATGACCCTAGCCTGCATCTCTCATCAAATAGGAATAAATATAGACTCATAAACTTCTTGGCCTAAAATCTTATCTGGATTAAGACTCAGCATACAAAGTTTAGATGAGATAGACAGACTCCTAAGTTTTACTGACACCGTCTCTAGCTACAGATCAGAGGCACTAACGTTGAAGTTTGGAGTTACCATGCCAAACCTTCTACGAGAAGTCTGGAGGAGATAGGGCTTGGGTCACGCACCATGTTCAGGCACCCACCAGGCTTTCCTCCGGATGCCCTAGGCCGTGGGGACCAACTACCTTGGCAGCATATTTTATACTGATTTCATCACCTTGTGGTATCCTTCCACCAGGTTCCTGATATCCTTTTACCTAATGAGTAGGACATAGTCTGTTGTTCCCCACACTGTGGCTCTCACAATTCACCTTTTATTGTCTTCTAAAACCTGGGTTTGAATTCCAACTCCTGAACTTTCTTTCTCTCTAGATTTCTATGATGGTTGGGAATTAGCTAAGGATTTACAAGCACAGAGTAAAGGGAATAAGGATATATATATATATATATATATATATATATATATATATATATGAACATAAGTACATAGGTCAGTCCCTTGAGCTTCAGGATGATAGTACAAAGTCCCAAGGGGACAAAATGTTTTAGACCAATAAAACCCTGTCTCAGAATAAGAGGTAGGGCTTTTCCCTTCCTCTCTCAAACCAGTCAATCGTCAATCGATGAGCATTTATTAGACATCTATTCTGGGTCAAGAATTGGGGATACAGAGACATGAAACAATCCCCACCATGAGGAGTTTATATTCTAGTGGGTAGGGTGGGGAGGAGGGAACAAATGTACAGTGGGAGGAGGGTTGAACTTGGAGACATGGGTCCTGAGTTCAAATTTTGACTCTACTACCTGGTGACACTGTGCCAGTCCTCAGACTTAACCTCTCTGGGCCTCAGTTTCTCACATGTAAAATGATTCGGTTGGACTGGATGGCTATTAAAATTCCTTTCAGCTCTAGATCTGTGGTCTGTGGCTTGAATCCTGGCTCTAATTTAACTGTGTGACCTTCCACAAATCATTTCCCCTCCTTTCCCTCAGTTTCCTCATAGGTAAAAGGAGATAAATCGACTTAGAAGAAACTTGTAGCTTTAGATCTATGATGCTGTAAGTAGATCCAAGGTACATACACAGTAAGCACTAGTTTATTCAGGGTGGAGGGGGAGAAGTTATCATGGGGAGAAGGGTGGAAGTAATCCAAGAAAGCTCATTGGAAAAGACTGCGTTGACAAGGCATTGGGGAGGCAGTGGAATGACAACTAGATTTGAAGTCAAAGGTTCAAGTCCCAGCTTAGCCACATACTGTATGCCCTTGGGTAAATGACAGAACCTCTTTGGGTCTCAGTTTCCACCAGATACAATGACCTCTAAAGCACCACCCACCAACTCAAAATCTACAGTTCTTTGATCCAACTGGGAAGTTTAGGAAGGGACATCCTCAAAAGGCAAATCAGGGTCTCAGCATTCCCAATCAGTTTTCTGGTTTGGGGAAAGTGACCTAGAATAGCTAACGACACATTTAAATAGTGCTCACTATGTGTCAGGCACTTATTATCTCATTTGATACTCTCAGTAACCCTGGGAGGTAGGTGCTGCTATTATCTTAATTTTACATATGAGGAAACCAAGGCAAACCGAGGTCAAGTGACTTGCCCGGAGTCATACAACTAGTGTCTGAGGCTGGATTTAAATTCAGGTCTTCCTGACTCCAGACTTAGAGCTTATTCCACTGTGCTGCCTAGAGAAAGTCATGGGGGAAAGGGGTCTGTGTGACTTATAATGACCCCGGAAGATGGTATAAACCACGCCAGAAAAGCCCTCTGAGGGTTTACACCAGGGGCACAAAACTGGGCTTATCTTAGGACAGCAGTGGTCAGGGGAAAGTCCTCATCCCTTAGTGACTGTGAAGGGGCATTTTTCAATCCTCTAGTGCTAAAACAAGAAAACTTGCCAGAGCTGTACCTAAGACAAAGCAAGCAGAATCTAACCCCAGAGTACTGAAATTTAAAGGACCACTGATTTCAAGGGTATTCTTTCAGAGGGTAGAAACGACTCAACTTAGCACCCAGTAATCAAGAATATTTAGTTGAAATAGGAAGTTCTCAAATGATTCTTCCTCACAATCCCCTCCCCACTCTCTGTTCTCTGCCCCCAGACTGGCTCCATCCTTCTCCCTTCCCTGGTGATAGCCCCCCAGCAGTAGTCTTGTGGTATCCAAGGGCTTCTGTTTGTCTTCCACAGAGTCTGTCCCAAGGTCTGAGGTCTTTCCTTACCCCAAATCAGCTGACTTTGTCTGAAAAAGTTGACCTAAGAGCACTATTTTTGATGCTTGCCTTATTTTTGTGATGCATGTCCTTGGTCCCAGAATTCCTAGAGTGACTTGTGCTGAATTTTTATACACCAGGTTCAATATTTGGGGAGGGGAGCTGCCTCCCAAATCATAATACTTTGGTTTATTTTGCTTCTACTAGGGTTGCCTCTTGAAAGCCTTAGCTTAGACATGACCATACATCTAGGTCTAAAGGGTCTTCAGCTCTTATATCTAAGCACTTAAGGTGACAATGCATCTCAGGTACAATGTCTTTCCTTCTCACCCATGGAAAACTCAGAAGCTCATAAACAATGAAGCCAGCTCTCCCCATCTCCAATGAATCCTACTTTCATTCAGGGCTCCCACCCCAGTCCACTTTGTGGTCTAAACTCTCCTTTCAATGGAAGTTAACTTGGGTTAGGTGGTAGAGAGTCAGCCCTTAACAGTTCACTGAGTCCCACTTTCACCTTTGAGGATGTCCTCACCCTCAAATTGAGTCTACAGAGCATGACCCAGTACATGGCCCCCAAGAACTCTCAGAGAGGTTGTTAGTAGACATGTCCACACCCTCCACAGGAAGATATAAAATCTCAAACCAAGGTTCACCCCAGCTTAGCTCACCAAGTGATCAACTCCCAATATTTGTCATCTACAGTTCACAGATTTAGAGCTACTATATTGAATGATGTCCCTCATATCCAGGCTCCCCCCCAAGACTGGATGGGCTAATCTCACCTAGGCTGGAAGTACAGGGGCTACCCATGGGCCCAATCCCATCACTAATAGGCTTGGGAGCTTTAACCTGCTCTGTTTCCTACCTAGGTCTGCCCTTCCCAGGCAACTTGGTGACCCTATACTCCCAAGGGCTCCCCACATTGGCACCATCTTTCATATGGACACCAAATCAGTACAGCCCACTGCAGTTCAAAACATTTGCGCTCAAGATTTGTTAGCCTCAGCCTTCCTGGCAGCAGGGATTATAGGTGTGTCCCACCAGGCCCAACTCCAATCTTCTCATTTTACAGATGAGGGAATTGAGACCCAGAGAGGTTAAATATTTTGCCCATGCATACACAGGTGGTAGCATAGGCAGAATTTGAACGCGATTCCCCTGACTCCAAATCCAATCTTTTTTAACTGCTACATTGTCTTCATGACTCTGCTAAATAATATCAATCATTGACTCATTTATTTTTTAAAAATTATCATTTATTTATTTTAGCATTCATTTTATTTTTTCACGTTCTAATAGTATTTTTTTTCAATTACATATCAAGGCAATTTTTAGCATTCATTTTTACAAGATTTTAAGTTCTAAATTTTTCGCTCTTCCTCTCCTCCCCTCTTCCTAAAATGGGAGGCAATTTGATATAGATTACATGTATGTTATCAAGTGAAGCATATTTCCATATTAGTCACAGTTGTGAAAGAAGGAAGAGGACAAAAGGGGAAAAAACATGAAAAAGAATAAAGTGAAAAAAGTATACTTCAATCTACATTCAGAGTCCATTATCTGTATGTGGATAGCATTTTCCTTTGTGAGTCCTTTGTACTTGTTTTGGATCACTGTGTTACTGAGAAGAGTTGAGTCATTCATAGTTGCAACACAATGTTGCTGATACTGTGTATAAAGTCTTCCTGGTTCTGTTCATTTCACTTTGCATCAGTTCATATAAGTCTTCCCAGATTTTTCTGAAATTTGCCTGTTCATCATTTCTTATTGCACAATAGTATTAAATTACATTCATACATCACAGCTTGTTCATCCATTCCCCAATTGATGAACATCCCCTCAATTTCCAATATTTTGCCACTATGAAAAGGCTGCTATCAATATTTTTGCTCATGTAGATTCTTTTCCCTTTTTATGCTTATTATTCATTTAAAATATTTTAGTTCTAAATTTTCTTCTTTCCTCTAGTTCATCTCCCATCCACTGAGAAAGCAAGCCATATGATACCAGTTATTTGTGTGAAATCATGCAAAATATTTCCATGTTAGATTGTCTCATAAATTTAGTGGTGAAAAGGACTGGAGGGACTATCTAGTCCAAACATTTCATTATCCAGATGAGAAAAATGAGGTGTAAATACTAGGGTGAATCCTCAAAGGTCACACTGGTAATACGTACCAGGCACGGGATTTGAGCCCTGGGGCCCAGAGGTCTTGTTTCCCCTAAACCTGTAACTTTCCTGTGTCTGTTGACCTCATTTGTTGAAAGAATGTCAGTGTTACTAGGATTGGTCACCACATTCGGACCTTCTATTTGATAATGATTATATCACTTAAAGAGTTTTGCCAGCTGCCGCTAGGCCAGCTCACCAGGGTGAGCTGGAAAGGACGCTGTCATCAATTCTGTGTACAGGTGGAGAATGCGGACATTTACTTCAGGGCCAGTCTAGGCTTTTAAGCTAATAAAGGGACTTCATGCTCCAGTCCAAGCTGTACTGAGCATTAATGGTGGCTGCCACAGGCCCTCCTTCAGCAGAAACCCCATCTCCTATGATCAGGAAATATTCCCTCAGCTAACCCTAATGCTGTGCTCACAACAGACACGAATTGTTGATGACGTTGAGGTCCACATCATATTATTGCTGAATAAGCATCGATTAAGCACTAACCTTTGGGCAGGTAGGTTGCACAGTGGATAAAGTGCCAGGCATAGAGTTGGGAAGACTCATCTGTCTGAGTTCAAACCTGGCATCAGACACTGACTAGCCATGTGAAACTGGGCAAGTCATTTAACCTTGTCTGCCTCAGTTTCCTCATCTGTAAAAATGAGCTAGAGGACATGGAAAATCATTCTAGTATCTTTGCCAAGAAAACTCCAAATGGGGTCACAAAGGGTTAGACACAACTGCAAAATGACTGACCTGACCTGAAGCAATATGTGTAAGGCATTGTACTCAGGCTGGACAAAAGAGAGGTGGACAAAAGATGACAAAGCACACTAGAGAATACTATGCTAAGAAATATCTGTCATTGTCATGTTTGCAGAGAACTTTCTTCCAATGTAGGGACTGCCATTTGCTACCTTGGGCAAATCCCTTCACTTCCGTCTCTGAGTTCCCTTCCAGCTCAATGAGCCTAGGGTACTGAAACAAATTTCCTTTGATCCTCTCTACAACCTGGCAAGATGGATTCTGTAGAGAGCAGAAAGAGGATTGGCTCTGTATCTGTATTCAAATCCCACTTCTGACCCTTCCTACCTATAAACCTAACTGAGCACCAGTTTTCTCCTCTGTAGAAGGAAGGAATTGGACTACATATGACCGGGGTCTCTTCCAGCTCCTCAAGCCTAAACTATCTTATAGATGAGATTGTATAGAGGTTCAGAGACTTGTCTGCAGTGTCACCTCCAGAATCCAAAGCCAGATCTTGCTTACCTACAGAAGCAGAACACACTGATTCCACCCTCCCCCACCTGAGTAGAGCAGATTCTTTAAGTGACTTTTGATGAAAGAGCACCTCAGAATTTTCGGGGATGAATCAGGAAGACCTGAGTTTTAAAAACTTCCTAGCTGTGTGCCTCTGGGCAAATCACTTAATCTCTGTCTGCCTCAGTTTCTTCAACTGAGGAACCTATCTACCTCCCTACTCCCCAGAGTTGTTGTGATAGTCAAATGAGAATATTTGTAAAGCATTTAGCCCCATGCCTGACACATAGTAGGTGCTTAATAAGTTCTTGCCCAGAACATTGCTCTCTTTACCAACCTCTCCCTTCACCCTCAGGATCCATAATGGACCTTTGGAGTCACTGAGTCCAGTTCCCTCAGTTTACAAATGGGGAAAGTGTCTTTGAGAGATGTAAAATGATGTATTAAGACCATGTAGGCAGTAAGTGGCTGGGTCCTCTTGCTTTACAGAGATTGCATGGAATACTGGCCTCAATCAAGAAAACTTGGGTTCAACCCCAACTGTAGGCATTTACTAACTGTGTAACCCTGGGCAGGTCACTTCTGTGCCTCAGTTTCCCCATTTTAAAATAAGGGGGTTAGACTCAGTGGCCTCTGAGGTCCCTCCCAGTTCTCTATGATCCTATGAAAAACAAAACTTACCCAAGGTCACACAGGTAGCCAAGATCTGGAAGCTGAATGAGGGTCCTTGGATGTCCAGGAGCACAAGAGAGCAGTACTGGTTTGAGTTAAGGCCATCTCTGGAATTGCCCAAGTCGTGACTGTCTTGCTCAGCGATGACCTGTTTTTCTCTGTTTTCCCTCCTTACCAGTCGAGAGGTAGCGTACAGCAGGGAGACCTAGATGGGGCCAGGAGACTGGGCCGCCTGGCAAGGCTGCTCAGCATTGTCTGCATTGTGCTGGGAATCCTCATCGTGGTCATCTATGTGTCTGTCAACTTCACAGGTAAGTTTCCCAAAGGCTGGTGGAAGCCCTCTATCCAGCCTTGCAGACACCTTAGCTCCAGACCAGAAGAGAAGAAAGAAAGGGGGTGGTTCAGCTTCCATGTGCAGACCCCTGACCCTCAGAAGACAGTGGGCAAGCAAGGATGGGGACTCTAAATGAGCCATGCTTCCCTAGGATGCATCTCCAAGATGTTCAGAGTGCTCAAGTAACAGCAGGGTCTTCACCCACTCAGCTAGCTAGCTGTGTGACCCTGGGCACATCACTGCACCTCTCTGAGGCTTAGGGTCCTCATCAGGGGATAAAATGGAGAGAATCATGACACCTGCATCACATGTGGTGAGTATTAAACAAGATAACATTGAAGTGCTTTATCAATGCAATAATGAAGCTAGTGATGGACTGTTATCATCCCTGGATTCGGTGGCCCGAGTTGCTGTTGTTTTCTAAAAATATCAGACCTGTGATTTCAGTGGTGTTGGGAACTTCCAATGAAGAGACTTCCACAAACACAAATGAATGCCTCTTCAACAATTACTGTCTTAGAGACTTGTCTGAAGTGCTGAAAGGTTTCGGTGACTTGTCCTGGGGCTCCCAGCCAGTATGGATGAGTGAGACTTGAACCCAGGTCAAGCAATCAATAAACATTTATTAAACACCCACTATATGCCAGGCACATAGCTGGGGATACAAAAGGAGGCAAAAAATAGTCCCTGATCTCAGCAAGTTTACAATCAAATGGTGGAAATAGCATGCAAACATGTATACATATATATGTATGTGTATATATGTTTGCATGTTATTATTTTAGTACCTTCCCTCTTTTAATTATCTATTTATCCTACATGTATCTTGATACTATATATATATATATATATATATATATATATATATGTATATAATTGTATTATATTATGTAATTAACAAAGTGAAGGCACAAAAATTATGAGGTTGGGGAAGGTGGAAATTTTTTAATTAGGACTGAAGCCAGCTGTTCATCTCCTCTCCAATGACTCCACTCTCCATTCTAATAACTTTCTAAACCAAAGTATTCCTCCCTGGCCTTCACTTCCCTACACATGTGATCTCCTCCTAATTAGGATGTAAGTTTCTTCCACAAAGGCAGAGCATAGCTTCATTTCTGTACTCATAAACCTAGAACTTAGTACAGTACTCAATATGCTAAAGGAGTTTAATAAATGCATTTTCATCCATCCATCCATCCATCTATTCATACATACATACACCATACCATCTTCCAAGGGACTTTTTCAAACCTAAAATTTTATGTGCTGAGAAGTACTGCTATACCATGTGACCTTGCCTAGGTCACTTCTCTTAAGATCCTCAGTTGCCTTATTTGCTTAGAGTAGGCTTAGGAGGGGCTTAGAGTAGATGACTTGAGAGAACTCTTCTACTCTAGGGTTCTAAGATACTGTGACTTCACATTTTCTTCCAGTTCCAAATTCTATGGTCCTAAGATATTTCACTGTTTTGTTCCCTTATCTGTGAAATGGGAATAATGCTTCCCCCTCACATGGTTGTCCTAAGGATCAAAAAGAAGCCTGAGAACTGGAATGTCCATTGTACATAAAGATATCATATGAAGAACAGAAGCGATGGAAAAGAGGACTGGCTTTGGAGTCAGATTCGAATTCTATCCTCTGACACTTACTAGCTATGCAACAAATCAGTTAACTTTTTTTCTGAGCCTCAGTTTCTTCATCTATAAAATGGGGATGGTAACATGTCCCTTCCTCACAAGGTTATTATGAAGACCAAATGAGAAAACTGCAATGCCACCCTCTTTGCAAATCTTAAAGTGATATGAAAATGCCTATTGTTATAATAGCTGTGGGACATGTGTAGGAAGCATAAAAAGGCCTTGAATGTGGAGGGGCTGGCAGCATTTATGAATTCAGGGAGTTGGAACAATTGCTGTTGAGTAGCTCATTTCCTTCCTGTGGCGCCAGGAGGCACCGACATCAATCTCTTCCTGACGTGGGGAATGGAAGCCCAGAGACTCCAGGGCTCCAAGGGCAGAGCCAAAGGCCCAGCTGGCCTCCTGATGCCTCTAATGCATTCCCTCTCTCCATCCCTTCTCTGTACTGCTACTACATAAATAACCCCTCTCTTGGCCACTGCCCCTTAAGATGGTGGGGCGAGTAATGTTAATATCTCCATTTCATGGATGAGACAACTGAGGATGAGAGTACTTCCCAGAGCCACACTCTTTCCATTAGACTATGTTTCTTGCTAGACCGGATGTTCCACTGAACTGACTGCCAGAGAACTCCCAATTCTGCCATTCTTCTTTGTTGCCTAGAAGGCGGCTACCTCTTCATAAGCCAATAAATAGGATGATTACTGCCACCAGGTCTGCAACAGGGGCCTTAGAGAAGCAGCTTAATAGAGTTGTAGTGGAAAAGACTGGACTGGTAGACAGAGGACCTGGGTTCAAATCTCAGCTCTATTTACTAGTTATGTGACTTTGAGTGATTCATTTTCATTCAGCTCTACCAGCATTTACTAAGGTATTGTGTTGGATACTAGCAAAAACAAAACCAAACTCCTGCCCCTAGGAGTTTATATTCTACTGGGGGATGCCATGTGTACTCAGAGAAGAAAACATGAAATGTATACAGTCACTGGAGAGGGAGTGAGTGTGAAGAACTGAAGAGAAAAATTCTGCAAGAACTGAGGATGGTGCTTTGAAGGAAGTCAAACAGTATGGCAACCCTGGTGGGTAGAGAGCTGGCTAGGCTCTGAAGGCCAGAAGACCCGGGTTTAAATCCCACCACTGACACATATTGCATATCTGATGCTGGGCAGGTCACTGGATCTCAGTACTCTGGACAGCTCTCCAAGATGATAACTTATAAAGAAGGTTGCCCTACTGTACTGGCAAAAGGAGTTCCCTCCCCCAGGAGTTTCCCATACTAATGAAATCCCAAGTGTATTTCCTATCACTAAGGGTCCTAAGAGATTGAAGGGAAGAGGGAAAACTTTCCAGATATGAGAGACCCCTTTTGCAAAGCTGTGGAGGTGAGAGGTCGAGGGAAAGTTAGTAGGCTAGCTTTACTGGATAGAAGAGTATATGGAAGAGGAGTGATATGAAATGAGATCAGAAAGGGAGGTTAGAGGCTTATAAATACCTGGCTGAAGATTCTGTATTTTATTCTAGAGGTAAATGGGAATCAGTGAAGATTTTTGAGGGAGGGTAGGGAAAGACAAGTGCCAGTTTTAGTAATATCTCTTAGGAAGCTCTAACAAAGGATGGATTTACAAATGGCTCTCTCTGGGCCTCTGCAAAATTAGGGTTGAGATGACTCTGAAGTCTTTTACAGTTTTAGATCCTATAATACTACCAACCCAAGCATCCAAATGGAAAACAAGGTTCTGGATTCCCATCCCAGCATAACACTTCCCCTTGAAGTCTGCCTACTTTGTGGGTTTGTTACTTTCATGAAATCTTAAATAAACAAACTGGAAGCACAAATGAGACGCTCATCTCCCCTAGGACACAAATCTCTCTCTGGTAGTAAACTGGGTGTGTGGGGAGACACATTCGTCAACTCCAGTCACTGGGGGACCAGTTAACGTGAGGTGTACAAAAGAGAGTCAATCTCACGTGACTGAGTGTCTTATCTCACCATCCACAAAAGTCATCGTTATCGAAATCTTAGCTCGCATTCTGATCTGACTTGATAAAATGCTTTCCTCTAAACAGTTCTGTGCAGCAGGCAATGGAAAATATTATTCTGGTTTTATAGATTAAGAAAATTAGGATCAGTAAAGTCCACAGGGCTCAAGATTTAAAGACCCCAGAGATACTTCAGTCCAATGTTCTTGTTTTCTTTTTTGTTTTTAAAGTGTTGTTGGTTTAACTTATCTATTTTTATTTTCTGATATTTGGTATTTTCATCCTCCCTCCTCAACCTAGCAATCCACTCTTCATAACAAATATTTAAGAAGAGAGCAGGAAAAGCAGTTTAGAAAAACTGATCAATACAGAAAGCAAGGGTGACAGTCTATGGACTCACCCCTGGTCTCTTGACCTCTACAAACAAGGAAGGGAGACCAAGAACGATATTTATAATGGCCAAGCATTTCCTTAGTCATCATAATTATGTTGCAATCTGGTTTCTTTTCTTTCCAAACCTCTCATTTTACAGAGGTGGCCCAGAGAATTACACAACCAGGGACTCCTCTCCTTTGTTATTGATGGCCCTAGCCAACAAATAAACCAAATACAGCAAAAGTAACTTAAAAGATCCAATGAAATGAGTTGGGGAACTTACGGGACATCTATCTAACATTCTCATCTTATAGATGTGAAACTGAGATCCAAAGAAGTCAACTTGATCCCCTTTCTTGAGTTCAGTTCCTCATTGCTTCTCTTTCTCTCTTACAGTCTGGAAGGATTAACCCGAGAATTTCTGGAAAGAGGCAGGCACTGTGTAGGTTCTACCTTGTCTGGACTCCCCCAGTAAACTGAGTGCTCCTGGCCACTCATCTTCGGCACCATCCACCTTGGGGAGGGCATGCTGTTATTCCCCAAGTCCTCGAGTGGTGATGCTACACCCACTAAACTTCTCACTCAACCACGGACTGATGAAAGGGCTTGCATTTCAACAATTTGCAATAGTTATTTCAGCCTGGACCCACTGGGAAAGGACAAGAAGGAGCCAAAAAAAGGGGGAGGAAATTTATTCTCAAAACTGAAAACAAAACTCATGGAAATTTCTGGACTTTTTTTGTTTGCTCAAATGATTAGGTTTTTGTTTGTTTGCCTTTTAATCAGCCAGTAATGTAACTCAACCAACAAGCTAAAACTGCCAGACAGAGAAGAAACTTGCTTCCAAAATCAGGAAGGTCAGAGAAATGAAGATTCAGCAAAGCAACATGAGGCTCTTCTGGATGTGAACACGGATCTGAATTGGTACATGAGAAGAAGGAGAGGGATTTTTGTTTTTTGTATTTTTGATGAAAAAAAAGACCATTTGCATGCATTATTCCACCACTTCCCCACCCGTCATTACCCATTCATTCCTCTGAACTCAGCACCACAGAGCTAGAGACAAGGATAGGGCTGACACAGACAGAGCAGATTCCCAGGGCAGCCAGAAAATCTTTGCAGCTGATTTGGGCAATTGGGGAAGTTTCATATGAGACTAATGCCAATTTCTCCATCCCCAAAGCTAAGGGTGCTGTGCTAACATTAGAGAACAAAGTAGCCTTGTAATTCACTTTCAGGCACTACTAGGTTTGGAAAACATTCCATTTTAAATGGACTTGAAGTCAGTTTAAGCTTGGGAAGGGAGGCTGTGATCAGTGACCCAAAGATTCTGTGAGGGCCTCATCCATCCATCCTAGTACCTCCCTACTCCCCCTGTATTTCCTGGATAAGCATCAACCAGTTCCTGGTAGCCCAGGAAACTATCTCCTCTCCATCTCCAAACCAAAGGAAACGAGGGATGACATATTATTTTTTTAGGTCTGTTGTTGGATTTCCTTTGGGCTTAACCTAATTTCTTCTCAATACTGGGCATGTACTCATCAATCAATCAGCATTTATTAAACACCTACTGTGTGCCAGGAACTATCCCAAGTGCTGGGAATACAAAGACCAAAAGGAATTATTTCCTGCCCTCAAGGAGCTTATATTCCATTGATGATGTATAGAAATGTAAATAAATACAAAATCCAGGGACAGGAAAATGAACTGGGCCTGCAATTTCATTTGGTGTAGGAAGCTTCTGGTGAGAAATTCCCACTACCAATGCAGGTTGGCCTTAAGAGCAAGTAATTGTGGGAACAATTTTCTTTCTTCATGTTCATGGGTTATTGTTTAATGTTACCCATTTCTCTCTGTTGTCTTTTTGTCAGAGGCTTGGGCAATTTCCCAGATTCCTGTGGGGCAGCTATTTCAAATTAGTAAGAGAAAGAAGGTCCCTATTACCTTAGATAGCGTTGAGGGATCTCAACTGTGTGGTCTCTGTATAAAACAAGGTATGGAGACACTGAATCATCATTTTCAAGGGCTCTTAACAAAGGAAAGACTAATGAGTGAATTATTCACATCCAGGGAAGTCCAAGTAAGCAGGTTTGGGCTTACACCAGCCCCGCAGCAGAAGACATGGTATGTTCAAAAAATATAGAATGAGCTAGAGTGGACTATGACTGGTGGACCTCATAGACTGTTGTTACCAACATCAGTGGGCATTCCCAGGAAAAAGGGAAGTCAGTTAGCAATCCCTCCTACCAAAATCAGTATATTTGCCTCCCCTTTTCCATACCCTATTGACGATAAGCTTCTAGGAGACCAAGAGTGAGCCATCAAGAGGACTGTCCTTGAATTTCCACTTCCAGGGCATTCTGTGAATGGAAAGAAGGAAAGACTTTGTCCTCAACTGAAGGAATCTCAGGCATGTAGGAGCAGGTGGGAGCCTAGGGGAAGGGATCTGAAATCCTACTAGTAGGCTTACTCTACAGACTTGAGACCCAGTCCTAAATTTGACTGGTGCTAACAGGTTGAGTTTATGGGGCAAATGAAGTAGATCTTTTCTTCTGGATTCCAGTTTCAGGTAAGCCAGGGTGTATACCTGACCCTTGAGACAGCCCTCTTCTTCTGGTCTATCTAGACCTCCCTTGGTCATTAATCCAAAGCTGAGAATTGAAGGAGGTCTCTATGAAGGACAATGTGGCCCTGGAGGTGGGAAAAGGAGAAGAGAGGAGCAGGTTGGCCTAAGGAAATTGGATTAAATGACCTCTCAATCTGTAGTCCTATGACCAAATGGCCTCTCAGGTTCCTTCCAGCTTTAAATCCTATGACTGTTTAGGATGAGTCTAACATTTTTTAAAGATCAATGAATTCAGAAGAAGAGCCCTCAAAAGACCACATGGGTTTTTTTTTTCACTAAAAAAATAGTTTTTGAACAACATGAACCCAGTATCATATTTTATGAGCTAGAAGGGGATTTAGGTGTCCTGTGGTCCAGCCCTTCCCTCTGGACAGGATGGCAGCTAAGCCTTGTAGGGAGGATGACTAGGAAATGCAAGAAATGAATATTTCTGTCTTTAAAGGGTTCTGGCATATTCAATTCTCTTGGGAGAATATGGAAATAACTCCTACACATGTACCTGCCCATCTGTCTACACATCTTCACATATACACACACACAGACGACTCCATGACAGCCAATGATTCAAGGACAAGAGAAGTCAAGCTTCTGATGGGAGGCAATAGGAAGTGAGACCCAAGAGACATCCCAGAATCTTAGATGGAGAGCTGAAAGAACCTCAGGATTGGTATAGTCCAAAGCTTTCACCTCTGAGATGAGAGTCACATAGGTGGTGAAGTATTAGAGGGATATTTACCCTCAGATCCTTGACTTTAGAGACAGGACTTTTTCCTCTGTATTAGGAAACAATGACCCAAGCAACCTCCAGGTGGGAAGGGTTTCTTCCTCCCCAGGCCCCAAGTTAGAGTTAGGTCATGACTCTCCTGGCCAGAGTTGGAACCACCTCTGATCCAAAGCTGCCCTAAGCTGCCCCAGACCTCTCTGGTAAGGAGGGTCTTTGGGTAGAGAAATGGGTCCCTTCAGAGAATTGCTCTGCGGGCTGGGGTAAGCATCACTCTGTCCTAGGAGCTTGATGAACACTCAAATCTCCTTCATTCAGAATTAGCATTGATCATGTTGGCAAACCAGTGACTTGACCTCAGTGCCTAAGATGAATCCCTGTGATTTCTCCAGGGAGTAGGGGCTGGGGGTGGGAGTACACTGGGATTTTCTGCTCAATCTCTGCTACCACTGATAAATACACACAGGACAATTAGCATGTCGCTCTCAGAGGCTTTCTCTGCTCAAGGATCATCCTGAGTCCTGGTGGCTCTCCTTGTCAATTAGCCCAAACTTCATGAACAACTCAGGGATGTCAGCTTGTGGCTTCTGGCCAATCCCTTCCCACTCCTCACCTCCATCTTCACCCATCATTCTTTTCCAGTGGGATGAAACCGTATAGAATGTGTGATGTCCCTTTGGTTTTGTTGCTTGGCATGGAAAAAATAAAATTGAACATGCATGGTCATCTCTGAATCTGTCTGGTCTATGCAGAGACACGCCAAAAAAGAGAAGTAATCCCCTAAGAAGAAGGCAGTGTGGGATCCTTTTGATGTGCCATGAGAAGCAGGTTTTAGGCTAGGTGAAGGATGGAGAGAGGCTCTTTTGGCAAAAGACCTGGGTTCAGATCCTGCCTTCAACACATTACCATTGCAAACCTGGGCAAGTCCTTGAAGCTCCCTGTGCCTCAGTTTCCTCACCTGTCAAAAGAGGGAGCTGGGCTGGAAGACCTTTATGATCTCTTCTAGCTTTAGATCTATGATCCTTTGATCATTCTTAACTGTGTGACCTTTGGTAAGTCCCTGAACTTCTCTGGGCCTCAGGTTACTTGTCTGTAAAATGAGGAGATTAGACAACATGGTAACAGGAACAACTTGAAAAGATTAAATATCTTTGGTCAACATGATAATCAGCTATGATTCCAAAGGACCTGTGTTGAGGCGTGTTCCCCATCTCCCAACAGAGAGGGGATAGACTGAAGATGCAGAATGAGACAGGCACTATTGGGCATGGCCAGTGTGGGAATTTGTGTTTCCTTGACAATGTATATCTATCACAAGGGTTTTGTTTTCCTATTTTTTTTACAGCAATGGAGGAGAGATGAGAGGGAGAGAAAAGAAAATGTCTGTAAACATTTCCTTTTAAAGAAAAGATTTCCTTTTAAATTTAAATGAAGGGGTCAGACTAGATGACCTCCATGTTTCTTTCCAGCTCTACATCTATAATCCAAAATTAGTTAACTTCTCTGCTCTTTAATTTTCTCATGTCTAATACAGGGATAATGATGCCTCATTGGGTTGCTTTAAGGAAAGTTCTAGATAAATACCAGCTATGGTGTATTTGATAAGAAAAGTCACAGAACCTTAATGTCCCAAGCAGCACTCCTGACCTTGGTGGAGGGAGCTCCATATTCCAGTAAAATAAAAATACAGGGGTGAGGGGAGAGGAGGGAGGGAGGGAGAGAGATAGACAAACAGAGAGAAAGAGAGAGAGAGACAGACAGACAGACAGACAGAGACAGAGAGACAGAGAGAGATAGAGAGACAAAGAGAGACAGAGAGAAAGAGGCAGACAGAGACAAAGAGACAGAGAGAGAGAGACAGAGAAAGAGAGAGAGAGAGAGAGAGAGAGAGAGAGAGAGAGAGAGAGAGAGAGAGAGAGAGAGAGAGGGAGGGAGAGAGAGAGAGAGAAAGTCAGCTTTGGAATAAGAAAGACCTGGATTCAAGTCCTCCCTCGGACCCATCCTGGCTGTGTGTGACCCTGGGTAAATGATTTAACCTTTCAGTGCCCCAGGAAGCTCTCTAAGACTATAAATGTCGAAGCAGGTGTTGATATGCCATGGTAGAGGGAGTTTCCACGCTGGGAGGTTCTGTACTAATGAAATGACTGGCTTGGAGCACTCTCACCCACCCACCTGCCAATAAGTAGCTTCATCTACAGTCTCCCAAATGGAGAGGTTCTGCAGTTTTCAGAACAAATGAAAAGGGCTCTATCTAAGCCACCTCTCCCTGATGAACTGACATGGGACACACTCAGCATGTCAGGACTGGGTGGTACATCTTGGGACTTTGAGCAAGGAGGAGCCTGGTAGAAGCCCAAAGCCTCAGAAGCCAAAAAACCTGCCAAAGTGGGGGTGGGGATGGGGAAGGGGGAAAGAAAGGGGAGGGTGTAAGCAAAATCATCAACTTTGGAGGCAGATGGGAACCTGGGATAAGCTGCTTCCACGTGAAGCACCTGAGGACCTGGCAATGATCCCATCCCTTCTCAGTTTCCTCCAGAATATTTTCCCACCCCCCCAATACCCAACAGAGTCACTAATACAGCAAAGGAAGCCAGAGACTGTTCAATGAGGTGTGTGAGGATCCAAGGAGATGCCATACGTTCAATGCTCTGCAAATCTTAAACTGCTCCATAAATACTAGCTATTATTGTGATTAGGACTGCATCTCTTTTCAATCTCATGGGGATCCCTGGAAAGCAGCTCATCACGTGGGCAACACTGGCATTTACAATGACAGACCCGACAAAAGAAGTCAATCCATCCCTTCTCCCCTCATCATCATGTCCTCCTGTTTAGAAAGGAAGAAAGTGAGGGAAATAAGAAAAATTGATGTTTCTTACCACTTGTCTCCAATGAAATTGTTGTAGGACAGAAATGGCCCCAAGTTCCACATGTGACACTAACAGCTGTGTGTCCCCTCTGGGCTTCAGTTTTCTAATCTGCAGGACTGGAATCATAATACCAGGAATACTTGAGCCACATGGCTGCTGGAAAGATCTAGTAAGTAAAGAGCCAGCGCAGACTTTAAAAGGAAATAAAAAAGGCTAGCTGTCCTTATAGGATGGTTATTGTTAACAGCGTTGCTGGGGGGTATCAGTGGAAGAGAGCTGGAAAATCGGCTCTGTGGGGGACTCTGTGTGAACTTGGGCAAGAAATTTCACTTCTCAGTCTCAGTTTCCTCATCTGTAAAATGAGGACAACGATCCCTGTGGGGAAGAAATGAACTCATGTATAGAAAGCATTCT
Source organism: Potorous gilbertii (assembly GCA_028658325.1). Taxonomy (NCBI): domain Eukaryota; kingdom Metazoa; phylum Chordata; class Mammalia; order Diprotodontia; family Potoroidae; genus Potorous; species Potorous gilbertii. The sequence goes on along the minus strand of CM053770.1, from coordinate 271,454,545 downwards.
GTAGCTTTTAAATGCAATGTAACCACCTGCTTATGCCAACAACTGCCGCTCTGGACCAGAGCAAGAGTCTCAGCTCTGCCAATGACTCTCAGTGAACCAAACCAATGAACCCCTCTGGGCCTCTGTTTATCCATCTGAGAAATGGGGACGTTTCTACTTGCCCTCTGTAACTCACAGGATTACTGCAGCTAAAAAATGAACATACACACACACACACACACACACACACACACATACATACTAGATAGGAAAGAAATAGAAAGTGCTATACAGTATAAATGGAAGGTGCTTTGTTACAATTTAAAATTGCTTCTGGGTTATTGGTAGAGCCCACCCACCTGGGTGCCTGGCCCTGACTCCCTCTCCACCAGGCTGGGGGGCTGACCAGGTGGTGGGTGGGAAGAAACCTAGAGAAATCTGGTAATCTCTTCTTTGGGAATCCAGAGCTGATTCTTCTCCATGTTGAGGATGTATTATAGGATCCTAGCCCAGGCGAGCTGGGGGAGGCCTGAGAGGTCACCTCTCATTTTACAAACCTCTCATTTTATGGAAAAGGAGAGTGAGCCAAGGTCATATGGCTAGGTCTCTTGGCCAGACTCAGTGGGGTGGATTTGGAGTCATGCTTAAAAGCTGCGTCCAAGTTTTCTTGGGTTTCCTCATCTATAAAATGGGAATAATAACTACAGTATTTATGCTGACAGGACAAGTCACTCAGAACATTTTGCAAATCTTAAAGCACTATAGAAATATCAGCTATTTCTAGTACACTGGCCTATGAAGGTAGATATATTTAATAGGATATTAGACCTAGACTTGGAAGACACTTTGGACACTATCTAGTGCAGCCTTCTCGTTTTACAGAAGATGAAATTGAGGCCCAGGGTGGTTAGGTGACTCATAGGATCACTGAACTAGAGAGCTAGACTATCTAGTCCAACCCTGTCATCATTTCTTGGATGGCATGGTCTTCTTCCACAACGGATGAACACAATCATTTTACAGATGGGGAAACTGAGACCCAGGGAAGAGGAGAAAGGACTTGCCCAAGGTCCTGCAAGTGGTTAGCTTCACAAGCAGGATTTGAACCCAGGTCCTTCGACTCCAGAGCTAGGACTTTTTCCACTGTACCAGGACTCTGAAAGCTACAGTAGGTGAGACACTGCTGCACCCCATGGACCAGAGCTCTGGCATCCGTTATAAAGGCAGGGAAGGAAGGGATGGCTTGTCCAGTAGACAGCGCAGAGAGCGAATGAATGTGCAGCAAGATGGGAACCACGGGGGAACCTTTTAAGTCAAGTTAGCGATTCCTTAATGGAAAGTATCACAAGGAGATTAAGTGCGAAGTTATTGGGAGCGAGATCCAGCCTGTCCAGCCTATGAATATTTGATGGGCGCTTTTCTAGTGAGTCTCCCTTCAGCCTTGTGGGAGAGAGACAGAGAAAAGAGGGTGGAGGAGGATTGAGTCCTTTAACTCTGCTTTCCCATTAAGCCCCAGTATAGCCATTATACCCAAGGGCTGCCAGCCAGTGAAGACTCAGAGTGGGCTTAGAATCAGGAGAGTGTGAATTTGAGTTTTGCCTCTTATACTACTTACCAGCTAGGCTACCTTAGGCAACTAACCTCTCTGAGACCCATTTTTTTCTTTTTCTTTTCTTTCTTTTTTTGCCATTTTAAAATATATTTATTTAATATGTTTTCCCTCAATTACATATAATTTTTTAACTTTGTAAATTTAATTCAATTTTGTTAATTTAAGTTTTTTTGAGTTCCCAATGCCCTCTTTCCCTCCTCTGCCACTGAAAAGGCAAGCAATTTGATAGGTTATACATGTGGAAAACATATTTCCATATTAGTCATGTTGTGAAAGAAAATAGAGACCAAAATATTAATAATAAAGAAAAATAAAGTAAAAAAAATATCATGCTTCAATCTGCATCCAGACTCCATCAGTTCTTTCTCTGAAGGATTTTTCATCCTAAATCCTTCAGAATTGAAACCCAGTTTTCCTATCCATAGATCAGAGTGAGAGGCAGTATGGGAGGGTGGATGAGTGATGAAAGGACAAGATTTCGTTTATTTCTTATTAGGAGCCAGGCCACCAGACTCTATGCTAACCACTGGGGATAGAAATAGGAAAAGTAAGACAGTCCTTCCCTCAGAGAGCTCAGATTTTAATACCTGTTGGCAGCAATGTGAAGGGCTTGAGACGGAGAGACTAGTTCTGAAGTTACAGTAATAGGCCAATTGAGAGGCCATTACCTAAATGATGACCTTGTGACAGTCCAGTGCCTGATGCCTTGTAAAGACTTAATAAATGTTTGTTTGTTGATTGATTGATGGAGGGGTGCATTTACACATGGGGTGGGGGAAAGAGGGAAGACATGGTTTGTGGGGAGGAGGGTGTGATGGCTATCCCAGGCAAGGACTCCAGGGAAGCATGGGGATTGCCCAACTGAATGGACACATCTCAAAGCAAAAAACAAAACCCAGAAAACTCATGTGTAAACTCAGACTAGAAAGGTTCCCCTTGGGACGGAGGAAAGTATAAGAGAGGAAAGCATGTGCTTTGGGCCTATCCAGAAACCTCAACTCCCAACACAAATTAACATTTTGTCTCTCCTCTGTGTCTCATTTACTCCAAGAATTAACCTGTCTCTAATTCCCTTCTGGACGTCACGGAGTTGCCTGGGCTCCACTGGGCAGGGAGGTTATAACAAGAAAAGGAGGGGGGAGCAGGAAAAGGAGAGGGATGCTGAAAAGAGGCCTTGGTGACCCAGCAGGTCTGGACAAAGGCCATCTGTGGCCCGTGCATGGCGGAACATGCTTCTCCTCCTCAGCCTGCCTCACCTGCTGAGGGGCAGGCAGGGAAGTACCTGGCCCCGTGCCGGGGCTGCCTGCTGGAGATGGAAGCTGACAGATTTTCCCAGGATGCTGAGCCCAGGGGAAGGGAACAGAGTGCTTTAGCCTCTTGAATTATTGATGTCTTAGCCTGTGGCTTTGAATAATTTATCTTGGAGGAAACGGCAAGAGGATTACAAACCAATTTGCACGTCATTCCCAGATCCTTCAGACGACTTCCTCTCGCATTTTATTCTTTGTCTCATGGATTTGTTCAGAGTGGACACTGACTCTAAAGTCAGACCTTTTGTTGTTCAGTCATTTCAGGTGTGTTCGACTCCCTGTGACCCCATTTGGGGTTTTCTTGGTATATGTTTGCCATTTCTTTCTCCAGCTCTTTTTTTGTTTGTTTAGTATTTTATTTTCCCCTAATTACATGTAAAAATAATTTTTAACATTCATTTTTAAAACTTCAAGTTTCTAATTATCTCCCTCTCTCTATTCTCCCCTTCCCTCATTGAGGAGGCAAGTTATTCCATACAGGTTATACATGTGCAGTCATGCAAAACATATTTCCATATTAGTCATGTTGTGAAAGAAAATAGACAAAAAACTTAAGAAAAATGAAGTAAAAAAAAGGTTTGCTTCAATCTGTATTCAGACACCATCAGTTCTTTCTCTGGGGATGGATAACATTTTTCATTATAAGTCCTCTAGAGTCATCTTGGATCTTTGTAATGCTGAGAATAGCTAAGTCATTCACAGCTTACATCTTACACATCATCTTACAATCTTGCTGTTACTTTGTACACAGTACATGTTACTTTGCATCAGTTCTTGTAAGTCTTTCCAGGTTTATCTGAGAGCATTCTGCTAGTCATTTCTTAAAGCACAGTAATATTCCTTCATAATCACAAACCACATTCCCCAATTGCTGGGCATCCCCTCAATTTCCAATTCTTTGTCACCAGAAAAGAGCTGCTACAAATATTTGTGTACATCTAAGTCTTCTTCCTTTTTGGGTTTTTTTTTTTTTATCATTTTTGGGATACAGACCCAGTAGTGATATTGCTAGGTCAAAAGGGTATGCATGGTTTTAGAGACCTTTGGGCGTAGTTCCAAATTGCTCTATAGAATGGCTGAATCAGGACATAACTCTACCAGGTTATACATGTGGAAAACAAATTTCCATATTAGTCACGTTGTGAAAGAAAATAGATAACTCTACCAACAGTGCATTAATGTCTCATTTTCCCTGTATCCCCTCCAACATTTGCCATTTTCCGTTTCTGTCTTTTGAGCCAGTCTTATAGGTATAAGGTAGTACCTCAGAATTGTTTTAAGTTGCTTTTCTCTAATCAATAACGATTTAAGGTATTTTTAAAAACATGGCTATAGATGGCTTTGATTATTCCATCTGGAAAGTGTTCATATCTTTTGATCATTTATCAGTTAGGGAATGGCTCTCGTTTTTGTAAATTTGACTCAGTTCTCTATATGTTTGAGAAATAAGGCCTTTATCAGAGAAATTTGATTCAGATTTTCTTTGTAGTTACAATTGCTAACTGTATTTCCCTCCATACTATTTCTCCCTCTATTTATTTTTTTCTATTCCCTTTTCACCTTGTTCCTCCTCAAAAGTGTTTTGTTTCTGACTATTGCCTCCCCCAATCTACCCTCCCTTCTATCACCCACTCCTTCTCTTATACCCTTGTCATTCCCCTCCCACTTTCTGATAGGGTAAGGTAGATTTCTATACCTAATTGAGTGTGTATTGTTATTCTCTTTGTGAGCCAATTTCTGATGAGAGTAAGGTTCACTCACTTCCTCTCACCTCCCCCATCTTCTCCTTCACTGTAAAAGCTTTTTCTTGCCCCATTCTACCTCTCCCTTATCCCTTCTCACAGTATTCTCCTCTCTCATCCCTTAATTTTATTTTTTTAGATATCATTCTTTCATATTAACTCACATTTATGCCTTCTGTCTATATATACTCCTTTTAACTGTCCCAGTACTGAGAAAGTTCTTATGAATTACAAGTATCATCTTCTCATATAGGAATGTAAACTGTTTAATCTTATTATGTGCCTTATGATTTCTCTTTCCTGTTTACCTTTTTATGCTTCTCATGACTCTTATATTTGAAAGTCAAATTTCCTAGTCAGCTCTAGTCTTTTCATCAAGAATGCTTGAAAGTCTTCTACTTCATTGAAGTTTTTGCTCACTCAGTTTTGCTGGGTAGGTGATTCTTGGTTGAAATCATAGTTCCACTGCCCTGTGGAATATCATATTCCAAGGCTTTTGATCCTTCAGTGTAGAAGCTGCTAGATCTTCTATTATTCTGATTGTAGCTCCATGATACTTGAATTGTTTCTGTCTGCCTGAACTGTTTTCTCCTTGACCTAGGAGCTCTGGAATTTGGCTATAATATTCCTGGGAATTTTCATTTTGGAATCTCCTTTAGGAGGTGATCAGTTGATTCTTTCAATTTCTATTTTACTCTCTGGTTCTAAAATATCATAGCAGTTATCTTTGATAATTTCTTGAAAGATGATGTCTTTTTTTTTTTATCATGGCTCTTTTTTTATCATGGCTTTCAGGTACAGCAATAATTTTTGAACTATCTCTTCTGCATCTATTTTCCAGGTCAGTTATTTTTCCAATGAGATATTTCATATTTCTTCCTATTTTTCATTCTTTTGGTTTTGTTTTATTGTCTCTTGATTTCTTATAAAGCTTCAGCTTTCATTTGCTCAATTTTAACTTTTAAGGAATTATTTTCTTCTGTGAGCTTTTGTATCTCCTTTTCCCTTTGGCCAATTCTACTTTTTAAGGAGTTGTGTTTTCCTTACTGAATTTTTGTGCTTCTTTTTCCATTTGGACAATTCTGCTTTTCAAAGCATTCTTCTCCTCATTGGTTCTTTCATACCTCCTTTGGCCTAGTCTATTTTTGAAGGTGTTGTTTTCTTCAGCATTTTTTGTGTGTCTCCTTTACCAAGCTGATGACTCTTTTATAAAGATTTTCTTGCATTGTTCTCGTTTCTCTTCCCAATTTTTCCTCTACCTCTCTTACTTGATTTTCAAAATTCTCTTTGAGCCCTTCAATGACCTGAGACCAATTCATATTTTTCTTGGAAGCTTTGTATGTGGGAACTTTGACTTTGTTGTCTTTTTCTGACTGTGTATTTTGATCTTTCTTGGCACCATAGTAACTTTCTATGCTCAGATTTTTTCTGTTGTTTGCTTATTTTTCCAGTCAATTTCTTAACTTTTAACTCTTTGTTAAAGTAGAGCTCTGCATCTAGGGAGGAGGGCACACTGTCTCAAGCTTTAGGGTTTTTGCACAGCTGTTGTCAGAGATACTTCCAGGGAGCTGTAAGTTTTCAGTTCTTTCAAGGCAGTATGATCTAAGAAGAGGTGTGTTTACTCCTCTTCTGGTCTGTGCTCTGATCTGTAAGTGACCACAAGCATTCTTTTCTGCTCTGAAACCATGATGAGGGTCCCTGCTCCACTGCGACAGCAAGATCTTGTGTGTTAGTCCTTCTCATTTCCCTAGGACTAAGACCCAAGACTGTGACCTGGATCCAAGTATGGGCAAAGCAGCAGAGTCCTGCCTCAGTGCTACCAAAGAGATCCCTGTAATCTACTTCTGATCAGTTGTTCTACCACCTTATGATCTGTGGGCTGAGAACTCTGGAAGCAGCCTCTGTCACGGCAGAGTCAGTGACTCCCAAGGCCTGCTCCTGGTTTGCTGGGTCTAGTATGTGCTAGAGCAGCCTGCATAAGATTCTGTGTGCTCCATTCTCACCTAGGTGCAACAGAACTTTCCTGCCAAACTCCTAAGTTGTCTTTGGCTGGAAAATTATTTGATCCTGTCCTTTGGTAGGTTCTGCCACTCCAGGAATTCTTTTATGGCATCATTTAAGGGTATTCAGAGGGGTTTGAGGAAGAACTCAGGTGAGTTGCTGTCTATTTTCCACCATCTTGGCTCTGCCAGCATCTCCAGCTCATTTTACAGATGAGGCAAACAGGATCACACATCTAGTAAGTGTATGAGGCCAGATTTGAATTCATCAAGATGAGTCTTTCTGATTCCAGGCCTGGCACTCCATCCACTGTGCCACCTAGAACACCTGGCTGCAAATCCTGTTTCCATCACTTGCTTCCTGTGTAATCTTGGGAGAGTTGCTGGGCCTCAGTTTCCTCATCTGTAAAATGAAGGGTTTGGCAGTGAATTAGAGTAGATAGTGTCTATGGTTCTTCCACCTGGGTTTCAGTTGGAGAGATTTATAAACCTATAATCCCAAATTAGTAATCAGAGGTACAGCAGAAAGAGCATAGATTTGGAATTAGGACATGGGTTTGATTTCAGCTTTTGTTACTGTCTGTGTAACCTTGGGCAAAGTCATTCAACATTTCTGGGCCTTCAATTACCTCATCGGTAAAATGTGGCAATGGTAGTGGATGGCAGGCTGGGTGTTGGAAGGCCCTTCCAACTTCATCTCCAAGTTCCCTCATGATTAAAAAATCAGTGTGTAACAGAAAGAACACAGATTTGTAGTCAGAGGGCCTAGATTAGGGTGGTATGACTACTTGACATAGCTGAGGAGGGATAACAACCTCTTGATTGCCAGAGAGGGCATAGGATTGTACCATCACAGGTCCACAGATTTAGAGGGAGAAGAGACCATAGAGGTCATCATGCCTATTATTTTCCATTTACAGATAGAGAAACTGAGACTGGTAGAGGTTAAGTGATTTGTCCAGAATATCTGAGGCAGGATTTGAACTTAGGTCTTCTTGATTCCAAGTCCAGAACATTAGAAGGGACCTTAATATAGGATACTTGAGGTATAACGGTCTGAGAACCCGGAATACCAGAATTAGAAGGTACCTTTATAATTTAGGATGTCAACAAGCTATAAAATACAGGATCTCAGAGTTAGCCAGGGGTGGTAGGGTATAGAATGTCAGAGCTGGGAGAGGCCCTGAGCCATAGATCGTGAAAATATCAGAACATAGAATATCAGTGCTGGAAATACTATTAAACAATGAACCATAGAATATCAGAACGGGAAGGGACCTTAGAGACTGTCTAGTCTAGGGGTGGGGAACCAGTGACCTCAAGGCCACTTGTGGCCCTCTAGGTCCTCAAGGTTCCTTTTGTTCTGTGGAGTCAAAGAGCTGCACTTGAGGACCTAGAGGGACACATGGCCTCAAGGCCACAGGTTCCCAACCCCTAGTCTAGTCCAACTCTCAGTTTACAGACCAGGAAACTGAACACCAGAAAAGGTGATAGGACCTGTCTGTGAGAAGCTCCGGACCTCACTCCCTATGCCCAAGCAACAACAGTAGGTCAATAGAGAACAGAACAGCTGGGAATTTAATGCCCTAATCATCTCTCCCAATTAAGTGTTAGGATTCTTCCATTATGTGAGTCTGTAACCAACTAATGAATCCTGTGAGCACCAGGAGAATACTATTGATGAACTGGCAGCTAGGAGGTCAAGTGTTGGTAACAAGTAGCAGAAGGTTGAGATTCAAGGGCTTAGGGAAGAAGGATCCTGCTTTGGGAAATTCTCATCTCCCTTTCTCTGCAAATGCAGACTCCTTTGGAAAGAGGGGAGAAGACCCTGTCCTCTGGAGTAGCAATTCCCAGCCCAGCAGGTGAGGGTGAGTGTTGACCAAGTTCCCTCATCTTAAGTGTTGCTCTAGGGACAGTTAGGTGGCACAGTGGGTAGAGCACCAACTCTGCAATCAGGAAGACCTGAATTCAAATTCAATCTCACTCACTTACTAGCTGTGTGACCCTGGGCAAGTCACGTAACTCTGACTGCTATAAAAGAAATTGCTCCAAATGAAAGAGTAGAGAATCCTAGGACCATTAGAGATAGGAGGGCAGTGAAGGTCACATCATCCAACTCATTTGTTTTACAGAAGAGGAAATTGAAGTCTAGAGAAGTAAATGGATTTGTCCAGGTCACACAGGTGGTGATGAGGCAGAATTTGAACCCAGACCTAAGTCTTCTGTCTTCAAAGTCAGTGCTATTTTTACTCTATCTATTACCTGCCTCTCCAAGACTTAGTGGGTTCAGAAAGGTGTGACCTTCACTTACAAGTCTGCTTTGAAATGGGGAGGGAGGTAAGAGGTGGGGAGAATTACCTTTTTAAAATTAAACACACTTTTATGAAGTGACTACAATGGGCGAGACATTGGTGAAGGTCCTTTCCTCACTGGAAACTCCCTATGCCAGATACTAGAGGGACAGTAGGACTGACCTTGCCTCTCCCATCACACCGATTTCTAAACCTCTGAAATGACCCAGCTGCACCCTGGTCATAGCAAATTCCCCACTAAAAGGGAGGAGATGGACAGGGTGGTCTCCAGGTGTGTGTGTGGGCATGCATGTATCTATGAGCATATTCACATGTGTGCAAGCATATGTATGTGTGTGAGTGTTGTAATTCTTAAAGCTGTTGTAAGAAATGCTGTTACACCCAACACACTAAACAGGTAATGCCGGCTATGAGGTCAAAGAATACCACTGACACATGACTGGTTTGGACCTAGGAAGGGGAGCCCAAGATAGGAAGGTATTTAGTTCCGAATCTCAACTCAGTTCACATCCTGTCTTCATCAAGTAGAACTGTTCTTTTCCAATGGTTTCTTAATTTTTCATTTTTACAACTCTGCCATTTCAATACTTTTGTGGATTTTCCATTTTTTTAAAAATCACTTTTATTTTGAAACTTGGCTCTGCCTCCTCCCCCACTCTAAGAAGCCTGTCTTATAACAAAAAAGAAAAAAGGGGGCAAGAAGTAACTGAGCAAAACTAACCAAGGCACCAATAGAGTCCAAAAAGACACTTAGCATCCCACGTGGGACGAGAATTCAGGGGGTATGGAGCCGGGGAGAGGTGGCTGGATGTCAGAGGAAGGAAGACCTGAGTTCAAATGCTGCTGATGTGTACCAGTGCAAGGAACCTTCTCGATGCCCCAACAAACTCTCTACAATTACAAGTTAGAGATGAATTGCTGATCTGCATGCAGGGTTGGGGATTCTCCACACCGGGAGTTCCCAACACTGAGTTTGAATAAAGCCCAGACTTAAATAATAATTATAACTCACACCCAGTGTCTACTACGTGCATTTTGTTTGGTTGGGTTTTGCTTTGTTTTTTTAAGGGTTTTGGGGAAAAGTCCTGGCTTGGGGGTGAGGAGAAAAGTCTTCTAATCTCAGCTCTACTCCTAATTACAAGACCTTTCCCTTCTCTGAGTCTGTTTCTTTCTGAATAATAAAGTTTTGGGACTCAGTGATTCCTAAGGTTCCTTCTAGCTCAGACATTCTGGAGTCTGATGAACATCTTGTAGAAGTAAGTTCAAATTCTGGATCCTTAAGCAAAAATATTAGCAAGTGAATCTTTGTCCTTGGCTAACTCTAAGATAATCAGGTTTCCAGGAGATAGGGGTGGGAGGGTGGGAGAGAAGAGTTCCTTAATATCTCTCTGGAGCATATGGGGTGTTCAGGAGGACTAGCACCTCTGGTATGAGGGCTTGCCAAGCCCTTTTCAGGGCTGCTTATCCACCATTGGTGTCTACTTTTCACCCAACTCTCACTTGTGGCTCCAAGAAGCTGTAGCATGCAGTGCAGCTACATGCCACTAAAGTCATCTAGTCAGATGGCCTAAACCAGGCTGAAGGCCTAACCAATGGATCTCAAACCCATTGGTGAGTTAGGGGGATATCTACCCCAAGCATGTGGTGATTTCCCCTAGCAGAATGGGTGGAGAACAATTTGTTGCAAAGGTCATGGAAGCAGTTGAAGCAGGTGCTGTGGAGCACTCAGAGTTTGGTCAATGAAGATGCCAAAGATATCCTCTGTATCCTGGGCTGCCATCAGTCATCCTGATTTTTGTCTTGCCATTGGACTGTGATGACTCTGGAAGGGAGAGTAAGGCTAACTACTTCATGCAGCACTGCCTCACTTAAATCCAACTCATGAGCAAATCAAAATATCACTCTGTGACATCTTGTTCTTCTTTAGAAATGAAGGATGATCAATAATCTCTCACCAATCACATCACAGAACTAAATAACAGTAGCACAGGCTTAGAGATGGACAGAAACTGAAGAGCTATCAAGTCCAATGCTCCCATTTTAGAATGAGGCAGATGAAGCCCAGGGAGGTTTAAACGACCCATTTGTTTGAGGATCTACAGGAAGAAGGAGAAGATCCAGGTTTGAGCTTGGGTCCCAGACTCTATGGAACACTGCCCGGGATCTTTCTGGCCACATTCTTGTCTGACATGTAGGGTGTGTCGAAGAGTAGAATGTACAACAAGGCTAGCAAGGGAGGTTGGACTGAGCCAATTACAGAACCACTTCAGTTTATTGATCAGAGGAATGACATGGTCAGACCTATGCTTTAGGAGTTAGATGCTCTGCCTCCTAAAAATGGAAAGTCATTTCTAGTTCAGTGCTACTGACGTTCAGAAAGGTGGGCACCTGCAGAGCCCTAACCGGGTATGTGGTCAGGGAACAAATTGGATCTAAAATAGCACTGACTCAATTATTCATGCTAATAGGGGACAGGAAGATCAGACTTCTTACATTAATGCTGTAAGAGATCCCTCTTCACTAAGGCAGATGACAACATTTTTGAGGCTATAGAGAGGCCAAGATGCTCCCCTGAATCTGGTCTTGAATGACAGACACAAAGTCCATGGCTGACTTAACAATCAAAGCCTTTCCAGTTTGGCAGGTCCTGATGTAACTTGTGAACCAAGGCCCTAGGGTTACCTCCATGTCATAATGAGAACTCTAGGAGAAAGGACCAATGACAGATAAATTCAAGTCCACAGAAAATCCCTAATCCTGTTATTGACTGAAAATTTCAATAACCTACAAAATAAGAAGTCTAAGATACATGGTAATTCTCTACCACAAGACATAGCCAGGATCCCACAGACTAAAATGTTAGAGGAAAAGTCAGTTGAGAAAGAAGAGATGCTCAAGAATGAAATTCTGAAGACATAAAAGGAAACAATTTCAATGAGGACGAAAAATATGGAAGATTTTTCTGAAGTGATCAATGTGGATGCATAAGGAGCTCACCAACCAATTCTGATGTATAAAATGAGTGTACAAAAGATAGAAACAATACAGTGTAACAGAGAATAAATGTTAGGAATTTGACACAGTCCTTTAAAAATATGTCATGCACACTAAAGCTCAGGATGAGTTGAGACTAACTAAGGAGGCTCAAATTAATACAAAGATTGTTCTTTTTTAATGCTATGATGGGAGAAAAGAAAACTCAGAGAAGGGATAAGAACTTGGTGTGAAATGAATGGGATGATGATAAAATACAGAGAAGGCAGAGTTGCTCAGCTGTATTTCTGTTTATATTTTATCTGAAAAAAAGAACAATTCAGAAAAATCAGAAAGTAAATGACTAACAGAAAGTTGACATCCAAAATCAGTAAGGAGATAGGAAGAGAGCACTTAGATTCCCTTGATGATCAAGTCATTTGATCTAGATGAATGATGTCCTCAGTTACTAAGAGAACTGGCAGATGTCCTTGGTGAGCCACTATCAGTGATATCTGAAAGATCAGGGAATATGGGAGAGTTACTCCAAATTTGAGAAAGGCAAATGTCCTGATTTTCAAAAAAGGGAAGAAAGCAGAGTCTGAAAACTATTGATCAGTAAATTTGACTCCAATTCCTGCTGCAAGTCTGGAGCAGATTCAAGAGATGTTAGGTAAAGAACTGGAAAAGGAAAGCAGGGATAAGAAAAAGCCAGCATGGATTTAGGAACAGGTTATGCCAGATTAACTTTATTTCTTTTTTTGACAGAATTACTAAACTAGTAGAAAGGTGTGGATATAGTTTTCCTAGATCTTAGAAGTTTTTGATAAAGTATTTCCTGCTATTCTTATATAGAAGATGGTGAGATGAGGACCGGATGAGGATATAATTAGATTCAGAATTGGTTCGATGGCTAGACTCAAAGAATATTGACTTAATGTTAACGGTTAAATCTCACAATTACAGGAAGTCTTCCATGGAGTACACTTGTGCTGTTTAACATTTTTATCCATGGTTTGGATAAAGGACAAATTGTATGCTCATTAAATTTGCAGATGATATAAAGCTAAAGATAGTGACAAAAGAATTTTAAATGTAATCTGGACTGGACCAGCCTCTAACCTGGAAATGGCCAGAAGGAGGTGAGTGAGGAATCAAATAGTAGCTTAATTGATTTCAAAGTGACGAAAATGGGTTTGCAAACCAAAGTGCTCCACCCCCCACCAACTGGGAGGACTTGACATGCTGAGGCAGGGGTACAACCTGTAAGTCTGAAAACCACAAAAAGGTAAACAGTTCCCATCGCAGGCTCACACATTCAGGCATTTTAGGGACAATACACGGGTTCTTGAGTCCTGGGCGAACAGTCCTTAAGTCATTAGAATTGTTGCACAAGGGTCTTTGAGCCTTGTGATCGAGGAACACAGAACCAGTTAGCATGGTAGGAGCAGGAGTGCAGCACCTGGTTAGGGTTGGTTCACTTAGCAGTTACGTAAACACAGGCATTGTTAGAGTGTCAGGAGGTTTGATGGATCACTTTCTGCTGCAGCATGTCAGCTGAATCTAGCTCTCAGGTCCCAGGGAAATTACTGATTAATATGACAATCATAAGTCCCTCAGAGAACACCTGGTACTGGGCAAAGCAATACATTTTGCCCGAGGGTGAGCTCAAAGCTCAGGACAAAGCCGGCTTGCTGGGTCTTAGCTCTGGAAAACAGGGTGTCTCCAAATATCTTGACAATAGTAAATACTGGATGAACACTTGATGTAGAAGCAAGTTCTAGAAAAGTACTGACAAGATAGAGCATAGAGCTGAATCTAATATGGTGAAATTCAATAGGGATAAATGTTAAGTTTTATACTTATACCAAAAATCAACTCCACCAGTACAAGAAGAGGCATGGTGTTATGGCAGTTGTTTTGAAAAAAATATGGGATTTTTAGTGGACTGCAAGCAAAATACGGAGCCACAGTAACAGCCAAAACGATCACTCAATCTTGGGCTTCCATGAATTGGGGGGTGACGGTCTCACTCTACTCTGTCCTTTCAAACTCTTCTTGAGTATCATGCTCAGTGCTGACCACCACAGTTTTGAGGACATGGATAAGGTGGATAGCGTCGGTCAAGACTCTTGAGTCAATGTCACATACCAATGTTTGGCAGGAAGACTCAGGGAGGACATGACCCTTTTTCAAGTATTTGAAGATTTTTACTGTTTTGCCACAGAAGGTAAAATGAGGAGAAATGTGTGGAAGCAGAAAGAAGCAAATTTAGGTTCAATTTCAGGAAATCCTTTGGCTTCTTAAATTTAAAAATCTATTGTAAATTTGTGGGGCTTTTTCCTACATTGAAACTTAAAAAAAATTATATTTAGTATTTTATTTTTTCTTAGTTACATGTAAAAACAATTTTAACATTAATTTTTAAAACTCTGACTTCCAAATTCTCTCCCCTCCTTCTTCCCCAACTCTTCTCACTGAGAAGGCAAGCAATTCAATATTGGTTACACATGTGCAATCATGCAAAACACTTCCGTAATAGTCAAATTGTGAAAGAAAACGTAGCTTTTATCAGAGCCTCTTCCTGCCCTCACCCCGTTTATTTTATTATCTTTCCTTTCACCCTGTCCCTCCTCAAAAGTGTATTGCTTCTGACTTCCACTTCCCCCAATATGCCCTCCCATTTATCACTACCCCCTTCTCTTATCCCCTTCCCCTCTACTTTCCTGTAGGGTAAGATAGATTTCTATACCCAATTGAGTGTGTATGTTATTCCCTCTTTGAGTCAATTTTGATGAAAGTAAGGTTTACTCACTCCTCCTCACCTCCCCCTCTTCCCCTCCACTGTAAAAGCTTTTTCTTGCCTCTTTGAGATAATTTACCCCATTTGAGATAATTCATAGATTAATTTGAGATAATTTAAAAATGAGATCATTTACCCCACTCTACCTCTCCCTTTATTTTCCTCCCAGTACATTTCTCTCTCTCATTCCTTAATTTTATTTTTTAGATATCATCCCTTCATATTCAGTTCACACCTGTGCCCTCTATGTATATTCCTTTTAACTACATTAAAAATGAGAAAAGTCTTATGAGTTACAAATATCATCTTCCCAGCATGGATTCCTTTTGTGAATATGATAGACTAGATGACTACAGAAGTCCCTTCCACCTCTCAAATCCTGTGATTCTGAAAAATCCCAGACTTTGTCCCAGAAGCTAAGCCTCATGTCAGAGGAAGACAAGGAACAGCTGCCCAGGACTGTTTTCTCTTCAGTACTTTCAAGGGCACTTGTTGGAGTATCTCTGATTTCTCCTTATTTTCTCCACTGTGTCCAGATTCAAGACGGTGACTCAGCATCTGCTCAGTCTGTGCTTTTGCCTAATTTCTATCAGCCCATAAAAAGCTGACTCAGGACAAACCCACCATCTCTTATAACCAAGTGATTGAAACTGATGATTAGTGTTAAGGATCCGACCAAACTTTCTAGTCTTACTTCACACCATCAATCAGCTCCCACAAACTCAATTTTTAACTCCATGCAGATGACTTGTCCAGCTTTAATCTCTTTGACATTGTCTCACTTCTCCAATGCCCCCTACACTTCAACCTGAACATCAAGCAGACAACTTAAACTCATCTTTTCCCTCAAACCTTCCCTTTTTCCTAACTTCCCCATTACCGTTGAGGGCACCACCATCTTACCAGTCACTCAAGTTCAAAAACTAGGTGTCACTGGTATTTTGGTTGCTTTTCTTTTGAAATTCAGTTTCCCAATCTCAGGCTAAATTGTAATCATCTGAAGGATTAATCTCCTATGACATTAGGTGCTGGGGTATGTGGGCTCTCATGCCTTTGGCCATCAAGCCAATGAGATGCTGAGTTGTGGCACTGCACATGTGGGCTGTCTGTGCTGAGTCGGTCAGGTAATGCACACACTTGGGCTATGCATGTGGGCTCAGCCAATCAGATACCCAGGAAAACTGTGTATATTAACTGGAAGACTTATATCACCTTGGGACTCATTTCTGAGAACTCTTGATGTCTTGGATGAGACTCTGGGTAGCTGTTGTTACCGGGCTCCCCCTGGCTATGGATGTGAACCCAGAAGAAGTAAATGAGTGTGGAATGTGTTGTGCTAAGGAAGATCCTGGCCTGGGACCCCCTAATTGTATAAACAAGGATAAGGTGTGGGGCATGCTCTGTTATATACTGAATACAAAGATATATGCTATATGCCATGATACACAACGAGTGTTATGATACATATTGAATATGTTTGGTTTAAGGTCATGTGGCCTCCTTGGTAATAAGTTATGTTATGGATTGTGAATGTTATGCTTTAGTTTCTTGAATAAGGTTCAGTTTTGAACAGAGTGCTTATTATACCGTGTAATTCCACCCTATATATTCATAGCAGTAACCCTCAAGTGTGCTTCTGTGCTTGGCATTATACGGCCTTGACTCCTCACTCCCTATACCCAATCTGCTGCCAAGGCCTGTCAATCCTACTTTGATAACATCTGTCTATCCCCTTCTTTCTTGATATTGCCCCTACAGGGCCTCATCACTAACTCACGGATTATTGTAACCGCTTACTGGTTGGTCTCCCTACCCCAAATTTCTTCCTACTCCAGCCCATCTTATACTAAGTTTTCCAAGTAATGTTCCTAAAGTGTAGGTCTGCCCATGTCACTCCCTATTTAACAAACTCCATTAGTTTCTGATATCCTCTGGTGAAAATATAAAATCTGCCTAGCTTTAAAAACTCTTTCTAACCCAGCCCCTTCACAGCTTTTCAGCTCCCTTGTCAGTATTCTATCACCTAGTGACTGTGATTCACTTGCTGTAGCTCCCATAAGACATGCCTCCTACCTGGGCATTTGCACTGGCTGCCCATTTCTGAAATGCTCTGCCTTCTTGATTCCCCTGAGTCCCAGCTAATCTCCTACCTTCTGCAAGAAGCCTGATTCCCCTTAGCAACAGTGCCTTCCCTCTGACACTGCTCTGTTCTCTGGAACATCTTACTTGTCCACAGCTGTTTGCCACTTGTCTCCTCCACTAGATGGTGAGCTCCTGAGAGCAGGGGCTGTTCTTGCCTTTTTTGGGTCCCCCCAGGACTTAGCACAGTGCTTGCCACATAATAAATGCTTATTCATCTGACTCAGGGCATTCTTGTTAAGGGACTGGTTTTCCCGGTGGTCCGATTTATCATAAACGCCTGTTGTCTTCTTTCATGTTGCTCTCCTTCACTCACTCTTCATTCATCATTTATCAAACACCTACTATGTGTAAGGCATCATGCTGGAGATTAAACCAGACTGAGTTCCCAGGTGCCTGAAGTTGGATTTGAACTCAGGTGCTCCTGACTCCACAACCAGAACTCTATTTACTGCACCATCTAAGAGCCACTCTTTTATCCCTTAGTACCGAAAGAACTGGCAGAGAGGCTTGCTGAGCCATTGTGGGTGATGTTTGCAAGACCATGGAGAACAGGAGAGAGACCACAGGAGAAACAAAATGTCCAATTTTTCCAAAAAGAGACAACACAGTCAGCAAACCGTAGCTCAATGAGCTTGATTTTATTTTCTGAAAAAACTGTAGGTTGTATTTTTGTTATTGATGTGTTGGTTGTTACATTACCTTCTTTTCCAAATATATTCTTCTCCCTTCCCCCTATAAGGAATCATTTCTTATAACAAAAAATAGAGGACGCAGTTCAACAAATGTAATGCATTTACTGATTGCAGTAGTGTAAATCATGTTCCACAAGTCTACCCCATCTGCAAAGAGGGTAAGAGGAAGAATTCAGAAAGGAGGGGAATCTCTCTTTCCTTGCTCTTCTGAGATATTACTTTGGAAAACAAAGAAGAGGCAAGATGTACAATAGCCCCAAACAAATGAAAAGGTAGTCATATTTACAATATGTACTCTACGAAAGGTGCTTTATTTCACAATCTCATAATGTGACCACAGATTTGTAATTACGACAATTCAGGGGAAAAGACTGAAAAGGTGTTCTTATTCTTGATGAACGTGTCTAACATTCTTTTCTACGCATGACTTGCAGATAAGTGGAAATTAGAGAATACCAAAGTTTACTTACCTCCTAAATGATAGACATGTATTTATTTCCTTAGTATTTCCCTAGTTCAGGGCAAGTCCGTACTCTCCCTTGCCCCCCAAGCATTGCTGGCTGTTTTTTTAACCCGTTAAAAGATCTATTAAAAAAAAAAAAAGCAAACCCTCTCTAGCCATACCAGATATAAAACTATATTATAAAGCGAAATCATCGAGACTAGCTGGTACTGACTAAGAAACAGAGGTTCCCAGTGCACTGCAGAAGGTGACTATATAACGGAGTGTTTGGTGGACCCACAGAGCCCAGCTTGGAGGAGGGAAACTCACTCTTGGACGAAATCCGGGAAACAGTGCGGCCGAAGCCAGGTACAGTCCGAGACCTCACCCCTACACCGGGATAACCGGGCTAGACATAAAGAGGGGTACCCTAAGGACATTAGGGGAGCACGGAATAGTTCACCCGCCGGATCGATGGAGAAGAGAATTTGTGACCAAACGACACACGGAGAGCGTTACGAGATGCAGCCTAGATCGCTGCGATTACGTTAAACTGAAAGGTTTTTGGACAAGAGAAACCCATTTATTCCGAGGCTAGACTACAAGTACGCGCAGAGAACCCAGCAGGCTTCGGACTACGATTCCCAGAAGGCTTTGCTCGCCCTAAGGGCGTTTTCCAGAGAGGATAGGCGGTCCATCTTACGTCACTTCCGTCTTCGCGGTCTGGCGCTAGGAGGCCGGCAGGCGGGGCTGAGTGGGAGGAGCGTCGGGCAGAGGAGGTACGCAGTGCGCAGGCTCCGAGGGCAATCTGGGGGCAGGGCCCATTCAAGTCCCCAAGTGCTGTCCCTGCAGGCCTCGTCCTTCCCGGTTTCCAGGATACAGGACCTAGTGCCTGTGTGGCCCCGGTCCACGCTTCACTGCGGCCTCCAGGGCACCTCCCCCTCCTCGAAGGGCCATCTGTCTGTCCCCTAGTTTTGTCTCTAAAGAGGGACTGTCCCCTCCAGGAGAGACGTGACCTCTCCGTTCTGGTCCTTCCTTGTGTCGGGGGCACACCCAGCCTGACCCCCAGTGGTGATGGTCTCCAGTGGTGATGGTCCCCAAGCCTCCCGTGGCCCCTGCTCCTGCCCAGCAGGGGTTCTCACTGTGCGAAAAGGAATGTCTCCTGGGTTCCCTCAGCCAGGGCTGGAAGAGTGAGTGGGAACAGCGTCTTTCCCGAAATACTAACTCGGTTCAGAGTGAGCAGTAACTCTAAAGTTGTGGCCGTCAGAGAATCGGTTATTTACAGCCAAAAGATGTCATGGAGACCATCGACATCCTCCTCCACAAAAAACGACCTTACAATTACTTTGGGTTTTTTTTAAACATTCATAAATTTTGGGTTCCAAATGCTTTCTCTCCTTCCATCCCCTCTCTCATATACTGAGAAGGCAGGACATAAGGTGCCCATTATAAAGGCAAAGTCATGCGAAACGTTTCTCTATTTGCCATTTTGCAATAACAACACAGAGAAGAAACATTAGTGCCTGAGTTTCCCCACATCCCCTTGAGATAGGTTTGGTGAAGACTTCTCAGGTTGTAATTCTTCTCCTAGGGGTAAGAAAGACTGAGATGCTCAAGGTTACAATATTTTTAGAGTGGAATAATTCCATATAAGGATATAAACTATGTAGTACATTAGGGTCTCAGTGATTGCATAAAACTTACACAACTTTTTGATGCCTTCATTTCAAAAGGGATTGGTTGATTTCCCATCTATTCTCAGCTAATGAGGATAATGGTCAATGGGGAGGGAGGGACTTGCGATAGGGTCTATATATATTACTGCTTTTCCTTTATCTTGGGCTTTTCCTGCTCCAGACCACCTGGTTGAGGAATTGTTCCGCTTCTCGAGAATCGAATAAATAAACTTTCTGTCATCACTTTGAGAGCCTCTGAGTAATTAATTTAAGTAGGGAATCACACCCTTCAGTATTGATCATTTTCCTTTTATGTCATATTAGCCAGTCTGATAGGTGTGAGATGGTACGTAGGAGCTATTTTAACTTTCATTTCGCTTATGATTAGTGATTTAGAGCATTTTTTATGTAACTATAGATAGCTTTGATTTCTTTACCTGAAAATGGCATGTTCATATCCTTTGACAGAGGGGCAACCTGCATCAACCATTCTCTAAAACAATTTGGAAAAGGGCTGAAATTACTAAACTATACACACTCTCTGACACAGCAATACCACTTTTTGGTCCAAAAGGATCAAAGAAAGAGAAAAATGACCCAATGTACAAAAATATTTATAGCAATTCTTTTTATGATGGCAAAGAATTGGAGACTGAGGAGGTTTCTATCAATTATGAAATGGTCTGATATAGTACAGGACTTCTTAAAAATTTTCCACTCGCAACACCTTTTGTCATTTTGGCAGCATTCATTGGCATTGCATGATGGCATGCGTAGTGCAAAGTGCACATGCTATATGTTCTGAACCAAGACTGGAGCAAAGTCACATGATGCCGGATGGGCTGCCAGAAACACCTTGGATTCATTATGTGCTTGATTTTTTAATTAATTTTTGTTCATTGTGCATTCAAAAACCTTTTATTATTGCCAAATTCTTCGAGACCCCGTATGGTGTCACATCCCACAGTTTAAGAAACACTAGGGTGATAGAAAACTATGTTATATGAAAAATCATGAAGCAAACTTTTCAGAGAACCCAGGGAAGGCTTGTAATGAATCAAAGCAGAGGAAAATGAGTTAAGTAGCCCAGGAGAAAAATTTATCTAGTGACAGCTTGTAAAGACAAATAACTCTTGAAAGACCTAAGAACTCTTATCAACACTGTGACCCAACTTTTTAAAAAGAGGATTCATGATGAAGCAAGTTACCCAACTTTTGATATTGATGTGATTGACTTGTAGGGTGCAGATTGTAGCCTATATGCTTTGGACATGGCTAATGTGGGAATTTGTTTTGCTTGCCTACAGATATTTGATATAAAGATTTTATTGATCTTTTTTTCTCACTGGGGAGGGGGAAGTGGGAATACTAAAAAATAGATTTTTGTTAAGGGTGGTCCTCTTTCCTGGGACTGGAGGAAGACGGATGAGAAGGAAGGTTCCTTTTTGGTGTGGGTGGTCCTCCCTCCTGATACCCTAATAGGTCACACTTGTTTTATCTAATCTATATTAGGGGTTTAAGATTGAAATGCTTGATTCAAACCTGCTTTTTCAGTAAATGCTGCGTTAAAATAAATTGAACTAGAGAATGAGAGGCAGTAAAATTTAAAGAAAAGAAGACAAAGCTGTGTGTCTGAAGGCTTGTTTTTGAGACTCAGCTGCAATTCTTGATAGCTGATAGACTTGAAGCATAACTCATCATGATAGTAAAAATGTTTTTAAGTACTAGTAACTGAAAATGAATAAAAAAGAAATAGAGCAGTGCAAAAAAAAATAGTTGAGAGACAAAAATCCTCAAAAGAGCTGATTCTGGTGATGCATGTTACAAAAATATTTTTAATACTTAGTCTAGAGACAAGCAAGAGATCAGAGAATAGTGAGGACCATGCTTTGAGCTGCATGGATAAGGAGGAATATCTGCAAGAAGACTAAACAACTAAAATTTTGCATGACTTTAGTTATTCTTTGAAGAATACCTATCTTTGAACTATAAATGATAACCCCAAATTGTTAACAAGAAGTAGACTCCCAAAGGAAAAGTAAATGGACAGGATCCAGCTTTTCTGAAATGTATAACGTCTTTGATAGATTAACTACTATTGTATATTTCTGAAAGATCATGGAGAACAAATAAGGTGGCACAGTACTAGAAAAGGGAATATAAACCATGTTTCAAAAAAGACAGGGTGAATTCTGCAAAATCTAGACTCGTGACTTCAAATTCTGGCACATTCCTAGACTACATTGTGAAATGAGTAGTTAGTGAGCAATTAAAAAAGAATTATATTTTTTAAAATAATTTGTTTTTGCTATTTCACCAGTCATTTCACCACAAAAAGTCATCTCTCCCTTACCCTTCAAATTTAACCCTCCTTTATGCCAAAGAAACACAGTTACACAAAAATACCTATTATATTGATTCTGTCAATTCATAAGACATTCTCCTCTAATAGTCTCCATCTTTTTTGCTACGAGAAGCAGTAACACTTTTTTTCAATTACTCAGTTAAGCATCCTTTCAAAAAGTCTATTATTGTAATCTGTTTATAATGTTCTGCTGGATCTGCTTATTTCACACTGCATCAGTCAATACACATTGTTAGTACTTCTCAAAAGTCTTCATAGTTTTCATTTTTTACAGTGTAGTAAATAGTCCATTGTATTTATATGCCATTTCTTCTAACCATTTTTTATTGGTGAGAATTCAACTTGTTGCCAGATCTTAGCTATTCCCAAAGAATGCTCTTATAAAAATGTGCTTGTGTATAAACTTGGGTTGTGCCCTTGGTCTGGTTATAGAGAAAGGGTACCTAATGTGGTACAGTGAAAAATAGCTCTGGATTGGGGCTCAAAGGGCAGATCTGCCATTTTACTCCCCTTTAGATTTTAATCAAGTTACTTTTCCTCTCTGGGCCTCACTTCCCTAATTTGCAAAATAAGGAAGTTGAGCTCTGAAGTCTCTTCCAACTCAGAGAATATGAATTAGAAACTAATGATCCATTAATACCCTTTTCAGGTGTAAATAACTTATCACATTGTTGCAGACATGAGGTGGTAGTGCTCATTTCTGTTCTTATGGCTTCAGGAGCACTGAACATAATCACAAACACTACATTTCAAGAAGCACAGCAATGAAGAGAGGAAGGCAACGACCTTAGTTGTTTATAGATAATGGCTGATTAGTCAAATGAACTAGGGATGTTTAGCCTGGAATAAGAGATTTAGGGCCATGTGATAGGCAAATTTAACTATTTCATTTTCATTGCTTTATTTTAGCAAATAGAAAAGGAATTAGGCAAACTACTGCTTGAGCTCAGAGGGCAGAAGTAGGAGCCATGGGTGCACATTGTAGAAAATCACATTTAAAATGAATGTCATTGGATCCATCAACAATAAGAATTTATTAAGCCCCTACTACGTGCCAGGCTTTGTGCTAAGGATAAAAACAGCAAAAATAGGCCCTGCCCTGAAGGAGCTTATAGTCTAATAGGGAAGAAATTCTTAAGTGCCTGCTATATACCACCACTGTACTGGGTTACAAATAAATAAAAGAAACAATCCCTATTGTCAAACTTGATAGCAGTTAGAGCTATATTGGGATAAGCACAAGTATTTCTGGTGTTTCAGGAATTAGTGACATTCAAGGATGCGGCTGTGGAATTTACCTGGGAGGAGTGGGTATACTTGAACCCATCTCACAAAAACTTGCACAGGGATGTGATGCTGGAGAACTACAGAAATTGGATCCATTTGGGTAAGAACAGCTGTTCCTTTGGAGTCTTGACATAGACCATGGGGACTTTCAAGATTTTAACATTATTTGGCATACAAAAGGTAGATATTCCTAATCCTTTCATAGCCAAGAGACAGAGTAGTTGTGTTCCGTTTCCAGGAAAAAGGTCTTTACTTAGTATGCCTGGATTTGTTGCTATCTTTGAGAATGTATTTTTCCCTGTCTTTTGTTTCAAATCCAAGATTTTCTATTTTATCCCAGTGTGTGTATAATCATGCACAAAATATTCCCATTGTCTAAGCATGTAGTAAGTCAAACTATTTTTCCTAAATCCATTCCCCGATAATATTGTACATCCTTCAGTGGTCCTATATCCCACCTTCCTTGGGGGCTTCCTAGAGTGTCTTCTTTTTGCCTCGAAGAGAGCTTGAACTAGTTTTGTATTCTTTTATTAAGCTTTATGAATACTTTTTAAAAGGACAGTTCTCCTTCCCTACTCTCCTTCCCCCCACCCCAAACCCTACTTTTCCCTCTAACTGGTCCATTGAACATTTCTTGGTTGAAAAAAGAAAATCTCAGACAAAATTAACTAACGTAAGTGCCCTTGATGATATAATATACATTCTGCATTCTTATTCTTCAACCTTTTTACTAAGAGTTGAGAAGAGCACTTTATTTCTCTGTTCTGTGATAGAATTCTGAGATGACTGTCCCTAGCACTCTTTCATTTTCAATTAACAGGATTTGCAGTTTCTAATCCAGATATGATCTACCAATTGGAAAGAAAGGAAACATTCTGGATGCCAGGGGCAGATATTCCAAGAAGCAGCTGTATGGGTGACTATATAAAAACTAAGGCAATGGGTCATTGTTAAATACAGCGCTGTTGGCCATTTTTGGTCAGAGCTCTTATAAAATATTGAACAAGGTGGTCTTATTAAAGGTCCTCAGACCTGGCCAGAGAAGCTGAGACTTTATAATTCCCTATGGAACCCAGGAAGCTACTTTCTTATGCATCTCTTATCTCATTTACTTCTACTCTCAAAGAAAGTTATCACCTCAGTTAGGGATAGGTGTTTCACTTCTTTTCATTGAAAATTATCTTATCTTAAACAGGTATTCTCTGATGAACAGGGAGACTTCAGAGAGGCCTGGAAAGACTTATATGATCTGATGCTGAGCAAAAGGAACAGAACCAGAACTTCATACAAAGCAACAACCACAGTGTGTGAGGATTTTTTCTGGTAGACTTAGAACTTCATCGCAATGCAAGGACTTAAAAATTTCCAATGGTCTTTTAAGGCAAAATGCCTTCCACATCCAGAGAAAGAACTATGGAATTCAATTGCAGAATGTAGCAGATCATTTTCTTTTGTATTATGTTTTGGTTTGTTATATGATTTCTCCCATTCATTTTAATTCTTCTATGCAACATCCCTATGATGAAAACGTATTTAATAGGAATGTATGTGTTTAACCTATATAAAACTGTATGCCATCTCGGGGAGTGGGGAAGGAAGGGGAGGAAGGAGGGGAGGGAGGAAAAAAAAAATCTAAGTTTTATGGTAGTGATTGTAGAACATTGAAAAAGAAATTAAAAAAAGATGGGTATTCTCCTACCTCATTTCCATCAATTCAGTTCTCCCTTTTAACACAAACACATTACTTCTGTGTTCTTTTTATGATTATGTTGCTTTGCTGCTGTTTCTTTTTAAAATATTTAATCAAAACCTAATTTCCCTTTCTTCAGGCTACCATTTTATGTCATCCTGGGTGTTTTTTTAATGCTTTGAAATTATATTTGCAAAGGCACATTAATATATTCATCTGACAGGACTTGTTACCTTTAACCTTATAATGGACCTATAGTTTTCAGTATTTTGCTGTTTCAGAAAAGGCTATGCATATTATTTAAGAGAGATCCTTGTTTGCTCTCATTAACATTCTGAGGATGTAGATCTAGAAGTGGGACCACTGGGTCAATGAATATGAATAATTTTGGAGATCTAGATTAAACTGCTATATTGCTTTCCAAAAAAACCGGGTGGCAGCAGCTTAATAAGCACTTATTTCAATGTAACTGTCAAACGTTATCAATTTAAAATATCTTTGCTACTCTGTTTGCTTTTTGGTAATATCTCCAAATTGCTTTTGTTTTTACATCTTTGATTTCCAGAGTTTGAATAAGGTTTCTGGTAATTATTAATTATTTCTCTTGTGGAAAAATACCTGTATGTCTTCATCATTTACCTTTTTGTATCTTATTCTTACAAATTCAATCATTTCCTTACGAAGTAGATATGTTGGATTTTCAGCTCAAATTTATGGCAACAACTTTCTGATATTATCCTTTTCTTCATATTATTTTATTCTCTGTATCTTTAGATCTCTCTTCTCATTTTAAATTCATTAATTCTCCTTTCTCTTTTTGTTCAGTCTTTTCCTTTTGTATTTTCACTTCAGATGGCATGGATATGTTTGCAAGCTCACAGTCATCTACTTTTTATGCTCTGTTCGCAAAAAGCACGCAACTCTTCATAGCAAAGAAAATCTTGTTATGACACAAATGAAGTATAAAACTTGCAGAGTCAGTGCTATCAGTTGACTCATCCAAAGTGACTGAATAATATATATTTTTCTTTTGAAGTATTGCACGAAGTTGTTCTGCTAAGTTAAAGGTTACTTCATGCTGTCTATCAGTTATGGTTCTCCTTGAAAGAGGAAGTTGTATTTTGAAATGTTATCAGGGGTCTAAGAAGTCTACAACTTTGATGCATTTTTTCACAATTTCTACATCACTAAATGACTTCCTTTTCCCTCAAGTATATAAGCTACTTTCTAAGTTGATTCACTGGCATGATTTCCAGGTCGTCTTGCTGCTTGAAAGAATTGGCTTTGCTTTTGCTTTTCATCTTTTAATTTCTGCAACCTTTTGCACCTCTCCCTCCAATTTAAATTATTTGTGATTCTTACGACTGTTATAATGCTGATGAGCACTGAATTTCTTTAATGTTGATATCTCAATATCACAAAGCAAGCAATTCATCTTGTCTTTAGAAGAAACAAGGTAATATTGCAATTCCCAATCCTCACTAAAAAAATCTTTTTTCCTCCTTCAGCATTCTCTTGGTCTTCGTTGACATGATGGGTTGTTAAGCAAACAGAACTAAAAAAATACTGTCCAGTTCTGCAACTATTCACAAAATCCACTTCAAATAGAAACAGTGCACCATTGTCAAAAGGTGATAAGTGTACTTGACCTTCCCATAAACTCCTGTACACCAGCCTCATGCAGTAGTGGTGCCAGTTAGGCAGGGGAAGTTAGAACTAAATAACTCGCAAAGCAGCCATCAATTTAGCCCTTACGATGTACTAATGTTCTTATTTTGCCAGTCAATCTGGGAGGATTATTGCATTGAAACTTACTTGATTCTGTGGTATTTTAAATACATTCATTTAAAAAATAGAAATATAAAGGACCAATAAAAATGTTAATAAAAAAATAAAAGGATTTGTTTTGCAAAAGTTGGATTTTGCCAAAAGGCCACCCTTAAGGACCTAGAAGGCCACATAGGGTTGGGGTTGAAGATTCCCTACTCCTGCACTATGCCAATCTGCCTTTCATCCTGCACTTCATAGGTGTGAGGAACTGTTACATTAGCTGCAAACCTGGACCCTCCAAGGTCAGTTTCTTTTTAAGTTACTTTGCAGCAACTTTTTTTTTTTTTTAGAATAAAATAAATAGCACCATGAATAACACAGAGATATTTCTTGTAGCCTTTTCCTTTCCACTAGGAATGTCTAGGAAACTGTAAATTTCTTTGCAGGAGGGTGATGTATGAAGCGCCTGACTAACAAGGGTAGGAGTACATTCTTAATCTCTGGATCCTTTATTAGACCCTACAGCAAGACAAACTGTGTCTGTCATTGCACATGGAAGAGGAGCACTGGGGAGAGGTAAACAGTAAAACTTCCCTGTGGAAGGAAAATAAGAGCTCCCATCTTACATCTTCCTAACAAGATTAACCTTTATTGTGGCAGGTGCCAGACCCAGTCCTCCCAATTCTGGCTTTTCCAGTCGTCCTCTTCCGCCTGTCTCCTGTCCTCCCTGGTTCGGTCCTCCTGACTCACGTCGGCTGCTCTAGGCTGGGCCACAGCCCATTTTGGGGGGGGCATGACCCGTTGTTCACTGTCATGGTCCCCAGGATTGGGCAGAGTCTTGCGCTTCCAGGATCCCCATTTCCCGGCCCATGCTGGCTGGGTCTCCTCCACTCATCTCTTCCACCATGTTCCAATCCAATGGCTTCCCCAGGCCCTCCTTCGGCTCAGCCCAGGCGGCTCTTGGGAAGGCTCCTATCCAGGCCTCCACCCACCCTGCCCTGTCTTGGCTCCCCGCCGTGGTGGTGGTGGGGGGCTGGGCTCCCCTCTCTGGCTCAGCAGGCCCGGAGCACCTGGGGTGGGGGGGGCCAGAGCGAGGTCCTTGCACCTGCCAGTGAAGCTCTTTCGGCCCCTGTAATTCCCGGTCCTTCTGTCAGGGATTCTCCCCCACTGGTTTGTGGAGTCCTGAACTCTCAGGACACAGGGGCTGCCTCTTGTTTCTCCTCCCCTCCCCCCAGGGCTTGGCACACAGTAGGTGCTGACAGGCAGCCCGGGGACCCCAGGCGAGGCATTTCACCCTCTTTGCCTCAGTTTCCTCATCAGTCCTATGGGCCAGGGAAGGAAATGGCGAACCAGGCTGCCGAGAAAACACCAAATAGTATCCCAAACCATTCCACGAGAGTGAAAAATGACTGAAAGATGCGTCTCCTGACTCCAGGCTCAGCTCGACAAGTTGGCACAGCCGTTCAGGGCCGCATACCCAGTGAGTGGTGACTACGCAGCTGGACAGTGGGCATAGTGCCAGGCCCAGGGTCCAGGCACTTCACCTGTCTGCTTTAATATACTGGAGAAGCAAATGGCAAAGGTGCCCATTATCCTGGTCAAGAAAACTGCCTGGGCAGTGCCGGCATGCTGGGGTCTGTGGGGTCACGAAGAGTCAGGACTGGACAACAAAGCAATGTTTAATAAGCTTGGCACATGGTTGTTGACATGACAGCCTTTTCTTCCCAACAGCCCTTCTGTGTAGGGATTATTACCTCTAGTTCAAGTATTATCACCACTTTCCAGATCAGGAAACTTGGGTTCAGAGAAAAGAAGTGATTTCCAGGGTCACAGAGCTAAATCAGAAATGAAGATGGAATTGGAAGCCAGCCTTCCATTCCCAAAGAGTGAATACAGATAAGTCCCTGGTCCCAGATATGCAGGAAGATTGCCAAGATAAGTGAGGCTACCTATGGAAAAATGCTTTGGCCTCTTAAAGGTAAATTGCTATCCATATCCCAGACTTCATTATTATTAAATGAAGGACAAGATAAAATAAGGAGGCCCACTCTAAGCAATCACTAGTACAAACCCTCTGGATCAGGAAAAGAGGGACCCTTTCTAAAAGAAACCTTTTAGAGACTAGAACCTAAGAGCAGGAGATCTGCCTTTGTATAAAGGACTTAAAAGCCACCTGATGGATGGAAGAGAAAGGAGTATACTATACTCTCTTCTCCAGGCAGTAGATCAGGTAAACTAATGTAGTGAGAAATGGAAAATACCCCATGAGTAACTCTCAGACAGCACAAGTACTAAGCACCTACTATGTGCTAGGCACTGGGGACACAAACACAAAGAATGAACCACTTTCTGCCTTCAAAGATCTTACATTCTATCAAAGGAGCCAACCATGGAGTGGAAGAGTTGATGGGGATACATACTCTGCGAACCTCCTCGAATTCTTGGATCTTCCCATTGGTCCCAGTTTCTGGAGGCCCATGGGCTTTTCATTATCACTATGCCCAAGTCTCTGTACTCTCCACCCTTGATCCTATCAAAATTCCACTCCCCAGGCTGCTGGCCACTCCTATCAAAATCCTCCCTGGATTTGATCTACATTCCAGGTGGACTTCCCCAATCAAGACCATCCCGAGGACCCCAGATTACTCAGCGACACCTAGATTGTTCCCTCAGTCTTTTTCTGTATTTAAGTTCCATCTGGCCTCCACGAAGGTGCTCAGATTCAATCTAGCTCAGACTCTGTCCAGCTGAGATTCTATCTGATCCGCTTGTTAACACAAGTGTAACAAATGCTTAGGCTCCTTAAGAGTCAACCCAATATGGCAAATCTTCAATAAACTTTGTTTTTCTTTTGGCTTTAAAAAGGCTTGTGTTGAATTCATTTGAGCAGGACTTGATGTGTCAGTACTTTGGGGTCCCCAGAACCCTGAACCTCAGCAGTGTGTGTATGTGTGCACAGACGCAAGCATGCATACACACACACTAAATCAAAGGTGATTTTGATTGGGGGGATAAAAATGATGATTAAAATTTATAGTGCTCTACATACATTACCTCATTTGATCCTCACAGTCATTCTATGAGGCAGTTGCTATTATCCCCACTTTACAGATAAGGAAACTGAGGTGGAGAAAGGTTAAGTGATTTGTTTAGGGTCATACAGTCTGTGTATGTTAGAAGTGGGACTTGAACTCAAATCTTTCTGACTCAGAGGCCAGATAGAAAGCTGTCCACCCCATGACACTGTATCTCATGCAGAGAACTGAGACATTTTAAAGCATTTCTTTCCCTTAAGAAAACTACTCATCTATGAAGTTTCTCATTTAGACAATTTTCAGCTATTTGGCTTTTAAAAATTAAACAAAACCCTCTGTCTTTTCAGTCTCTAAATCTTGTGTTTCCCTTGTGGGAAGGAAAAAGGTTAGATACTGTAATTGTATTCCACAAACCACTTTAAAAATTACATTTTTTTGAAAAAGGCATATTTTGAAAATTAATGCTTTAACCTACCCTGCAAACTGCTGCCAAACAAACTCTTCCTTTAACAAGGCTTTCACTCTGTCACTACCCCATTCAAAGACTTACAATGGCTCCCAGTTTCCTAATGCATCAAATGTAAATGGACCTGAATGCCTGCTCTGGCTCTCTCCACTCTCTATAATATTCAACCAACAATTGAGTCAGTAATAGCAAAAAGTAAGAAACATGAACTATGAACATTACTCCCCCAACACAGAACTTTTACTCTGGTCAGGCTAGCCTCCCGACAGGACAATGAGTCATTGTGCTCATTCTGACCTCTGTGCCTCTGCTCAGACTATTTTTCCTGTCTAGAGTAGTCCCCTTCCCCCAATCCTACTCTACTTCACAATCTGCTTATCTCCGTTAAAGTCAGAACCCTGAATGGGCTTCATTAGACTGCATATGCTATTACAGTGGTTAATTGGCTGTCTGGGGACTGTAGATCCAGCTGAGGTGAAATGCTGCTCTTTCAGCAGAATCACTTGGAGAGCTGGGATACTGTCCCCTCCCTCCACTGCTTTCATCCATTCATCAGCATTTTTAAAACATTGTGTGGGCACAGGGTAAAGCATGAGATTGGGCACTATCCAGGCAGCCAGGTTGCTACGTGAGAGTATTCAGCACCATGGATAGAAACCCAGAACTCAAAAAGCTGTGGGGGAACAAAAGGGGGGGAAGTCAGAGTTCATGCAACATAGCTTATCCCTGATGCTTGTGAGGGGGAACTCAGTCTATCCTGAGGCAGCTGTTTTGGACAGCTCTAATTAGTCTAAAATTTTTCCTTACATCAAGCATAATTTCTGTACACCAAGCCTATTTGGCTAAGGCTAGGGACCGAGACAAAGAAATCACAAATTTATCTTCTTGGCTAAAGGATTTATTTTTCACTTGTCTTTGGGATTATATTTCACTTTCAATCTGTACTGTCTGCCATCTTAGTACAAGTAATATGAAAGGGAGTTTCTTCTGACAAGATAAACCCTCTCCCTCAACAGAATAACACTTCTAAGTCTAATACAAATTCCAAGTGGTCTTTTCATCCACTCTCCTGTTTCAGGAAGCACTATACCCAAACTATCCTAAATTACTTGAGGTAGCACGCTAGTGTCAAGTACACTGGCCATGGAATCAGAAGACTGGATTTCAAATCTACTTGATTTTTGGTTTACCTACATACCCACTCTTGAGTTTTTCCGAGTAGCTCAGTGTAATGAAAGGGAAAGAGAAAACTGTGTACCTTGAGTATTTCCCTTCCCCTTATATCTCTATACTGGCCTAAAATACTCAGAAAAATATGCCATTTGTCTCTGAATCCCACATAATTTTTCCTAAAAATCCTTGGGATAGGTTTTTGGGGGACAAGGATGGTAGGAACAACTTTTCAAATCAAGGTAAAGAAAGAGAGATGTCTCAAAAACAAGTCCTCTGCAGTTTTGACTGTGGGTCCAGCTCCCCAGGCCAGTTGTTATCTGCCATTCTGATGCTGAGCGATATGGTGGCTCACCAGGAATAAATGCTACATTGGACAAAGAGAAGGGGGGGCTGAGAGGAAAAATTGTATTGTTTGTTAGACGGGCTTTTTATAATGGGCAGGAGTGGAGAAAGTGGGGACCCACTACAAATAAAGTCCAAGAGTCTTATTTATTTACCTGACAACACAGTAAATGGGGAACCAAGAAGTGTTACAGAAAGTAAAACTTTCTTTTCTTAGTCTCCCACTCCCAGCAGGTGAAGGATGTCTCAATAATGGTCACCTGTATGCAAATATGGATTGAGGTTTGAGCAGAGACAAGAGGGGTTCACAGATCCTAGTTCAAGGACTAGCAATAAAGGTCAGGTATTTCAAGCCTGAGTCTGGTCAGTTCAGTGTTAAACAATCACTGCCCCACAATCCCCAAACTTCAACTCTTAAGGCAGGTGATGTGATCAGACATCAGGAATGGGTTTCTTAAATTATGAAGCTGATGCACCAGGGCCCCCAAGTTTGTGTCATTGCCCCATCAGTTGATTATGGATTGCTACTTGTGGGGTGAGCCATGTTGACTACTAGTATGGAACACATTGCACAGGCTTAAACCAGGATTCACCTTTCACCTGGAAACTCCTGAAAGGACTTTAGAACCAGCTAGTTGTACTTCTCCTCTCAAATAAACCCCACCTGGATATGTGTATTTTGCACTGGCTTATGCCTTTGCTTTCCTAGGATGGCAGCAGGCTTACCATATAGCAACCTGAATAATGGGGAATGGAGCAGCTCTCTAATGTCAACAGTCATCATAGAGAACCTACAGAGAAATGCCCACAGATGAGTGACCAGAATGGCATATTAGGAATGATTAAAGGAACTGGGGATACTTTAGCCTGGGAAAGACAAAACTAAGAGAAGATCCAATCATTGCCTTCAAGTATGTGAAGGGCTAATTGTGTGGAAAAATTAGACTAATTCCATGTAGTTCCAGAGGAAAGAATTAGGACCAATAGCCAGAAATTACAGGGAAGCATATTTCTTTTTAGAAATAATATGCACAATTTATTTACATTCTTAAAAAAGGCAGTAGAAAATGGACATTTAGTTTCATATTTAAAGTATTCCTTTGTGTTCTCTTGTTAAAAGTTCAAATTCTAAAGTAGAGCATTCCTCTTCCTCCAGTACTTTGGATCTTAGCTCTAACAGGCCTCAGTCAACATGGGAAACATTTCCCCGTGAGTTATTGGTTTGCTTCCTGGGTCAAGGAAATTTACCCTTTCTAGGATCCATGTGCACCAAGTCTAGAAGTTCAGGATGTGGCATTTTCTTTTTCCCCTAATAAAGGGTCTGGATCTCTATTATATCATCATCAGTGAGCCTGGAGAGTCTTGGGTCCTGATATTGATAGTTGGGGAACATGATAGAGTCTGAATCCTGAGAGTGTCCCAGGCCCAGGCCCAGGGCATGGCCTATCTCATGAAGAGCCACCAGGAAGAGGTTCATTCCCTTATCAGAATGTGACCATTCTTCATCTCTGTCAAAGTGGACAGCTCCTTGGTAGTTATCATCTGGGGCAAAAGCCTGAGCTAGTATATTTTCTTCTCCATTAAAGGGTAGTCATCTCCATGATCTCCAGCCAAAAGTCAGATTTTTGTTTATACTCTTTGGAACTTCAAGAGCGTCACACTACTTCAGACTTCTGCTGCCTTTCGCAAGATCTTTTCAACTATCTTAGGATTCCTGCCTCTTGGATGGTCGATGATACTGTAGTTTATGGGGTTATTTCTAACTTTGGGCTTCCCAGGAAAAATGAGTAGTCAACAGTATCTCGGCCCCCACATCAAGTGCCTTATGATGGCCTTTGTGGGCTTGTCCAACTATTCAGTTTCTTCCAGTCTGAAGAAATGCTCCAAGGGGCGCAATTGATCCTCCAGCGTTTGGTGCTGGGATTCTTCTTTGGTTAAGTAGAATCGACAAAAGTAATGCCTAAAGAAGTCCAAATCATCAAGGACAGTTTTGGGGATGACTGCAAAGGACAAAGAGCAGGGCAGAAAAAGGACAAAGACAAGGAGAGGAGACAGCATGATTAAAGCTCCAGCTGTACTGTAGGCTACCAGGGAGGCATATTTCTACTCTATGTGAAAAAGAAGTTTCAACATCATAAGCTGTTGCCTCATGTGGTGGTGAACTCTTTGAGGAGATATCTAAGTGCAGACTAGATAACCATCTATCAAAGGTGCACTGAGTGGGAGGTTAGAGTAAGTCACAGGTCCCTAATGTGAGGTTCAAAGACCCACAAGCAGTCCAGAGATAGATTTCAAGGGTCCTACAAACTGAAACGGGAAATGACATACTTATTTTCACCAACCCACAATTGAAATTTAGCATTTCCCTCGATTATGAAAGTAAGTAGGGTGTTTGCTAGCTAGCTTAAACCAATGTTGATTAATAAATTTCCGGTGTAAGTATTTATATCTTGGAAACTGGCAAATGCTACAAATCAGGCCTGGATTGTTTTATTGATTGTCCAGCCTTAAAGTGATGTATTAACAGTGCAGATTAAATTTTAAAATGTGCTGTGGGTATATTTCTTTTTTCTGAGAGTCAGTTGTTAAACATTTACCAATACATCCCTGAGTGCACACAACAAACAATTGTGAGAAGGGGTCCATAGGATTCACCATAATGCCAAAGAGATCCACAGAAAAGGGGAAGAACCCCTGGTCTGGATGTTGTCTATAATGCACCCCAACTCTGGGATTCCATGCTTTGCTTATACTAATGTGAATTGTTTTCTGAGCAGAAACTCATACTACTGTTTGAGTTCCTCAGGGATCTTCATGACCTTTACAAAGTGTATTTTTCATTGAAAAAATTTAGAGATGGGAAAGGGACCCACATGTACAAGAATATTTATAGCAGCACTCTTT